>CM064533.1:54052042-54250255 GCA_032716605.1 Paralithodes platypus | reverse complement strand
CGTGATCGGATTTCGTATGCAAGCATCTGAATGGATTTGAATAGTGTGTGTGTGTGTGTGTGTGTGTGTGTGTGTGTGTGTGTGTGTGTGTGTGTGTGAGGGAAAGGGGTGAGAGGTGGCATTGTTGTCAAAATAGTTCCGTGGTGATCCGACAGGCGCGTAGTATATTTGAGGTCTGTATTTTACTTAGCATATGGGATCGATATATAAAAAAAAAATAGAGGGATAGAGAGATTGAAAGATACATATAAATAGAGATAGATTAGAAAGATGGCTATAAAATAATATAGTACTGTACCTTACTGTTATGCTATTGAGAACTATCACTTTTTATAGTTTATTATATACAGTATAATAATTATAGGGACTAATTAGTAGTTTGTCATTTATATAATCATAGGGAGTAATTAGTTGGCATATATAATTATAAGGAAACATTAGTTGTTTGCTTGTAATGTGTATAATTATAGGGAGAAATTAGTAGTTTGTTGTTTATATACTGTAATTATAGGGAGAAATTAGTAGTCTGTCATGAATATAATTATAGGGAGTAAAAAGTTGTTTGTCCTTTATATTATTATAGGGAGTAAATAGTTGTTTGTCATTTATATAATTATAGGGAGGAATTAGTTGTTTGTCATTTATAGGGAGTAATTCGTTGTTTGTCATTTATATAATTATAGGGAGTAAATAGTTGTTTGTCATTTATATAATTATAGGGAGTAATTCGTTGTTTACCATTTATATAATTATAGGGAGGAATTAGTTGTTTGTCATTTATAGGGAGTAAATAGTTGTTTGTCATTTATATAATTATAGGGAGGAATTAGTTGTTTGTCATTTATAGGGAGTAAATAGTTGTTTGTCATTTATATAATTATAGGGAGTAATTAGTTTGTCATTTATAGGGAGTAATTCGTTGTTTGTCATTTATATAATTATAGGGAGTAATTAGTTGTTTGTCATTTATAGGGAGTAATTCGTTGTTTGTCATTTATATAATTATAGGGAGTAATTAGTTGTTTGTCATATCATAAGGAGTAATTAATTGTTTGTCATTTATATATTTAAAGGGAGTAATTAATTGTTTGTCATTTATACAATTAAATGGAGTAATTATCTGCTGGAAATGACTGGTACAGGAAAACATCAACATTTAAATGACACGAAAAGTCTTAATATTGACAAAGAAATGGGGCGAAAGGTCTTAAAATCGCCAAACCAATGAGCCGAACGTCATAAAATCTGAAAACTAATGGGACTAAACGTGAGGAAGAAGGGGGACCAGAAAAACGACCCATCTCCCCTTAAAACCTTTTTGTATTCTCCCTAATAGTAACCCTTTCTATACCGGTGACGTCTTTTAAATTGTATTTCAGCAACATTTAGACGATTTTACGAAGTTTAGGAAGGGTATGTGGTAGCTATAAGGATTAATTGAGATAGTCTGTAGCCTTTTAATGGGGAGACGTCCTTCCTAAGCTGAATAAAGTCGTCTAATTGTTGCCAGAAAATAATTAAGACGGAGGTCACCGGTACTCAATGGGTCAAAGTTACTATACTCTGTTTCAATTCAGTTGGCGATAAATGTAATCCCCTAGCAGCTAATTTGTTGATACTTAATGGGGAAAAAAATGAAACTACCATGTCTCTGCATTATATTGAGACCAAGTTTATATAATTAGCACCATACTTCACGACAAAATCTTCAAAATACCCGAAAAATCTTGATGGGAACTTAGCAATTTACCGTCAATTAAAACAAAAAATATAGTCACCCGTTCGTGGAATATAGTTATTATTTCTAATCCTGTTTCTCCTTTGTACTTTGTGTTCATAAATTATTCATTTTGATTATTTAAGTAAATTTTTAGTCAGCTACCGTATATTGAAGGGGGGGATGGGATTATTTATTTCCTCATTTATATATATATATATATATTTACCATCTTTTTAGTTTCCTTCTTAGACCTCCATCAAGCTTAAAATATTCCCCTCCCCACGACCCTCCTTCAAGATAAAGTTGTACATTTTCGATAGAAAAATGTACTGTTCCTCTTAAATTACAGGTTCGCTGTCGCTCGCCATGAAATACAGTAAATAGCATGAAAAGTCTTAATATTGACAAAGAAATGGAGTGAAAGGTCATTAAAATCGCCAAACTAATGGGCCGGACGTCTTAACCCTTTCACGCTCATATGACGCAGAGGTTGCCAGATAGCAATAATAAATAGAGTTCTCTCACTCTTATAATTATCTCTCCAAAATTAGTTTTCTGCCCACAGCTAACTCAAAGACAACTACAGAGGTTGAAGTAACTAAACGTTTATAAATACCCCTAATGGTAACAAAGGCTTTAAAGTATCCCTAATAGGCTCAAAATCGCGTCATTTGTCTGAGAGGGTTAACATCTAATAACTGATGGGGTTAAACATGGGGGAGACGGAAGGCCAGAAAAAGCAACCACCCCCCACACCCGTACGGAAACAATTACCACTGTAATTTCATTAGCTTCCCAGCCATAATTACGCCCCACCCCCCTCTCATTAGGAAAACCCCCGGTTAACCCTATTTGGTCCAAGGGAGGTCTTATGGGGTCTCCTCTGTTTCACCCCATTCGTTTGGAAATTTGTTTTTGATAAGTTAATTTGACTTTATATTGTCTTTGTCCCAGTTTTGGTTTGCTTAGTTTGCAAATTTTACATTTTAATTGAGCAACTATGAGTTTCTCAAGACTATTAACCCTTTCACGCATTTATGACGCAGAGGTTGCCAGATTAGCAATAAGAAATAGTTATCTCACTCTTATAATTATCTCTCCAAAATTAGTGTTCTGCCCACAGCTAACTCAAAGACAACTGCAGAGGTTGAAGTAACTAAACTAAAGGTTTATAAATACCCCTGATAGTAACAAAGGCTTTAAAGTATCCCCAATAGGCTCAAAATCGCGTCATATGTCGGAGAGGGTTAAATCAAATTAGACATTGAGCAGCAATCTTATACAGTATAATAAACCCTCAACAGTTGGTTTATTTACAGCTGAGGGTAAATTATCATGTCGTCATCATGATTACTATTACGGATATATTGTACCGAAATACGTTGTTATTAACCCTTTCTCTACCGACGTCGTTTTCTTCATTTTATGATGGCTATATTTAGAGGATTTTGTGCAGCTTTAAGGAGAGATGGTTCACTTTTTGGGCGATTTTTGCATCGTTATTTTTCTAGTTTCCTCCCTAGACCCCAATCAAAAAAAAAAAAATCCATTAAATCCCCCTTCTAGATTAATTTGTACATTTTTCGGTAGAAAAATTTCCCGGCCGAAGGCCGGGTTTTCCAACATTACAGGCTCACTGTCGTTCGCCAGGGAAAAAATCGACACCTATATAGCACGAAAGGTCTAAATATTGACAAAGAAATGGGGCGAAAGGTCTTAAAATTGACTAACTAATGAGGCAAACATCTTAACATCTGAAAACTAATGGGGCTAAGCAGGAGGGAGAAAGTGGTCCAGAAAACCGGCCCATCTCCCCTTAAGAAGGATCTGTGGTAGTAAAAAGGGTTAATCGAGATAGTTCGAAGCCTTTTAACTCTGAGAAGCCCTTTTGAAACTGAATAAAATCAAGTAATAGTAACCAGAATAAAGTTAAAAGGACGTGGCCGGTACTGAAGGGGTTAATGGATGTGTGGTATTTACATAACGCAGAGACATAGTAGTTTCATATATTTCCATCAAGTCTCGAAATATCAGTTGCTAAGGGGTTCAATTAACCATCACCTGAAATTAAACAAACTATAGAAAACCTACTGCACCTCCACTCTACCAAAGCCTGCCTCTCTCTCTGTTTAATCCTCTTCCCCTCCCTTCACTACCGTGCTTCCAAATTTGCTATCCTCTCCCTTAGTTTACCTCCCTCTCCCCCTCTCTCTCTCTTTCTCTCTCATATATACTGTATATATGACACATACACAAAAACCACACAATCTCTCTCTCTCTCTCTCAAATAAGCACACATCATTCCCTCTCACAAAAGTTAAATGCCAGGAGTTGTCTTTGCTCCCTCGCCCTCCATCTAGACGCCAAATGTTTAAACTTTCTTTCTCTCTCTCTCTCTCTCTCTCTCTCTCACATACTTTAAAACACACACTTTAACACACACACGTTAACACACACACACACACAATTATAGTACAGGCCTATGTTGTTTAAACCCCAATCGTGTTCAAATTCATGTCAGAATATATAACAATACCCCAGTCAGATTTCGAACCCACGTTGCTGCTTTTCCCTCCTTACAGACCCCCTTCCCTTCCTCTCTCCCAGATCCCCTCCCCCCTTCCCCAGATCCCCCCTCCCTTCCCCTTCCCCAGATCCTCCCCCAGTTCCCTCTTTCTTTCCCTACTCTCAGACCCCTCCTCCCTCCCTTCCCCTCCTCCCAGGGTCACCACTCCCTTCCCCTTCCCCAGTTCCCTCCTTTCTTTCCCTTCTCTCAGACCCCCCCACCCCTCTCCCTGACCCCAGCACCCTTTACCTTCGCCAGATCCCCCTCCCTCCCCATTCCCCAGATCCCCCCTCCCTTCCCCTCCTCTCAGACCCCTCCCTTTCCCTCCTCTCAGACCCCTCCCTTCCCCAGATCCTCCCTCCCTTTCCCTTCCCCAGATCCCCCTCCCTTTCCCTCCTCCCTCTCCCTCTCCCAGATCCTCCCTCCCCCCGCTCCCCCCCGCTCTTCCCTCCCTTCCTCTCTCCAAGATCTCCCTCCCTTCGTCTCTCCCAGATCCCCCTCCTTCCCCAGATCCCCCCTTCTTTTCCCTTCTCTCAGACCCCCTCCCTTCTCCTTCCCCAGATACCCCACCTCCCTCCCACTCCCTTCCAAAACTTTTTAAAGAGATAAAAATCAAGAGTTGCCTATTCGTATTTTTCCGCCAGAATGAGATCTACCATCGTCTTTAAGATCTTTTAAGATCTATACAATTCTTTTCCATAATATCGGTATAAAAACAGTCTACTCCGAACATTCAATATATTTCCTCTTTTTTTTTTTTGTATGCCAGCGAAGAATAAATGAAACCCTACGACGACTCCGAATGAACAAAAAATATATAAACAATATGAAGGCATTCCAGAAAAATTTGGCGCGCAAGTAGATGGCAACACCCAACCTTTTTCGCGCGCTGGGATACGTCTTTTTCTTTATCTGGTAGTTTATTTTCCTTATCAACTCTGCGTAAGCAGAGTGGTATTGCCCCCCGTATAGTGGTACATGCTAACCGAAATGTCTGTCTGTCTGTCTGTCTGTCTGTCTGTCTGTCTGTCTGTCTGTCTGTCTGTCTGTCTGTCTGTCTGTCTGTCTGTCTGTCTGTCTGTCTGTCTGTCTGTCCGTCCGAGAACTCCTCCTAGACCGTTTGACGGATTTTCACCAAACTTCACACGAACCTTCGGTGCGTGAATGCGACGGTAATTAAAAAAAAAAAAAAAAAAATGAATTTGTGCAATAGTTATGATCTTAGGTCCAAAAACATGTCCCCCCCCCCCCCCTCCCCCCCTTCAGGACCCCCACCCTGTACCTATTTCCAAGCAATGATTATGGCGTTCTGTGTGTGTGTGCCCCGTAGGGGCACACTCACACAGAACGTCATCGTTAAGGGGGCGAGAAAAAAAAACTCGCCGGCATTTGTTAAGTTATGTTAGTTTAGTTGACATTAGGCGACAATTATTGTAGAGACAATGATAGTAGTAGTGATGATGGCGGTAATATTAGTGATGATAGTAGTAGTAGTGATAATGGTGATAATTGTAGTGATGATGATAGTAGTAGTAATAATGGTGGTAATATTAGTGATGATGATAACCCTTCGCATAGTTGGGTATGCCGTTTTGATTTTAGGCGAAACGGCACGTCAACTTTAGTTTAGTTGACATTAGAAGTGATGGTAGTAATATTGGGGATAATGTTGATAGTAGTAATGATGGTGATTATAGCAGTGATGATGGTTGTAGATTTAGTGATAATGATGACAGTAGTGATGATGATGGTAGTGATGATGATAACAGTAATAGATATGATGGTGACAGTACTGTACTAGTAGTAGTGATGATGGTCATAATAGTATTTATGATGGTGACGGTAGTAATGATGATTGTAAGATGAAGGTGACAGTATTAGTGATGTTGGTAAGTAGTAGTGATGATGGTGAAAGTTGTAGTGATGATGAGAGTAGTAGTGCTGATGAGAGTATTAGTGATGATGGTGAGAGTAGTAGTGATGATTATAATAGTAGTAGTGCTGATGATATTAATGATGATAGTGACTGGTAATGATGATGGTGATCGATCGCAGAGTTGGGTATGCCGTTTTGATTTTGGGCGAAACGGCACGTCTACTTCATTTATTTATTTATTTATTTATTTATTTATTTATTTATTTATTTATTTATGTATTTATTTATTTGTTTGAAGGGGCAGGGGGAGGGGGGGGGAGGGATTGTTTTCTTTCGCATCAAATCTCTGTGCTACTCTATAATAACTTCCTCCATGTAAGATGGAATCATATTACACAGATACTTACCGGAACCGTACGTATTTATCTTCCTATCTGTTTATCTACTCTATCTATATATACAATTAATGAATAATTCCCAAAATCTTCGTAGTAGTCATTAATCATGATGAGGAGCTGACGAATTATCGCCTGCTTAGAAATTATACCGGTAACCTATAAACAAGCCAAGGCATAGATAGAACCCAGATAATAAATCTAATTAAGTATTTTCACGATAAATATTTACCTATGGTCCCGT
This sequence comes from Paralithodes platypus, assembly GCA_032716605.1. NCBI lineage: Eukaryota > Metazoa > Arthropoda > Malacostraca > Decapoda > Lithodidae > Paralithodes > Paralithodes platypus. The sequence continues at coordinate 54,243,454 of CM064533.1, read as the reverse complement.
TGAAATATCCTCAAGTAACCTATTAAAAACGTTCAGGGGACTGGTTAGAACCTGTAGGATGTTTAATTGAAGGTCGGAAATCAGTATTTACTGAAAAATAAAAGTCTTAAAATGCGCTATGTTTTACGGGAGGGTCTCTACGCCGCCACATACGCGCGGCCCCGCCCACTGACCAAAATGTACAAATATTATATTAGATTAGATTAACCTAACCCTAATATAATATAATATAATATAATATAATATAATATAATATAACATTACCTGGGAAAGAGAGGGCAGGGACCCTGGGTGACCCATAGCGCATTTTAAGGCTTATTTCTCAGTAAATAGTGATTTCCAACATTCAATTAAACATCCTACAAGTTCTAACCAGTCCCCTGAACAGTTTTTAATAGGTTAATTGAGGATATTTTAACGGGACCATAGGTAAACATTTATCAAATAAAGTAGATAAAGTAGGTAAAGTACACTCGGATACCATAGTCTCTGGAATGAATTTCGGATAAAACTTGCTTATCAATAAATAGTTATATAGTTTTGTAGTTGATGTAAAGAAAATTGTGTTCGTTAAGTCGTTTCCAGAAATATACTTCCACAATTAGAAATAGTTGAAGTCCCCGAATATCTATGAGTGGGCTAGAGACTATGGTATCCGACTGTACAAGCAGCCTCGTAAGTATGAATAGCTCTGATGTTACTTGCTTTCCCTTGTACTGCTTTAAACTTGAGCTTGATACATTTTAGGGTGAGCTAGTTCTGAGGATACGAGAGAGAAGGGTTAAAACCCGTGTCACACGAGAGCGTTTTCCGGTAATTTTCGTAATATTTTGAGGCTATTTCACAGGACAGGTGAAGTCAGGTGAAAGTATTGAGGGATAAGCCTTTACAACAGCACATTGAAATCGGAAACTAGACTGAAGGTAGATTATGTTCGGTGGCTGAATTTTGGTAATACTAAAAATTTCGAAACTGCTAGACTACAATTGCCCGTAAAAATTGACTAAAATATACGCTCAAGGGGTAATCACGATAGTTTTTACCCATTTGATTCCAAGAGGTCCTTCCTAAACTGCACAAAATCGTCTAATAATAGCCAGAACACAATGAAGGACGTGATGGGCTGGTCTATCAGAGTGAGAACTGAGCGATCTCTGCCATACCCATAGCTTACTCTGACTGTTCCTTTTACTTATATATTTTCTAGATCTCGAGTGACGGCGTCTCTTCCGTGGATTGACCTCCCAATCTACCAAGATTGGAAGCCAAAGCGTCACATTTTTCCCCTGCCCCTCAACTTTCTCTTCATAATTGCTGAGGGGCACAGGGCCCTGGGTGGTTGGTTTCCCGGGCGTTTCCGCACCCTCCTCGGCTCCCCGCCTTGGAGTGGCTTCGGTCACCCAGGCTTTGTTGTGGTCGGCAGGGAGGGTTCTGTGGGGGCGCTCGGTTATAGCCTTGGCCGTGCTCGGAGCCTTGGGGCTGTTCGGCCAGGCAGCTTGGGGAACAACAACAACAACAACAACAACAACAACAACAACAACGTATCATCGTATCCTGAAGGGGTTACTTATATAACCCACATTTCTCACCTTATTTCAGCCTATTTCCTTCCCACTCTCCTCTCAGCCCGTCCGCTATTCGTCAAACACCACCTCTAGTCTCTTTCCGCACTTCCGGCACCCGAATATCGCGCACAAAAATCCAAAATAACTACGGGAAGAGCAAAGCGTCTTTACCGAGCGTCACCGCCTCTGGGAATCAAGCGAGAGTCTATAGTCTTCCATCTGGACACTTACACACGATAATAGAAATACGCGGCTTAAAAATCAACTACACTATTAAACTCGTAAGTCAATATCAGTGTGTTGTGTATAGGCAATGAAAATAATTATAACGAATACCTAGAGTTAAATATGGAAGGTGAAAATGATATATACCTCTCCGTGGTGTCCCGGATGTCACGCGTTTCCCGCCAAGACTCCGTTTTCTGTGAAAATCTATCAATTGGCTTAATCAACCTGAATAAAGGTTTATATCATGTACGATAGCGCTAACAAATCATGTTTCAGCTGTCCTTACGTTTGGCTCGTTCTGTGCTGTAATAATGTCTGCCAGATGTTGAGTAGGGTGGGTAAGTGTAGGAATAGGTTTGTATAGCCCACTCGAAATGAATAAATCAAGTTCAGATATTGCTGAAACCAATTATGGTTTAAAATATACTTGGTGTCGAGACATAACGTATTAGGCCGATTGTACAGTAGGCCTACATTCGCGCCGAGTTTCATAATCGCACAATTGCATAACGTTAATCATAAAAAATACATTAATTCAATAATGGTAGACGTAAAATAAATACAATATACAATAAAACACAAGTGTTTCTAAAGTAAATAATGCAGAGAATACCACACAGAGAAACACATAGCTATAGGAACAGGGCAAATAGAGTTCTAGGTTTCATATCTAAGAGTGTTAAGCAACAGGACTGCTGAACTTTTCTTAAAACTATACTTAGCACTAGTAAGACCCCATTTAGACTATGCTGTCCAATTTTGGTGCCCTAGAGGGAAGAGGAGAAGAGGAGGAAGAGGAGGAAGAGGAGGGAGAAGATGAAGAAGAGGAGGGAGAAGAGGAGGAAGATAGTTGGAGGAATGAGGAAGTTGACGAAGGCTTTATGTAGACCAGTACTGTATATTCTGCATATATAAGAGAGAGAGAGAGAGAGGTATTATATAATGTAGGTTTATAGTGTGTGTGTGTGATTATATACTGTATATACTGTGTATATATATATATATATATATATATATATATATATATATATATATATATATATATATATATATAATAATTGAGTATATTGATATTGCTTTACCTTTCTATCCTAATAAGGAAGGGTTTACTACGACCAATATACCTTTATGAGGGTTATACACTATATAATAATAATGTAGGCCTATACTACACAGTATTATTATGAACACCTTATTTGACCTTTTAACTTGCTTTAAACCCATAATGATGTATAGTACACTCGGATACCATAGTATCTAGTCCATTCATACATATTTGTGAACCCCCTGTTTTGTTATGCTATTATAACTATCTCGATTAAGTTTTGGAAATAACTTGCTGTTCAATAGTTTGTTAATTTCATTAATCGAGTTTAGGAGTAAAGTTGGTTGGTGGAGAGAATATAATAAATAGTATACTGGATATAGTTTTGTAGTTGATGCATAGAATATATATTAATCATAAATTCGTTCCCAGAGATGTATACTTCCATAATTATAAATGGGTGATATCCACAAATAGTTATGAGTGGGCTAGAGACTATGGTATCCGAGTGTACTGGAAATAAGGCACCTTAAATGTTATGAGTCTCCAGGCTGGCGCCGTGTTCTCTGTCACTCAAATAGCATTGCTTCAGTACATGCAGCTTTAAGGCGCAAAACTACTGGTAAGTGGAGGTGTTTGTATGTGTGTGAGAAGCAGAGAGAGTGAGAGTGAGAGTGAGTGAGTGAGAGTGAGAGTGAGAGAGAGAGAAAGTGTAATGTGTATGTGTGAGAGAAAAACAAACTGTATGGTGAGATCTGGAGGTGTTTGTATGTGTGTGAGAAGCAGCGGCAGAGAGAGAGAGATAATGTGTATGTGTGAGAGATAATGTGGATGTGTGAGAAAAACAAAGTGTATGGTATGGTGAGAGAGAGAGAGATATGTGCGTGAATGACTTAGCTTAGACAAAAAACAAAAAAATTACCTGTTCAATTATCCCTTCTGTAGAAAAGTGAAGTAAATAAGTATAATTAAAGTTTAATTTTGACAAGCTGCTGTAATATTTTGAAACATTTGTGTATACCTTCTGAGTCCGTATGCTTCTCCAATATTTGTTTACGGTCTCATACGTATCATATATTTGTGTACCAGCAACTTGTGCAGGAAAATGTACATGTTTCTCACAATGTCAGTATATATGCTTTGTTTTCAAGAAATTATATATTCATATTATCACCAACCCACCAATTAACTTACAGATAAACATAATTAATGAAATCAATGAAACTAATGAACGCATGTGGCACTCCAAGGACGTAGGATACTCACACCGAAAATCCGCGCACTAACCATTAGGCTATCAGTTGCAAAAACAAATGCAAGATATATATTACACATTATCATCAGCTAATTAGCTTGCGGTTGGGTGTTATGGCTCAAAGCGACTATGTGCACACACGCCAGGTAAAACAAAAGACTAAGGTAACTTACACTTCCATTTGTATAGCCTAGTCACTTATAAAAAAAACGTGGACCCCCTGTATTTTTTATGCAATTATAACTTGGATGTAACTTCCTTTTCAATCAATACTATATACAGTTTTGTGGTTGATGTATAGAAAATTATATTCATATATTCGTTTCCAGAGATATAGCCTACTTCCATAATTAGAAAGAGGTGAGGTCCTAGATTTTTGTTTATGAGTGACTGTACAGCGCTCTAAACCAATGAAATATATAGGATTTTCACTAGGCTAGTTACCTAGTCAAATTATGCCTTCCCTCCCTACATCTGGAAAACACTTCGTAATGTCTTTTTATTCTGTCTTGATAGACTTTAGAGTAGCCTATAGGTTATTCAGACACAATACCATCAGCCAATTAACTTGATGTAGAGATATCTACCTTAAGGGGCTGGGGTTCTCGAAAGGGGGTTCCAGCCCTGACGCTATTCTTGACTTACAGTGTAGGCTACTGTGTGCTGGCTTAATAATGCAGAAGGGTTGATAGCCTCTGCAGTCTTATTTTAACTAACTCTACCTCACGCGACCCAGTACAAATTTGGCAGGTTAAAACAAAACAAAATAGACAATAGGGGGCGAGGCTTAAGTTCGAAACCACCCTGGACCTGCCTTTCCACCCAAAAATATTCCATTCTCCCCCATCCCTCTTTAGATAAGAGAGGTGTGTGTTGAAACACATCATACTTGCGAACAGTGTCCCATGCATGGGCGTACTAAACCAATGTAAGCACTAAGCTACTGTGCAAAAATAGCTACTGTGTCGGGGAGAAGATCCCATGGTGTCGGTTGAACATCCCTAATTTCTGAGAAGCCGATTTAATTAAAGATGATTTTGTTTTTTGTTTTTTCCTACAGAAAACATCAAGAGAAAACGAGACATAACCTACATTGGAGGAAGAGAAATAGTAGCCTATATTTATAAGTGCTTAAAAATAGGGGCTATTTGTGTGGCAGATTGTGGCGATTAAATTAAATAATAATTTCGAGGCATGTTACGCAACACAGATTTCTTCTTTTTCACCTTTGATGCACTATGTACTAATGGTTGTTTGTAAAACTATAAAATGTTTAATTTTCTTATAGTCTATGCATTGCATAGCCGTTTTCTTTTATACCTCATACAAACCTATATTTTTAGGGGTAACACATGCACACGTACAATAGGCTACACATGCATGTACAGGATAGCCTACTGTATTAGTATAGTCTTCAGTTTTTGGTCTATTATCTCATTCTCCAAGTTTCTAGTACTAGAAAAATCAAGCCCAGTATAGGTCTGGTTCAGTTCAGTTCAGTTGATCTCACTTGGCCTATCTCTATCAAGCCTATACCTGTGTTATTCCTAGTCTGCTGTCTATTTATCCTAAGATACAGCAGAAGAAAAACCAATCAGGAGGGAGAACAGGTTACAGGAAGTCCAAATCAGAATTAAGCCTCACTGCCAACGCAGTCTCCACATCACAAGGGCACAAAACAAGAACAAGACCAGCCTCCTCACACCATGGCACACTACTGTATTAGTATAGTCTTCAGTTTTTGGTCTATTATCTCATTCTCCAAGTTTCTAGTACTAGAAAAATCAAGCCCAGTATAGGTCTGGTTCAGTTCAGTTCAGTTGATCTCACTTGGCCTATCTCTATCAAGCCTATACCTGTGTTATTCCTAGTCTGCTGTCTATTTATCCTAAGATGCAGCAGAAGAAAAACCAATCAGGAGGGAGAACAGGTTACAGGAAGTCCAAATCAGAATTAAGCCTCACCGCCAACGCAGTCTCCACATCACAAGGGCACAAAACAAGAACAAGACCAGCCTCCTCACACCATGGCACACTCCACTCGCCTGGAACATCCACCAACCGCAATCAGCTAGACTGCCATCCCAGACCTCAATTAAGGAATTTGCTCGTGCAAAGCAGGCCCTTAAATCTCACCCGCACCACTACCATTGCCGAGATAGCAGAGGAAAGTAAGTAGCCTACATGACCTCAGCCAGATTGAACCAGCTAGGTATCCAATCTCTCAGGCTTCAACCCCCTAGTTGGTGAGGTAGACTCGACGCTGCCATTAAAAACACAGATACGTGTGAGGCTAGTGTAAAGTCAGTGAAAGTAGGCAAGCCTAAACAGATCGGATGCGGAAATACCCTGAGCCGAACAGGCCAAGTGGGATATCTCTATTGGTCTAACTGGTAAGGTGTCTGCCTCACACCCAAGGGTCGAGAGTTCGTGCCCCAACCAGGGCTTGATATTTTCGTGAGGCTATTTCCGCATTTCATGAAGTTTAGGTGTGCTAGTAAAATTGTTCAGATGGTTGAGAGTAAGATCGGAGCTCCATAAATCCTCTTTCGTGTATGGTGTAAAAACCGATTCCTACAGGACAAGGAAGGGGAGAGGAGAGACCAGGGAGTGTATGTGAGACGCGCTTGGGTTGGGTTGTGGAAGTTGCCAGCCGCCCAAGCGAGCTGCCAACTGGGCAGTTAGTAGGTGCGTGTATGCACCGCTCAGTGAAGTTGACTCGCTATTCCCGTTCATCTCTCTGACGGACTCTCGGTCGATTCGGCTCAAGCTTGTTCCTCTCTGTTCAGAGCTTTCGCTTCCTGGAAGGTGAAGTAGTGTAAAGTCAGTGAAAGTAGGCTAGCCTAAACAGATCGGATGCGGAAATACCCTGAGCCGAACAGGCCAAGTGGGATATCTCTATTGGTCTAACTGGTAAGGTGTCTGCCTCAAACCCAAGGGTCGAGAGTTCGTGCCCCCACCAGGGCTTGATATTTTCGTGAGGCTATTTCCGCATTTAACGAAGTTTAGGTGTGCTGGTAAAATTGTTCAGATGGTTGAGAGTAAGATCGGAGCTCCATAAATCCTCTTTCGGGTATGGTGTAAAAACCGATTCTTACACTAGCAGAGGTAGACCCGACACTGCCAAATTCACCAAAGTACGAGACTGGCAAATAAAAACAGCTAAGTGTGAGGCTAGCAGATGTATACAGGCAGTAGGTCCGACACTACCAACCTTGCAGCCAATTCTCCCTACCAGAAATTCTGGGCGGGTGCCCAACCCCGAAAGGGATTGAAATAGGGGAGCTATCCCCCCGCCAAAGGCGGCTTTCTAGGGCCTTTTCTAGCTGATGCTGAGTGGATTGGGTTCTAGTCATGTGGTGATGGGCTAGTCTATCAGAGTGAGAACTGAGCGATCTCTGCCATACCCATAGCTTACTCTGACTGTTCCTTTTACTTATATATTTTCTAGATCTCAAGTGACGGCATCTCTAACGTGGATTGACCTCCCAATCTACCAAGATTGGAAGCCAAAGCATCACATTTTTCCTTTGCCCCTCAACTTTCTCTTCATAATTGCTGAGGGGCACAGGGCCCTGGGTGGGGCTTTGGTTTCCCGGGCGTTTCCGCACCCTCCTCGATATCCTCCACGATATCCTCAACCTCTACGATGAGAGTAAAGCTGTAGATATTATATACCTTGATTTTCAAAAGGCCTTTGACAAAGTTCCCCACAAACGTTTACTGCTAAAACTAAAAGCGCATGGAATACAAGACGGTGTGTTGAAATGGATAGAAATTGGCTCAGCGACAGAAAGCAAAGAGTAGTCATAAACGGTAAGGCATCTAAATGGACCAATGTAAGTAGCGGGGTACCCCAGGGATCGGTACTAGGACCAATTCTCTTTCTAATTTACATCAACGACATAGATGAGGGTCTCACCTGTACAATCTCAAAATTTGCTGACGATACAAAAATTGCAAATAGCGTACTCTCAAAAGAACAAGTTGACGATATGCAACACAATCTAGATAAATTGTCACATTGGGCCCAAATTTGGCAAATGAGTTTCAATGCGGATAAATGTAAAGTACTACATATCAGATACCTAAATGAGAAAGCAAACTATTCGATGAATGGCACTCAGCTTAAGAATGTAAACAGAGAAACCGATCTGGGAGTAACAATATCGAGTAACCTAAAACCGAGTCAACAATGTTCAGAAGTTGTTAAGAAGGCAAACAAAATAATTGGCTTTATAGGCAGGTCATTTGAGCATAAATCCAAAGAAGTTATCCTAACCCTTTACAATTCCTTAGTCCGCCCTCTTCTGGAATACTGCGTTCAATCCTGGTGCCCTTATTACCAAAAAGATATAAACAAGCTAGAACGAGTTCAATGTAGAGTTACCAAAATTATACCTAGCCTAAAGAACAAACCATACGAAGAGCGTCTTAGAGAATTAAATCTATTTCCTTTAACCCAGCGCAGATTAAGAGGTGACTTAATTCAAGTGTTCAAAACTATCAAAGGCATCGACAATATGAACTGTAGTAAGTATTTCACTATCGACCAATCTAATTACACGCGGGGAAACGGTTGTAAAATTATTGGTAAATCTTTTAACTCACACGAATCTAAGAATTTCTTCTTCAATCGAGTTGTCAACTTGTGGAATGGGCTTCCCCGAGACGTTATAGACTGCACCACTGTTGATTCATTTAAACTCCGCTTAGACAAATATCTCGCATCAAACCCGCGACTGACTGCGTTTGTAAATGAATAACTTTATTTTATCCCCCCCTCAGTTACTAACCCATCTGTCCCCTACTAACTTCCTAATCCTGCCACGGACATTAGTTCTAGGGCAGTAGTTCCCTTTCCAATGTTCCCTTACCCACTCTAAACCACTGTTTGGACACTTGATCCTCAGTGTTTTGGAGGACAAGCAGCGAAGGGTCACTAGATCTGTTGTTGCTTGATTTCCTTTGTACTCCTTTGTACTCCTCAGCTCCTCGCTATGGAGTGGCTTCGGTCACCCAGGCTTTATTGTGGTCGGCATGGAGGGTTCTGTGGGGGCGCTCAGTTATGGCCTTGGCCTTGCTCGGGGCCTTGGGGCTGTTCGGCCAGTCAGCTTGGGGAACAACAACAACCAGAAATTCTTGGAGTTGCCGCGCCAGACACGTTGTTTTGTACAGTAAGCGACCTGGGCCATTTAAATGGCGATATCCCGCAGTTCTTCACCCTCCCTCTCCATCAATTATTCTTAATTATAAGCTATATATGTTGTACTTTCTATAGCTGACACATTACCCCCACAACTACCATACTATATAAGCACTTAGTGTAGCCATCTAGTATATAGTAAAAAACATGCAGAATCGTAAGAAATCGTGGTAAACTTTGCATAGCCTAGGTGTTGAGTATTGTGCTCTGGCACTACTTCGGAAGCGTCCACCAGAGGTCTCCGGTGAATTCCTGGTAGGGATAATTGTGAGACCAACAGAGGTAACCCCGACACTGCTATAGATCTGAGACTAGAAAGGATACAGACAGATTCAAGACAGGTAAACAGCTAGCTAGATGCAAGCCTAGCAGAGGTATACTCAATCACGTTACCAACTGCCCCGCCAAGTTCGAGACTGGCACAGGTAAGTATGAAGCTACCTCAGCACACACGCAGCTGAAAGACCGAACAGTCTTCCAAGACAAAGACAAACCAGGCGTCCCAGGCCGCCAAGACCCCCAGCGAGAACACCATAGGAACTGCCAAGAAGAACGAGAAGCAGTCCCCCCTTAAACCTAAGAATTCTAGAAAAACCTTAAGTCCTACCCCTACACCAGGAAAGGCACTTGTGAGATACGAGTAAATAAGTAACACCCCGTTCTTCACATTAATTATCCATTACAAACCCCAATTAATGTAGGCCTACTTGAATAAACTAATGAAAGCGTATGTGGTCCTCCCGGGATTCGAACTCGATCAGGACACCACATCCAGAACATAAGCATCTAAACCATTACACCACCAACACAGTTAAAGGTTGAGTACACGATCAGGATTAATATCCATTTTCGACTTTTGGATATCAATCTAATCATATACTCAGACCCAACTGCATCATGGAAAGCGTAATGTTTTATTGAGAGGAAGGAACATTTAATGGGGCCAAGATCACTAAGGACCGGCCTCGCTATACTCTAACCTAGTTCCTGAACCTATAGAAATAAGCAACACCCCATTCTTAACACTAATCATCCATTACAAACCCCAATGTACTTGAATAAACTATAATGAAAGCATATGGTCCTCCCGGGATTCGAACTCGATACAGACTCGCCTTTTACAAAGTCCCTTCTTGTGTACACATTATGAATCGAGATCGAGACAGAGTTCCTGGCCCTAAGGAACAACAAAACACACATCATTTTTCCTGTGTTGGAGATAAAAACTAGTTGGATGCTGCTGAACATTCCCGACCACTGCGACCAGCATTATTCCTGTGTAGTACTTAAACTCAAACGACAGCCAAGACACGAGACTCCCTTTCACAAGCTAGCTAGAGTTCTTCCCAAATCCTGCGGCCGTTTCTCCATTATTGTAAGCTAGCCTATATGATATATGTATGCCATTGTTATTTACCTATCGTGTATAAATAAACCCTTCTCTTGTTTCTGATTGTATGTCTTACCCTGTTCAATTATAGTATTAGTAGCCTACTAGGCCTAGGCCAGTGGTCAGCAACCCTTAACTCGGCAAGTGCGGATCCACTAATACGAGTCCCCATCGGTGCGCTGCGGAACTCCTTATATAATCCAAGGCCTAAAAAAAAAAACATTTAAACCAGCCCAGTATAAATTGATATTTTTTGTTTTATTTTATTTTTTTTAATTATTGCCCCTTGGCCATGCCAAATATCACTCCTCCACATCCCCTCCTTCCTTCCTCCCCCCCCCTTCAATAATCACCTATTCTCTTGGTTATTCCCTTATTTCATCGGTATATTTTTGTGCTATCAATAGCGATTCATAAGCAGGGTGTGCTTGTATGTGCTACACAGCGAATGAAAGAGAAAGAGAGGGAACTACACGACAGTGTCTCTCCAGACGTCGTGCAGGGTGGATGTTTGGCAGGCTGGCTCGCACTCGATAACTATACCTCCCGCTCTCATTTGCCGATTTTAACCAGCCAAACGCTGTTTCCACTTGTTTTATTGTTGTAACAGGTTAATATCTTCATAATCAACGTAAAATAGGCGCATATGGATAAGTATTAATGATATTTATGGTACGATGACGATTTGAGTGAAAGAAACAGTCTAAATACCTCCGCACAAGGAGGGGTGGCCACTACCCCACCTGCGCAGCGGAGAGGTTAAAGCTAGAAGAGCCATTTTTTAAAGTTTCATAAAAATGTACTGTCGGAGCCGCAATACAAACAAATTAGTCTCATCAACCGAAATCTACAGTACTTCAGAAATAAGAGAATATACCCTACTTCTGAACTAAACAAATTATAGTGATATTGTTCAATATCCTGGTATTCACAAGCTTAGGAAAATCATGTCACATTTCTAGATATCATAACGATTAATACCTATACATCTTTTCGATGTTGAACGAACAAATTTAATGTTGCCTTAAATGTGTTATATGATGCCTTCATTTTTAAGGAAGAATGATTATTTATGAAGCTTCTGGAGCCACAGAAGCGTCCTGAAAGAGCCGCATGCGGCTCCTGAGCCGCAGGTTGCCGACCCCTGGCCTAGGCTATATAGATCCTGTTGCCTCTTCCCGTTTATAGAACTCAAAATAAGTTGCGCACCGGCCTAAAGGGCTAGTGCCCATATATATCTACAGTAAACCCTCGCTAACTCGGACAAATTGGGGGGAGACCAATTCCGAGAAGCCTGATTTTCCGAGATGTTCGAAGTCCGACTTATGACCGACTTAAGAGAGGGAAAACTCCGAATTATAAGAGGAAAGTCCGCGTCAGAGAAAATTGAGATAATTTTTTTTTTTTTTTAATGTGAAATTCATCATATTAATGACAAATACAAACCTTATTATGTTTTCAGGGACAGTACAGGGGAAGGATGTAGTTACCGGGGGTAGCCTACCACTACCGACATACAACATAAATCATCTATAAATACTTATAATAAAATAAATACTTATAAATCTACAATACTAGGTTAGGTTAGGTTAGGTTGTTTGGTTAGGGTAATGTATTTTTGTATCCAAAGGCAGTCAAAATATACGGGAAGCTGATGGTGAGCGTCCGCGTAGTGTAAACAAGACGGACGGTACACCCGGTAACTACCGTACTGTACATTCTTGCCCAGTACAGTACATAGTAATTAATATTAACACAATAATTGGTAAGTTCCTATGTAGCGGGAGGAACCGTATTATATATTCCCATATAGGCTACCTAAGAATCTTTATTTATATCCTCATATATCTTACTTATTTTCTTCACTTACCTCAACAATACTAATCCCGATAGCTGGGGAGGGTATGAAATATATTAGGGAAAGAGAGGGGTTGAAACACGGCGATTAACTAGAATATAGCCATGTTGATTAACAACCAAGATGTTGTGCATCCTTGCTTGTGATTGGTTGTTGACTATCGTGACGTCATCAGCCAAGGCGGGCCTCAGCGATGACGTCATTCCAGCCCTCGGCCAACATAGCGTCATTACACCCGCTTATTTTAACCCATAAGACCCGGCTATGTATTCCATACCGAAACCCGGGGGTTTTGGCCGAAAAACGTCTACGCCTAGGCTACCGTATCTGTTATTTTGACTGCTTCCGCATTCCCGCGCATCCCCAAGCGTAGATGTGTTTTGTACCTGTAGAATGGCGTTGAGTAGAGCTCTCTAAGTCAACTGGTTCAGTTGTGATGACAATTTCCGTGGAGATAATTTTGTGGCGATATCAGCCACTTTACACTACTTTTCACTACTTAACAAAAACATACAGGCACACACGAACAAGGACGCCTCTCCTTCTTGTGGTCGGATATGCGCGGCGTCGGTCCAACCGGCTGTTGTTTACATGCGTCGGACGGACGCCTCGCACACCAAGCTTACAGGCTTTCAAGCTGCCGGTGCCTCAGAGCCCTTCCGGGTTCCGCGGGGGTGTTTTTTATGGATGCCTCAGAGCCCAACCGGGTCTGAGGGGTTAAAGCCCGCTTAATCTTACACCCGCTTAAATGTACATCAGCGGTGTATATAGGCTATTTCACACAACGTGTATTATAATGTCATTAGTGCACTGTGTAATTTGCGTCTTGATATTCAGTGTTTCTATTTATCAATACTAATTAGTATTCACACCCCCCCCCCCACCCCCATATTTGGCTCGTGAACGGTAAGGTTAATCTGCGAGAGCGGTATCGTCCCAAGATGAACTGATATACAGTACAGTATTGGTAATTATAGGGAATAGGCTCGCACCCTTATTTTTCATGTTTTTTCCTCCAGATTTTGAGAAATGAGTGTATTCATGGTCTTAGTTATAATGCCAATGTTGGATACACGATGGGTTGAGGAGGGCTTTGCCCCCCCTCACCCCCCCCCCCCCCATGAATTATTAAAATCGTCATCTATGTTGCCAGCAGGGGGTAAATATTGATTATACTGCATAAAGAAGGCATTTGTAAACAGTGAGGATGTCCGAAAGAGCTCTGAAATTGATTAGAATGGGCGTTTTTTCGGCCAATATTAACACCTTAACCCTTTCGCTGCGGGTGACGTTCTGGAATGTTTTGGCAAGTTACAGCAATTTCCAGGCTTTAAAAGCCTGTAAAAAACGTAAAAATAGAGTGTCAGTGGGTGGGAGCGTGAGGGGCCCACCTCCGACCCTCAGAGCAGCCAGAGGCTCACTGAGCTGGGCTGTGTCTCGGGCGAGTCTCTCTCTGTCTCTCTCATCAGTGTAGCTAAGCGAGCGAGTGTTACACAATAGCGGGGTTCCCGCGTTTCACTGGGACCACTGCGAGTGTACCAGACCACATACACGGTCCGTTCTGGTGTCATTTTGAAGCTATTTTCGCCTAGTTTTCGACAGAATACACTTCATTTAATGCAGATGCTTGATTTATCATTCAGGAGTGCCTGAATATGCCCTAAATAGCCCAAACAAGGCCGCAGCCAAAGGGTTAAGAGCGGGTGGAGGAGTATATTTGATGTGCCGCCCAGCGGGGGGTTTTACCATAAACAAGCTTGTTTCTGTGCTCGTTTTCATGCATAAACAAGAGCCAGAGCGTAATACAAGTATGTATCCCTGAAAGGGCGATAAATGAGCTTTCCAATGACACCAGAACCATCCTTCTACGATGGCTGGTTGTCTTGCAACGATCGTGCAACCGAAGGGCAAAATCGGTAAAATACCGTAATTTTCTTACATTATTACGTGTGAAACGAGTGAGAGAGGGTGGAGTACAAAGGAGTACAGCTCAGTAGCTCCACGGCCACCGTGGTGAGCGGTCATGAGGTAACCTACGCTCCTCCCACTGCTCCGCTCTCTCTCAGAGTCTCAGAGCACATTACGTGCTCAAAATTGCACTCGACAATAGCCGGGACCCGCCACATAGGCCACATTTATTTCACTCGACAATAGCCGGGCGCCGCCAAAGAAGGGTTAAGGAGACGGACCACAGCTATTTTCAAGGATTTTATTTTTGTGGATTTGTTATTTAAATGATTTATAAGGTTTCTATAATAAAATTTGTTCATGGAAATTAGTATTTACCCATTATCCAAGAAACTACGAATCTTGTTTCTGAGACCTAGTATATTAACCTAACCAAACAACCCAACCTAACCTAACCTAGACCCAGTACGTGGGATACTAAACTAGCCCTTGCATGCCAGGTACAACGGATTCATAGTACCCACTACCCAGTGCGTGGGATACTATACTAGCCCTTGCATGCCAGGTACAGCGGATTCATAGTAGGCTACCCAGTACGTGGGATACTATACTAGCCCTTGCATGCCAGGTACAGCGGATTCATAGTACCCACTACCCAGTACGTGGGATACTATACTAGCCCTTGCATGCCAGGTACAGCGGATTCATAGTACCCAGTACGTGGGATACTATACTAGCCCTTGCATGCCAGGTACAGCGGATTCATAGTACAGTACTCAGTACGTGGTATACAAATTAGACTAACCTCGGAGGATTCATGGTCAGCAAATAGGCCTAGGGCCTACATATTAGACTAACCTCGGAGGTAAACAATACCGCGAGTTTAGTCAATATAAATCAGACTAACCTCGGTCATTCAATTACTGTTTGAATATCAATATGCGAATTACAGTGCATTAATTATGTCATAATACTAGTTGTGTGAAAAATATACAAATCCACAAACGGAAACCACCTCCTAAATACCGGTACAGTAGATCTGTTCCACAATATTATATTAAGTGGGCTAAGAGTTGATCAACATGGCTAAATTGCAGATAATGTTTCAACATCACTTTTTCTTTGATATAATTCATGCCCTCTGCACCTATATGGGTTATTATTGACGAGGTAAGTGAAGGAAATAAGTCTGTATTGAGGATATACATTAAAGATTCCGTGGTAAACGTAGCCTAGGCTTAGACCCAAATAACGACGGTATAAAACCCTTACCCTGTGTGTAGTGGAGATTAATGGTCTGCAGCCAAATCAACACAATGCAGCTGGAAGCTCCATTCATAATCCCGTTAAATAGAAGATGTTGTAGGTATTTTCATAAAGCAAAAACACTTCACTATTCATTGAACAACAGTTCCACCACTTCAAATATGGCCGACACTGAGATGTTATAAACACCAAGGACGATAATAATAAATTAATTAATGTGACGTCATAGAGGGATTGTGAAACAAAAGAGGCTCATTATATGGACTGATGTGTATTTCTATAGCCATTCAAATATCGCGAACATTTGTGACGTCACCGTCTAGACACCTGTACAGTGACGTACTCCCGCAACAGCAATCATATCCCAACATCGTTCGTGACGTCACACCCAGTTTATTGACCAATAGAATATCAGTTTACAACTCTACTCGCCTCCACTCGTCCATCAGCTGAGCTGAGAAATTGTAGAAAGTGAGTCCACAGAATCACAGATGCTCTCTAATTATTCATTTACCATGTATATTTTCCATTTATAGTATACTACGAAGCAACATACATAATACATATATATGTACAAACAACAAATATGCTATAACACTGCCCAGTTCTTGAGATATAATGCATACCGTTACGCAGGAATATACCCAATAATTAAAAGGCACAGGCTTCAATTCATCCTAAAATAATTTAAAACCGAGTGAGAGAACATTAATTTGTAAACCGGACACAAATCCCGCCCAACTCGGAAAGTTCCGAGATGTACAGGGACATATCCGAGAGGCCAATGCCATTCCGAGAAGTGCGGGTTTCCGACTAAAAAGAGTCCGAGTTAGCGGGGGTTTACTGTACTGTTTGTACCTAGTATAACAACCACAGTCTGATCAAGGGATCACGATATTCATATAGGCTACAGTGCCAGCGTTTCTTAACCTGGGGGCGCGCCCACCTAGGGGGGGCGTTTGACAATGCTAGAGGGGGGGGGGGGGGTAATCAAAGTTCAAAATAGGGCTAGGCCATTCAAATGCATACAGGGTAATCGCAAAGATATATATAAATAAGAAACTTTGATAGGAAAAATTCACAACGGTTATTCCGAGCAACCACATGTAGTGTTGACATAGGCCTAGGCCTAAAACCATTAATTAGTTTTAGCCTAATCCTTGCATGCAGATTGGTTATTTTTTCGCCCTTTTTACAGTATCTTGCGTCTTAACCATTAACTGGCGGCGCGCAACATATGTCGAGTAAAATAAATTTGGACTAGGCCTATGTGGCGGTGCACGACAGCTGTATGCCATTTTCAGCACGTAATGTTGCTGAGAGAGAGAGCTGAGCGGTGGGACGAGCGTAGTAACCTTATGACCGCTCCCCACGACCACCGTGGACCTACTGAACTGTATCCCACCCTTCTCCCCCCTTTCTCACTCGCTACGCAGGGAATTATGTACGGAAATTACCTTATTTTAGGGTTTTTGCACTCGTGTTGCACGATCGTTGCAAGAGAACCAGCGGTCGTACAAGGATGGTTCGGGTGTCATTGGAAAGCTCTGTTTATGCCCTTTCAGGGATAGATACTTGTTTTACGCTCTGGGTCTTGTTTATACATGAAAATGAGCACGGAAACAACCCTATTTAGGGTAAAAAAAAACGCTGTGCAGTACGGTGTAAAATACACACCACCCGCTCTTAAGGCGTTAAGCATCCATATGGAATGGTAAAAAAATAGTTTTCTAGGCATCAGAGGTGTTTGGGGGGGGGGGGGCATCATGAATACAGTCCTGACCAAAGGGGGGCACGGTGCTAAACTGGGTTAGCCTACACTGATAACGATATTTGGAATGAGTTGTGTAACTTGTGTTACCGGGCGTAGGCTACGTCGTGTAAACACGGGAGTTGATGTCAAACAGCGAGGTGTGGGGGCGGCAGCCCCACACAAAATACTAGGATAGGTTAGGTTAGGTAAGGTTGTTAGGTTAATAGGCTAATGTCCTTTCAAAGGTATAGCTTAGTAAACACTAGGATATAGGCTAGCCTATAGCCTACCCGGTCAGAGGTAGGTGATAGCCTACGCCCGATAACACAACTCTTGCCCGATATTTTTTAGAAGTTTCAGCCCCTTGTAGTATTAAAAACACTTAAAACCATACCTGTGCGTTTATGGTAGGCAGGATCTTGAATCTTGAGGATTTGAAGGGCGTTGTGGTATAGGCAGGATGGGATTACTTCTCGGGATGTATTGTTTACACCTTCAGGAGATTGTTCGATCTTCTGAAAGCTGAGCGAGTATTGATTTGAATGGTTGGAATTCAGTCAACATCCGTCCTGTTCTAGATCGGTGCGGTTGCTGGTCGGGGAGCACTGTGTTGTTACTTGTTTAGGCCATCGTCTGCAGCTCTAAGCATGCACACGTTATAGCGACACGGACAAGGATATATCCACTGAACTATAGGCTAATATCAGTTGCAAGGATCATGGGAAGAAGAATATATATTATCACCAGCCCACCAATTACCTTACAAATAAACCTAATTACTTAAATTAATTAATATATCTGGTACTCCAAGGATTCGAGCTATCAAGATAGTTATAAAGCAAGTGTACCGATGGTGTTCCAGTGAAATCGATGGCTAGGCCTATATTGACATGGACATTACCATATATTTATAGTATGTTCCTTTTTATACGTGGGGTTCACCTTTAAAGTCCGTTAGAAGCAAATTGTCAGTTATTCATAACAGAAAAGCTCAAGTGTCTTTGAAAAAAATGTTTTTTGAATTTCGCGGGTTTAAAAGCTGCAAGCAAAAAAATATAGATATTTTATGAAAAGCAATTCTAAATAACATATTAACATAGGTTTAGGCTATTAGATAATACTTCAAACCTTTTTACTACTACAAAACCCTTCTTACCGAGTGTACCAATAGTAAAATAAAGGAGGCGCATGCAGCGGCAAGGATAGAAGAAAAACGGTCGAGTCAGGCTAAGGAGTCACGAGCGAGGCATTATCATCATCATCATGTCAGGACGCGAAGGTAAGATATAAATGATCCATACCGATATACTTCTGATTCAATTCGTATTTGGAATCTATAACCTCAACTAATACGCCCTTTTCTCCATTCCAGGCGGAAAGAAGAAGCCCCTGAAGGCCCCCAAGAAGTCTAATGCCGACATGGATGACGTGAGTATGAAGGAAGCATGGCCCGATTTTCTGTCCCTGGAATTTGGTAACGGCATTATTATCCATCCCCCGCCTTTATAAACCTGACCCATATACTTGTTAACTAAGTAGAACAATGCATGGTATTTAGCTATTAAAAAGAACTAGCCTACCTTTGTCCTACGGAAACTTGTGGAGGTGGTGGTAATCTAGGCGTTGGTCTATGATAGGCCTAGGTATTTTGGTCACCTGCTTAACACTATCTCATCCGACGTGTTGTGGGTTAGCCTAGGCCTATTATTATTATGATATTTAATCTACTACTCAGGATTTTGCTTGCTTTTGCCATTTTTCGAGCAATGTAGCCTAGACTTATTTTGGGTAGCATTCAAGACAGCTAGAGCCGCTTATTTACCAAGTTTTAGGATATCATTAACTTTCGCCGAATGAGAGTTGGAAGGATGGAGTGAGGAAGTACATGAACGAAGGCGGTGCTGGTTGGGGGGAGGGGCGTCGACTGACTGGGGACAGAGGTGCATGGGGGCAGTTCGTTCGTGGCCACACCTTCGGGGATCACGGCGTCAGGCAATAGATAGATAGATAGAACTTTCGCCGCACCATTAGAAACAATTTATTAGGAAAATAAGAACATAAAACATGGGAGTGCAGAAAGCCGATTGGCCTACACAAGGCCTAGGCCTAGGGACCTATAGTTCGCATGGAGGAATTTAGGGTACGATTTTAGTTACCTATTTGACAGGTACCACCGAGGATTTAATACATATTTTTTTTCAGTTTCCACGCATCCAACACCAAGCTACACCTTTTTCTGGTCCGGTAATAGTATTAAAAACTATATAGGCCTAATAACTTTTTAAATGTGGTTTTCGACGAGAATAAAACGGCGCGTTTGTGCCGAAAATCGGCGGCGAGGGGAGTCCGTCGTCGCTTCGGATCGTCGCGGTTTGTTTACCCAGGACGCTCCATGTTACTACGGCCAGCTGTTTTACTTGCCCCTGCTGGCCACATACATGACGATTATTATAATTCAAGGGGGGGGGGGGGTGACGGGGGCAGAGCCCCCCCTCAACCCTGTCCTGTATCCCACGGTCTATAATGCAAGTCTTTATAAAAAAAAATGAGGTCAATATACAGGAGGCGCTACAATATAGGTAGCAAAATTCGGTTCAATGTTATTTTAATACCACAAATTTTGTTGATATATTTGAAGATAAATATTGAATCTATATGCTCTAAAGATCTTAAGAAAATTTGTTTTAACCCTCGGCAAAACTTAATAAAAAAGTATTGTACTAAAATGTCTTTTTCGTAACAAGGTTGTCAATACGGTACTTCCAGTTATCGATAGCTCTAGAGATCATATGAAAATGTGTTAAACACTCTGAAAACCCTAATATAAAAGTATGGTACTAAAATTTAAGTTTCGTAACAAGGTTGTCAATACGGTACTTTCCCGTTATCAATGTACAATCAAAGCTGAAGATTGCAGAGTAAACACCGTAGACTTCATTGACTTTCTTTCACCTTCGTATAATCTGCGACAGCCAATTTTGTTTTTTGTTTTTTACCAAGGGATTAGTAGTCAACCAGCGGGGGTGTGGGGGCAGCAGCCCCAACCCATAATACTAGGTTAGGTTAGGTAAGGTTGTTAGGTTAGGCTAATGTCTTTTCAAATCACTATCGGGGGCGTGTCTCAACATCGATCAATAGGCCTAATGGGGAAAATAGGTTTTCCCGAGATTTCTAATTAATTACAAACACTATATATTGATGCAAATTAACAATTTCTTTTATAAAAACACTGATAATTCGTGGTATTAAAATAAAAAAAATCCCAAAATTCTAATGATAGTTTTGGGTTCCTATCATCATATGCTTCATTTCTATATACTTTTTATCCCCGGGAAAAAAAAACAAAAAATCTTGGGGTTTTTTATTTTTTTATTTTATTTTTCTTGTATTTTTTTTATTAACCTAACCAAAAAACCTAACCTAACCTAAATGTATTTGGGGGCTATTAGGTTAGGTTAGGTTAGGTTTTTTGGTTAGGTTAATGACCAAAACAAAAAATCCCAAGAAAATAAATGAAAAATCCCAAGATTTTTGTTTTTTTTTCCCGGGGATAAAAAGTATATAGAAATGAAGCATATGATGATAGGAACCCAAAACTACCATTAGAATTTTGCTACCTATATTGTAGCGCCTCCTGTATATTGACCAAAATTGACCCAACAACTGGTTATATAAGCTTAGCCATTTGAAGTCGACCGCCAAGGCGGCGGGACCGGGAAGTCACTCCGAGCGTAAAGTAAACAAAGCGACGCTACTTCCACGAACGCAACCGAGTTGTCTATATTTTGTCTCATATTATCATTATTAACCCTTAAAAAGCGGCTCACCACATAAGTCGAGTTGAAAAAACGGGTGAAAAAAGGGTGGAAATCGAGTGAAAATGGGTGGGATAGTAATGATCCATACGTCCGACATCTGTGGCCTCCCGGCCCACACTAACTCCAGTTCCCCCACCGCGCGTGAGGATGACAGTGTAACCAATAGTTCGCTAAAAGTGAGCAAGGTAGCAAAATCAGCTAAACTTCCATCTTCGAGGTAACACTGTCAGTGCTCCACGAGTGCTACGTAGCTGTATGTGGCGTCATTGTGTAGCGATTTCCACCTAGTTTTCGGCGCAATACAGTTCCTTTCATACTGATGGTTGATATAGCAGTCAGAACGGCCCAGAAAGGCCCAAAACGGCCACAGAGCACCCGCTAGAGGAGGGTTAAAGTGTCCCCATTGCTTTTTTAGTGTTTCGTACACCAGAAAAGGGTGTAGCTTGGTGTTGGATGCGTGGAAACCGAAAAAAATATGTATTAAATCGTTGGCGGTACTTGTCAAATAGGGTGTCCAGTAACTAAAATCGTACCGAATTTAGTTATCGATACTTGAAAAAACACTGATTTCATAAAAAAATTACCAAAATAATAAGTCCCGACCGTAAACATAGCATTGCGTCCAATGAAGCCTTCGACTTGACCTCTTTCTTCTTGTTTTGAACGATGCGGTGGGTGCGATTCACCCAATAAATGGTGTGAGCGTTACTCACTAAAATGAAATACCGGCAACCTGTTTTTGCCCCCTTACAGATCTACATACAGTATATGAGGATGACAATAAATCAAGGGCGGGGCAACGCCCCCCCTCAACCCATCGTGTATCCAATTTACCCCACAATTTCCCTTACCTACTGTAAAAGCCTGATTAATGAATAATGGGTAAGTTAATGCAAATCCTCCACTCAAACCATGAAAAACAACATTAAAAAAATATATTCCTTGAACAAAATATACAGAAAACTTGGTAAATAAGGCGGTTCTAGCTGTCTTGAATGCTACCAAATTTTGTTCAAGGAATATGGTCATAGGACATTCGGATGTTGTTTATAAGTTTTTATTCCTCATCAACATAACGAATACTCCTGGCTGAAATAACAAATAAACATAATTAGACAGAAGCATAGCAGATGTAACATAAATGATATGAACACAGCGAACTACTGTACAGTAAACTTAAGTAATAACATTTTAGCTCACAATTCATCATCAATAAGGATCACTTAGTCACTATGTGGATATCCCGACAGAATATAGTGTTAAATTGTTGCTTTTCATGGTTTTTATTGGGTGAATCGCGCTTTTACAGTAGGTAAGGGAAATTGTGGGGTAAATTGGATACACGATGGGTTGAGGATGTATTGATCTGTAAGGGGGCATAAACAGATTGCCGGTATTTAGTTTTTGCGAGTACCGCTTGCTCCATTTATTGGGTGAATCGCGCCCGCCCCATCATTCAAAACAAGGAGGTAAAGTCGAAGGATTCATTTACGGTCGGGACTTATTTTTTCGGTGTACTGTAATCGGGTTTTTTCAAGTGTCGATAATGAAATTCCTCGATGCAGACTATAATAGAAAAATATGGTGAGTCTATAGGTCCCTATTTATATATGGTGAGTCTATAGGTCCCTATTTATATATGGTGAGTCTATAGGTCCCTATTTATATATGGTGAGTCTATAGGTCCCTATTTATATATGGTGAGTCTATAGGTCCCTATTTATATATGGTGAGTCTATAGGTCCCTATTTTCCCTAATAAATTGTTTCTAATAGTGCGGCGCAAGACTTCTTTAATTAATGATATCTTATTTTGTTCCCTGGGCTAACAAAAGTGCCTTCCCAGACTTGGAAGTTGGACTTCCTTCAAACTAAAAAAAATGCCCACTTGCACCTGACCTTATTTAACTTTAATTTATATACAGTAAAAGTCCTTTAATCCGATGATTCGAATCTCCCAATAGTCCAAATTTTTCAATTTGAGGCCAAATCCGAATTCACCCGATGGTCCGAATTTCAAGAAGTCCCAAAGTCCCCTTTTTGAGGCATTAGTCCACTCAAATGACACATAATGGAGCACACATATCATATTTCTTAGTTTCTTACAGTAGATCCTCTGGAAAAAGGCAAACTATGCCTGTGTATCCAGCTCAGTACCAGTACTTGCACTGCTGCGGTCGTTCACGGTGTTGGCGGCGGCGGTAGCAGACGCAACATTTTTACTATTCTGTATTTTTGTTTTATAATCAAACTTCAAATCTTGTCTTCCCCATGCTTTATCAAGATTACTTTCAAACTCCCTTATTAATTCATATGTTCATGAATTCACTTTAAAAGTTTACCATTGTCATTGTAGCCTATTACCTACTTCAAAACATTCAGATTAATGGTCAAAGGAAGCTACTGATATAAACGTAAACACCACATAGTCTGCTAGAGAGTTTGTTTTGCTCTTGAACGCATCCTTGGGACGCTCCGATGCGCTACTGGCTTGCACCGCATTTTCTGCAAGCGCATTCAGTCTTGAGCTTGAAAACGCACCTTTGGACGTTCCGATACGCTACTATTTATAGTTCAGTGATCGGAGCGTCCCAAGGGTGCTTTCAATACAATATAATATAACAGAGCACGTCACAAAAGGAAAATTACAAGAACCTCTCAGGGAAGTGCCGTCGTTAAGGCATTACTTCCCGAACCACATCTGATCTGATCTTCAAGAGCAAGACAAACTCGCTAGTAGACGGAAGAAGAAGAAGACGACGATGCGGACATATGGTGTTTACGTTTATATCAGCAGATGCCTTTGACCATTAATCTGAATGTTTTGAAGTAGGTAATAGGCTACAATGACAATGGTAAACTTTTGAAGTGATTTCATGAACATATGATGTGTGTGTGCACCATTGTGTCATTTGGGTGGCCTAATGCCTCAATGTTTTCGTCATACACAGGTTCATAGGGGTAAAGTCCGATAATCCGAACGAGGGCCGGTCCGCTGCCCTTCGGATTAACGGAAGTTTACTGTATATACAGTATATGTATATTTTTTTTTCCTCCAGATAATATTAAATGAGACAACCGCAGCAAGATTTGCACGCCTTATACATCGGATTTTATTTTTTATTTTTTTCCTGAAATTATCTTAGGGAATTACGGTATAGTACTTGATAGGTTAAAATTGATCGGGTAAGTACTGTATTAACATATATTATACCTCGATACTTTTCAGAGGATTGGATAAATATCTACTGCCCATTTGTTATTTTCTATTGTCTTTAGCTTCAAATCCTTCAATTCAGAGGGTTCAGTAGTATGTACGGTACTCACATTTTGGTTCACTGGAATAATTTAAACTTTTATTCCATAGGATGACAAGGCTTTTCATCAGAAGAAAAAGGATGAAGAGAAGAAGCTGAAGGAGATGCAGGCTCGGGCTGCTAAAGGTGGTCCCCTGGGTAAGTTATATAATGAATCGCTTAAGCCGGTATCACAGCAGAGCGTTTTCCTTTAACTTTTATTTTAAAAATTGGTGTGACACCGTTTGAGATAAACCTGTAACATGGATGCCATAGGCCGTGGCATGGTCTGTAGCGCGTCTGACTAATCGAAGGGTCGACAGGTCGATCCCATGCCGTAGTAGACAGTAGACCACTGTGGTATTTACAAACTGAAGGCTGGCACCTCTCCCACTGTACTCCTTGAATTTGACTAGCGACCTTCCCCTGAAGCAAACTAGAGAATTAAATAAGTTACCTCGATGGAAGTGATTCATTCATGTCACCCCCTCAGGGATCAAGGAGTCTGGCAATAGACATAGGCCTAACCAGTTTAGTAATTTCCAGTGCCAATGCACATTAAAAGATCCTAGGTATTAACAGAATTGACGAGAAAAACTCATGTGATCTCTTCACTTGTTCAGACAGTAATTTTATGGAATTTTCTGTCATGTTATCCCTTTTCTTACTCCTCTCAGTTGCCACCTTTATAAATGCATCAGCATCAATGTATATATATATATACTCAGCCTCATTGATAAGGGTAGACAACTCGAGCCTGAACAAACGGTTAAAGTTCCAATTCTTAGGGTCCGGGACCACTTTCACGGTCCCTCTATCCTGTCGAGTTGGAGAATTTTAAATCAGTAGCGATTGAAATTATATTCAACGATTAGCACTGGTATGCTATCACCTGATTACTGCTCTCCATACTGCTGTATTTCCCTCCACTTCCATACTTATTACATGCCACACATTCCCAATTTATTCTCTACACATACTGTAATGCATACTGTACTGTGTGTGGCCTTGGCATTAGACTAGAATAATCTTCCTCCCACTCACTTATATTGTTAGCATATCCCTGACACTCCATATACAGTACAGTGGTTATTTCATCCATGCATGCATTTTTTAGCCAAGTTTTCCTTATGACTGCATTCCATTTATCATTGTAGTGTGTCTTCTGTATTTAGTCCTATTTCAATAGGGTCCTTTAGTAATATCACGTCTAAATTAAAATGTAAAACTTGCAAACTAAACAAACCAAAATTGGGACAAGGACAATATAAAGTCAAATTAAATTATCAAAATCGCTATGTGGAAACAACGCTTACTAAAATGAAAATTATTAAATAAAAGAACACAATCCACCACATAGGGTGTATAACTTTGTATCTTAATAGAATATAATTGTACTGTAGTACTGTACTGGTACAGATAGTACAAACTCTATATACTGTTTATATACAGGCAGATTCAACAGATTAACTTGCTCATGTAGTGATGTACACCCTATGTGGTGGTTTTGTGTTCTTTTATTTAATTTCATTCGATTAAAGCGTTCTTTCCACATAGCAATTTTGATCAGTTCTTTTGCATTTACTGTATATTATCATCCCAGGTTTGGTTTGTTTATTTTGCAAGTTTTACATTTTATTTTCATGTATAATTATGAGGAAATATAGTTTAACCCTTCCTCCCGGGCATCATATATAGATGCCTGTCTTTGCGACACCGCACCTCCGAAAACAAGGAGACGTCGCACTTTTGTTGTTGTTTTGGAGAACTAGAATTAGTCATGTTATTGCCAACATCGCATCAAAACACTCTCCACGGAAATAGTCATCACAACTGAACCAGTTGACCTAGAGAGCTCTACTCAACGCCAATCTACATATACGAAACAAGGCTACGTTTTAAGATGTGTGTGAATTTTCTAGCAGTTAAAATAACAAAGATAGGTCTAGCCTATTACAACATTTTCGCCCAGAACCCCCGGGTTTCGGGGCTATCCTATTGAAGGCGAGACTGGTCTGTGAGGGTTAAGAATGCTTTCAAGCATAGGATTTTAAAAGGACGCCCGGACTCCAGGCCTTCGCAAGATGTGTCCTTTTAAAAAGCTGCCCGGGTAGGAAGGGTGAACAGGCTCATAATTTGTTTTTCTTACTCTATCCTCAGGGTTGTGAAGAGTTCAATTTTGCTACCCCCTAGTGAAGTTTCATTTTTTGTTTGTAGACTACATCTTAAATTTAAGTTTTCATAATTTCTCGACCTCTTGCTTTTTTTCAAATTAGTCTTGTGATAAGGCGATTTATTGGTATCATAGTTGGCTATTTTCTGAGTAAGTGTGATTTTTATGATGGATCCTTGTCGAGAGATCAGAGAGCTATAGGTTTATGTCACTTTGTAGTGCCAAACCCCCCTGGTACTACTCTCCTTGTCGCGGTTGGGGAGCTTTGGGGCCGGCGACTGGAACTTGATGGTTGTGGTAATTTCCCTTCCTCTTCCCTCGAGCTTTCGTCGTATGCTTCGACTAATTTTGGGTAGTTTTTCTTTCCTCTTTCTTTGTTTTTCCCCTTCTATTCTTATTGTGTCCCATTCGGTTGTCCTCGGGCAACCTATATCACATGCCTCCCTGGCCTGGCTAGGTATTAGGCTCCTGTCCTGATTTGAGCAGCGACCAAGCTGACTCGATTCCCCTCAGTGGTGCATTTTTTATTTTGCATCTCGCTGTGATTTTTTTCTACCTAAGACCTGATCTCTCATTCTTCGCCCTGATCACTTCTTGGTTGGTGTTGCGGTGTAGCAGTTCTTGCCTCATCCTTCGGCCCTGCCCTATAAGAGCTCTGATGTGGAGCTCATGTGGTCCGGCTGAACTGGTGAAATGGCGAGAAATGTCTGCGTGTCTTCACCTTCCTCGATATGTTCCCCTCCTGCCCTTCCCTATCTATCTAGACTTGTTTCGTTATACTGTACTGTATATCTTTATCTAATCCTTCAGGCCAGCCCTATGAGAGTTCTTTTGTGGAGCTCAGTGGTCTGGTTAAACTAATATTTAAAAACAAAATATGGTGCCAAAACTGCAAACTATAATGGTTATGGGTATACCTTTATGGTTTGTTACCTTATTTGTCAATAAAAAGTTTCTCTTGTAGAAACCTGTGAAAAATCTTGAGATATTGACCAGAAAGTTGGCAAGTATGACTTGGGTGTTTTTTTTTATCTATATCTATTGCCTGAACCCGTGATCCCCGAAGGGGTGGCCACGAACGAACCGCCCCCATGTACCTCTGTCCCCAGTCAATCAATGCCCCTCCTCCTAACCAGCACTGTTTATCCATATACTTTACTCCATCCTTCCACCTCGCTCTCGTACACCCTCTTAGTCATTCTCCTGTTTCCCATACGTTCCATATGACCGAACCATCTCCAGGTGTTCCTTTTCACACTTTCCATCACTTCTACCTCCACACCACACCACCTTACTTCCTCATTAGTCTGTCTATCCCTCCCTGTAACTCCGCACGCATTTTTCAAGTAACTAATTTCCACCCCTCACTCTTGGTCCGAGTCTCTCCACCAACATCCATGCTTTGCTTCCGTAAGTTAGTGTCGGGATTACCACACTGTCATGCAAGGACTTCTTCACTTCCATATATAATACCATATACACGTTTTAAACTACAAATGACCGCAAATTTGGAGTTGAAATGTACTGTACTCTAGATTTGTTTTAATTTGACTGGTTTTGAGAAGACCACTATTATACAGTACTGCATGTAATTAACTGATGTGCCTTGGGTTTTTAATATAAGTACTGTATATGTAATTTGAATTTCGGTATATTAATATTCTCCTTTTCTCTTCCAGCAACGGGCGGTATCAAAAAGAGTGGAAAGAAGTAGAAGGGCTCAATCTAACTACTCGTCTTGACTCGCACCATCATCTCTTCTCCACATAACATCTGATGCATTTCTTTTCTTTTTTCCATAATAAAGGTTATAAATTTTACGGAAAAGTTTTCTTAACCA
Organism: Paralithodes platypus; assembly: GCA_032716605.1. Lineage (NCBI taxonomy): Eukaryota > Metazoa > Arthropoda > Malacostraca > Decapoda > Lithodidae > Paralithodes > Paralithodes platypus. The sequence goes on along the minus strand of CM064533.1, from coordinate 54,214,855 downwards.
TGCGATTTGCATTAACCATAGTTGTCTACGAAGTATATACAGTGCAGTCCCCGTATCTGCGCCCAAGTCGTACCGCGTATCATACGTGGGCAGTGTTTGACAGGTTTCAATGGGAAATAGACTGAGGTCGTACCAAGCTCACCCATCTTGGACCCTCAAATACACTATTTTGATCTACCTAATGACATAAATATGTATCAAATGATTAAAAGATACTCACTTTGATCCACAATGACTGTTCCACTGGTCCACTAAGCTCCAGGTACAGGCAGTGGACATCAGGTACAATCCTAAGGTAAATCCAGGTGTCACTTGTCATATCATCCCCTCCCCTATGAACCATTCTTAGAACCACTTATACTGTAACACATCAAGCAAGATTGTCTACTTTTATCTAAAAAAAAAAAAAAAATCTTCCAGCACACACACAAGGGAACTGCCTCGTGTGGGCCAATTGGCTTTCTGCACTCCTATTTTTATATTTTGCCTTTCTTGGTTAATGGCAGCACTGCTTTCTTCCTCTATTGGAAACCCGCGGATAACAAGTAATGGGATACTTAGTGATGTCCTCGGATAACGGGAGTGCACTGTACTGTACCGTATCAGGGTTTGTTTGTCGAAAATTTTGCATGAGCAAAAAATTAAACTACAAACATTCCTTGACATCAGCTCTCGTATTTTCTTAGTTTAGAAAAAGTAATGTACAGTATGTATGTACATACCCAATAGCAGGGGGTGGCTGGCTAGAGACAGAAAAAGCAATTCTGCACCTGTTAATAAGTTTTATCACCCGGTGTCCAAGGGCCACTGCCAACCAATTGTGTTGGTTTATAATCTTGTTAAGGAGATAAAGAGTTGCTGCCAAATACATTTTAAAATAGTGGCCTCGGGCTAGGCTAGCACATCTGACGGCGTTAGGGACACGTCCAATCAAAATTAAGGACTAAAGCAGACTCCATATTCTCGATCAGGTCCGGGGGTTGAGTTTGGAACAGAGTGCGAAAAAAGGAATTTGAAGGAAGAGCAAGGTTATGGTCTTCGAAAGGGGTGAAGCTGAACGGTCAGGCTTTGGAGATTGTCAACTCTTTTAAGTATCTGGGACTATGGATGAAGAAGTGCGGGAGAGGGTACAACAGGGGAAGAGGGTTGTAGGAATGCTGAATGCAGTAACAAGAAATAGGGTGGTCAGTATGGAAGTGAAGAAGTCCTTGCATGACAGTGTGGTAATCCCGACACTGACTTTCGGAAGCGAAGCATGGACGTTGGTTGAGAGACTCGGACCAAGAGTGAGAGCAGTGGAAATGAATTACCTAAGAAGTGCGTGCGGAGTTACATGGAGGGATAGACAGACTAATGAGGAAGTAAGAAGGAGGTGTGGTGTGGAGGTAGATGTGCTAGAAAGTGTGAAAAGGAACAACTTGAGATGGTTCGGCCATATGGAACGTATGGAAAGCGAGAGAATGACTAAGAGGGTGTACGAGAGCGAGGTGGAGGGACAGAGAGGGAGAGGTAGACCGAATGAGAAGTGGAAGGATGGAGTGAGGAAGTATATGAACGAAGGCGGTGCTGGTTGGAGGGAGGGGCATCGACTGACCGGGGACAGAGGTGCATGGGGGCGGTTCGTTCGTGGCTACCCCTTCGGGGATCATGGCGTCAGGCGATAGATAGGTCCGGGGGTTGCCGTTTAGTATTATTTTCATCTCTTAATTACTTCTCCAAAATTAGTTTTCTGCCCACAACTCACTCAAAGACAACTGCAGAGATTGAAGTAATTAAACTAAAGGTTTCTGAACGCCCTTGATGGTCACAAGGGTTTTAAAGTGTCCCTGTAAGGATGCAATTGCATCCTGGTGAGAAAAAGGGTTAACAAGGCAAATACCATTGACACTACTTCAGGGTTCAAGCCAGTCACTACTAGGCAGTGGTGACATATCAATGATTATTTGTCTTTTGCTGGTTAGTGGACTGTGCCAACACTGGTAAACTGCACAGTAAACCTGACGGATCCTAGCGCCTCCAAGACTAGCAGAGTTAAGCTTTAGAGAAAAGAACTGAATAGCTCATGAAGCTTTGTTTCCATGCTGCAAAAGAGTATAAAAAACTCCTGTACCGTTCATCTTTACATGGTAACGAGTTGAACATTGGTTTTGTGGTTTACTAGGGGGTTGACAAAGCATAGGGAATGCCAGGTGAGGGTGATAGTTGAGTACCAGGAGCAAGCTTCCTCAATTGTGGACAGACCCACACTAAAACTTTGGGTGAATCTCTCACTCAACATGCCAGAACAAACTATCCCAGTCATGTAATTTTTTAATTTTATACTGGCTATCATTCACATTTGTTGTTGTTGTTGTTCCCCAAGCTGCCTGGCCGAACAGCCCCAAGGCCCCGAGCAAGGCCAAATAACCGAGCGCCCCCACAGAACCCTCCCTGCCGACCACAATAAAGCCTGGGTGACCGAAGCCACTCCATGGCGGGGAGCTGAGGAGGGTGCAGAAACGCCCGGGAAACCAAAGCCCCACCCAGGGCCCTGTGCCCCTCAGCAATTATGAAGAGAAAGTTGAGGGGCAAAGGAAAAATGTGACGCTTTGGCTTCCAATCTTGGTAGATTGGGAGGTCAATCCACGGAAGAGACGCCGTCACTGGAGATCTAGAAAATATATAAGTAAAAGGAACAGTCAGAGTAAGCTATGGGTATGGCAGAGATCGCGCAGTTCTCACTCTGATAGACCAGCCCATCACCACATGACTAGAACCCAATCCTCTCAGCATCAGGTAGGAAAGACCCTAGAAAGCCGCCTTTGGCGGGGGGATAGCTCCCCTATTTCAACCCCTTTCGGGGTTGAGCTTGTATCAGTCAAAAGGTTTACAGAGAGAAGTCTTTGCACCTATGATTCCCAGAGGTCCTTCCTAAGCTCGATAAAATCTTCCAGGGTTGGTCATAATATACGATTACGCCATCCACGAGAAGGGGTTTATTCTTAGTGTATAATTTACAGTTGGACATGTGTGATAATAATCTTGCTTACAAACTTGCTTTCTTGCCTTTTGAATATCAACAACCCAGCAAAAAATGTGTTAACCCCTTCTGTACCGGCTACATTTTTTCAACTTTATTTTGGCTATTAGACGATTTTATGCAGTTTAATAACGGCCCCAAGTAATTAACAATGTTCGAACTATCCCTTAATAATTTTTACTACCACAGATCCTTCTTAAACTGCACAAAATCGTCTAGATATAACTAGATTAAAGTGATAAAGACGTCGCCGGTACAGAAGGGGTTAAACTTACTATGATTGGATTGTATAAAAAAAAAAAAAAATAATAATAATCCACGTCCTGCCCAGTAAGCGAGTGAGACTGGAAGATAAGTTCCTCCACTTACCACACACAACAACTTAAGGGGAGGAAGACTATTTTTCTGGATCCCCTTCTCCCTAATGTTTAGCCCCACTAGTTTTGAGATCGTAAGACGTTTGGCCCGTTGGTTTGGCGATTGTAACACCTTTATCCCAATTTTGTTGTCAATTTTAAGACCTTTCGAGCCAATTAGGTGATGGAGGTCTAGGGAGGAAACTAAAAAAATATATGAATAAATGAATTAATAGACCAAACAAACGGTCTGCCTCCCCTTAACATCCAGTGCCAGTGAGCTGCCATTAGGCAACTTTAACTACAATTAACCCAAGGTTTAACCCTTGGGATGCAGGAGGCCTCATATGAGGCAAAATGGTAAAAAAAAAATTGCCGCTATAATCATCAGAACTCGGCAACCACGCGTTGTAGCGACGTCATCTCTACGGCATTCTACAGACAACAAAAAGTTCTACAATTTGCAAAAACATTGACTGCTCTAGGTAGTCTCAATCAGTAGCTTCTGAATTATGAAGTTGATTTTACCAAAATTCATATGAGGCCCCCCGGATCCCATGGGTTAAAGATAGAAATCTGTATTTCGAAACTTTCATTACTGTATATACAGGTATCATTATCTTATTCAGTTTGTGAAGCCAACACTTCCAAGAAATCCTTAAAATTAGGCCCATAAAAAGGCAAACCAACCCCAACTAATGCAGGAAATTATAAAGCCTGTATCACACAAGCACGTTTTCCCTCAACATTTATCCTTAACACTGGTCTGGCAGCTTCTGTGGTAAATATTTGTAATATTTCTGTCACCAAAGTTCATCTATCATCAGTCTAGTTTTTGATACCAGAGCAAAATAGTCCAGAGATGTTGCCAGAAAAAATTTGACTATAGAAGCTCTCGTGTGATACCGGCTTAAAACTCACACTACCCATACCATTTCTCCTTTAAATACAGTAAATCTTTACATTGTTAGCTTCTGAATAAATGTAGCTGAAGCCGAAATATTACGAGAACAAAATTGCTCATGAAAAATTTACTGAAAAAGACCTTTTTTGAGCAATTTCTACGGGCAATTATGGTCTGGAAGCTTAAAAAAATACACTTTATCAAAATTCAGCCGCCAAATTTAATCTACCTTCAACCTAATTACCGATACCAGTGCGAAAATGTTCCGAAATATTATGAGAACAAAATTGCTCATGAAAAATTGACGGAAAAAGCGCTCGTGTGAAAGCGGCTTTAGGCAAGTTTATTCAGTACAATCAAGCATGACGGGATATGGGAGTACAGTACAGTACTATATGAGTACCAGTGACAGTATAGTAGTGTATTGTACTGTAATATGTACAGGATGTCTATTACAAGTCCTCGTATCCTGTAGCTCGGCAAAACTAAACTCAAATAGTGGTGATGGGCTGGTCTATCAGAGTGAGAACTGAGCGATCTCTGCCATACCCATAGCTTACTCTGACTGTTTCTTTAACTTATATATTTTCTAAATCTCAAGTGACGGCGTCTCTTCCGTGGATTGACCTCCCAATCTACCAAGATTGGAAGCCAAAGCGTCACATTTTTCCTTTGCCCCTCAACTTTTCCTTCATAATTGCTGAGGGGCACAGGGCCCTGGGTGGGGCTTTGGTGTCCCGGGCGTTTCCGCACCCTCCTCAGCTCCCCGCCTTGGAGTGGCTTCGGTCACCTGGGCTTTATTTGTGGTAAGCAGGGACGGTTTTGTGGGGGCGCTCGATAATGGCCTTGGCCTTGCTCAGGACCTTGGGGCTGCTCGGCCAGACAACCTGAGGAACAGCAACAACAACAAGTTCATTAAAGCAGAGTTCCCTCAAATAGTATTTTATTTAAGCATTTGCACATACTGTATTTAAGTAGCACATAATTGTCTAAATAAAGCCGGAGTCACAAGAGCCTTTTTTCGAGCAATTTTGTCAATATTAAGACTTTTCATGTACAGTAACTTAAGAGAAACAGGCCTTCAGCCGGAACATTTTTCTATAAAAAAAATGTACAAATTTATCTTGAAGAAGGGTCTGGGCGGGTGTTTTTTAAGCTTGATGGAGGTCTAGGGAGGAAACTAATAAAAAGACACATAAATGAGCAAATAAATACGCCCATCTCCCCTTAGTAGTCGTTAAAAGGCAGCCTCCCGTTTACACGTATTTCTTAACTGGCATGCAATCACCTGGGACCAAGAGGATATAGTGTACTTAAGGGAGCCCACCTCACTTTTTTTCTCTTTCTCTCCCTCTCTCTTTCCCTGGCTTGTATCCATTCAGCCAACCATTTTAGACGTTAATCCCCATCCAGGTGTCGATTTCTTCCTGGCGAGCGGCCAGCATTGTATGGAGAAATCCGGCTTCGCCAGAGAAATGTTTCTATCGAAAAATGTAGAAAATTTAGCTTGCTGTCAAAACAAAAATATATATATGCTGGCTCGCTACCGCTCGCCAGGAAAATATTGACACCTGGATGGGGTAGGCTGAATGGGGCCGAATGGATAAAAACCAAAGAGAGGGAGAGAAATAGAACCAAAAAAACAAGGTGGGCTCCCTTAACCTAACAAGCGCTAACCTTCATATCTACCATATGAAGAAAGGTTGAACAAATTAGGCTTACATTGTTAGAAAGATGCAGAGTTAGAGGGGATATGATAGAAGTGTTCAAGTGGTTCAGTGGGGTAAATAAAGGAGACATGAAAAATGTACTGAAGCTCAGTGATAGCGAAAGAACTCGAACAAATGGTTATAAATTAGATAAATTTTGTTTCAGAAAAGATATAGGCAAATATTGGTTTGGTAACAGAGTTGTAGATGGGTGGAATAGGCTACCAAGTGATATAGTGGGATCAAGAACGATAGGGAGCTTTAAGATAAAATTAGATAGGCATATGGACGAGATGGGTTGGGTGTGAGGGGGATCTACCAGGTGTGGGCCAATCGGCGCTCAGCAGACCCCCGTTATCTGGTGTTGGTCTCTGACCGTTTTGGTGGGGCCAGTACTCAAGGTATTGGTGAGTTGGGCCTATGATTAGGCCTTGTAATTGGGGTTGGGTGTGACAGGGATCTGCCTTGTATGGGCCGATCGACTTTTTGCAGACTCCCATTTTCTTGGGTTCTTGTGTTGTGTTCTAGGTTATTGAACACCATTGCCTCTTGCTAGAGGTTCACTATTTTGGCGACCCTTACCAATTTAGATGAAAACCACCTCAGCGTGTAGGGAATGCAAGCGCGCATCCAGCCATATATATATGTGTACCAAAAAAAAATTGGGGGGCGCTGGGGGGTCGTCCGTAGTTGAAAAATGTGTTGCGAATGGCATCGTGCGGCGAGAAAAACGTCTAGCGGAAAAATTTACCCGTGCGTATATTCTGCTGTCTCGGAGTAGAACCAAGGGGAGGGGAGGGTGGGTTGATGTAAATATCGCATATATATCGTAAGTTTAGCACTTTCAAGCCTTCTAGTGTACATGTACGTATGTAGGCAACCCATCTGAATATTACATAGCAAGAAATAAGCAAGAAATTGTAGCGTGAGAAACGGTGCATGAATGACAATAAAGGGAAGGAGGGAGGTACAGGCACCCGAGGGCAGGGCTGGCTGTGTCATCAGGCGGTGTGGGAGAGCGACGTATAGGCTCCATGGCTAGTGCTTGTGTACTGCTTGCCCGCGCGCGGCTGGGGTGTGCCAGGTGGTGGTATCGAAAGTTGCCAACCACCACTACTCGCACACCACTTTGTTGCCGCCCGACTCATAACCCGCGGTTTTCGTAGGTGTTTAAAAACCCGCCTCATATGAGGACGGTCAATGCATTCCTATTTTGAAAAAGTTTTAAAATATTATGCGTGTACAAAGCAAATTGTTAAGGCACATCACTGGAGCAAAATCCCAAAATATACATTCTATTTTTTTTTTTTTATTAATTTCACCACAACACCAAACACCTCCAATGAAACTAATGAAAGCATATATGTGATCCACCAGGATTCGAACCTGGGTTATCACACACAGATTTTAGACACCTTAACCATTACACCACCAAGACGGTTAAAGGTTTATGCACACGCCTACGACTTATTATCCATTCTCGAATACTGGATATTAATCTAATCATGTTCATATTCCCACTGCACTATGGTAGCCTAATGTTTAAGTGAAAGGAAAGAATATTCATGGGTCACAAAACCTATAGAACGGCCTCGCTACGAAATATCCTTGAACCTACTGAAGAAATACATTTCTATCAGTCATTATATACTGTACAATATATAAATATATTTACAAAGCCTAGCATATATTCCACACATTCTTAGCAGTCTTAAGCCGCTGTCACACGAGCGCTTTTTCCGTCAATTTTCGATGAGCAAGTTTTTTCTCGTATTATTTCGGGACTTTCTCGCACTTTCTCGTAAGTAGACTGAAGGTAGATTATGTTATGTAGCCGATTTCTGATGAAGTGTCATTTTTTAAGCTTCCAGACCATAATTGCCCGTAAAAATTGCTCGAAAATGGGCTCGTGTGACTCCGGCTTTAGTCTGAAACATAATGCCAGGAGAATGAAGAGGTGAATAATCTTTTCTTCACCTCAGAATTATTTAATTGATTAATAAAATTTGATAAATTCCCAACCAAACATGCTATAATTTAATTAGGCAATACAAAATGGGCCAATGATCCCATCAAGAGTGGTAAGTCTTGAATTATAATGTAAAACTTGCAAAATAAACAAACCAAAACAGGGGCGACACAATATAGATCACTATGTGGAAGTAACGGTTTAGCAAAATAAAATTATAAATAAAAGAACACAAAACCACCACATAGAATTAACAAATTAACAAAAATGGCATGAACACATCTGCAATGAAAGTCCAGTCTCCCTAAAGGGGGTATCACACAAGAGCTTCTATCCTCAACATTTTACCGGCAACATTCTGGAAACTTTATTTCTATTTTTTATTTTTTTATAAAATTAGTTTACCCAGACTACTGAGTTCCACAAAATGACTCTCATAGGGCTGGCCCGAAGGATTAGATCAAGATAGATAGGGAAGGGCAGGAGGTGAACAAATCTAGGAAGGTGAAGACACGCAGACATTTCTCGCCATTTCATCAGTTCAGCCGGACCACATGAGCTCCACAGCTGAGCTCTTATAGGGCAGGGCCAAAGGATGAGGCAAGAACTGCTACACCGCAGCACCAACTAAGAAGTGATCAAGGGCAAAGAATGAAAGATCAGGACTAAGGTAGAAAAAAAAATAACACCAAAGAGAATCAAGTCAGCTCGGCCACAGCAGCAACCGAAGAGACAAATCAGGTCAGGAGTCTACTACCTAGCCAGGCCAGGGAGACATGAGATATAGGCTGCCCGAGGACAACCGAATAGGACAGAATAAGAATAGAAGGGGAAAAACATAGAAAGAGGAAAGAAAAGCTACTCAAAATTAGTCAAGGTGACGACGAAAGGCAGTGTGTGTGTGTGTGTATATTGAACACATACTTCAAGTGGAGATAGAGGGGTAGGAAGACCTCCATTGAGATGGAGAGACTGTATAGGACAAGCGATGGAAGATAGAGGAATGACTATAAATCAGGCAAGAGAAGTGGTAATAAATAGGAATGAATGGAGAATGCTAGTGAATAGACGAGTGTAAACGCGGTCGTTTGGGAGAGAGGGTCATGCGCCAGTTGTGTGTTATTGGCAGATGCCAGTGTTGTTAGTGGACGCCGCGGTCTACCAACAATGGTAGAGCGCTCGTTTTTTAACCGGGAGGACCGAGTTCCATTCTCGGCTGGTGGAGATCGTTTGGGCAATCTCTTCACACCCCTTGCCTCTGTTTCGCCTGACAGTAAAATAGGTTACGCGACAGGGTGAAAAGGGGTCTTCGGATCCTCCGGCCCTTCAACCCATATATTTAAAAAAAAAAAAAAAAATGTGGCAACTATTCAATGAAGTCCCTGATCATCAGGGCACCCACCCTAGCCCAGCTCTTGAGCAGGGAGTGCATTGTGGTAAAAAAACGCATCACGTTACAATGCTGTAATTACAAGAACAGCGACACTGGTCTCGGCTGTGGCCTTCCTTAGGAGCTCGGGGCTGTTCGACCAGGCAACATAGGGATCAACTACTACTACTATTAAAGCGACACCATTCATACAAAAACTACAACCCCAAAAGTGGCACAAACTAAACATTGTAACCCTTCATCATAAAACTGCTTACAGGATACCAACTAAACTACAAGTAAACTATACACCACAACCAATAAGTGTAACAATTAATAACTATACAGGTTAACCCTTTTACCACCAAGACACCTTTTTGTCATTGATTCTGGCTAAAGTTAAGATGATTTTACGCAGTTTAACCCGTACTGTACCGTAGGATACAGCAATAAAAGTCCCCAGCAGTCCCAAGTAATGTGGCAAAAATGGCAGGAGAGACCACCTATCCACCTCCAAAGATGAGGCAAGACTGGCTCCATCACCCTTCAGTGGGTCTCATATAAGCTGAGAAGTTTTGCCAACACGGGAGCAGTGCTCAAAAGGTTGTGGTAACTGGTACAGGGTTGTACAGCCAGTTACAAGGAAAGTACATTACTGACGGATGCTGTATACTGTATATATCCGGCTTCACCGCAGAAATTTTTCTATCGAAAAATGTTCAAATTTAGCTTGCTGTCAAAACAAAAATATATATATGCTAGCTCGCTACCGCTCGCCAGGAAAATACTGACACCTGGATGGGGGTAAAAGTCTTAAAACAGTAGGCTGAATGGGGCCGAATTGATACAAACCAAAGAGAGAGGGAGAGAAAGAGAAAAAAAAGCGAGGTGGGCTACCTTAACCCATGCACCCCGGGCAGCTTGTAATTTCTCAGGCGGCCTGAGCAGGTACAGTACTTTCACGATTTTTTGCGTTTTTCAATTCGTTCTAGCTCTGTATATTATTTAACCCTCAACTCGCGATGCCCGTCATATGATAGGCGAGAGAAAATTGGCATATAATATCAATGGACTTGGTTGGATATATTATTGACCCCTGGTACGAAGACCAGTAATTATTTTCACCCTAGGATATAGGTTCTAGTGATACATTCTCCGTATAAGCCCAGGCCTACTTTATTAGTCGTTTATCTATTTATTTGTCAGTATTATTACAGTGGCAACATACCTTCATACCAGGGGTCAATAATATATCCAAATAAGTCCATTGGTAGGCTACTATGAAATGCCATTTATTTGACACAAAAACAATGCCGCGCATCTTTAGTTGAACACACACACACCGAAGAACACACTCACTCGACATAGCCAAACACCAATAACACACACACACACACGTGTTTCGGTAATGGTACACTGATTTTTCATTTGAACTCATAACTAGTTTTTATATAAGTTTATTATGAAATATTATAAAGAATTAAGGTAAGTATATAAGGGATATATAGTACTTATGATTAAATTATCGTATTTCGACGATTTTGGTCACTCGGAAAATCAGCTGATTAATCTCGGCACTCCAAATGCACTTGCCAATATTGAAAGTATAGGCCTATTCGTCGTATAAGACCACCCATGATTTTGGTGGGATTAGTAAAGGCTTAGAAACGTGTCTTATACGCCGGTATACGGTCGGTGAATGTGTATTCGGACTTATAAACTTCGGACATTATTTTAGCCTTTCGGATTTGTTTGAAAGGCTGAGAAAAATTAAATCGCATTCGGACCGAAGAGCCGAGTTTCGGACTTATAACTTCGGACATTATTTCAGCAATTCAGACAAATCCGAATGGCTGAAGTGTGAAGTTCGGACTCGGCCCTTTCGGACTTTTGACACTTTCGGACAGGGGTCTCCCCTAATTAGTCCGAAAGGGCGGGGATCTACTGAATGAATAAAACTTCCATATTCACATTTTTCAGTCCTATAGTTTTTTCTTTCTTGTATCAGGATAGGAAAATAAAGTTGAAGCAATTAAGGTGTGACTTAACCCTTTCAAGCTCCAATATGCATTTCTGTTCTGTTTCATGGCTACTATTAAAGGATTTTATTCAGATTAGTAACGGAAAGGGTTGATTGAGACAGTATTTACCTTTTTAATACCCACAGATCCTTCCTAAGCTGCATAAAATCATCTAATGATAGCCAAAATAAACTGCTAAAACGCATCAGAGCTTCAAGGGGTTAACTTTGAGTGTGACCGTACAATCGTTAGGGACATAAGTAACAATTGTATTGAGTATTTTATTACAGAGAAGTAATTTAAATTAAAGAAGTTACAGGTTAAAGAATTTTTAATTAAATATATAAAACAAAGATAATTGAACCATTTGGAATAAGAAAACAGGTCCTATAGTCTATTCGCTGTAAGTAGGCGAGAAATCATGACCTCTAACCTCTGTAACTCAAAAACTACTAGAGTAATCGAGCTAATATTTCTACCATTTGGGAAGAGTCAGTCAAGTAATAGAGGTTAAAATTTACAGCCAATTTGCTCTAGCCCTTTTTGAGTTACAGAGGTTAGAGGTCATGATTTCTCGCCTACTTACAGCGAATAGACTATAGGAGTGAAATGTGGAGTGGTTGAACAGAGAAAATTAACAAGTTGTATTGGTATACTAAACTAATTTTCCTAATCATGACTGTACCTGAATACAGTGTAGGGTTCCATGTCATCTCAACCAGTAGACCATTCCAACCAGTAGCTCCCAACCTGTGCCAAATTAACCCAGACCAACCAAACCAGTGCCAAAATATAGTACTAACCTAACCGTATTGGTTGATTTGGTACTGGTTGAAATGGTCTACTGGTTGAGTTGACCGGTCACCACAGTACAGTATAGTACTATAGTCTATTCGCTGTAACAAGGCGAGAAATCATGACCTCTATCCTCTGTAACTCAAAAAGGTCTAGAGCAAATTGGCTGTAAATTTCTACATCTATTCCTTGACCGACTCTTCCCAAATGGTAGACATATTAGCTCAATTACTCTTAGTAGTTTTTGAGTTAGATGTGTGTGAATTTTGTGTTTTGTCTGTGTTTGTTCGTTGTTTTGTCTTGTGTTTTGCGTTTTTCCCTGTTCTTGCTCTGTCTTGAGTCGGCCACCCCCAAGAAAATACAAAAATAAAATAAAAAATAAAATAGAGGACAATAAAAAATAAAAAAATAGGAAAAGTGGGGATTAGGCCTGAGCATATACTGTAGATAGATAGATAGATAGATATAGATAGTTTTTGAGTTACAGAGGTTAGAGGTCATGATATCTTGCCTACTTACAGTGAATAGACAAACCTTGTGTTACGTATCCATCGCTCATCAACACATTCAAACCCATTCAGAAATCTGTTCTCAAATAAACTATTTTTCTAAATATGCAAGTAAATTCTTAGTTATTAAGGGGGGGATGGTTCACTTTTTGGGCGATTTTTGCATGTATTCATTATTTTTCTAGTTTCTTCCCTAGACCTCCATCAAATTTAAAAAACAGCCATTAGATCCCCCTTCTAGATTAATTTGTACATTTTTCGGTAGAAAAATGTCCCAGTCGAAGGCCGGTTCTTCCAATATTACAGGCTCACTATCGTTCGCCAGGGAAAAAATCTACACCTAAATAGCACGAAAGGTCTAAATATTGACGAAGAAATGGGGCGAAAGGTCTTAAAATTGACTAACTAATGGGGCAAACCTATTAACATCTGAAAACTAATGGGGCTAAACATGAGGGAGAAAGTGGTCCAGAAAACCGGCCCATCCATCCCCTAAAAGCAAATTATAAACAACAAGGAAATTGAGGAACCAGAGTCCAAAAAACTCGTGTCGTAAGAATTACGACGGGGTTAACCCCTTCTGTACCGGTGACTTGCTTAGCATTATATACTAGCAACTATTAGACAATTTTATTCAGATTAGGAAGGACGTCCACCCATTAAAAGGCTACAAACTATCTCACTTAACCCTTTTTACTACCACAGCTCCTTCTCGAGCTGCACAAAATCGTCTAAATATAGTTAGAAGAAAATTAAAAAGACGCTGCGGTACAGAAGGGGTTAAATTTATAACAAGCTTACGACAATACAGCTTATTACTTGCTTACAATTGCCTATTCATGGAAAAAAAAAAAATTTTGTTTTAAATTATTCATACCAGGCATGGCATTGGCTGTCAATATAAAACTTTAACCCACTGAGCACCAGCTAATTAATATTAAATGTACACCTCAGGACCAGCAGGTTGTAAAAAAAAAAAAAAAAAAAAAATCCAGAAAACACAAGGAATGGGTTAGAAATGAAAAAAAAAAAAAAGAAAAAAACAATCCCCTAGGTCATTAACCCTTGTCTGGCGGCGCCGGACTTAAGTCGGTCTAGAGAAGAAAGAACTATGTGGCGGGGACCGACTTCAGGCGGTGTGCAATTTTGAGCAATATTTGGCTCTGAGAGAGACGAGCGGTGGGAGGAGCGTAGGTCGGCTCTGACCGTTCGGCATGGCTCCCGCGTCAGCACTGGGCCCGCCTCCACACACACCCACACTCACTGCCTCGCTACACAGGGAATTATGTAAGGAAATTACCGTATTTTAGGGATTTTTCCTTCGTCTTGCACGATCTTTGCAAGAGAACGCGTGGTCGTAGAAGGATGGTTCTGGTGTCATTGGAAAGCTCAATTATCGCCCTTTCAGGGATACATAATTGTATTATGCTCTGGCTCTTGTTTATGCATGAAAAAGAGCACGGAAACAAGGTCGTTTAGGGTAAAACCACCCGCTTGGCAGGTAGTAGAAGTTACTGACGGGCCCACTCGTAAGGCGTTAAGGGGTCCTACGGGGCGCCCGAAAGTCGGAATTACAAGAGGGGAAATGGGTAGGCAAAATCATGCAAAAACAGGTTTTTGCGTGCTCACGCGCAAGTGGCTGGACTTTGAGGGTTTTCAACCATCGGCATTGTTGCGTGGGATACTTACACAGTTCCCATACAAATTAGTTGATTCATTAGTTGTTTTGTCTTTTTACTGTGTTCGTGTAAGTTTTGGTTTATTTATTTTGCAAGTTTTACATTATAATAAAATCTGAGCCCTCTAGGTGCCATAGGACCGGAGTAATTAACCGCGACGCACCCTATGCGGCGCTGGGGTTTAGCGTTACGTACAGACATTACCGACGCAAGTGATGCGTCGCTGGTCCTCAATGGGTTAACAGATATGTGATGTTTTACACATTTTGAGAACCTTATCTCTAAACACCTCTCAACAAGATTAACTTATCCAACAAATAATCTCAGAAACTATAAAAATAGCTCGGTACAGTAAGGTTAAGGGGGGGGGGGCACCGTTTTTTGTTTTAGCTTTCTCTCATTTTCTCTTTTTCCCTGGCTTGTATCCATTCAGCCAACTGTTTTAAGACGTTTATCCCCATCCAGGTGTTGATTTGTTCGTGAGCCAGCATTGTATGGAGATATCCGGCTTCGCCGGAGACATTTTTCTATCGAAAAATGTAAAAATTTAGCTTGCTGTCAAAACAAAAATATATATATGCTGGTTCGCTACCGCTCGCCAGGAAAATATTGATACCTGGATGGGGGTAAACATCTTAAAACAGTAGGCTGAATGGGGCCAAATGGATACTAGCCAAAGAAAGAGCGAGGGAAAGAGAAAAAAAGTGAGGTGGTCTCCCTTAAAGAACAAAATGCCACACAAGTTATAAAGCAAGACTTTATCTGAAAGTAAACCACAAAGTTATACATACATTCATACAGTACAGTCGTGGACTATGTTCTTAACCACCCTGTGATTGTAATTATGCAAGTATTACAAATTGAAGCGACCAGTTTATATATAATAGTTAAAAATTAATGCAAAAAATATATTGTAAATTTATGCAAAAGAAAGTTTATTCGTAAATTGATTATATAAGTTTTAATTGTATAATGAAAATCAAAGGGTGGTTAAGAACTTTAGTCCACGACTGTACATACAGTACTGTGCAATTCTAAAGACTGTTTTATACACGTAGTGTGATTTCAGTCCTATGTCTTAAATGGCGGCATTCCAGGCGACCCTATTTTGCATGGCTTCTGGGGGTCAGATTCTTTACGTTGCGATCGGACCGAAGTACCTGATCCCATGTCTTGTTAGGTCTACCCCTACGCACAGCGACTCCCACGTTCACAGAAAGGCATTTCTTCACTCAATTCTAATTATCCATTCTCTCCATGTGTCCTAACCAACCAAGTGTACTATAGGTAGCGCCAACGAACTTGACAATAATCTTGACCCCTTAACTTCATATAACTCAAAATGGATGAAAGCAATCGGGCTGACATTTCTATCATTTGGGAAGAGTCCATCAGGAAATAGGTGTGGAAATTTACAACCAGTTTGCTCAAGGTCCTTTTGAGTTACGAAGAGGTCAGGGATCGAGATAATTGTCAAGTTTGTTGGCGCTACCTATAGTGCGCATCACCTCACTGATACTTCTCATGCCTAGACGCTTTCTTAGTTCCTTACTCGATACTCATCCCTCAGATTAACCCCACATATCAATTCCATTCTATCAATATCTTCTATTTTAACCGGCAACATCTCCGTGGCATAGGTCTTTGCACTCCTAACACACCAAGCATACACCTCTTACTTGAAGTGAAGTGGGAGTCCTCTCATGGTCAAGAGCAGTAATAGCTCTCTGAACTCCAGCAATGGGGCCAGCTTCAATGCCTCCTCCAGCGGACACCGTATCGTCCAAATAGCAAAATTTATTAAACTCACTACAGTACAGAGTATTACTGTACAGTACAGTACAGTACGGGCTGGTCTATCAGAGTGAGAGCTGAGCGATCTCTGCCATACCCATAGCTTACTCTGACTGTTCCTTTTACTTATATATTTTCTAGATCTCAAGTGACGGCGTCTTTTCCGTGGATTGACCTCCCTACTGCCAACCTAGAGGTTGACAGACTGGGAGCCAAAGTGTCAAATTTTTCCTTTGCCCCTCAACTTTCCCTTCATAATTGCTAAGGGGCACAGGGTCTTGGGCGGGGCTTTGGGATCCCGGGCGTTTCCGCACCCTCCTCAACTCCCCGCCTGTGAGTGGCTTCGGTTACCTGGGCTTTATTAGTGGTAAGCAGAGAGGGTTTTGTGGGGGGCGCTCGTTTATGGCCATGGTCTTGCTTGGGACCTTGGGGCTGTTCGGCCAGACAGCCTGGGGAACAACAACAACAACTGTACAGTAAAGAAATAATGACATGTTATAGTAAAGAAATCAAGGCCTATTAATGTACAGAAATCGTGGCTTGATAAAATACTATATTTTTTTTTTGGCCTGATAAGCAAAGAAATCGTGGCCTGAGAAAAAGGAAAGATATCACGCCCTGATAAGCAAAGGCATCGAGGCCTGATACAATATAGAAATCGTGGCCTGATAAGCAAAGAAATTGTGGCCTGAAAATGTAAAGAAATCGTGCCCTGATACAGTAAAGTAATCTTGGCCTGAAAAAGTGACTAAATCGTAGCCTTATAAGCAAAGAAATTATGGCCTGATAAGCAAAGAAATCGAGGACTGATAAGCAAAGAAATCGAGGACTGATAAGCAAAGAAATCGAGGACTGATAAGCAAAGAAATGAAGGTCTGATAAACAAAGAAATCGAGGCCTGATAAGCAAAGAAATGAAGGTTTGATAAGCAAAGAAATTAAGGTCTGATAAGCAAAGAAATTGTGGCCTGAAAATGTAAAGAAGTCGTGCCCTGATACAGTAAAGTAATCTTGGCCTGAAAAAGTGACTAAATCGTAGCCTTATAAGCAAAGAAATGATGGCCTGATAAGCAAAGAAATCGAGGACTAATAAGCAAAGAAATCGAGGTCTGATAAGCAAAGAAATGAAGGTCTGATAAGCAAAGAAATCGAGGTCTGATAAGCAAAGAAATCGAGGTCTGATAAGCAAAGAAATCGAGGTCTGATACAGTAAAGAAAATGTGGCCTTATCAAATGATCAACAAGGTAAACAAATTGTGGTGAAGGCGTTACGAAGATTGTCGCGGTGGTGAGAGGAGCCGCTGCTTGTGTTTGGTGTGGCGGTGTTTGTACAACTTCACGTAGCCTTCCACCAAACTTCGCATCTTCCCGCTCTCGATGATTTCACCGCACTCCGCCGATACAACCTGTAACACACAATCATATTCATTAACCCTTTCAGTATTCCTGGATGACCTAGATGTGTGTGAATTTGTATTTTGTTTTTGTGTGTTCATTGTTTTGTGTTGTGTTTTGTGTTGTCCCTGTTCTTGCTCTGTCTTGCATCCCCCCCCCCCCAATGGCCATCCCTTTTGGGGCGCTTCCTCTGCAAGCGGGGCGTCAGATTGATGATGATGATGAGTATTCAAGGCCGCTGTTTGCACCGTATTCTGGCTATCAATAGACAACATTAGGCAGGTTATTAAGAATCTGGCCCCAGTGATCCTTGGTCTCTAGATCTTCTGCTGGGCGACCTAGATGTGTGTCAATGTGTATTTTGTTTAACCCCTTCTGTACCGGTGATGTACTTTTCATTATATTATGTCCACTATTAGACGATATTCTTCAGCTTAGGAAGGATATGTCGACTCAATAAAAGGATACAGACTGTCTCAATTCATCTTTTTGGCTACTATATATCCTTCCTAAGCTTCATAAAATCGTCTAAATGTAGCTGAAATCAAATACCAAAGACGTTGCCAGTACAGAAGTAATAATAGTAATAATAATAATAATAATAATAATAATAATAATAATAATAATAATAATAATATTTATTCAGTTAGCAATTTACAGAGTTGGTACCACATAGTTTGTTATAAATATGACATGTACCAGCCTTGCATAATTCCAACTAAGGATAGCCCAATAAGGCCGTTAGGCGTATTTCCATTGGGGTTCTTGTGTTAATTAAGTAAAGAGTACCTATGACAGTTCATCAATTTTGTTCCTGTATACTACTGTACTGTATATATAAAACAAATATATATAAAGGTATAATTCAATTTCTTATTTTTTATTCATTAGTTTAACCAGACCACATGGGCTCCATATTATTATAATGTAAAACTTGCAAAATAAACAAACCAAAACTAATACGAACACAGTAAAAAGACAAAACAACTAATCAAAATTGCTATGTGGAAACAACCCTTAAGTAAAGTAATAATTTATAAATAAAATAACACAATCAAACATTTATATAACATTTATAGGGTTGTGCCAAAGGATTAGGTAAGAATTGCTTTATATCAGTTCAAATTTGGGTTCTACTTTGTAAAATTTTAAGAGGTGGTGAGGATTAACCCTTTGAAGCTCTGACGCGTTTTAGCAGTTTATTTTGGCTATCATTAGACGATTTTATGCAGCTTAGGAAGTATCTGTGGGTATTAAAAGGGTAAATACTATCTCAATCAACCGTTTGACTTCCATATACCGTTACTAATCTGAATGAAATAGTCTAATAGTAGCCAGAAACAGAACAGAAATGCGTATTGGAGCTTGAAAGGATTAATTTCTATACAAGCCTATTGAACCAAAGCCCTCATAAGGCTAGTGTAAGGGGATCAGTTCCACTTAAGGGGAACATGGGCCGGTTTTCTGGACCACTTTCTCCCTCATGTTTAGCCCCATTAGTTTTCAGATGTTAAGATGTTTGCCCCATTAGTTTGTCGATTTTAAGACCTTTCGCCCCATTTCTTCGTCAATATTTAGACCTTTCGTGCTATTTAGGTGTCGATTTTTTCCCTGGCGAACGATAGTGAGCCTGTAATGTTGGAAGAACCGGCCTTTGGCTGGGACATTTTTCTACCGAAAAATGTACAAATTAATCTAGAAGGGGAATCTAATGGATGTTTTTTTTTTAATTTGATGGAGGTCTAGGGAGGAAACTAGAAAAAATAATGAACACATGCAAGAATCGGCCAAAAAGTGAACCATCCCCCCTTAAGGTTATATTTAAATACATACTGTATACAGTACCGGTAATTAAAGATGTGTGTGAATTTGTATTTTTATCTATGTTTGTTCGTTGTTTTATGTTGTTTTTGTGTTTTCCCTGTTCTTGCTCTGTCTTGAGTCGGCCACCCTCAAGAAAAAGGAAAAAAAAAATATAATAAAATAGAATAAAATAGAAAAAAAGAAAAAAAAATAGGAAAAGTGGGGATTGGGCCTGAGCATATAGATAGATAGATAGATAGAATTAAAGTTGTAAATGTGACCCCTAAAGGGAGATTACCTTTTTAACACACTTCTTGACAATTTCCTTGTACTCCTGCCTGTCGATGGTCTTGTCCCGGTAGTGTGGGTCCAGCCAGCGCTTTATCTCAACCACCACCTTCGCTTCCAGAGCCGCTTTCACCTGTTGTTGCTGCTGTCAATAGGAAAGGTTTACAATTACTGAGGCCGGTATCACACGAGCGCTTTTTCACCTAACATTTATCCTTAACACTGGTCTGGCATCTCATGAGGTAAACATTAAATATTTTTCTGTTACCTAAATTCATCAATCTAGTTTCCGATACCAGTGCAAAATATTCCAAAAATGTTGATCATTGAATGTTGACTATAAAAGCTCTGGTGTGATACTGGCTTTACAAGTACTGTACTGTATTTATTATTACATTACTTAGTTCATTATAAGTAAGAACTGTGGAGGTTATGTGAACAGGAAGGTTAAATTGCAATGTAGAACTTGCAAAATAAACAAACCAAAACTTATACGAACACAGTAAAAAGACAAAACAACTAATCAAAATCGCTATGTGGAAATAACGCTTAACCCGGGAACTGCGGGAAGACTCTTAAGAGTTCCCCCGGCGGACTGCGGGAAGACTCTTAAGAGTAAGGCTATTAAAAAATCCATTTAAAACACCCCAAAACATTTTTTTTTTTTTTTTTTTTATTGCCCCTGGGCCATGCCAAATATCACTCCTCCACCTCCCCTCCTTCCCCACTTTCCTCACCTCCTTCAGTTATCACCTTATTTTCCCTGTTATTCCCTTATTCTGTGGTATATTTTTGTGCTAACATTAGCGAGTTGCAAGCAGGGCATTGTCATCACTGTTAGCAAGCGAGTGCAAGAGAGAGAGAGAGAGTATCGATCGACAGTCTCTCTCCAGACGTGGGGAAAAGTGGCGGGAAAGGAGGTTGCCTCAGCCATACATTATGTAACTCCCGGCCAGTATCGCCGATTTTGACCATCCAAACGCTGTTTCCACTTGTTTTATTGTTGTAACAGGTTAATACCTTTATAATCAACCTATAATAGGCACATATGGATAAGTATTAATGCTATTTATGGTAAAATAACGATGTTAGTGATGGGAACAGCTCAAATACGTCAGCACAGGAGTGTGGTGTCTCATACCCCCCATGCGCACTTCAGAGGTTAAGTAAAATAATAATTTATAAATAAAAGAACACAATCCACCACGAATAAAAGACTAGAAAAATTTCCACATAGCAGAGCAACATCATAGATCAATGCCAGTTAAAGTAAGGTAAATACATATACTGTACATACACACATTTTTTAGATAGAGTGCTCCACACGAAGCGCGGTTCCGGTCTCACGTCCTAATGGCGGCATTCCAGGCAACCCCGTTAAGAGCTGCCTCACTTCTCTGGTTCTTTGATTTAAGATCAGACCGCAAAGTCCGGTCCCATGTCTTTCTTGGTCCACCCCTTGGTGCAGCTCCCTCCACATTCATGGACTTACATCTTTTCACCCAGCTTACTTCATCCATCCTCTCCTCATGTCCAAACTATCCAAGCCTGCTACTTCGCATCTCATCACTGATACTGTACTCTTGATGCCTAACCTTCTCCTTAGCTCTTCACTTGATATCCTATCTTGCAGTTTGGCACCACACATCCATCTCATTATTCTCACCCCACGCCAGAGAACGAGACAGTTAGCTACTCCCCCTCATGCCCCACCATATTGGTTTTTGTCCCAGGAAGGGTTCTGAGGAGGTACATCTCTTTCTCTTGCTCTCACTCTCATCTCACACACACACACACACACACATGCACACACTGTTTTACAATTATGTCTTTAATATATATAATAAACTCTCAAGTAGGCTTGTGCAGGGCATAGTATGTCTTCAAAGCATTGCAATATAATGGCAACGAGTCACTGAAAATGGTGGATAAGTTATATTACACCTGGCCAGGCTGAGATGTGGGTACCATCCAGCTCTTCTGAGCTATCAGAAGAGACTGGATATCTCAATCGTCGACACTTGTCTAGGATGCAACACAGCACCCCATACTATTAAACATTGAACATTAAAGACTGCATTCTACACAATCCCTTACACCAACAATATAATCTACACTTGAGAGCCCTGTATTCAGAGAACTGCTGCCAATTCTAATCATGAGAAAACTCCCACTCCCCTTGAATGGAAAGGTGTAAGCTTCAATTATTAGAAGTGCAATGACATATGCTTCAGAAACGTGGCCTGTCAAATAGGATATCAACAGAATGAAACTTAACAAGATGAGAATGGCGAGACGGATGTGTGGGGCCAAACAGCAAGATAGGATGACTAGTGAAGAGCTGAGGAGACCGTTAGGTATCAGGAGTATCAGTGATGAGATGTGTAGAAGCAGACTTGGATGGTTGGGGCATGTTGGGAGGATGGATGAATTAAGTTGGGTGAATAGATGCAAGTCCGTGAATGTGGAGGGAGTTGCACCAAGGGGTAGACCAAGAAAGATACGGATGCCTAGAGCGCCGCCATTGTTATGTGAGAATGGAATCGCACTTCCTGTGGAGCACTCGGCCTTTAACCCTATTAGGTGCAGGGCGGGCCAATTTAGATCCTCCCAGTTTTACTCCATTAGCTTGGAGATTTTAAGACGTTTCATCTCATTAGTTTGCCGATTATATGATGATTCAACCCGGCCGGAACATTTTTCCACCGAAAAATGTACATATTTAGCTTGAAAGGGGTCTGGGGGACGATATTTTTTAGTTTGAAAGGGGTCTGGAGAGGCGTTTTTAAAGTCTAGGAGGTAAACTAAAAATACATTGTTCGAAAATGGCAAACACAATTAAAACCCTCCATAATTAAACAAAATACCAAAATAACCCCCAAGACGTTGCACCAGATAGTGTTAAATCTATGTATGTATATAAACGAACCTTCACATCTTTGGAGTTATCCTTTCCTTCACTATTGCTCCCTTCCCTGGTCATGTCTGTGGCTGTGGAGGTAAGTCATAACATTTTTATCAGGAATTATAATGTAAAACTTGCAAAATAAACAAACCAAAACTAGGACGACACAAGATAAATGCAAAAGAACTAATCAAAATTGCAATGTGGAAACAACGCTTACTGAAATAAAATTTATGAAATAAAAGAACACAATCCACCACATAGGGTGTATATTACTACATGAGCAAGTTAATCGGTTTCTCAAGCAAAATAATTGCACACATAATAACGCACTATCGTCATGTTCAAGGAATTAGTCAGTTTGAGAACTACGGGACGTTCTGATAAATTTTTTACTAAACTCTGCATGAATAAAGCCAAAATCCCCTATTTTTACCGATTTTCTCCTTCGGTTACACAATCGTTGCAAGAGAACCAGAAATTGTACAGGGATGATTCAGGGCTCATTGGAAAGCTCTATCTTTGCACTTTCAAGGATATATAATTGTATTACGCTCTGGCTCTTGCTTATGCATGAAAAAGAGCATGGAAGGAAGGTCATTTTCGGTAAATACAGCCGCCTGGCGCTACGGTGATACCCCCCACCCCCATAGGGAGTTAATTTTAATGAGTTTGTTATATTAATTTGAGCAGTAACTTTTGAGTTTGTTTTCAAGTTTAATATTTTAATCAATATACCAACCTGTTCACTGCAACTACGAATGATAATAACAAGGATCACAATTAAACAGATATAAATAAGAGGATCTCTTTGGTACCTTAAATTCCAAAACTTAGGATATTTTTAAGAATATTAACTGCAATAGGCCTACTGTAATTAAAATTTAGGATATTTTAAAGAATATTAACTGCAATACTGTAAATGCAAAGTTGTTGTTGTTGTTCCCTAAGCTGCCTGGCCGAACAGCCCCGAGTCCCTGAGGAAGGCCATGGCCGCGATCGGGCTTTCCCACAGAGCTCTCATTGAGTGTAGATTGTGTTGTTGGAGTAAGTGGTTGTGTGAAATGCAGTCTTCTATGATGTGTTTGATGGTATGGGGTGCTGTGTTACATCCCGGGCAGGTGTCGACGACGGAGTCATCCAGTCTCTTCTGATAGCTCAGAAGAGCTGGATGGTGTCCGCATCTCAGCCTGGCCAGGTGGACTCTGTCTTCGCGAGGAAGGGAGGATTCGGAAGGATGGATTTCGTGAGGTCGTGCTTGCAGCTGCGTGTTGTCTATGAGTGAGTGGATAGATCGGCGAGAGATATGAGTACCGTATGATATGAGTTAAAATGTAAACAAATTATGGCCAAAATAAATATATATATGTGGCCATTATGATTGTGGCTGCTGAGGAATGTGGCTATATATCATTTTAAAAGCTATTGAAAATAGGTAGCCTAAGCCTACTGGTACTGTACTCACATTTTGTTTTGGCCTTCGAGGTACCGGTACTACTGGATTGATAGACGGTATCTTGGTCGCTGGTATCAGAGCTGCCTTCATCTTTTATTTTCTCTGTAGTAACTTCACTTCCCAAACTGCCATCGTTGATAAAATTCTCGCCCTTGATCTTCATCCAGTCGTTACTGTTTATTTTGCCTTCGCTGTCAAGTATACTGGAAGACTTAGGGATGTCATCTGAAGTTTCCTCACACTCTTTCTTAATGGTCTTGGTAACTCGTTTTGCATTTATACTAGAAGACTTAGGGATGTCATCTGCAGTTTCTTCACACTCTCCTTTAATGGTCTGGGTAACTCGTTTTGCATCACTATTTCCCTCGCTATCAAGACCACTAGAAGATTTGGAAATAGCGTCTGATTTGTCTTCACTGACTTTCTTACTACCGTGGGAGATTCTTTTGGTGGGTTTATTATCCTCGCTATCAAGACCACTAGAAGATTTGGAAATGGGGTCATATTTGTCTTCACTGACTTTCTTACTACCGTGGGAGATTCTTTTGGTGGGTTTATTATCCTCGCTATCAAGACCACTAGAAGATTTGGAAATGGGGTCTGATTTGTCTTCGCTGACGTTCTTACTACCGTGGGCAATTCTTTTGGTGGGTCTATTATAGTCGTACGATTCATCGTCTTCCTTACTAATGTGGGCACTTTCCTTTGGGTGACTGTTTCCATCGCTGTCAAGAACACTAGATGATTCAGAGTCGGTCTCCAATGTTTCTTCGCTATCTTTCTTACTACCGCGGGCGTTTCTTTTGGGTTTAATTAAGTCGTAGGATTCTTCCTCGTCGTCTTCCTTACTACTGCGAGCATTTTTCTTTGGGTCACTATTTACTTTTCCATCGCTGTCAAGAACACTCGATGATTTAGAGTTGTTCTCTAATGTTTCTTCGCTATCTTTCTTACTACCGTGGGCGATTCTTTTGGGTATTTTAAAGCTGTGTGATTCTTCCTTGTTATCTTTCTTACTGTTGTGGGTGATTCTTTTTGGTTTATTAATACTGTATGATTCTTCTTCACTATCTTTATTACTATTGTGGGCAATTCTTTTGGGTTCATCAAAATCATGTGATTCATCATCGCTATCTTTCTTACTACTGTGAGCGATTCTTTTTGGTTTATTAATACTGTATGATTCTTCTTCACTATCTTTCTTACTACTGTGGGCGATTCTTTTTGATTTATTGTAGTCGATCTTCGTAAACTGGTCAACATCACTGGAGGTGTCCATGCCATTATCAATGTCGCCAAATAAATCATCTGATAAGTTTTTCCTTTTCTCAGATTTGTTGCCTTTTGAAGACTTGCTTTCATGT
This sequence comes from Paralithodes platypus, assembly GCA_032716605.1. Taxonomy (NCBI): domain Eukaryota; kingdom Metazoa; phylum Arthropoda; class Malacostraca; order Decapoda; family Lithodidae; genus Paralithodes; species Paralithodes platypus. The sequence goes on along the minus strand of CM064533.1, from coordinate 54,189,521 downwards.
TCTTCACTCCTTTTGAACTCCTTTGAAGGCTTGCTACTGTGTTTTCTACTGCTCTTTGACGTATCTTTGGAAGACTTGCTATCCCGTTCTTCCCGACTTTTTGATGAATCTTTTGATGACCGGTCTCGTTCACTACTTTTCGCTAACTCTCTCGAAGACTTGCTACCATGTTTTTCACTGCTTTTTACCTCCTTTGAAGACTTACTACTGTGTTTTTCACTACTCTTTCCTAACTCTCTTGAAGACTTGCTATGTTTATCACTGCTTTTAGAGTGTGATGCATGTTTGTCGACTGTCTGAGTCTTGATATTACTACTAGCCTCGTCAACAGATTTGCTTCCTGATTCTTCCTGTGTCTGTTCGGAGGCCAATTTCTTCTTTTCCATTGCCATCTTGTAATTCTTTATGATATCTAGTGTATGCTGGTACCAGTCGTTTTTAGGACTATCGTAACTTGAATTATTGGCCGCTGGTTGGGATTCATACTCTGGGCTACTGACTCGATCTTTATCATAGCAAAAGTTTGAATCATCCTGCATTTCTCTCTCTGGAAAATCCTTTTCTTTAATCTTTCCTTCAGCAGATTCAGAGCACTTTCTCCCAGTTGAATAACCCTTTGATGTACTAACCTCACTCTTTTCGTTTACGCCATGTGACTTGTAATTTCTATGAGCTTCTCTTTGATTATGGTCCGGGATCCCATTGTGATTAACCAACAACTTCTGTGGACTTCTCATATCTTCACTGGCCTTCTCAAACTTGCTACAATGTCCACCCTTTGTTTCCTTTATATATTTGTGCTTTTCTTTAGTAGGAGATGGAGTACATGCATTATCAGTAGTGGAAGAATTTGTGCCATCTGAAACTTGCTTATCCACTGTTGAATAACCACCTCGGTTAGTTGACATAGAGCCTTTTTCCTTAACACTGGGTTCATCATCATCATCCGACATGCTATGTAAATCCATTCTTGGAAACTTTTTGGCGGCGTCATTGTCAGCATCATCTCCGAAAAGAGAAGCCATACGCTTTTTGCTGCCACTTTTCTTCTCCTTGCTTATTTCCTTTTCATTTGCATCCTCCTGTATTCTTCTTTTAGCATCAGAAGACTTACTAGATACATCCTCTTTTAATTTATTTCTACCTTCAGATATCTTTTGAGTATTTTCATCAGATTCACTATTGTATTTTTCACAAGATAATTTCATCTTATATTCATAATAAGTTTTTTCTTTTGATGCAATTGCAGCTTCACCATCTTTTGCAGGATTATCACCTTCAAATTCTAGTTTTGCACAATTATCAGTTTTATTTTTAGTATCTGGCTGCATGTCAACCTCATCTCCTTTTCTCTTCTCAGATGATTTATAGTGACTTCCGTGTGACTTTGAACTTGACCTGGGCTGTGAATTTGATCCTGGTGACCTTGACCACCGACTGTGTTGGTCTCTGTTGCGTGATCTGCCATGTTGCGAGGACTCTGTCTGTTGATCTCTAACGGGACTCGACTGTCTCCGACCATGTGACGAGTCTTCTGTTTTTCTTGGTTCAGAATCTTGTCTATTATCATCAAACCTGGACCTTTTATGATCAACGTGGGATTTTCTAGCGTCTGTGTCTGATCTCCTAGTGTTGTCATCTTTACTTCCCATAGGACTTCTCTGTCTATTGAACCCTCTATGACCTGTATCAGAGTCTGTGTCTGATTTCCTAGTGTTGTTATCTTTACTTCCCGTAGGACTTCTCTGTCTATTGAACCCTCTATGACCTGTATCAGAGTCTGTGTCTGATTTCCTAGTGTTGTTATCTTTACTTCCCGTAGGACTTCTCTGTCTATTAAACCCTCTGTGACCCGTATCAGAGTCTCGTTGCTTAGGTGGCCCGTGGTCATCCATTTTACGATCTCTATGTGTACCGCTACTGCTACTGCTGCTGCTGCTGCTTTTGTGTGGTGATGGTGGTGGACTTCTCTGATGCCTGTTCCTCTCCCTGTCCATGTCCCTATCCTTCCTGTAAGAGTAGGGTGCTTGAGGCCGCTGGTAGGACAATCTTGGCGGTGACCTACGTTTATCTTCCAAAGGCGACTGAGTTGAAGATTGAGCGTTTGAACTTCCCCAATTTCTGTACGAGTGAGGAGGTCCCCCCCGGTGATGAGGGGGATTGAAGCCGTACCTGTTGTGTTGTTCTCTTTGGTCATATCTCCTCTGGTTGTAGTCATTTCCTCGTCTGCCATTATCCCGGCTCCAGTCTCTTCGCCGGTTGTCATCTCCGCTATTCCACTGTCTCCTGAAGTTTTCTTCTCTCTCCCTGCTGGTGTTATCCCAGTTCCTATCTCTTCTCCTGTCTAGATCCCTATCTTTTTCGTCACTCCTACTTCCTTCCTTGTCCTCCTTCCTGCTGGCATCCTCATCCTGTTCACTTTCCCCGCTAGTCCCGGATCTCTGGGACGGAAGGGGTTCAGCCATAACACGATTTTCCTTGCCAAATGATTCTAACAGGTCACCCTCAGCACCACCTCCCTCCCCACTGTCCTTGGTCAGCTTGCGGTCTGTGGAGAGGCTCAGCTTCTTGGAGGATGATAGCGCTATGCTCTGGCCCAGGAGAATACTGCTCAAGACATCATCTTCCTTTTCAGAAGTCTGTGCATCCACGCGGTCAATAATGGTGTTGCTGACTTTACCGGAGTAGCAGGGTAGAGGTGTGAACGAAGCATGTTGCAGCAGGTTGGCCGCAGCAGCCTTCCTACTGGCCTGATCCTGGTACGCAGGTTCCCTCGGTGGCTCACCAGACAGGATCTGATTGGCATAGCTATCCTCACTATGCCAAGGAGGAAGAGGGAAAACAGGTCATTATATATATTATTATTTTTATGAATATGATTAATATAGAACAAAAATTAAAAGAGGGAAAAAGAAAAGAAAAAACAATAGGAAAAGTGGGGATTGGGCCTGAGTAAATAGATAGATAAATAGATGATTAATATATGATTTTAATAAGGCGAGGTTAATAAAATATTTAAATGTAGGAATGTACAGTCACACTGTTGGTAGAGTACTCGCCTGCAAACCCTAAGGTCAAAAGTTCGACCTACATGCAATGTATTATACATTAATACTGTACAGCGTTTCCCAACCTGGGGGGGCATTTGACAATGCTAGGGGGGGCGTGGGGTAACCAGATTTAACAAATTATGCTAGGCCATTCAAATGCATACAGGTTAATCCCAAAGATTTGCGTGAATAAGAAACTCTGATGGAAAATTTCACAACCGTCATTCCGAGCAACCACATTTTGTGTTGCCGTAAAACCATCAATCAGTTATAATCCTTGCATGTAAACTGGTTAATTTTTCGCCCTTTTTACAGTATCTTGCGTCATAAGCATCCATATGGAACGGATAAAAATAAAGTAGTTTTCTAGGCATCAGAGGCATTAATGCTCCTAATGCTCCTAACTTGCTGCTTTATAGATACGGACTTAAGTCAGGCCCCGCTCTTAAGTGTTAATGCAGTACTTGTTGAACTTATATGGAAAGAATATTGTAAGTGATAGTTTTCTCTTCAACATTCTGAAAAGACAGTACAGGTATTCTCAAATAGCCAAATAAATTAAACAAATTTGCTCGGAAAATATTACAAATAATATAATTCAATTAAAATTTAACTTTCAAAACAAAACAAAAACAAAACAAGAACTGCACAATAGCCTATAAAGACAATTTTTTTATCAAAATCACTATGTGGAAATAACGCATTGAAGATTTAGCAAAATAATATTATGAAATCAAATAACACAAAACAACCACATAGAATGTACTGTACATCACTATTATCAACAAGTCAATTTGTTTCCCAAGCAAACTAGCCGACATATATTTGATTTTTTATTAATTTCACCACAACACCAAACACCTCCAATGAAATTAATGAAAGCATACAGTATATGTGATCCACCAGGATTCGAACCCGGGTTATCACACACAGATTTTTAGACACCTTAACCGTTACACCACCAAGACGTCATATTCAAGGAATTAGTCAATTAGGAAGTTCAGGATGTTCTGATAATTAATATTTTTTAATAAACAATAATAATCATAATAACTGTGGTAGACTTACGCATGTTCAGCATCAACATCAGCGTCCGCTCCCGCAAACAATGAAAATTTTGACATGCGCTTGACCGTTGGACGTTTATCTTCCTCTTCTCCATCTTCTATCTGTAGAGGACAAATACCATCTATAAGTATGTGTATGTATGTATGTATACAGTATACTCAGGCACATACCCCACAGCTGGGGGTAGCCGAATCGAGACAGAGGCCAAACAGGGACAACCCAACACAAAAAAAAAAAAAAAAAAAAAAAAATCCTACACATCTAGGTCACCCAGAAGACCCAGAGACCAAGGTCCATTTTGGGGTTCCCAGCTAAGACAACCAGGTCCCAGACCTCCCGGAGAGGTTCAGTCTCAGCAGGCAGACACGCAGCGAAGCTTACCACCACAATACCCAACCGCTTTACTTCCAGTCATGGCCCTTCACGAGATAAACCGGCTCCCCTGGCCAGGCCCCGGGGAGCCGGTTAACCTAGATGCGAGGCTGGATGGGGAAATATTGGAACAAGCAGAGGGTTTTAAATATCTAGGAGGAACGATGGGCAGTAATGGAGGTAAAACAGAGAACAAGCCTTTGCAAGTTTTACATTATAATCTAGTCTAACTTGCACCTGGCTCCCTCTCCCAACGACCGCATTATCACTCGTCTATTCACAAGCATTCTCCATTCACTCCTATTCAGTACCACTTCTCTTGCCTGTTCTTCAGTCATCTCCCTACCTTCCAACGCTTGTACTACACCATCTTTCCATCTCATCCGAGGTCTTCCTCTCCTGCTACCTCCCCTTGTTTCTGACTCCTATACTCTCTTTGTAAGCCTTTCATCTCCCATTCATTCAACATGTCCATACCAGCACAGCACCCTCTGTCCACTCTGGCCAATAAGGGTTACTGCTGTCTGTAAGTAAGGATGATTAATCATAAATCATAACAATACTGTACAATAAAAATATGTACAGTATAATACTCTGGCACATACCCCAGTTCTCCTTTTCCTTTTTTTCAATTTTTTAATAGGGGTGGCCGACTCTAGACAGAGCCCGAACATGGACATCACTACACATCAGAAAAACAAAACAAAACACAAAATCACACACATCTAGTCGTCCAGGAGAAATACCTAAAAGAGACCCAGGCCCATTTGGGGTTCCCAGCAAAATATTCCCAGGTCCTAGATCCCCCGAAGAGGCTCCGATTTCCGCAGCGAAGTTTTACCACCACAAGTTCGCCCACCATGCTTCCAGGCGCACCCTTCATTACCACCAGCTCCCCGGGCCAGGTGTCTGATGGACTATTATCTAGTCCAACTGGCGTATGACCCTCTCTCCCAAACGACCGTGTTTACACTCATCTATTCACTAACATTTTTCATTCACTTCTGTTTATTACCACTTCTCTTGCCTGATCTATAGTCATTCCTCTATCTTCCAACGCTTGTCCTACACAGTCTCTCCATCTCAATGGAGGTCTTCCTACTCCTCTAACTCCCCTTGTATCTGACTCACATATTCTCTTTGTAAGCCTTTCATCTTCCATACGTTCAACATGACCATACTGTAGCAGCTCAGCACCTTTCTGTCCACTCTGGCTGACAAATGTTCCTGCTGCTCCACTCTCCTACGTATCTCTTCATTCCTCAATCTGTCTCTACGAGTCACTCCACACATGCTCCTCAAGCAGCTCATCCCTATCACATTTAGCTTTCTTCTCTTCTTTGCTTTCAGAGCCCATGTCTCAGCCTCATACATCACTGTTGGTACAACAATCCCTTGTATGCACTTTTAACTTTCATTCCGAGGTTTCTCACCTTCCACATACTTCCCATTGCTCCGAAAACTTTCCTTCCTTCACATAATGTACTCTCTGTTTTACCTCCATTTCTACTTATTCCAATATTTCCCCATCCAGCCTCACATCTAGATTCACCCTATGATCACCCCTATTACACACCATCACTTTACTTTTATCGACGTTCACCTTCAGCTTCCTCCTCCCACAAACCACACCAAACTCTTTGACTACCCATTGCAGTTTCTCTTCAGAATCCGCTACCAACGCTGTGTCATCAGCGAACAGCAACTGATTCAACTCTCAATCTCTACCATTCTTTCCTACTAAACCCAATCCTCTACCCATAGTTCTCATTTTCACCTCCCTCACCACACCATCCATAAACATATTAAACAGCCACAGTGACATTACACAACCCTGACACAGACCTACATTCACCTCAAACCATTCACTCAACTAATGTCCTACTCTAACACACGCTCTGCTCTCTTCATAAAAACTTTTAACTGCTTTTTAAAAATTTCCTCCAATTACATGAATCCTTAGCACCTTCCACATTGCTTCTCGATCCACACGATCATGTTTTTTCCAAATCCATAAAAACCTAATTATTATGTTCTCTCCACTAACCAACTTTACTCCTAAACTCGATTAATGAAATTAACAAATACATGTGGCAGTCCGGGGATTCGAATCCAGGACGCTCACACCGAAAATCAACACGAAGACAGTCAAAGAATGCTGCACAAGCCTACAATTTATTTTGCAGTTTCGAATCCTGCATACCAATCTTAGCATGTACAATCATTCCAACTGCACTATCGGAGGCTATGAATAGGTGAATATACAACAGCTATATCCTACCTAGGCAAGGTGGCCAGCTTGATATTTGTAATGTATTAAGTCCACATTGTATGTTAACCCCTCAGACCTGGTTGGGCTCTGAGGCATCCATAAAAAACACCCCCGCAGAACCCGGAAGGGCTCTGAGGCTCCGGCAGCTTGAAAGCCTTTAAGCTTGGTGTGCAAGGCGTCCGTCCGACGCATGTAAACAACAGGCGGTTGGACCGACGCCTCGCATCTCCGACCACAAGAAGGAGAGGCGTCCTTGTTCGTGTGTGCCTGTATGTTATTGTTAAGTAGTGAAAAGTAGTGTAAAGTGGCTGATATCGCCACAAAGTTATCTCCACGGAAATCATCATCACAAATGAACCAGTTGACTTAGAGAGCTCTACTCAACGCCATTCTACAGGTACGAAACACATCTACGCTTGGGGATGTGCAGGAAAGTGGAAGCAGTCAAAATAACAAAGATACGGTAGCCTAGGCGTAGAAGTTTTTCGGCCAAAACCCCCAGGTTTCGGTATGGAATACATAGCCGGGTCTGAGGGGTTAAGGCGGTGTCACACGAGCGATTTTTCCGTCAATTTTTACGAGCAATAGTAGTCTGGCATGCTTAAAATTTCAGTTATATCAGAAATCATCCACATAACATAATCTACCTTCAGTCTAGTTTCCGATCCCAATGTGAAAAAGCCTCAAAATATCACAAGAAAAAACTTGCTCATGGAAAATTGCCGGAAAAAGCGCTCGTGTGACACCGGCTTTACTGTACTGTTGTGGCTCTGTTCAGTAATGCCCCTGTAATTTGTAACCAGTTAACAGCTTTATCATGCATAGTTGAATAAAATTATCTAGTGTCATCCATAAAAAAAGATGATAATGATAACACTTCAATCTAAACTAAACTAAAATCAGATGTAGCTCACAAAAGAGTTATTAGAACAATTACATACCAGTCAAAATACGCCCATACCAATGAACTCTTCAAAAAGCTAGAACTCTTGAAGTTCCAGGACATAAATATATATTGCAATGCTTTATTTGTATTTAAATCATTAAACCATATTAGCAATGAGGGATTATTTCAATATCGAATTAATCAAAGATAAGAGTTAAGAAATGTCAACCAACTTGAAATTCCATTTAGAACGACTAGCCAATCCCAAACATCTATCAATTACCATGGCGATAAGATTTGGAATCAGTTACCACAAGCATTACAAAATATAAACAGTGTCTGGCTTCAAAGTTGCACTAAAAAGACATCTACTGTCCAAATATTAACATTTCATTTTTATATATGTATTTGTATGTGTGCAGTCCTTGGGTATATATTTGTGTGGATAAATACGTATGTACTTCTGGGTGCATGCGTATATGTAAGTGCATGTGCGTGTACAAGTTGGTATTATGTATTCGTATGTGTAAGTGCGTATTTACATGCAGCGTGTGGATGTATGTCCAGTATATGTGTGTATATGTGTGTATATAGGTTGATATCTTGGTGTAAGTGTAAATGCGTGTATATAATAACTATCGTTTTCCATATTCTAAATTTCTAATAGAGACGGAATAATTACATGGGTCCATGTATTGACATACGCATGTGGTCTGGACTAATATCTCGGGGTCGCTTGGATTATATATTTTCTCTATGGAAATATTTTAATTTCTTTGTTAGCATACTGATACTAAATTGCATAAGTTGTTTATTAACCTTAACTGTAGAGTATCTAACAGAACTATTACTTGACATTAAAATTATGAAGAAATAAAAACTTTGTTATATCTATTTGATTAGTAAATCTAATTTTGACCCGGATATTTGTCTTGTAGTGCGTACAGTTTTGAAATGATTTACTATGTTTTCATATTATTACTGTAAAAGCTTTCGAGTTTAAGTTTATGTGCCTTTAAAGGGGTTATCACACTTGGCAATTTTTTCGTGGTTTCTGGATCTTCGTTCATAGTTTAGACGACAATACCGTGGTTTCCCTATCACACATGCACCTAGATAATCCACGATAATACGTACACACTTTCGTTCTCACTTCGAAATTAATTGGTCTTATTTCGGCCGCGTTATTTCTGTGTATGGCCACCCTCGTAAGGGGAGTAAGGCGTCCGGCAATAGATAGATAGATAGATTTCGGCCGTTTTACCTTCCCGTCATGCTTTTGATACATCTCAATCCCAATGATAAAGCTGAGCATATATAAAAAACATGGCAAGTATGACTATATTGCTCTCTATTGCCTAAAACAAGCGACATGAATCCACGTCTGTCGATAACAGTGAAAGTCAGTGGAAGCAGCAGCACGCTCACGATTGGCTATTTTATCAGCACCCTGATAATTTATTTGTTATCTGTATTGTTCCTTATTTATTCATAAAACTATATATTTTTAAGTAATTTTGACGATTACTTAATAAATTTGTTTTATTCGAATCTAAAGCGCTATTAAAAATCACAGGAAATGCAAAAATAACATATATATATATATATATATCATAAAGTAAACACAAGCGAGATAAGAAATGATAAACGCAAGCAGTAAGCGAGAGAGTAGACTGACTGAGCCAGGCTCGTGCCTCTTAGCCAATCACAGGCCATGATGTACGCATTAAAAACAGGCAGCGACGGTCTTTCTTCCCTTGCTTGTTTATATGTACGATTTTATATGTTTCATGTGATATTTTATAGCTCTTAAGGTTCGAATATCACCTATCACATTATCATTAGATGTATTAAAACTTATCTAGTTTAATAACTATATGGAATATATGTATATTAGGCTACTATATATTTATACATAAGAAATGTTTCCCGGGCGTTTCTGCACCCTCCTCAGCTCCCCGCCATGGAGTGGCTTCGGTCACCCAGGCTTTATTGTGGTCAGCAGGGAGGGTTCTGTGGGGGCGCTCGGTTATGGCCTTGGAATTGCTCGGGGCCTTGGGGCTGTTCGGCCAGGCAGCTTGGGGAACAACAACAACAACAACAACTGGTTCAGTTGTGATGATGATTTCATTGGAGATAACTTTATGGTAAAAACAGCCACTTTACACTACTTTTCGATACTTAACAACAACATACAGGCACACACGAACAAGCGACGCACTCCTTCTTGTGGTCGGAGATGCGGGGCGTCGGTCCAGCCGGCTGTTGTTTACATGCGTCGGACGGACGCCTCGCACACCAAGCTTACAGGCTTTGAGCTCATGGCCCTTCCGGGTAGCTGGGAGTGTATTTTTTAGGGTGCCTCAGAGCCCTTCCGGGTCTGATGGGTTAAGAGAGATACCTCTCACAAGGCTCAGCCAATGTAATGTTAATTTTGTATTATGATTATCATGTGTATGTTCTATCTATCTATTGCCTGACGCCGTGATCCCCGAAGGAGTGACCACGAACGAACCGCCCCCATGCACTTCTGTCCCCAGTCAGTCGACGCCCCTCCTCCCAACCAGCACCGGCTTCATTCATATACTTCCTCACTCCATCCTTCCACCTCTCCTTCGGTGCACCTCTCCCTCTCTGTCCTTCCACCTCGCTCTCGTACACCCTCTTAGTCAATCTCTCGCTTTCTATACATTCCATATGGCCGAACCATCTCAAGTTGTTCCTTTTCACACTTTCCAGCACATCTACCTCCACACCACACCGCCTTCTTACTTCCTCATTCGTCTGTCTATCCCTACTGTCTAAATAAAAAGTTTCAATTAAATTAAATTCAATTCAATCATGACATACCCTCTGCCTCTTGGCTCGCCTCTTACTCTTACGCCTGGCAGCCCGAGCTTTGCGACGCCTGTAAACAATGCGCTGCCTGACCCTCTCGGTGGCTTGGGTGCGGGGGATGAGACGGGGGGCACGTGGGGCCTGGGACGACACTTCACCACTAGTCCGGGGTCTTGAGGGACCCGACCGTCTCTCCCTCGACCGACCTCGGGCGGACTGTGTTTGTCTTGCGTCAACCTGGATAAATAATGCTATTATAAAAATATTATATTACTGTACAGTCGGCCTAATAAGTGATGTCTCGGCACCAATTATGTTTTGATCAATAATTGGTATCAGCAATATTTACACAATTTTTTCTTTTTGAGTGCGATATACCAACATGTTCCTACACTTACCCACCCTATTCAACATCTGACAGACATTAATAAAGCACAGAGCGAGCCAAACGTAAAGACAGCTGAGACATGACTTATTAGCGCCACTGTACAGTATTAGGAAAAAGATAATCCACTACCTGTACAAAAAAACATGAAAGTAAATTAAACATTTAAGAATATGGTGTTAGCTAAATTATAAAAATAACTGTACCAATTACAGATATGTGCCTGAGTGCATAGATAAATAGATAGAATTACAGATGTATAGTACGATACTGTATGTTTAAATGGTTCCATGTCATCTCAACCAGTAGCTCTCAACCAGTGCCAAATTAACCCAGACCAACCAAACCAGTGACAAAATATATTAATAACCTAACCTAACCTAACCGTATAATAAGTGGTGATGGGCTGGTCTATCAGAGTGAGAACTGAGCGATCTCTGCCATACCCATAGCTTACTCTGACTGTTCCTTTTACTTATATATTTTCTAGATCTCAAGTGACGGCGTCTCTTCCGTGGATTGACCTCCCAATCTACCAAGATTGGAAGCCAAAGCGTCACGTTTTTCCTTTGCCCCTCACTATCTTTTCATAATTGCCGAGGGGCACAGGGCCCTGGGTGGGGCTTTGGTTTCCCAGGCATTTCTGCACCCTCCTCAGCTCCCCGCCATTTTTTTTTTTTTTTTTTTTCTATGTGATTGAGGGAGGCAAAAGGCATAACTGCCTATAGCGAGTGCCTCCCCCATAGTTGAAAGAGTGACAGGGCCAAAATCAAGGGACGTTCGAGCCAAAATGCCTGGACACACGGAGTTTGAAGCAATTTAAGTCATAGGAAGAGGGAAAGACTGATTCTGGGAGAGAGTTCCAGAGCTCAGATGTTGAGTAGAAGAAAGTTTGAGAGTAACGTTTCACTCTTGGGTTGGAGAGTTGCACAGAGTAGGGGTGGGATTGAGTTGCAAGACGGGTACCACGTGCCCTACGTAAAGGAGGTGGTATGCACTGGGATAGCTCTGAGGAACACTGATTATTATAGTAGCGATAGAATAGCGAGAGAGATGCAACATTGCGGCGGAGAGAGAGAGATTGCAGAGAGTTGGTGAGTGGACGGGAGTTAATGATACGAAAGGCCTTCCTTTCAACTTTGTCTAGGAGAGCGGTGGAGTGGCTTCGGTCACCCAGGCTTTATCGTGGTTGGCTGATTGAAATGGTCTACTGGTTGAGTTGACCGGTCACCGTATAAATATGTACAGTACTGGAATGTGGTTTATACTGTAGCCTTATAATCAAGTAAACAAGGCTATTGGTGTATATCAAAATAAAATTTTAAAAGATTAGAGACTGATCTGAAGAAGAAGCTTCTGGATGGCTTCGGTCTACCAGACTCGGGACTGTTCAGCCAGGCAGTCTGGGGACCTACTACAACAACAACAACAGTGGTGATGGGCTGGTCTATCAGAGTGAGAGCTGAGCGATCTCTGCCATACCCATAGCTTACTCTGACTGTTTCTTTTACTTTTACTTTTACTTTTAATTTTCATTTTAGTAAGCGTTGTTTCCACATAGCGATTTTGATAATTTAATTTGACTTTATATTGTCCTTGTCCCAATTTTGGTTTGTTTAGTTTGCAAGTTTTACATTTTAACTTACATATTTTCTAGATCTCAAGTGACGGCGTCTTTTCCGTGGATTGACCTCCCTACTGCCAACCTAGAGGTTGGCAGATTGGGAGCTAAAGCGTCACATTTTTCCTTTGCCCCTCAACTTTCCCTTCATAATTGCCGAGGGGCCAGGGCCTTGGGTGGGGCTTTGGTTTCCCGGGCGTTTCCGCACCCTCCTCAGCTCCTCGCCATGGAGTGGCTTCGGTCACCCAGGCTTTATTGTGGTAGGCAGGGAGGGTTTTTTGGGGGTGCTCGTTTATGGCCTTGGCCTTGCTCGGGACCATGAGGCTGTTCGGCCAGACAGCCTGGGGAACAACAACAACAACAACAACAACAGCATCCGTGCATTGAGAGATTTCAGTTGTTTCAAGGCAGAAGAAAAGCCGATATTACACAATGGAATGTAGTCAATGTACAATCGTGCTAATAAGTGATGTCTCGGCTACAAGTATGTTTTGATCAATAGTTGGTATCAGCAATATCTAAGGTTCATTTCTGCATATCGAGTGAAATATTCAAACATGTTCCTACACTTACCCACCCTATTCAACATCTGACAGACATTAATACAGCACAGAACAAGCCAAACGTAATGACAGCTGGGACATGACTTATTAGCGCGATCGTACCCAATACAAGCTGTACTATAGTCTGTTTACTTTCAGCTGACAGTAAATTGCAATGCCCTCTCCTTGTTTACTCAGCTATAAAGAACATTTATTTAGCGAATTATGTTGTTTATTATGAAAACTATACGGTTTCTTTTTCAACTGGCGGTAAATTGCTAAGTTTCCATCAAGATTTCTCGGTTATTTTGAAAATGTTGTAGGGAAATACAGTACGGTGTTAATTATATAAACTTGGTCTTAACCCGTCCAGCCCCGGCTAGTTTTGTAATGTTTGTTCACCAGAACCCGGCCGGTTTTCAAAAAATGGTTTTATTCCAGAAACAATAGCGAATGGGTTAGGAATGAAGGAAAAACCACGAAAAACCGCTCAAAAAGCTTAAAAAATGGTCCTACAGAGCCCCCGAAAACGTATTTTACAAGAGTAAAAAATTGAAGGCAATTATCCCAAAAAAACAGGTTATTGCGCGCTCACGCGCACGCACGTGGACTTTGAGAGTTTTCAACCATCGGCACGGTTGCGTGGAATACGTACACAGTTCCCATACAAATCTGAGCCCTCTTGAGTGGCTACACCTGAGGTTACGGTCGGCGCAATTAGGGTGACGCGCCAGGCGCGTCTCTGGGGCTGTGCGTTACATACATCGCCGACGCGTCAGGCGCGTCGCTGGGGCTGTACGGGTTAATATGATGCAGAGACATAGTGGTTACATATTTTTCCATTAAGTAACGAGAAATTAGCTGCTAAGGGATCCAATTTACCGTCAGATGAAAATAAACAGATTTTAGGTATTTATATAATGCAGTCATAGTACTTTAAACAAATTCCATTTAGTACGGTACCGGTATCAAGAAATCAGATTCGAAATAGCAGACAATAACAAAATAATGCTAATATTTGTAATGAAATATTAATTTAACCATTTACATATTAGAAGTATCCTTATATTATAAAGATGCTTCTAATATGTAAATGGTAAATAGTTAGATTAACAAACCAGCAAGGAAAAAAACATGAAAAGACAACTATGAAAAAGACAAACATGAAAAAGTAAAAAAAATGCAGACAAAAATTAAAGACAAAGAATTTAATGTAAATACCGGTAGGCTAATGAAAAAAAGTAAAAAGTGAAAAAGTAAACAAATGCAAAAATGGAAACACAAAAATTAAAAATACAAATCAAACTATCCACTGGCTATAAGTTTCCTTTTGTAACTCAGTGGTCTGGTTAAACTTTGATGAAAAAGAAAAATGTATAAGTAACTAACCACAGAAGAGACCTGAGCCGAACTGCATCCCGGACAGAACCACTGCTCCACCGGGACCTGATCTAGGGGCGGTTCCAGACACTCCAGGTGATACCCCAGGTCACACCCGTCGCACAGTAACAGTCGGTCCTCCCGGTCGCACTCTTGGCAAACCTCAAATACAGAACAATAAATAATAAAGCATGGGGAAGACAAGAGTTGAAGTTTGATTACAAAGCGAAAATACAGAATAGTAAAAATGTTGCATCTGCTGCTGCCGCCGCCGCCAACACCGTAAACATCCGCAGCAGTGCAAGTACTGGTACTGAGCTGGATACACAGGCCTAGTTTGACTTTTTTCCAGAGGATCTACTGTAAGATACTGTATTGTAAGATAAGAAGAATAAAAGCTAGTGTTTATTGTCTTAAGCACTAGGTCTCCACAGCAGCACTCTTGGAAAACCTCAAATACAGAACAACAAATAATAAGAAGAATAAAAGCTAGTGTTTATTGTCTTAAGCTCCAGGTCTCCACAACAACACTCTTGGCAAACCTCAAACACAGAATGATAAGAATAAAGGATACATCACACAGTCGGGAGAGCGAGCTAGAGTCAGTAGGAGTAGGGGACAATTCCGACTCGCGGGCCTATTCGCGTTGAAAATCGATGACTCCTAGTGACTCTAGCAACTCCTGTTAGACTCCCACTCGCTCGCGATGAAAATCAACGACTCCTAGGGACTCTAGCGACTCCTAGTGACTCCTATTAGACTCCCACTAGCCCGCATTCCTGACTGTGTGAAAGCCCCTTAAGAATTATAGGCCTAATGTAAAACTTGCAAAATACACAAACCAAAACTTGGACGAACACAGTAAAAAGACAAAACAACTTATCAAAATCGCTATGTGGAAACAACACTTTAGCAAAGTAATAATTTATAAATAAAAGAACACAATTCACCACATAGGGTGTACATTACTACATGAGCAAGTTAATCTGTTTCCCAAGCAAACTAATCACACATATAACAACGCACTATCGTCACGTTCAAGGAATTAGTCAAAGTAGTGATGTACACCCATGTGGTGGATTGTGTTCCTATCTTTCATAATTTTATTTTGCTAAAGCGTTATTTCCACATAGCGATTTTGATTAGTTCTTTTGTCTTTATATTGTCTCGTCCCAGTTTTGGTTTGTTTATTTTGCAAATTTTAAATTTTAATACTGGTGGAATTGTTGGGTGGTCCTGAAATATATTTCATGAGTAGTGGAGGGTCTAGACACTCCAGAATAATTGATATCTATCTATCTATTTGGGTGAGGGCTGGTCCTATCCAGAGTGAGGTTTGGCATCCTCTACCCAGTCTTAGCTGTTTCTGTCTTGTCTCTTTTACTGACCTACTTTTCCTTCTGGGGGCAGGGGGCTAGGAATCCTCCTCCCCTTGTAAAATTATCCTACTCAACGAGACAGAGAAACGGGTGAGGGAACGCAAAAGTGGTCCCGGACCCTGAGAATACTGTAGTAACTTTATATGTTGTTTCTGTTTAGGCTCTGTCTCGTGTCGGCCACCCCCAGCAATGGGGTATGTGCCTGAGTATATATATACATACATACTATGACTATTAACCAAAAACTATGCCACCAACACCATCTATATCCTTTATTATCCCAAATTCAATTCAATTTAAGTTCACAATATTACGAGATTCATGGCAGAAAATGAGCCACGGTACCGTAACCCTTTAGTAAACAGGGTTGCAGCCTCCCACATGTTCAGGCTTGCTAATGAGAATGCAGGTACTGTATAGGTAGCGCCAACGAACTTGACAATTATCTCTATCCCTAACTTCTTTGTAACTCAAAAGGACCTTGTGCAAACTGGCTGTAAATGCCCACACCTATTTCCTGGTGGACTCTTCCCAAATGATAGAAATATCAGCTCGATTGCTTTCATTCTATCTATCTATCTATTGCCTGATGCCGCAATCCCCGAAGGGGTGGCCACGAACGAACCGCCCCCATGCACCTCTGTCCCCAGTCAGTCGACGCCCCTCCTCCCAACCAACACTGCCTTCATTCATATACTTCCTCACTCCATCCTTCCACCTCTCCCTCTCTGTCCTTCCACCTCGCTCTCGTACACCCTCTTAGTCAATCTCTCGCTTTCCATACGTTCCATATGGCCGAACCATCTCAAGTTGTTCCTTTTCAGACTTTCCAGCACATCTACCTCCACACCACACCGCCTTCTTACTTCCTCATTCGTCTGTCTATCCCTCCATGTAACTCCGCACGCACTTTATTTCATTCATTTTGAGTTATAAGAAGTTAAGAGGTCAATTATTGTCAAGTCCGTTGGTGCTACCTATAGTATGAATGGCAGAGTAAATGAAGTTGTGGAAGTGCTCTGTTTGGGCTCGACACAGAGCCCAAACATGAACAATATTTCAAGTTTCAATTCTTAGGGTCCGGGACTACTTTTGCGTTCTCTCACCCCTTTCTCTGCCTTATCTAATACAGTAGGGTCCCGCATAAAACGAGTCTCGATTAAAACGACCGACCTAAAATATTAATATTTAATTTTCGATCAGAACGAATGTCGCTTTGTACGAAATATCGTTCGCTTTGTACGAAATATCGTCGCTTTGTACGAAATATAGTTCGCTTTGTATGAAATATCGTTCGCTTTGTATGAAATATCGTTCGCTTTGTACGAAAATTTTCGCTTACAGCGAACATTGACGATATTGCGCCACCAAAAATGCTGTGTTCACATAAAACGAAATCGCATAAAACGCCCTCGTTTATCGATCATAAACTCGTTTTATGTGAGACCCTACTGTATGTGAATTTTACACGGGGAGGAGGATTCCTAGCATCCCGCCCCCTGCATATACTGTAGTGGCACACCTAAATTATTACAGTATAGAAAGAAACAATATACAGTAGTACTTTGGTCAATCTCAGGTAGATTTTTAAAGCGTTATTATTCATGATTTTTAACCAAACTCTCAGAATACTGTTAACCTCACAGTCCTGTTTGTTGGCATACCTGCAAAATGTTGGAACAGATTAACTTGCTCATGTATTACCGGTAATGTACACGCTATGTGGTGGATTGTGTTCTTTTATTTATAAATTATTATTTTACTTAAGCGTTGTTTCCACATAGCGATTTTGATTAGTTGTTTTGTTTTTTTACTGTGTTCGTATAAGTTTTAGTTTGTTTATTTTGCAAGTTTTGCATTATAAATACATTGTCTTAGTATAACATATTTCTTTAAATTAAAAATTCTGATGCCTAAGCTTATCTATCTTCAGTCTATTTTATGATAACAGTGTAAAAGATCCCAGAAATGTTGTCGAAAAAAATATGAAAATAAAATATTAACATTGAAAGCTCTCATGTGACACCCTCTTTAAGCTACTGTACAAAATTACCTCACAATATGTTGGAGTTTCATCTGGGATATCAGGCGGTTGTTCCTTTTCCTTCTTTATGCTCACTGTCCTCACAACAGGGCCCTCAAATTCTTCACGCACCGAGACTTCTTTGAATGGCTTTCTATCTTGGGGGCATGTTGCACTGGTCTGAAATAAAATTTATAATATATAATCGTAGTCATATGAAAGTACACAAAAATAAAACAAACCCGGAGAAATAACATGAACTATACTGGAACCGTGAAATGCCCTAGCTTCGGACGGGGGCTATACAGTACTTCGGACACTTCTGGATAACAGTATGTAAGCTAAGTTATAAAAAAATGACTCCGCATTATGGAAGAACACCGCAGACATTGGCGATGGGCTGGTCTATCAGAGTGAGACCTGAGCGATCTCTGCCATACCCATAGCTTACTCTGACTGTTCCTTTTACTTATATATTTTCTAAATCTCAAGTGACGGCGTCTCTTCCGTGGATTGACCTCCCAATCTACCAAGATTGGAAGCTAAAGCGTCACATTATTCCTTTGCCCCTCAACTTTCTCTTCATAATTGCTGAGGGGCACAGGGCCCTGGGTGGGGCTTTGGCTTCCCGGGCATTTACGCACCCTCTCAGCTCCCCGCCATGGAGTGGCTTCGGTCACCCAGGCTTTATTGTGGTCGGCAGGGAGGGTTCTGTGGGGGCGCTCGTTTATGGCCTTGGCCTTACTCGGGGCCTTGGGGCTGTTCGGCCAGGCAGCTTGGGGAACAACAACAACAACAACAACACCGCAGACATACTTATTTTTCCATAACATCATGTATTTATCCCATAACTGTGGTTCATTGTATATGTTTTCTAGAGCGTCCGAAGTTACCTCCCCGTCCGAAGTTACGTCATGTTACCGGTACCTAACAGTGGCCATGCTCAGCTGGTCACTGGTAGGTACAGTAGGTAGACCTTATACAGTACTTAAGGGGAGATGGGCTGTTTATTTGGTCGATTAAATCAGTTATTCATATATATTTTAGTTTCCTCGCTAGATCTCCATTAACCCTCCAGCCCCGGCTATGTATTATATATATATTCCTCGAAACCCGGGTGTTTTGGCCGAAAAACGTCTAGGCTAGGCTACCATATATTCGTTAATCAGACTGCTTCCCGCATTCCTGCGCATTCCCAAGCGTAGCTGTGTTATTTACCTGTAGAATGGCATTAAGTAGAGCTCTCTAAGTCAACTGGTTGAGCTGTGATGATGATTTCATTGGAGATAACTTTATGGCCAAAACAGCTACTTTACACCACTTTTCGATACTTAACAACAACATACAGGCACACACGAACAAGCGACGCTCTCCTTCTTGTGGCCGGAGATGCGGGGCGTCGGTCCAGCCGGCTGTTGTTTACATGCGTCGGACCGACGCCTCGCACACGAAGCTCACAGGCTTTCAACCACTGGGCGTTCAAGAGGCCTTCCGGGTACCTGTTATATGCTTTTTTATGGGCGTTCAAGAGCCCTTCCGTGGTGAGAGGGTTAAGCTTAAAAAAACACCAACTAGACCCCCCTTCAAGATAAATTTTTACATTTACATCGCTCGCCAGGAAAAAATTGACAAGTTAATGGCACGAAAGGTCTTAAAATTTACAATAAAATGGGGCGAAAGGTATTAAAATCGCCCAACTAATGTGCGGAGTCTTAAAATCTCAAAACTAATGGGGCTAAACACGAGGGAGAAAGTGGTCCAGAGAAACGGGCCATCTCCCCTTAACTCTTTACCAGCGGGCTGGTGTGTGTGCATCACTGTAGCGCCTGGCGGGTACAGTTACTGAAAATTAGCATCATTCCATGCTCTATTTCATGCATAAACAAGAGCCAGAGCGTAATACTGTAAAATTATATATCCGTGAAAGGGTGATAATAGAGCTTTGCAATGACATCTGAATCATCCTTGTACGATAACGGGTTGCCTTGCAACGATCGTGCAAGTGGAAGGGAAAATACCCTAAAATTAGGTATTTTCTGTGGGTTTATCCTTATTTTGAAAGGTGTGGAGGTGGAGGCCAGATACAATAGGTATCAGTATGGGTCCCGCCGCTGTCGTGAGCGGACCGAGACCGCCTGTTGTCCTTGCAATGCTCGCTCGCTTTCATCGCACATAATGGCCTCAAAAAGGCACGAGTCATATGACGGGCACCGCAGGGGTGGCCAATATTCTCTCTCCCGTCATACGACGGTCACCGCAAATTAAGTGTTAAATAGCTACCACCTAACAATGTCAAAAAGTTACCATGGTAAATACATTTAATAATAATAATAATAATGCTTTATTCCACACTCACACAGTACAGAGGGGACTATACTAGGATCCATATACTGTATACGTTCCAGTAACATAAATATACATACTGTACATATACACTGTGTGCAGTACAGTACTGTGATTGTACCATGGAAGCCACATTCACTGTGGACAGTTGAGGTCTTTAAACCTGTATGTATGTATAGGCTACATAAAATAAAAAGAAATTAAATAATACCCAGCTTGCTAGTATGTAGTTTACAGCACTGCCTCAACCAAAAACAGTGGCCATCAAACTACTGTGTATTTTAATTACCAAAACCACTGTCGTAATTGTGTACAGTACCATGCCTCACATCATTTAGCTACCGGTACAGTATATTGCTACAGTGCAGTATAGAAATACCGGTACTGCAATATGAGGTTCAGTACCGGTATGCTAATTCTGTAGAGTAGCAGACCTGAATACATTACTTAAGAGCTAGATATAGAGCAACCTCCTCCAATGTGCCTGAATCCTAGAGGTGTACACTACGCTGGGAGTTTGTAGCATTTTAATTAAGCCAGTATCACACGAGCGCTTTTTCACTCAACATTTAGCCTTAACACTGGTCTGGCAGCTTATGGGGTCAACATTTAGAATATTTCGGTCACCTAAATTCATCTATCAACAGTCTAGTTTCCGATACCAGTGCAAAATATTCCAGAACTGTTGCCAGAAAAATTTTGATCATCGAATGTTGACCATAAATGCTCTCGTGTGATACCGGCTTTATACTGTATAAATGCAAATAAATTTCTTACATTGGCCCACTCTAGGATACACATAAGACAGAATATGTGCTCGCAGGCATCGGGGGTGCCCACTTCCCCTCGGATGCGGGCTAGACAGATGGCACAGGTCTCAGCACCGGGTGGTCCGCTGCTGCTGTCCGAGTCACCCGTCTCACAACCGTCATCCTCTGAACAAATATATAATACTGTAATTAGAAGCTGAAAAGGCAATCACCATTACACAAAAAAATCACCAAGTACATATACAGGTTTCCCTCACTATCCGATGCCGAAAATTATGATAATATTTCAGGTTTTTAGGAGTTTGTGTTTGAGTTTTGGCTGGTCCCAGAACGTATCCCCATTTACCCTATAAATTTTAGGTTTCGCTATACGATTTTTCTATTTAAGATCGTGTTTTCAGGAACGTAACCCAATTGTAAATCGGGAGGCCTGTACATGTCTCTCCAGTACGGCCATCCGATTCTTCCAGCAGAGGCATTCTTTTCATCAGTTCAGAGAACTGATGCCAATCCTGACCATGAAAAGAATGCCTCTCCCCCTGAAGGGAAAGGTGTATGCCTCATGTGTTAGAAGTGCAATGACGTATGCCTCAGAAGCATGGGCCGTTAAAGTAGAGGATGTCAACAGAATGGAGCATAATGAGATGAGAATGGTGAGATGGATGTGTGGGGCCAGGCTACAGGATAGAATAACAAATGTTGAGATGAGGAGACGTTTAGGTATAAAGAGTATTAGCGAGGTGATGCGTACAAGTAGACTGGGATGGTATGGACATGTGGAGAGAATGGATGAACAAAATTGGGTGAAAAAATGCAGGTCTGTGATTGTGGAGGGAGCTGCACCAAGGGGTGGACCGAGGAAGACCTGGGATCGGACTATACGTGCCGGTCTCAAATCCAAGAACTTGACAAGTGAAGCAGCCCTTAACCCGGCAAGTGCTGGAAGACTCTTAAGAGTTTCCCCGGGCGACTGCGGGAAGACTCTTGAGTCTGGGAAAAAAGAAAATCCATTTAAAACATCCCCCCAAAAAACAAAACAAATTTTGTTTTTGTTTTTTTATTTGTTTTTTGCCCCTGGGCCATGCCAAATATCACTCCTCCACCTCCCCTCCTTCCCCACTTTCCTCACCTCCTTCAGTTATCACCTATTTTCCCTGTTATTTCCTTATTCTGTGGTCTATTTTCGTGCTAACAAAATTAGCGAGTTGCAAGCAGGGCATTGTCATCACTGTTACCAAGCGAGTGCGAGAGAGAGAGTATCGATCGACAGTCTCTCTCCAGATGTGGGGAAAAGTGGAGGGGAGGGAGGTTGCCTCAGCCATACATTATGTAACTCACGGCCTATATCGCCGATTTTGACCATCCAAACGCTGTTTCCACTTGTTTTATTGTTCTAACAGGTTAATACCTTTATAATCAACCTATAATAGGCACATATGGATAAGTATTAATGCTATTTATGGTAAAATAACGATGTTAGTGATGGGAACAGCTCAAATACGTGCGCACAGGAGTGTGGTGTCTCAAACCCCCCATGCGCACGTCTTAGGTTAACAGGGTTGCCTGGAACGCCGCCATTAGGACAAGAGACTGAAACTGCACTTATGTGTGGAACACTCGGTCTATGGTGATGGGCTGGTCTATCAGAGTGAGAACTGAGCGATCTCTGCCATACCCATAGCTTACTCTGACTGTTCCTTTTACTTATATATTTTCTAGATCTCAAGTGACGGCGTCTCTTCCGTGGATTGACCTCCCAATCTACCATGATTGGAAGCCAAAGCGTCACATTTTTCCTTTGCCCCTCAACTTTCTCTTCATAATTGCTGAGGGGCACAGGGCCCTGGGTGGGGCTTTGGTTTCCCGGGCGTTTCCGCACCCTCCTTAGCTCCCCGCCATGGAGTGGCTTCGGTCACCCAGGCTTTATTGTGGTCGGCAGGGAGGGTTCTTTGGGGGCGCTCGATTATGGCCTTGGCCTTATTCGGGGCCTTGGGGCTGTTCGGCCAGGCATCTTGAGGAAGAACAACAACAACACTCGGTCTTAAAATTTTGATGTATGTAATGGGGCGCTTGTGGCACTTTGGCGCTGCTGACTGGCAGGCTCTTTGGCAATACAATACTTTTTAATTTCCCTTGGAATTATTTTAGCTTCCATGACCCTCTGAGTGTGCATTACCGAAAATATTATCTCGGACATGGAGGCATACATTCCATTTTCTTTCTGTCGGTCTAATGCAAAAATATCTTGGTTTACTCACACTTGTTCTACTGCTGTCCACAATAAGGAGGAAGTATTGAAACGGTATCATCACCTTCAAATTAAATAATCTCGTACTTTTTATGTTTCTGCCCAGAATCAGGAGAAATCGGTTCTTCGACCAAATCTGTTATTCGACTCGCCAAAAACTCTTTCATAATTAATAAATGTTCGGAACTTTCCAACTCTAGCTCTTCCAAAGCTATCTGGCATCTAGGCTAGCCAAAACCCTCTAACAATTTCACTTTCTTGCCTATACCTCCTCTTTTCTACTCTGACAGCACCACTGTAATTTCTTCCTCTGACAAAGCTGAGCTCTACAGGCAATAAGCAACCAATTGAATGAAAAATTATTGCTGTACCAAGTACTAAAAAGGCCAAAACATACCATTTTCACAATGAATGGGAAGATTATTTTTTTACCATGAAAAATATGAAGCGCATGTGGCTGATCTGTCAAGCGTCTCCGGTTCTAGCCAAGAAAGGAAATCTTGAAAGACATTTCAAAAGCTGTCACAAGAAGTATGATACTGACTTCCCACCAAAAAGTGAGTTAAGAACGAGGAAAGTTCATGAAATGAAATCACAGCTGACTGCAAAATAAAATCTTTTCACCGGCACCAGATCAAAATCAAAGGTAGCAACCATTGCATCCTTCAGGGTGAGTAGGGTGATTGAAAAGCATAAAAAACATATTTCAAGATGGAGAAATATTCGAAGAGGCGTTTTTAGAAGCAGAATCACTTTTTGAAAATAACAAAAATAAATCTGAAATACTGTCTTCTATTAAGGATCTTCAGCTATCAAGAAACACTGTTATGAGGCGCTGTGAAAATATGGCTGAGGAGCTTAGTGAACAACTTGATAAAGACATACGTGAGTGTGTGTACTTTTCATTACAATTTGATGAGTCTACTGATAAAAAGTCTCTGGTTTCTTAGCCTGGAATAGACATTCTCACCTTCCAGCTCATCTTCATCTTCCCCTGGTTCATCATCATCATCATCATCACCACCACCATATCCAGGGCGGCGGCGGGATCGTGAAACACCTTCGTCGTCAGAATCATCAGATTGTCCATCTTGTTTCACCAATGCCTGTCTGGAATAACTGGTGCTCGGCTGGCTTTCATCCGAGTCGGACATGTTGTCGAGTATGATGGTGCTTTACCCACACCTGAAAGGAATGAAAATATTTATAAATAGCTGTACAGTATTCTTAACCCCTTCTGTACCAGCAACGTCTATTTAATTTAATTTCAGCTACATATAGACGATTTTATGAGGCTTAGGAAGGATATATGGTAGCTAAAAGGATTACAGTAATTGAGATAGTCTCTATCCTTTTAATGGGTAGACATCCTTCCTAAGCTGAACAAAATCGCATTGTAGTTGCCAGAATATAATGAAAAGTATATCACCGGTACAGAAGGGGTTAAATAAGTCTTTCCTTTCGCAGCGCCTTCAATGGATGAATAACTTCAAAGAAGATGCTACCTTCAAAAACGAGAATACTAATCCGTGTTCTCTCTGTAAATGTAAACAACAATCAAGTCTCATTTCTACAACATTCATTCAATGCCTGGTGCTGTGAAGAGAAAGAATTGTTTAAGAATAGATAACAAGCGATAAAAACTTGACCCATTCAATACAGTTGTACCAGTACCAGTATGTTAGTATATTAGACCCATCCAGTAAGAACGCCAAACGTAATCCATCAGTATATAAGCCTTAACCCGTAAACGAGGGCAAAGCTCTTAAGAAGTTTTACTGGGCGACGGCGGCAAAGCTCTTAAGAGGGAGGCCTAAAAAAAAACATTTAAACAGCACTAAAAAAAAAAAAAAAATTCCCCTATACAGTACCTCATATCACTCTTCCACATCCCCTCCTTCCTCCCTTTCCCCTCCCCCTTCAATTATCACCTATTTTCCCTGTTATTCCCTAATTTGTTGGTATATTTTTGTGCTAACATTAGCAAACTGTGTGGGGGATGTGCTTACGTGCCTAGCGGATGTGTTACACAAGCGAATGTGTGTATGAGTAGGCTCAGTGTGGCTTGAGGCCTCGTGGAGGGAGGGGTTGCCTCAATTTTCTCCATAATTCATGAATGGGCTGGTCCATCTATATTCGCGATTTTGACCAGAAAAATTATATTTTCACTGGTTTGATTGTTGTTACTATCTTCATAGTGAAGGTAAAATAAGCTCATATGAATAGGTAATAAAGATATTTATCGTAAAATGACGATTATAGGCCTGAATGGAGCCCATATGCTCGCCCATGGGGAGCTAGTTCATTACCCCCCCCCCTCGCCGTTAAGGGGGGGCAGTTTTCCTGGTCACTTTTCTCCCTGATTTTAGCCCCGTTAGATTCGCCCCATTTCTTTGTCAATATTTAGACCTTTCGTGCTATTTAGGTGTCTATTTTTTTCCCTGGCGAATGATAGTGAGCCTGTAATGTTGGAAGAATCGGCCTTCGGCCTGGATATTTTTCTACCGAAAAATTTATAAATTAATCTAGAAGGGGGATTTAACCCGTTGAGCCCCGGCTAGTTATATTTTGTTCACCCCAGTCCCAAGCCATTTTCACTTCTTTTTTTTTGTTTGCTAAAATGGAAGACAAGGATGAGAAATGAAAAAAAAAAAAAAAAAAAAAAAAAATCACCTCGGACATTTTTTTTTGGGGGGGGGGGGGAGCCTCAAAAAAATTTGTTGAGCCAAAATGGAAGAGAATGGTGAGAAATGAAGACAAAAATAAAAAAAAAACTCATTTCGGTCATTTGGGGGGCGGGTTTCAATAGTTTGTCTCCCCCGCATGACCACCCGCCCGGGAGCACTAGGGTAAAAACTGAGTATGGCATTGTACGGCATACATCCTAAGGAGTGTCTCACATAAATCTCAAGCCTCTAGCTCCCATACGACCGGAGTAATGAAGGTTCAAAGTGGCGGTGAACTAAGGGTGTAAAGTATCCCCACTAAGCCCACCACCACCAGCCGCGCGGCTGTCTCGGCCCGCTCACACCTACTGGCCCGGCTCCCACACACACTACGGTACCTCCCCCTCCTATTCTCCCGCCATTTCCTACCTTACGAGCCACGTAAGTGTTTTTTATATGTCGGACGCACGTGATGCGTCGCTGGGAGTTGGTGATCAAACACTGCCGACGCAACACGTGCGACGCTGGGTCTCACTGGGTTAATGGATGTTTTTTTAATTTTGATGGAGATCTAGGGAGGAAACTAAAAAAATAATGAATACATGCAAAAATCGGCCAAAAAGTTAACCATCTCCTCTTAAGGTACCGTATACACTAGTACGAGCGGTGAATGTAGTTCATCACTAGTACTTGCTTTGTTCTCTGCTAATAGCGAGCGGGAGCCAATAATATGACTTTAAGCTGAAGCTGCTGAAGGTCTTACTGCTAGGTATTGGCAACATTGCACAAGAGTCAGCCAGCCCAGCTGTGAGTCACCCGCCAATCTCAGTTACTCCCCAACTTTTGTGAGTGATTCATCATGCCGTGCTGCGGAAACAATTTATTTTTGCAAAAATGTGCCGCTAGTAGGCCTATGGAGATTGTTGTTTTTAGATTGTTGGCTAATGGGTAAATATATATTTTTGATGGTCCTTAGTATAAAACAACATTGTATAGGCCTATCAAAGAAAAGAATAAGAATATCATTAAATAAATGCTAAAACTTGTGACTAATGTTGTCAACACACAATATCATATACAAGTTACCAGTACTGTACTGTACCGTACAGTACCTTGTAATTTAAGTACAGTATTGTATGGGTTCCTTATGTAATTTTGTATATTCTGGAAAAGCTTTACAGGGAAAAAATGGAAGGCCCAAATCTAAACAATTATGGGTCAAGTAAGGTCAGGATGGTTAGTTAGTTAGACCCATATACCAGAGGTGACATAAAGCGACTGGAACAAGTTCAGCGTAGAGCCAGAAGACTAATCTCGGAACTGGCAGGGCTTCCATATCATCCATATGAATAGAGGCTAGCCCAGTTGGGTCTCACCAGTCACCACTTGAAGAACGCAGGGTCAGGGGAGATATGATCGAGACCTCTAAAATATTGAAGGGCTTTGACAAGGTTGGTGAAGATTTCCTGCAGCTAGCCCCCATTGGACGACATATGGAGACCAAAGGACACAGATGAAGCTGACGAACTTCAACGAAGACACGTCACAGGACCTTCAAGCAGAACAACTTCTTCAACTCGAGGATTATAAATAAATGGCCTCAACAAAAGTGTAAAAGCCTAAATAGTACGAACTACGAGTATTAATATGTTTAAAAATAGCCTAGATACGACCAGTTTGAGACTGAAAGAAAACTGAGAAAAGGCACCCCTTATCATCCTTATGAGCTCTGACTCTCTAGCCTACTTTCACTAAGGTAAGCAAAGTTAGAGCCTTAGGCTAGGCTAGGCTAAACTAAACTAGGCTAGTAAATGCTAACCTATTCTAGCTTTCAAAGGGTGGTGACCTTTAAGGTTTACCAATAACTTTTCATGAGTTAAAGACAAATCTGAGCCAATGTGCCTGAATGTGAGTTATGAGTAGGCCATCAACTTGTAGACATAAAGTTGCCTGATGGTATATCTTCAAGGCCAGTCCAAAGGTCAAGTGCATGACATCTCTACACCTCCCTTACCTTATAACCTCTCTATACTCACATATCTAGCCTGAGGAGTATCTGAATGAAATGGAACTGCACAAAATACACTTAGAAAAATATGCATATGCCGACGCAAAATACAATGTTTACCTCGTCCCAGTGACAGTGCTGCCAATATCCAGTGCTGCCAAAACTTCCCCAGAGAAGTTCCCTAAAAAAGACAAATATTTCCCCGTTTCGTATAAAAATATCCCTAGATATGTATTTTGTTCTTTTTGAAGAAAACGTGGAACTAATAGTGGGAGATAGAATAATAAAGACAGACGAAGAAATAAAGATTGAAATAAAGTGATACTGGGAGGAAATAGGGGGAGTAAATGAACAAGGGGAGGAGAGGGAATGGAACTTGGAAATGAGAGAGAGAAGGCTACCAGAACAGGATAAGATGGAAATGGAAAGGGAGCTCACAATAGAAGTAAGGAGAGGGATCAAAGCACTAAAAAAGGGAAAGGCGACCGGTCCGGATGAGATACCAAATGAAATGTACATAGAGGGGGGAGGGGGGGGGGGAGAAATGGCAAGAAGACTGAAGAAAATGTTTAATGAGGTAATGGAAAATGAGAGAGTACCAGAAAGATGGAATGAAGCGAGAGTAACACTATTGCACAAGGGAGGGTACAAGAGTAAGGAAATGAAAAGCTACAGGCCAGTGACAGTGGCAAACACAATAGGGAAACTCTTCTGCGGGATATTGAAGAAAAGGATGAATACTGCCATAGAGGGAAACGGACTAATAAGTTATGAGCAAAATGGGTTCAGAAGAGACAGGAGGGGGACAGATAATATCTATATACTAAGCGAAGTGATGGGGAAAATGAAAAGAGAGAAAAAAAATGGGTTACTGTGCATTCCTGGATATAGAGAAACCCTATGATAGAGTAAACAGGGAACTGCTATGGAAAATAATGGCAAGGAGTGGAATACCAGTAAAGTATATAAACATCATAACATCGATGTACCAAGGAACAAAAGCGAAGTACGCGCTAGGAAATATAGAAACGGGATGGGTAGAAAGCAAGAGGGGGGTAACGCAGGGGTGCGTATTATCGCCGTTATTATTTGCGTTATATATGGAAGAAATGACACAGAGGATAAAAAGAGTGGGGGAGGGGATTCAGATAAACAAAGAAAGACTGGGGGTACTGCTGTTTGCTGACGACGTAGTTCTGATGGCAGAAACG
The DNA here is from genome assembly GCA_032716605.1 of Paralithodes platypus. NCBI lineage: Eukaryota > Metazoa > Arthropoda > Malacostraca > Decapoda > Lithodidae > Paralithodes > Paralithodes platypus. The sequence continues at coordinate 54,160,459 of CM064533.1, read as the reverse complement.
GGAGGAGGGTTGCAGAGACTACTAGAGGAAGCAACGAGATTCGGGGAGGAACTTGAAGTAAGATTTAGTAAAGAAAAGAGCCAGGTGATGAAAATGAATGGAGAGCTTCAAGAGGACGAGGAATGGACACTGGAAGGAAACAGAATGAAGAAGACAAGGGAGTATAAATATCTGGGAGTAACGATCACGGAGAAAGGGTTTGAGAAGGCGAAAAGGTGGGACAAATGCAACAATGGAATGGGAGACTATGGAGCGCGACAAGGCTAAGAGCGAATAGCTATGAAATAGTGCGAGGGCTGTGGAAAGGATTAGGAGTACCTGCAATAATGTACGGCTTAGAGGCGGTAGAAACAACAGAGGCGGAAACGAAGAAATTAGAAACGATACAGTATAAAATCGGGAGGACAGGATTGGGGGCAAATAAATACGTAGCACAAGAAGCAATCCGAGGGGAGATGGGGTGGAGTACGTTTGAGGAAAGGATTGGGAAAGCGAAAGGGAAGTACAAAGTGAGGCTAGAGGGGATGGAGGAAGATAGGTGGCCGGGGAAGGTATACAGATGGGCGAGCGAGCAAATTAAGTAAATGGAACAGAGTGCAAAAAAAGATTGGGGAGGATAAATATAAAACAGGACCGGGTGGGAGGTGAATTTAGAAAACGAAATGAGAGAGAGGAGTGGGTCATACTAGAACATGGGAGGGGATGTGTCAAAGAGATAGAGAAAGGGATAAAGGAGGAGGGGAGAAGAAGATGGAGGGAGGGGGTAGAAAATAAAGCCACGTTGGCATATTATAGAGAGAAGGAAAAACCAGCTAGAGAACTATACTATGATGGAGGATGGGGATCGAAACTTCTATTTAAAGCAAGAACAGGATCGCTAGAAACGAATGAGAGAACAAGGAGATGGAATGGAGTGGGACCGCACTGCAGTCAATGTGAAATGGGAGGAGACCCAATAGTGGAGGATGTAGAACACATAGTAACCGAATGTACAAGATATAATGAGGAGATAGACGAGTTGAAGAGGTACATGAGGAATAGAGTTGGGGAGAGGGGGTGGGAGGGGATTAAGCAGAGGGAAGATAGAGGGGTAGGGGCGCTATTGGGGTTAACACAGGAGATGGAAACACAAGACATGGAGATGGTGAAGAGGATGTTGGAGAAAATGTGGAGGAAGAGAAATGGGTGAGCGGAGGTGAGGGGGGGGGGGGGTTTATACAAAAAAAAAACTGTCTCATAAAGCCTGGGTGACCGAAGCCACTCCATGGTGGGGAGCTGAGGAGGGCGACAGAAACGCCCGGGAAACCAAAGCCCCACCCAGGGCCCTGTGCCCCTCAGCAATTATGAATAGAAAGGTGAGGGGCAAAGGAAAAAATGTGACGCTTTTGCTTCCAATCTTGGTAGATTGGGAGGTCAATCCACGGAAGAGACGCCGTCACTTAAAATCTAGAAAATATATAAGTAAAAGGAACAGTCAGAGTAAGCTATGGGTATGGCAGAGATCGCTCAGTTCTCACTCTGATAGACCAGCCCATCACCACATGACTATAGAACCCAATCCTCTCAGCATGCAGCTAGGAAAGGCCCTAGAAAGCCGCCTTTGGCGAGGGGATAGCTCCCCTAGCTATTTCAACCCCTTTCGGGGTTGGGCAGTGGGCACCCGCCCAAGGTTTACCAATAACTTTTCATGAGTTTCAGACAAATCTGAGCCAGTGTGCCTAAATGTGAGTTATGAGTAGGCCATCAACTTGTTAGACATAAAGTTGCCTGATGGTATATCTTCAAGGCCAATCCAAAGGTCAAGTGCATGACATCTCTACACCTCCCTTACCTTATAACCTCTCTATACTCACATATCTAGCCTGGGGAGTATCTGAATGAAATGCAACTGCACAAAATACACTTAGATAAATATGCATAATTATGCCGACGCAAAATACATTAATGTTTACCTCGTCTCAGTGACAGTGCTGCCAATATCCAGTGCTCTGACTCTCACTATACTCCATTTTTTTCCCGCTGATACTAAATTGCCATCTCTCCATTCTGATTACTACTTTATTATCATGATTTTGTGGCGAAATAGGTTGTTAATTTTATGAAAACTAGGCAATAATATGACACACAGACATAGCAGTATCAAATTTGTCCAGTAAGAATCAGGACTTCAATTTACCATCAGCTGGGAAAAAATAGGCTTATAGTTATCTCTCTTGACTCTCTTAATTGAATCTCCCTCGCTGATCGACTCTAGCTCTCTCTCTCTCTCGACACTCTACTCGATCTCTCTTTGACTAAACTCGATTAAAGATAGAACAGCGCCCACAAATACTGAAACGGTTTAGCCATTGGGGATCGTAATTACATCACATCTTGACAAACACATTTATATTTAGCATACAAGAAACAGGAGGAGAGATTAAGGGATAAGGAGAGGAATTAGAAGAAAATGTACTTGTGTGGCCTCCATTAGAGGGACACGTCGAGTGCGCCAGACCCTACCCCTTCTTCTTCTTCTTCTTTTGAACCCGCCCGCAGACCGTGCAGATCCACAGAACCTTTATCACGCAATTAAGCTGTCAAACCGGGCTGTGATCGCATGGCCAGACACCTTCAAGAGGAAACAAGAGGAAACCAGTGACTCAGAAACATATATCTGACTGCCCACCTATAATCTATCTAGACTACTATACCAAACTGCAGCCACAATTAACACTCCCGCAAATCACCAAAGAGGTAGAAGAGAACTCAGATAAGGAGCTGTCCTCAATTGCGCCATCGTCTACACTCTACAGCAAAGGTCAAAAGAAACGTCAAGTGATCAAGGTATTCCATAGACTTTTCAATCCTTTTTGAAGCTACGGAAATTCCTTAAATGGGGATTTTTCCCCTAAACTTAGCAATAGTGCTTGGTGATCTGTGGTTAATGCTATATAATATATCTAGGTGGCACTTACGTCGGCTGATGGAAATAGGAATGTACAATTATTATTTAGTTAATCAGATATAAATTGACATAATTGCATAATACAGTAGACTCAAGAGTATAGGCTACTGTAATATTGGAAGGTACCGGCGATGTAAGGTTCCCGTACAATACTAATGTATAGCCTAAATTTGCTGAACAAAAACTAATAATTTCGACATGAATAAGCTACAATAATCAAATAGAATGTCCACACGAAAATTGCCGTATACGGAGATAATATGTGGATACAAAAATATAACGATCTTAAAATTGAAATATTATATTTTGATGGCGAAACCATCTGTAACGACAGGACTGATAATGTAGGAGGAGAAATAAATCAGTAACGAAAAGACATGCGAAAAATATAAAGAGCGAAGTAACTACATTTTTGCGGTGTGGCTCTGGCTGTATATAGGCCTAATATTTCAAGAATATAATCTTCAAGGTTTTACACACTTGCAACGTTAGCCTATTAATGATATTATTAGTCCAAACTTTCGAAATAGACCCTATGCTTATAGGCTAGTATTAGCCTATATTCTAGATCATCTAGATGTATACAACTGTGGGAGAAAATGTTCAAATTAGCCTAGGCCTAGCTAATTTTTTTTTGTTGGTAGCATTCAAGGAGACTACATTGGACTCTTCTTCTTACCTCTGACCGGGTATAAGCTATCCTAGTGTTTACTAGCCTATACCCCTTTGAACGGACATTAGCCTAACCTAACGACCTTACCTAACCTATCTTAACCTATCCTAGAGTATTATGGCTTATGGGTGGGGGCTGCCGCGATAAATCTACAGTTATACTACCCCTATTTTGTCGCTATTCTGTTGGTACTAATGGGTTAATATTATTAGTAGGCCTAGTAGACTTAGTATGGTTTGATGATGCGTGGAAATGTTTTTGGTGTATTTTTCTGTGAAAGGGTATGTTTCCAATTTGTCAATAATGAAAATCTTCCATGCGGACTATAGGCCTATGGAGAAAAATATGGCGAATCTGTTGGTGCCTATTTTCCCTAATAAATTGTTTCTAGCCTAATAAGGCGGATGTAGTGTCCTTGAATATATATATATTTTTTTTATAGCTTTAGTAGCTTACCGGTATATACTGTACCTAACTCAACCTTTCCCAAATAGGCCTGTATATATGTACTGGCAGATTAGGAGAATCTTTGGGAGAGTTTAAGTTAGGCTATTCTAATTTCTGAACTTGAAGCTAGGCTAAATACTGAATAGCCTATTAAAATTTAGGGTAAAATTCCAGTTGTATATTATACCGTGGATGATTTTTACAAGTGTAAAACTAGAATAAACCAAATGTAGGCCAGATTTTGAAAATCTGAATTTTCTAAATGTTAAGACAGCATTTGGCAAGAGGCGTGTTATAATAGTTGCGAGCGTGTGAGTTTTGGACCTTACCCTACCTTGCCATATTTTAACATGCCGAGGATAAAGATTTTTTTTTTCAATCTTTCCCATTAGTTGTTCTGGACTTGGGTAATGTTCTTATATAGCTTCGTTGGATTGATTCTAGATACTAGGCCTAGGCTATAGGCTATATCAGCAATATGGTGTATGGTTACTGGTATTTAACTTACTGCAGAACCAGTAGTTTAGAATTGAGTGAACCAGCATTTATACTTTGTTGAATGATACTTCTTAGCTCGGCTGTAGAACTAGCCTATCTGATGTACTGTATATAAATATGGATATATAAATATGGATACATGAACAACTTAATAAAACAGTTTCTACAGTACAAACAATATGAATACAGTATGGAATATTTATATATTTTTGTTTCAGAGTAATGCAGAAAGATGTTATCCTATCTAATGGAGTCTCTATGCCATTAGTTGGACGTGAGTATAAACTACCATTGGGGTAGTTAACATTCTAGGCCTATAATATAACTATGAAAATTTGGGGAAGGATATAGTATGCGGTCATCATGTTTACATAGGTTGTGTGCTCGCGGTTACGTTTTCGTCTATTTTTACTTTATTTTCTGTAATTTGCCCTCTGCTGGCAATATACAGTATAATAGATGACAATAAGTCAGGGGGGGGGGAAGCAAAGCTCCTCCGAGTCCTCAACCTATTATTGTATCCCAAGGCAGTCAAAATAGATGGGAACGTGATCGCAAGAACAGGTAGTGTAAACAAGGTGGGCGATATGCCCGAATACTACATCCTTACCTTATTTTGTTTAAATTATATTACACAGTTGTTGTTGTTGTTCCCCAGGCTGTCTGGCCGAACAGCCCCAAGGTCTCGAGCAAGGCCAAGGCCATAAACGAGCGCCCCCACAATAACCCTCCCTGCTTACCACTAACAAAGCCCGGGTGACCGAAGCCACTACAAGGCAGGGAGCTAAGGAGGGTGCGGAAACGCCCGGGAAACCAAGGCCCCACCCAAGGCCCTGTGCCCCTCAGCAATTATGAAGGGAAAGTTGAGGGGCAAGGGAAAAATGTGACGCTTTGGCTCCCAATCTGTCAACTTCTAGGTTGGCAGTAGGGAGGTCAAACCACGGAAAAGACGCCGTCACTTGAGATCTAGAAGATATATAAGTAAAAGGAACAGTCAGAGTAAGCTATGGGTATGGCAGAGATCGCTCAGCTCTCACTCTGATAGACCAGCCCATCACCATTACACAGTTGTTGGCTAAATAGCCAAAATAAAATGATAGAATATGGTACTTTATGGTACAATATTCTGAAAGGGTTACCAAATTCCAATACCAAACTTATTGAAACCTGTTAAAATAATTTAAGTATGGTAGGCTATTGTATAATAAAAGTAGTCTTTTAGGTTTAAACATATTGAAATAAATGAAAAGTGAGTGGGACAGTTGAAAAAGCCATCTCTCCCAAGTCCCAACTTTCATAGTCTAATTTTTTATATTCATCTTCTATTCATTGCTGTAAATCTGTGACGTCTGTGGATGTTAGATAATTAGAACCCCTAACTCGCCTTGCCTAATCTAATTTTTAGTACTTCATGATATGAGGGAGCTGCATCGAGGGGTAGACCTAGATAGATGTGGGATCAGACCATATGCTATGATCTCAAATTTCGTAAAATAACAAGTGAGGCAACTCTGAATAAGGCTGTCTTAGAACGCTGTCATGTCATGTGAGCTTTAGGACGTGAAACTGAAATCGCACCTTGTGTGAACCACTTTGTCTTTAAAATTATGTTTGTATAAAATGGCTCTGAAGGATACATATTGTCATGGATGCATATCTACAAGCTTAATGTACAGAAATTATGCTGGTAACTACGGTATACATAAATACAATTTATAGACTGATTCATAAGAAGTACTGTACTGTATACTAGTTTCAGTCTCGTATCCCAAAACTGTATAATGTAGCTATAGAAGTATATATTCCATTATGCAGTACTGTTAAGTACAATATTTATGTACCGGTACTATATACTATAGATTTGTTGATGGAAGGAAAACAAAATTTATGATAAACTTCTTTTTCAGTTGGAACATATAAAACTCGCGGCCGTGAAACAATCTTCCCAGTGGTGAAGGCTGCGCTTGCTGCTGGCTATAGATCTTTTGGTAAGAATAATGACATTGGTGCCATACCACATACGGTGACATAACAAATACCTTTCTCACCATCCATATTTTATAATAAGCAACCACTGTTGTTTTGTCTTTTCAATCAAATGACATGCCAAATTGATAGTTTTCTATAATCTGTTTCTTTTAAACTGACAGTAAATTGCAAAGTTCCCATCAAGATTTCTCAGTTATTTAAAAGATTTTGTAGTGAAATATGTTGCTGATTATATAAACTTGGTCTTAATATGATGCAGAGACATAGTAGTTTCATATTTTCCCATTAAGTATCGAGAAATTAGCTGCTAAGGGATTCAATTTTCCGTCAGATGAAATGAAGCAGACCTCCTGACTAGACTGTACAGTATATTAAACTTACAAATGAAGCAGACCTCCTGACTAGACTGTACAGTATATTAAACTTACAAATGAAGCAGACCTCCTGACTAGACTGTACAGTATATTAAACTTACAAATGAAGCAGACCTCCTGACTAGACTGTACAGTATATTAAACTTACAAAGGAGAATGTCAGATTTAGAAAGCTGATTGAACGGGTTAAGACCCTATTGTAAGCCTTATCCCTGAACCCTGCACATCATCTGCCTGAGAACAGCCCTCAGAAATCTATTTAATGAACTGAAGTGAATTTGTTGTTTTTATTCTTAAACATTACCACAGTGAAACCCTACACCTTAGGGAACAAGATGAGACAAGACTAATTTTTAGCTTCAATAAACCTGGTTATTTCCACTTGTCTTAATTATTCAACACTCATTATTAATATACTTGTTCATTATGGGATACACATTAATCGACACCCATTCCATATATGTAAGAATACAACTGTGTGCAGGGTGTCGAACGAAAGCCAAGTCCATTAAATTTAGTCTTTAAAATAGTATGTGCAAAGATGAAATTGTGGTTTATAGTTCAAATTATGTCTTTGGAAGTGATAAAATGGCCTAAACAATGCTATTTCATGTTAATTCTCTTTTAGTTCTTCTCATATTAATTTTAGTCTTCACACACAATTGCCGAGGTTTGACACCCAAACTGTGTGTTCCAGATACAGCTGCTGTGTACCGTAACGAGAAAGAGTTGGGCGAGGCTCTTCACCATTACCTTCCAGAGTTTGGCCTTGGCAGAGAGGATATTTTGATCACCTCAAAACTAAGTTAGTACCTTATTATCTATACCGGTATATATTTAATTACCTAGACAATTACTTCATCAATTACCATCTTATGGTAGAGGAAAATATAAATACGCCCCACGCATCCTACTGCGTGTCGTACAAGGTGACTAATAAGAGGGATAGAGGTAGACTTGTGGACGAACAGCCATTACTGTACAATAAAGCCTTGCTAATGGGGGCGCTGTCTTGGTATGACACTGCCGAGGCTGGTAGGGCACAGATAGGTGACACAGGGGACTCTAATAGAAACTTACCAGGGCACTGTTTAGTGCCACGCCAGTTTCACAGTTTGCATGCTGGGGCATTGTTGTGGCAGGACTTTGTTGTTCTAAGTCCAAGTTGCCTAATGTACAGTAATATCTTGTAACACTGTTGAGGCTGGGCAGTGTTGTGGCAGGACTTTGTTGTTCTAAGTCTAAGTGGCCTAATGTACAGTAATGTCTTGTAGCACTGTTGAGGCTGGTATGGTTTGCAGATACTGTACTGACTTTGTTTAGTCCTTCTGAGGCAGGGTTAGCAATATGCCAACATCAGCCTCAGTGATGACATGATGGGGCAGTGTTGTAGCGGGACTTTATTGTATGACACTCCAACTGCGGAAAGGTACAATGTACGTTATGGAAGGAAACTACACTAAACCATTGTATGTATGTATGTACTGTATGTATTAGTGGAAGCAGTATGCTTTTTTTTTTAATAAGCTTATAAAATGAAGATGATAAAACCTACAAGTGTGTTGTACACAATGAAGTACAGGTATTCTAAATATGCAAAGTATGATAATGGTAAGAACTGTAAAATATATATTTTTGTTTTGGCATTATTTACCAATTGTGTGTAGCAATATACCATTTTTTAATTAAAATGTAAAACTTGCAAACTAAACAAATCAAAACTAGGACAAAGACATTATAAAGTCAAATTAACTTATCAAAATCGCTATGTATTTGTAGGTAGGACCTGGGTGGTTTCAGAGATCTTTGAGTGAAGTGATGTTGAAGTTATGTCTATGCTGGGCAGTGGAGTATTTTAAGGGGACATGGGCCGGTTTTCTGGACCACTTTCTCCCTCGTGTTTAGCCCCATTAGGTTTCAGATGTTAAGATGTTTGCCTCATTAGTTAGTCGATTTTAAGACCATTCGCCCCATTTCTTCGCCAATATTTAGACCTTTCGTGCTATTTAGGTGTATTTTTTCCCTGGCGAATGATAGTGAGCCTGTAATGTTGGAAGAACCAAAAAATTTACAAATTAATCTAGAAGGGGGATGTAATGGATGTTTTTTTAAATTTGATGGAGGTCTAGGGAAGAAACTAGAAAAATAATGAATACATGCAAAAATCGCCCAAAAAGTGAACCAAAGTGTTCTGTGTTGTCAGAGGTATGTTGAAAGCGAAGACAAGAAGGTTCGTGAGCTGGATCTATTCTGTGTTTGTAATCTTGTAATGACGGGTGGTGGCCGGTCCTGAGGTGTACAGGTGCGAGTCGAGTTTCTCTAGGAAGCATGTTTTCCGATAGGTAACGGCTATATTAAGTATGTTCTGTATAGTGGTGTGAAAGCTATTGTAAGTGCTGTGGTTGATTTTACCCCTGGATCCTACTTTACTTGCTGGGGATATCCTTTGGGGAAGTTGGGAGCCAGTGATCTGGGAATGGTATTTTGTCTTTGCTGGCTAGCTTGCCTAAACTACCTAACATGTCAAAGCCGCTAAGCTGACCCTAGGATGGAAAGAGTCGACATAAGGGATGTGTCTCTGAAGTGTGTTGATGAATTCTGCTACCTGTGTGTCATGATTATCCCTGTAGGTGGTACACAGATGTTAAAGGAAAACGTGCATGTGCGATAAATCTTTAACACTCAAAGAGCGGCTGGTGGAGTATATTTCACCGTGCCGCCCAGCGTTTTTTTTTTTACCATAAATGGCGTAGTTTCCGTGCTCTTTTTCATGCATAAACAAGAGTCGGAGCGTAATACTTATGTATCCCTGAAAGGGCATACATTGAGCTTTCCAATGACACCAGAACCATCCTTCTACGATCACTGGTTGTCTTGCAACGATCGTGCAACCGAAGGGCAAAATCGCTAAAATACGGTCATTTCGTTACATAATTAAGTGTGTAGCGAGGGAGGGAGGGTGGAGTAGTGTGGAGTACATGTCAGTAGACCCACGGCAGTCGTGGCGAGTGGTCATGAGGCAACCTACGCTCCTCCTGTCGCTCGTCTCTCTCTCAGAGCCAATATTGCGCCAAAATTGCACACAGACTTAAGTTGGGCCCCGCCACATTGTCCAGCTTTATAGATACGGACTCAAGTCGTGCCCCGCTAAAGAAGGGTTAAGGGGAGGCAGACCGTTTTTCTGGACCCCCTTCTCCCTAATGTTTAGCCCCACTAGTTTTGAGATTATAAGACGTTCGGCCCATTAGTTTGACGATTTTAACACCTTTCGCCCCCATTTCGTTGTCAATTTTAAGAAATTTGGTGCCATTTAGGTGTCTATTATTTCCTGGCGAGCGATAGCGAGCCTGCAATTTTAAGAGGAACCGGCCTTCGGCCCAGGGCCTTCGGCCGAGACATTTTTCTACCGAAAAATGTACAAATTTATCTTGACGGGGTTTCTAGGGGGTGTTTTTCTAAGCTTGATGGAAGTCTAGGGAGGAAACTAAAAAAAATATATGAATAAATTAATTATTAGACCAAACAAACGGTCGGTCTCCCCTTAAGTGTGTATATTTCATGTGTATATTTCATGATAACCGGTAGTTTTGGTATAGCACCGTACCGGTATGTATTGGATGGATGAAAGGTAGATCGACTGATAATGGCAGAGCCTTTTCCAAATAGCATATTTTCATATTTATTTTCACCAACCCACCAATTAATTTACAAATAAACCTAACTAATGAAATCAATGAAAACATGTAGTACTCCAAGGACTCGAACCTAGGATACTCGCACCGAAATTCCGCACACTAAGCATTACGCTAGCAAGACAGATGAAACTTTATTGTGTACAGGTAATCTTTACTTGTTATTAAGTATCAAAACATTAGCGATTTATTGTATTTGAATTAAAATGTAAAACTTGCTAAACAAAAACCAAAATAGGAACCACACAATGAAAGACAAAAGAGCTTATTGCAATAATTCATTGAAGATTTAAGCAAAACAATATTGTGAAATAAATAAAACACAAGCACCACATAAATTGTACATTACTTTATGAGCAAGTGAATTTGTTTCCCAGCCAAACTAGTCTATTCGCTGTAAGTAGGCGAGAAATCATGACCTCTATCTTCTGTAACTCAAAAAGGGCTAGAGCAAATTGGCTGTAAATTTTCACATCTATTCCTTGACTGACTCTTCCCAAATGGTAGAAATATTAGTTCGATTACTCTAGTAATTTTTTTAGTTACAGAGGTTAGAGGTCATGATTTCTCGCCAACTTACATCGAATAGACTATAGTTACACACATATTTACATACTCTCGTCATATTCAAGGAATCAATCAAATATAAAGTTCATAAGTTATGGTTGTGAAATTTGTATCACTACAGTACAGTATAGTCAATGATACTAATGATAAATTTGTAGATAGCATTTGTAATTACCCGGTACTATAATAATAGATAATATCTTAGTGCTGAAGGAAGACCTTTTCCTTCTTTTCAGATTGGATTTGTGTGATGCAAAATAATTAAGATTTAAGTGGTAAATACTGTAATAAAATTGTCCTTACTAAGAAAAATACATTACTCATAATACTTTAATCATTACTTGAAGGTTATACATTACCAGACATTGTAAATATACAATGGGGATTCTCAGTTTGGATGAATTAGGGAAGTTGCAGCAGCATTTATCCAGGGTTGTCACTCCTGTTGGCTTCGAGTGCCATCCGTTCAAAGTTGGTTGGTATAATGAACAAGTGTCCAAACATTTTCTGCTGCCGTACCACCAAGACACTGTGGCCTTCATCATCATCAGTACACCCAGTATGTTTGAGAAGGCATTTATTCCTTATATAAATACCATGGACTGTGGGACAACAAAGCAGGACCCTCTGGATCAGTGCATGGTCCACCATTTCTCCACTATGAAGAAGGAATTCCCAGACGTGAACATCGAGACCATCCAAGATTTTGAAGTGACGGCCAGCAAACGACCGAGGGTGCTGGTACAGACAGCCGGCCACGTGTCCGGGGCAGTGAGATACTACCAACGGAAGGATGTGTCACCCTCGCACTGGAACACTGACAAGAAGATATTTGGTGTGTGCATCCACCCTCAGTTTGGTGGATGGTTTGCTCTGAGAGGGGTGGCCATCTTCACCACACTCACCTGTGCTGATCTACCGCACAAACTGCCAAGGTGAGCCACAGTTTGTTATGTTGTTCTTCCCTCGTGGCCTTGAGAATTTAGTATGGTTTTGGATTATTGTTAATTCTTTCCCTCATATTGTAGGAATTGGTTTTTACACCATACCCGAAAGAGTATTTATGGAGCTCCGATTTTACTCTCAACCATCTGAACAATTTTACCAATACACCTAAACTTCGTTAGATGCGGGAATAGCCTTACGAAAATATGCCAGGGCCTGGGATTGAACCCGGGACCCTTGGGCTATGAGGCGAACACCTTACCAGTGTCACCAAGAAAGATATCTCTATTGGTCTAACTGGTATAGTGTCTGCCTCACAACCCAAGGGTCGAGAGTTCAAGCCCCCACCAGGGCTTGATATTTTCGGGAGGCTATTCCCGCATCTAACGAAGATAGGTGTGCTGGTAAAATTGTTCAGATGGTTGAGAGTAAGATCGGAGCTCCATAAATCCTCTTTCGGGTATGGTGTAAAAACCAATTCCTACAATATCATAGACAAAAAATGAGTTATTCAAAAGTATGTAACTGAAAATGCAAGACACTGAAGGAATAATAAAACTGTTTATAACATTAACATTATTGCGCTTTTTTATCTTATATTAGAAGTACTTATTGTTATGGAGATGAATAATTATAATCGCTTTGTACTATACTGTATATATTATATGTGCATGGTTAAGCAAGTTAATAAATGATCTGTGTACAGTTGGATAAATATACAGATTGCCTTATTCTCTGTAATGATATGTGGATACGGTAGATAGATTGAAGTATTGTACAGTACAGTGAAATCTTGCTCATAAACTGGGCAATTTGAATTTTCTATATTTCCTTGACATTCTGCATGTTTCTGATAGCTTCTGGGTAGTACTTTTTTTTCATGTTGTATAAATGTCAAGTTAATGTCCTTCTCTCACAAAATTTCATCTATATTTTCAGTGAACTATTGATTTTAACTCAAAATTATTTTATTATGTGGTTATACATGTACACTTGCCTTATCCTGAATAATGGTCTGTATATGCAGGGAGGTGTTATCAGAGGAGGAAAAGATTGTAGAGTTGCTGGAGCGTTACAACCACCACTGGCAGGACTGGTCGTTCAGGGACATCATCCCCGTCAAGGAGCGTTACTCTCAACAACAGTGTACCTACTTCAATACCAAGCCGGCAGACAGGCACATCCTTATCCAACAGTATCAGTCCCTCAAGCAATAAACATAGATCAGGACATTTTGTAGCATTTAAAGTAGATAGGCACATGCTCATTGAAAAGTGTCAGTCTCTCAAGCAAGGAAATACATGGAGTGGAGAGGTAAATGTATCAGTCCTTCAAGCAACTTACATAGCTCAGGACACATTGTAACATTTAGTAGTGGACAGGAACCTACTCACGCTACCTAAAGCACGATACATAGATCAGGACGTGTAGCATTTAGATATAGACAGGAACCTACCCATTGAAGAGTAATATACTCTCAGGCATGATATAGGAATTAGGACATGGCAGCTTTCATATAAATGTTAAATTTAGAAAGAAATTGCAATAAAAAACTAACTTCATTATCAATGGAGAGCATCTTGGATTCCCACCCGTGGGGACCCGGGATTGATCCCAGCTCGGGGCTTGGAATGTTTTTTCACAAGGACCAGCTAGTGTTACCATCTCCCTTGAGCAAGGGGATAGAGTAATATAGAGCTGGAATCACAGGCTGAGATAAGCTCTCTTCCAGGAAAACATGTAGAATTACAGTTTAGACTCAGATTTGAACATGGGGAACTTCCCCTTCACTGGCGAGTTTGGAAGTCTATCTTGCTTGTTTACACCATGACATATGACATTATCTGGTTTTCCCTATAGCTACACATAATGAGAAGTTCTTACTCTGATTTATTGCCAGTTCAAATTTTGCTTTCATTAGTGTCAAGAGCAATACACTGTTAATTACACATGATTCCTGACTAATCATTCTTCCTTCTAAAATACAGTCATTATCTCAAAGTACTTTGTTTAACAATGTTAGGAGATTAACGGTAAAACTGAGGTAGGTTGAACTTTTCAGCTTAGCTGGTAGCTCGTAATTTCGATGCAAGTGGATCCTCGCTTGCGAGTTGGCAGTAAGTAAAGGCATCTGACTTTATCAAATTACTTGTTCCATGCCTTTTGGCAACTAAAGTTTTCTGTGGTAGCTGTCCTTAAGAGCAGCGATTCTGCCGCCTGGACCAACACACACAGGCTGAGCCATGCATACATGAATATAGGCCTGTAAATCACATACTGGTACCAGTAGCCTGCATTTATTTAGTATTGGTATTCTTGTAGTTAAACTGGTCATATATATATATATATATATATATATATATATATATATATATATATATATATATAATGTTTGTAAATTAAAATTTATTGCAGTATTTAAAATAGTTTATAAATTTGTCTTTCTTATTTACCTGTCAGTTGTTCATTAACAATTGGTTGATAATTTATACAAACATATACCAGTACTATAAAGGCGTTTTCATTGGCTACTTACACGAAGTGAACAAATATTGGTACTGTAATGTAACTAATTAAAATTTAAAACTTTCATAACAAACAAACCAAAACAGGAACCACTCAATATAAGGACTAAAGAACTTATCAAAATCACTATGTGGAAATAACGCATAGAAGATTTAGCAAAATAATATGAAGTTAAAAAACAGTACTATAGTACATGGATCAGATTACACACACCGTAGCTCGATTGGTAGAGCGTTCGCCTGCTAACCGTGAGGTTGACGGTTCGAGCCTCGGGCCAGCCAGTGAGTTATTGGCAGATGTCAGTGCTGTTGGTGAACGGTGCGGTCTAGCAATCTGTGGCAACTACCACTCATAATCCAATACATTCCTACACAGATGACTCAACACTCCACAGTTCCTCACATTTACCAATTCTTTCACCCAACCCGATCTTATAAATTCAAAAATAAACACTGCAATTTCTCTGAACCAGGACCTTTCTAGAATTAATGAATGGGGACAAAGAATCTAGTTTCCTTTAATGCACAGAAAACCAAGTACTGTACTGTACATTCAATTTTCTAACCGACAGAATCTCACGGACTCCCATATATTTTTTAATGATGTAAATATTCCCACTTCCCCTAGTATTGACATTCTCGGTGTAACATTAACTACTAACTTTAGCTGGACACATTATGTTAGAAGCATTGCTAAGAATGCCTCTAAAAAACTGGGACTCCTTTACAGAGTTCGAGAATTCTTCACTGACGAGCAGTTGGCCGTAATATATAAAAGTCATGTGCGTTCTCCGATGGATTACTGTTCACCTCTGTGGAGTGGAAGTGGAGTGGTTGCATTGAGGCAGTTGGACAAAATTCAAAATAAAGCTATTAGATTAATCAATAACCCTGCAATCACACAGGACCTTCCTACATTATCCATACGAAGAAACGTTGCATCCCTTGCATTATTCTACAGATATTTTCACAGCAATTGTTCCGAGGAACTTTCTTCAATTGTGCCGCCTCTCCACATCTTTCCCCGTAGAACTAGGGCAGCTGAGAGTGCCCATGAATTTACACTTTCTCCTCCACAATGCAGAACTTCTGCTTATCAAAATTCATTTATCCCTAGAACTACAGTACTACTCTTTGGAATTCACTTCCCTCGAGTTGGGGAGAAAAAAAAAAAAAAAAACTATTCACCAAGTCCCTGATTCATCAGGGCACCCACCCTAGCCTTGCTATTCAGCAGGGAGTGTATGGTGGTAAAAACTGCATCAAAAACTGCATCACATGCAAACATTATATGTATCATACTACATATTGGGATGGGGCTCAGTGGTCTGGTTAATCTGCTCTACATAACTAACTACATATTGGTACAGTTTTTATTTTAATTTAAAATCACTGACTGACTTGCACTGAACTTTTTCTTTGCACCTAGTAATGTTTACTTGTAGCTCCTTATGAATTGTGTTTAGTTATATGTAAATAATGCATTACATGATGTTGAAATTATATGAACGATGTAATACAGTGCAGTAGTTGAAATTAATGAGTAAGTATGGTAATGCATTGGGTTTGTAATGGATGATTAATGTTAAGAACGGGGTGTTCCTTAATGTAGTACAGTTTCCCAGATAATTCCTGTTGCCATTGTACTGTACAGTATAGGCATAACTGATGGCTGACCACATATTCATATAATACTTTTAGTATTCTATGGACAGGAACTTACTGATGCTACTGTAACTCAACTCAACGCCCTCAAGTCACTTGCCCATACAACACTCGGACATAAAGCAACTACCACAGTATACAAACAATATATTCGTTCAGTGATGGATTATGCTAGCCCTGCTTAGGCTTTTAACCTCACTGAAGCACATCACAACACCTTACAGACTATACAGAACAATGCCCTTAAAATAATCACCGACTGCACAGCTACCGGTACCACACTTACAGACTACCTACACCAGGAAACCAAAGTCCTCCAAATCAAGGATCACCTTGAGATGAGAGGTACACAAATTCTCGCCACTGCCTCCACAAACCAACACTACATGGCAGAACACCCACACACACCAACAAACATAAAAACGACACCTGGCAATCATTATCATACACAATTATTGTCATTACTCCCCCCTCGCCCACACCAAACCAGCCTCCAAAAGCATATCCATACTTAAATCACCCACTGATCTATCCAGTCACTCAAGACAACACTCGGCTACATGCACGACCCCCCTCAGAAACCCTCCTTTCCCGTGAGGACAGAGTCCACCTGGCTAGGCTGCAATGTGGGCACCATCCAGGATACCTGTCCAGGCTGTAACACAACACTGCATACTATCAAACATATTATGGAAGGTTGCATAGCACACAACCACTAACCCCAACAACACAATATACATTCCTTGAGAGCCTTGTTGGAAAACCCGGTCTTGGCCATAGCCTTCCTTATGAGCTCTGGGCTGTTCAGCCAAGGCAGCTTAGGGAACAACTACTACTTCTACTACTACCGTACCTCTAGCGCTATACATAGATCAGGACGTGTAGCATTTAGAGGTGGACAGGTTTCTACCCATTGAAGAGTAGCTACTCTCAAGCATGGTATATAAATCAGGACATGGCATTGCAGATCATAGTAGCATTATTACCATCTGGCATTGCTATGTTGTGATTTATGGTTTTCACTTTTTTATTTTAAGTAGGCGTTTGGTGCAAAGTGAAACCGCCTCTGTGCTATTAATGTTTAATTATGCATTGCTTTAAAAGTGACGCTGTAAATAGTTTAGGAGAAACTGAGAATGGTTAATACCTAGTCAGGCTGTGAAAACATGGTGATAGTTGGTGTTCTAAAAGTATTGTACCTGTAGCATGTGATAGTGGAAAGGTAATGTGGGTTGTAAAAGTAATGTGCAGTCATGGATATATGGAATAGATATACATGTTGTAGATGTGACTTAATTATATTGCGAGGATTAAGTGATGGGTGGTTATTTCCAGCATTATCCTAGTAACAGTTTGTCTTTGCTGGGCAGTAACTATATTAGGTACCGGTATAAATAAAGGTGTACCGTGAAATGACCTAGCTTCGGACGGGGGCTATACTTCGGACATTTCTGGATAAAAGTATGTAAGCTACAGTTATAGAAAAATTACTCTGCATTATGAAAGAACACCACAGACATACTTGTTTTTCCATAACACCATGTACAGTATTTATCCCATAAATGTGGTTTATTGTATATTTTTTCTAGAGTGTCCGAAGTTTTCTCCCCGTCCGGAGTTACGTCATGTTACCGGTACTACCTTAACAGTGGGCCAGTGTTAACCACATTGTCTCAAGTTGTGTAGAGGTGGTAAGGTGGTGCTGGAGGTGGGGGCTCTCATATAACTCTAGTAAGGCAGTTGCAGACTTATATCTAAGGTTTTTATAATACAGTATATTAATGATTATTTTGTGGATTTTATACATCCTCTGTTAAAGTGTTTCTCACCTACTTAACATCAAAGGTAGACTAATACCTGGAAATTAGCCATACAAAATTTTGATTTATGGCTGGGATTATTTTAAATTGACTAAGGTTAACATATTTTTAAATTTATGGTAAAGAAAGAACAATATATTTATATAAATTATTGAGAATAAGTAAACTTATTTGCTTTTTTTTTAGTATGTCAAAGAATGAATTAAGTAGCCTATATTGCCCTTGACAGCTTGTTTATATGTTCCATATGCCCATGACTGTACCTCTACTTTGTGATAGTATCCTGTGTGAATTTAGAATAAAGTCAATGATTGCTAACACTAAGTTTTTCTAACCTAAAGTTTCTAATTACCCTCATCAGATATGCATTAATATTTTGATCAGTACAATATGTATTATTTACTGTTAAGTATCAGAGTTCCTGCAGAATAAAATGCCGTTTTATTCAGTATAGTAATTATAAAAATAATAAAATACACCTATTTTAAAACCTAAGCGTCTGCGGGTACACCATGGGAAGAAGCGCTGCTCTAGAATAAAGGGACCTCTACCGAGAAAGAAGTGTGAAGTTCAGAAATTTGTATTCATAGTATGCAAAGGTGAGCTTGTGATCAATGATCACTTCAAGAGTGTTAACTTTGGCAATGAGGCACTGGCAATGGTGGACAAGTTTTGCTACTTGGGAAATACTATCTCCTCCGGTGGTTCGGCCGAGGCTGCCACTATTGCCAATATTAGATGCAGCTGGGGAAAGTTCAGAGAACTGTTTCCACTACTCACTATGAGAAGACTCCCTCTCCCCTTGAAGGGAAAGGTGTACGCTTCATGTGTTAGAAATGCAAAGACGTATGCTTCATACACGTGGCCTGTCAAAGAGGATGATTCCAACAGAATGGAACATAACAAGACGAGATGGATGTGTGGGGCCAAACTGCAAGATAGGATATCTAGTGAAAAGATCAGGAGCAAGTTAGATATCAAGAGTATCAGTGATGAGATTCGTACTAGTAGACTTGGGTGGTTCGGGCATGTGGAGAGGATGGACGAACTAAGTTGAGTGAAAAGATGGAAGTCTGTGAATGTGGGGGGATCTGCAGAAAGGGGCAGACCAAGAAAGACCTTATGGTCTGATCCTGAATAAAAAATCTGACAAGTGAGGTATCTCTGAATAGGGCTGCCTGGAGCACCGCCATTAGTATGAGAGACTGGAACCGCACTCTATGTGGAGCACTCTGTCTTTAAATGTGTGTATGTATGTATGTAATTACTGTATAAAGATTGGGGATAAGTTTGAGGTACTGTACAGTACTGTACAGTAATGTTAAATTATATTTAGGTGTACTATGTTAACTGGTACAGGTAGGGTAAAACAAAACAAACTTTATTTGTATGTAACATGTGTGATGCACATTAATAAAAGGGGATGTGTCGGATGGTTGAAAGCCACAGTTGCTCGCGCATTTGGGGCTAGCAACACGTATTATGAAAAACATGCATCCTCCTTCATTCACTGTCCCCCCCTTCACTCACTCAACCCCACAATTTGCCGGAGGATAACAGGTTTTTCACAATACGTAGACGGAGGTCTTTAAAAAAAAAAAAAAAAAAAAAAAAGGTATTCGGTAAAAAGCTGTTCCATGTTTTGTTTGGTTTTGCCTTGGTCATCTGTTGGCTGCTTTCTATGCTGCCCTACAGCATCCATGTACATTTTTGTTTTAACCCTGAGAACTTTCCTCAGGAACTCGTCCTGAGGAATAATTGAAATAATTGAGATTGATAGATAGAAATAGGTGTACAGTAATTATTATTATTATTATTATTATTATTATTATGATCGCCAATCATGGGTCATGTGATTCACAGTTAGTACCACTGACCGTTTTTTGTTCCCAGGCAACTCAGCCAGTACACTCATCCCTCTGCTATCACGGCTAATTGGTGCCGTAATTATGCCGCTATAGCGAAAATCGCGATGTAAACTGTATCAGCCAGTAGTCCATTTCAACCAGTAGCTCTCAACCATTGCCAAATCAATGAGGACCAACAATGCCAATGCCAAATTTAAGGTTTTCTGGTTGAGTTACCCATTCACCATCATTCACCTATTGTGGCTGACAGACTAAATTCCAGAAATATGCCGAGATACCAACAATTGGAAGAAGTAGACATTACATTACTACAATATATATCTAGTAAGTTTTTTTTTTATGTAAATGGAGAGCCAAATAAAAATAATTATTACACTGGAAATGCATTTAAAGAAAAACTGCATTTTCATGAATACCTGCAGTTAGACAGTTTGAGAAGTCTGGTTTTAATAGCTTGGATCTTTTATACTGTACAGTATAATATAGTGTCGATTAAGAGTATTGGCTTTGAAAATTAGCTTTCTAAATTATTATACAGAACAGTTTATTCAAGTCCAGTACTGTAGGAGAGATGGTGAATATTAAAAAGTATACAAGATGGAGAGGAAATACCTCAAGTGTGCAGTACTGAAAATGTTAATGGACAAGTGAAAATGTAGTACAGCATTATATAGTATGAACTTCTGATGAGAACAGATGGAGAGTAATACAGTACCATAATGTATTTACATACTGTACATACAGTAAATAAATGTAAAGACTGAATGTCCCACACGAGGTGCAGTTCTAGCCTCACATCCTAATAATGGCATTTCAGACACCCCTGTTCAGAGCTATCTCACTTGTCAGTTTCTAAATTAAAGATCAGAGCGTATACTTTAGTATGATCCCACGTCTTTCTAGGTCTACCACTTGGTGCAGCTCCCTCCATGTTCACAGACAGTACTTGCATCTTTTCACCCAGTTTAGTTAATCCATCCTGTCTATATGCCCAAGCCATCCAAGCCTGGTTCTACACATCTCATCACTGATATTGTACTCTTGTTAGCTAACACAAATTGTCATTTATATAATTGGCCAATAATAAAGACGGCTCTATTTGTGAAAACCCTCATCCTTCTTTTCCTGCTTAAGAACATAAGAAAACGTGAGTCTGCAGAGAGCCAATTGACCCACGCATGGCAGATCACTTTAAATTTTAGTGATTCTTTGTTGACTCTCTCCAAGGAATCTACTGTATGTCTATGCCCATAGGGAACTATGGCCCTATGGGCAAGCCTTTCTCCGAACTCCTTCATTAGCTCGTTTTGTTATATTCTGGTTATCACCAGCTTTTATTAAACTCGGATAAAGATTCTCGTATTGAAAAAGAATTAAATAGAAATGTCCATATATGATACGGTACTACTTCTACTACAAATAGTAATATGGCCTTAGATTTCTCCAAAGCACCATTTCTGCTAGAGGAATGCACTAGCACTCTGATCACAATCAATCTTTATGGCATGTCCTAACCTAATCTTTCCAAACCAATCTTATGGTAAGTTCTAACCCTATCCCCTCTGTTGCAGGTCCCGGTAACCAGGGTCGAGAAGAGAGCCAGGCAGCGTTGGAAACCAGCCTCAAGAACCTACAGCTTGACTATCTTGACCTCTACCTCATACACTGGCCCGCTGCTGCCAAACTAAAGGTCACCAAAGTCGACAATTTAATTTAAGGGGAGATGGGTAGTTTTTTCTACATCCCCTTCTCCCTCATGTTTAGCCCCATTAGTTTTCAGATTTTAAGATGTCTGCCCCATTAGTTTGTAGATTTTAAGACCTTTCGCCCCATTTCCATATCAATATTAAGACTTTTCGTGCTATTTAGGTGTAGTGTAATTGTGTTTCCTGGCGAACGAATATGAGCCTGTAATTTTAGAAGAACCGGCCTTTGGCCGGGAAAGTTTTCTACCGAAAAATGTACAAATTAATCTAAAAGGGAGATCTAATGTTTTTTTGTTTTTTAAAGTTTCATTGAGGTCTAGGGAGGAAACTAGAAAAATATTGAATAAATTAAAAAAAAAAAAAAAAAAAAAAAAATTGAACCATCCCCCCTTAATTTTCTAGCTCATCCCATAAGCCTCTTTATATTCCTTACTGAGTGATGCAGGTTTTACTGTATGTTTTTTGGACAAATAGAAGCTCTAAATATTGAATTTCTCTGGTTATACCAAGCCCTATTGCAATCCGCGGTTCAATGTTATTTTAATACCACAAATTTTTGTGATATATTTGAATATAAATATTGAATCTATATGCTCTAAAGATCATAAGAAAATTTGTTTTAAACCTCGTCAAAACTTAATAAAAAAGTATGGTACTAAAAAAAAAAATCGTAACAAGGTTGTCAATACGGTACTTCCAGTTATCGATAGCTCTAAAGATCATATGAAAATGTGTTAAACCCTCGGAAAAACCTAATATAAAAGTATGGTACTAAAATTTAATTTTCGTAACCAGGTTGTCAATCGGTACTTTCCCGTTATCAATGTACAATCAAAGCTGAAAATTGCTCAGTAAACACCGTAGACTTCATCGACTTTTACCTTCGTATAATAGACATCCAATTTTTTTTTTTTATTAACTAAGGGATTAGTACTCAACCAGCGGGGGTGGCAGCCCCCACCCATAATACTAGGTTAGGTTAGGTAAGGTTGTTAGGTTAGGCTAACTTCTCTTCAAATCACTATCGGGGGGGGGGAGGGACGTGTCTCAACATCGATCGATAGGCCTAATGGGGAAAATAGGTTTTCCCGAGATTTCTAATTAATTACAAACACTATATATTGATGCAAATGAACAATTTTGTTTATAAAAAACACTCGGAAAATTTGTGGTATTAAAATAAAAAAAATCCCAATCCGCTATGATATAGATCTACAATTATTCATAGGGATGAGAATTTTCTGCCAAACTCAAGGTCACTACAATTCCATCACTATGCAGTACAGATCTCCCTCGATATACGATTGGGTTACATTCCTGAAAACCCGATCTTAAATAGAAAAATCGTATATCAAAACCTAAAGTTAAAAAATGGGGTAAATGGAGATGCGTTCTGGTACCAGCCAAAACCCAAACCCAAACACCTAAAAACCTATAATAACATAAATTGGGGCATCGGATAGTGAGAGAGACCTGTAGATGCAGTTCTTTACGCTGTGCACTGCCCTTGATTTACAGAGCTAGGGTATGTCCGTAATACAAGAACTTAACTGAATGGAAACTGGGTGGAAATGAGAGTGGAGTCACATGGAGAGATTGACAGATAAATGAGGACGTACGAGAGGGTTGTGGTACGGATGTGGATGTGCTGACTGTGGTGGAGGGTGTGAAAAGAATACCTTAAAGTGGTTCGGTCATTAGGGCGTTTGGCAATAGATATAGATATTTGAATAATTACATACAGTAAGTGAACTCTATTGAATCAGCTGATGCATGTTTTTTTGCGTTACCAAGGCATTGGTAATTAGTGCACCACTTCGGGGGTGCAGTCAGCCTCTGTAGCAGTTATGGTGGTTTCTTGTTACTGCACCACACCACTGTTAAAGCTGGTGTGGTGCGATTTCGCCAGGTGCAAGTGCTTCAAGAGGACTTTGTTGAGTCTTGCTGAGACACTGTTAGCACTATACCAACATCGGCCACTGTGATTACATGATGGGACTGTGTTGTGGTAAGTCTTTATTGTACTGTACTGCAGTAAAGAGACTAAAACCACGCTCTCTGTGAAGGAAGCGGTGCTGAAACTTTTATGTATGTATGTGTATATTATTTAACAAAAACACCTATACTGTAATTTGAATAAATTTGTATAGTACTGTATTTGTCTTTTTCTGAATTGCACAAGTAATATACCTCTTCTTACCCCAGCCCGAGGACCCGGGTAACCAGGAGGTGCGAGGGGAGAGCTGGGAGGGTCTGGAAGAGGCGTACAAGAGAGGGCGAGTGAAGGCCATCGGTGTGTCTAATTATACTGTCTCGCACCTTCAACATCTCCTCAGTCGCACTAAACTTATCCCGCATGTCAATCAGGTAATGAATATTATATTAACCCCTTCTTTACCAGCCACGTCTTATTATTTTGATTCTAGCTATATTTAGACGATTATGTGCAGTTCAAGAAGGATCAGATAGAAGCCTGTTAATTGCTGTAGGCCCTTTTCAAACTTAACCCGTTCAGTACCAGCGACAGCAGAGAGCCGTCAGTAGATAAATCATTTTCCAGTCCCAGCGACGGCTGCCAGCCGTCGGTAATATACAATCCTTGTAACTGCCAGTATCAGGCAGTACCTGGTACCACAACGTTTGAGCACTGCTCTAAGACCTTGGCAACAGACACTCCGCATAGTGTAAACAAGGCGGGCGTTACGCCCGAACTCTACATTCTTGCCGTGTTTTTTTTTAAGCTTAATGGAGGTTTAGCGAGGAAACTCAACAATAAATTAATATATAAATACATAGACCCGAAACCAAGCACTACCCCCTTAAATCATTATTGTTCAGCAGTTTATTAAGAGGTTAATACTGTATGGGTGTTGGAAAGTACCGGTAACCCATCCTGGGATCATGGTGGCTTCTTTACTTGAACCGTTTGTTAGGGGACACAACTTAAGGTAATATAGTATGCAAGCCTTAGAATAATACAGTATTTAATTGGTGAGTAATAAAACAATAATTATGAAGATAACAATGTCAAACAAATTACTGACCTTTAGTTGAGGAAAAAATAAGTAGATGTATAAGCCACACAGCATTAAGTTAATCTGTCATAACAGTCAAGTCATGTCTATTCAGTCAGGCTTGGTTTCTTGTCTCCTTTACAGCAACCAAGAAGACATGTTGAGCTTAATGTCCTCTCCCCACTTAGTTAGTTAAAATAGGACTTCAGAGGCTATCAACCTTATTAAGCCAGCACACTGTAAGTCAAGAAGAACGTCAGGACTGGAGCCTCTCTGCGAGAACTCCAGTCCCTTGAATGTGCTCTCCCCACAGCCTATAATAGTCAAGTGCCCAGCCAACCACTAACCCAGACAATCCCAAACAAAGAATAAAACACTGAGACAATGAAGCAGCTGTACCAAGACAATGAACCTTCAAATGAAACAAGTCAACACAGAAACCCAACTGCTTCAACTGAATTAACCAAATATATTACTGGTACTGTACTGTAGAAACAAAACTAATGAACCACAAATCAATGAACACAAAGAATTGAAACACTAACAAACAAGAACGTGTGTTTTTTTTGTTTTTTTTATATTGTTGTAAGTTCCAGTTCTTCACATCAGGGGTTTTCATAGTGTTCACATTACATAACTATTTAAAGTTCATAAAGTTTATAATACTAATTTATAGTAAATTTCACAATATTGTAAGCTATTAAAAAGAGTGTAATGATTTCTTGATCTGCCATCAGGTTGAGTACCACCCCCACTACCTTCAGAAGGAATTAAAGTCGTTCTGTGAGAGTCAAGGTATTCACTTCCAAGCGTACTCTTCCCTGGGCACCACTACCCCCAGCACCAGCACCAACCCACTACTACAGGACCCTACTGTGACTCGTGTGGCTACTGCTCTGTCTAAATCACCGGCTCAGGTCTTACTGCGCTGGGCCACTCAACAAGGAGTAGGTTAGTTATTACTCTTGTTGTTGTTGTTGTTATTATTGGTATTGTAATGACACTACTACGCAGGGTGTCAAACAAAAGTTGAGTCCATTCTTTTTTGTCTTTATAATTGTCTATGCAAAGATAAAATTATGGTTTACATTTCAAATTTTGTCTTAGGAAGTGATAGAATGGCCAAAACAGTGCTATTTCAGGTAAATTTTCTTGTATTTTTTCTCATATTCATTCAAGTCTTCGAACAAAATTGCTATGGTTTGATACCCTGCTACTACGTGACCCCACCATTACTATACAGTAGTCTATGTTTTCCACCTGACGGAAAATGTAATCGCTTGGTAGCTAATTTTTCCATACTTAAGGGGAAAATATTAAGTTTTTACTGTACCGTATATCTCTTCATTATATTAAATAGAAGTTTTATAATCAACATGTTTCGCTACAAAATGCCACCACTAATACCGGTGAATTGTATTGTATTAGTCTTTCATCCGATACTAGATTCAATAATAATTTGAGGTAGTGTATGTGTGTTATCTATCCTTGAATGACTATTCAAGATAATGAGCTATAATATTAAAGACATAACCATTATGAAATTTAAAATTGTTAAATACTAGATGATATTTCATATATTTTTAACTCAACTTTGTGACTGAGGATTTTCGCCACTTAAGTGCTCCTTTGACATCAGCCTTTACTTTTGCTATAATTATACTATGGCAAGGCCTTACTGTCACCGGCCTGGCTTCTAGGGCGAAGCAAGTGGAAAAGTATATTGAGGAATAACTTCCTTGTAGTAGAAGGAGCACTGTGACACAGGTAAAGGGAGCATATATATACTCTGTTTCTTTCCAACTGACTGTAAATTGCAAAGTTCCCATCAAGATTTCTCAGTTATTTTAAAGATTTGTTAGTGAAATATGGTGCTAATTATATAAACTTGGTCTTAATATGACACAGAGACGTACTAGTTTCATATTTTTCCATTAGATATATAGATAAATTAGCAGCCAAGGGATTCAGTTTATCGTCAGTTGAAAAGAAGCGGACTATAGACAAAGTAGCCTGGAGGTGTTTCTGCCATGGCTATCTTTTAACTAAAGTTCCCAAGTGGAAGCAAGACATTTGGGATGATGATGAGAAAATATATTATCATCAACTGATTAATTTTATTAAAAATTTAGAAAGTAGATACCGGTAACATTAATAGTTGTTACCTCACCAGGTGTTTTGCCCAAGTCTACGAGTGTGAGCCACATCCAAGAAAACATTGAGCTGGGTTTTGATCTGAGTAAGGAAGATCTGACGGTTCTCTCCAGCCTAGGAATCAACACCAAGTACGCCTGGGACCCTTCACTGGTCGTATAGTCACTAACACAGGTACTGTACTGTACTGTACTGTACTGTATTTGCATATACTGTAGCATCTTTTCTTTTGCTGACCAATCAACCATCATTTAATTGCAACATTGTTGCCCATCCCTATTCCATGTACAGTTGCCAAGATGTAAAACTGGGACACAAGATGCATGATGGTATTTAATGCTCTCACAGTCTTATTAATGGTTGCTTAAAAATTAATTTACTAGCTTAACCCTTTTGTAATATGTGAGAATTGAAGTACTGTACTGTAATTGCTATTATTCACATTAGAACTATGCATTATCCCCATATGGTGTTATAATGTAAGTAGCGCTCCGTAGCATTTACCCCAGGTTTATGTCTTATCAACTTTAGAGTTGAGAATCATAGTACTTGAAAATACCATAGATACGAAGATAACATAACTTATAACAATCTTGTTAGTCTATTCTCTTACGGCAGTTCTAGTAACACAAAATAATCATAATCATAATTTTCATAACTGCTGAGGGGCACAGGGCCCTGGGTGGGGCTTTGGTTTCCCGGGCGTTTCCGCACCCTCCTCAGCTCCCCGCCATGGAGTGGCTTCGGTCACCCAGGCTTTATTGTGATCGGCAGGGAGGGCTCTGTTGGGGCGCTCGGTTATGGCCTTGGCCTTGCTCGAGGCCTTGGGGCTGTTCGGCCAGGCAGCTTGGGGACAACAACAACAACAACAACAACAACCCTTTTGACTATGTGGAAGCTTTTCTTCATTATATTTTTTCCACTTTCTTCTCCCATACCATAGGTGGTCTTCCATGTAAACTTCTCCACTCACTCAACTTCCATGCATCTTTCTTGGCTGTCCTCATCTAGACTCTAAACATGACCATACCATCTCAAGGTCACTCAGACCTGCTATTCTAGGACTAAAACCAGTATCATACAAATACTTTTTCCTTCAACATTATATCTTAACACTGATTTGGCAGCTCGCCAGCTAAAGTTTGTAAATAACTCAGTCACCTAAATTATTCTATCTTCAGACTATAGTGAAAAAGATTCCAGAAATTTTGCCAAACAAATATTTACTGTTGAAAGGTGATGATAAATGCTCTCATGTGATATCTGATTAACTCAGATGTATTGATATACTGTATTACTGTACTAAACTTTTTTTTGGCAGGTGTAGTGAATCAAGTGTTCCTGAAAAATGGCCCAGCCTCCTCTGTACCCAGACCTGACTCCCCGTCTGGTTGACCCGGCATGGTTCCAGGTCGACAAGCCGGTTGACCTTGACCAAGAGCTAAAGGTAGGGAGCTCAATCAACTTAACCCATTTAAATATAATAATAATAATAATAAGCATGACACAGGCTGTAGCGCACTGGTAGAGCATTTGCCTGCAAACAGAGAGGGTGATAGCAAGAGGCTCGGGCCGACAGTGTGCGTTATTGGCAGACGCCAGTGTTGTGGTGGACGATCTAGGAATCTGGCAACTGTCCACTGAAGTCCCTGAAGCATCAGTGCACCCACCCTAGCCCCACTCTTGAGCAGGGAGTGCATGGTGGTATATATATGCATCATGTGGGGAGTACAGTCAGAAGGGTATGAGAATGGTAGGGCATTTGTGGATGTGTGTGTGGGAGAAGGCTGATGGTCGCCAACACCTTCTAACATAGAATGATACACATGGAAAGTAGAGTGGAGGGGAGGAGTGAGGTAGAGACTACGAAACCAAAGGCGCTGATTGATTGTGTTGTATAGATGAACAAATGAGGGGATTAGTGTTAGATGCTAGGGTGTATAGGGGTAGTGGTTGGGGCTAGTCTGACCAACTGTAGTAGCAAAAATGTGGGTACAGAAGAAGTGAGTGAAGATAAAGAGATAGAGTAAGCTAAGGAAGGAGAGAGGAGGAGTGGTGTAAAGGGTGATAAGGTTACAAGAGGAGGGAGCTAAGGAAGAGTTGTTGTTCCCCAAGCTGCCTGGCCGAACAGCCCCAAGGCCTCGAGCAAAGCCAAGGCCATAACCGAGCGCCCCCACAGAACCCTCCCTGCTTACCACAATAAAGCCTGGGTGACCGAAGCCACTCCATGGCGGGGAGCTGAGGAGGGTGCGGAAACGCCAGGGAAACCAAAGCCCCACCCAGGGCCCTGTGCCCCTCAGCAATTATGAAGAGAAAGTTGAGGGGCAAAGGAAAAATGTGATGCTTTGGTTTCCAATCTTGATAGATTGGGAGGTCAATCCACGGAAGAGATGCCGTCACTTGAGATCTAGAGAATATATAAGTAAAAGGTTCAAGAGAGTTGTTGTTGTTGTTGTTGTTCCCTAAGCTGCCTGGCCGAACAGCCGAAGGGAGTAGTAGAAAGAGCTAGGTAGGTTTGACAAGGAGCAAATGGGAGAAGTGGAAGAGGTGAGTAATGTGTTTAAGGATGATATATGTGCAACATGCGAGGAGGTTTGTGGAATTAGAAGGACAAGAGGAGTGAAAGAAACAGCGTGGTGGACTGAGGAGGTGAAGCAAATAGTCAAAGAGAATAACAAAACATACAAGTAGTTGTTGGGTAGTTGAGGGAATAAGGATCTGGAGAGACAGATTACACAAGCTATATTGATAATATTCAAGGACACTAGTGCGATGTTATGAGAAACAATTTATTAGGGAAAATAGGCACCAATAGATTCGCCATATTTTTCTCCATATAGTCCGCATGGAGGATTTTTGTTATCAACACATTGAAAAATACCCACTTCACAGACAAATACACCAAAAATCTAAGTCAAAGCGGGGGTGTGGGGGCGGCAGTCCCCACCTATAATACTAGGATAGGTTAGGTAAGGTTGTTAGGTTGTTAGGTTAGGCTAATGTCCTTTCAAATGGGTATAGGCTAGTAAACACTAGAATAGCCTATACCCAGTCAGAGGTAAGAAGAACAAGAAGAAGAGTCCTGCAGTAGTCTCCTTGAATGCTACCGCTATATTTAGCTAGCTCTTCAAACTCAGTGGTCTGGTTAAACTATGTTAAACTATTTTATTACTAGTGCTACAGCATTATTCATCCCATTCTGGCACACGTTAGATGTTTGTCTGTCAATTCCTTTAACTGTAAGATCCCTTTTCAGGATCGTATTCCAGGCCTTCCTTGATCTACCAACTATTATTCTTAGGCTGAGGAAGACCTGGAACGAAATCTTGAGGAGAGAGATCGGAGTTAGGAGACTTGGCTGTATGAAAATTGAATCCTAGTGCAGCAGGAGCTACAAGATTATGAGATCTTCTAATTAAACCATGTTGGTACAGTGGTAATGACCTAGGCTTTTATCTGAAAGTGGGGATTGTTGTTATTGTTGATTAATTGTTATTTTTGTTTTCTAGGAGCAGGAGGTGCTGTACCAGGGTCAAGTACAACACATCCAGACCAAGGGTAACGACATCCTCCCCATCGGTAAGAGCGCCACAGAGCAGTACAGTGAAGATGAAGACGATGACAACGATGACTATGATGATGATGATGACAATGATGATGATGAGGAAGAGGATGATGACTCCGAGATGAACGATGATTACTCCGACCCTATCATTCACTAGGCATTATGGGGAGGAAGCTTAGGACTCCAAAATTGAACCATCATTCCTCGGACCCATCATTTATTCGTCAATTTGAGGATAATTTGTATCTTTGATATTCTGTAGCTATTATGGACAAGGTCTTCATAAAGAAAACCATAAAACGTAAACAAACCGTTTATTTAACCCTTTGCTATGGGTAACCTTTAGTGAGTGTAGCAAAATTGAATAGTATTAGCCAGAACACAATAAATCAAATTACAATTATACTGAAGTATTAACTTGAAGTAGTTTATATCATCTCGACTACAAAACTTTTCATAATCTGAACAGGATCACCAGTGTTTACTAGAATTTAAACAAAATAATCAAGTCATCTGCACTGAAAGGGTTAAACTTTTTACTGTACCATATATTTATGAAATTAATTGCCAAGATGAGTAGATGCTGGGATAAACAGTTTGCAGATCGAGTTGCCAGAGCCTGTGTATCAAAGTTCAACAGCCTTGGGAAAACTGGCAAACCGAAGGACAGAGAGTGGACACCCTTAGCATGCTTTCTGAAGGAGGAGCATGGAAGTGGGGAGCTGGAGGTGGTGGCCCTGGGAACTGGCTCGAAATGTGTGGGCGAGAAACTCATTGACGGTGGAGGGTTAGTGCTTCACGATAGTCATGCCGAGGTCGTGGCCAGGAGAGCATTTGTGGTCTATCTTCTTGATCAACTGGAAAAAGTATCACACGGCGAGACTAGTATTTTGGAAGTAAGCGAAGAGAAGTTTAGACTCAAGAGTGGTATCGACTTCCATTTTTATGTGAGTCATACACCATGTGGCGATGGGTCGATATTCCCAAAGCAGGAGTGGACAGAATCTGTGGGGAAAATGGTTTTAACCACAACCAAGCCTTTGAATGAAAACCCTCAACAAAAAAGAAAAGAGGGTGACTGTAATGCCAATGACAGTTGTGATTCACTGCCTCCTGAGAAGAAAGTAAAAACAGAGGTAAACTGCAGTGATATGAACAAAACTAGTGAAGATACAGAACTCCAGAAAATAAAAGTGGAGTTAAGCTGTAGTGATACAAATAAAAATAGTGAAGATACAGAAATTCAGAAAGTAAAGGGAGAATTATGCAGCAGTGACTCAAACCAAATTAGCGGAGACACAGAATTCCCACGTGACACTCCAGATATCCACCGTACCGGAGCCAAGTGCGTTGCTGGTGAAGTATGTGATCCTAAGTTGCCTGGTATATACTATCACGTGACGGGAGCACTGCGGACCAAGCCTGGCCGAGGTGATCCAACTGTCTCTATGTCATGCAGTGACAAGATATTTAAGTGGTCTGTCATGGGCATTCAAGGAGCTCTACTTATGCTATTCCTAAAGGCACCAGTGTATATACAAACTATCACTATTGGTCAGTGTCCATACAGCCATGAAGCCATGCAAAGGGCTGTCTTTGGCAGATTTCATGATAAACTGAAAAATATTCAACTGGCACATGAATTTAAAGTAACTACACCAGTTCTGTTGTATTCAGATGTTGACTTTCCCTTTTCTCGTGGTTGTGTGTCTGGTAGTGCCACAGAAGACAAGCAGATTATGCCGTCACCAACCAGTGTGATATGGAGTGTCAACGTACACGGCAACAAACATGAAGTGGCCACTAATGGACGTAAACTGGGTGCAACTAAGAAGAGCATGTCAACTCTCAAGGGCTCCGTTAGTATTTGTCGGAAAGCCATCCTGCTTAAAGTCCATGCCATTGTGTTGACCATGAAACACTTTAGTGATTTGTCTTCTGACCTAACTTATGATGAGCTAAAAAATCAAGCTTGTGATTATCAGCAAGCTTGGGAAGCACTGAAAGTGAATGTGTTGTGTCACTGGACTGTTAAGCCAAAGCATGCCAAGTTATTTACACTGAAAGGTGATGTAGCAGGGTGATCTAAATTTCAAGAAAAATCTGTCTTCATTTATATTAACCCCTTCAGTGTGATGACACCATTATTTAATTTAATTTGGATATCATTAGATTATTTTATAGCAGTTAAGGAATACCATGTGAGAGTCAAAGGTTAATAAACAAACTTTAATACCCCTTTAATTCCAAGAAGTCGATCCAAAATTGAGTTGTTGTTGTTCGTCAGGCTGCCTGGCCGAACAGCCCCAAGTAAGGCCAAGATTAGTGTTTCACATAACTAAATATAAATGTTGCCACTGTACATACATACAGTACATACATACAGTACATACATACAGTACATACATACATACGGTACATACATACAATGGTTTAACGTAATTTTTTGATCACATGCATTGTAACGGCTCGGACGGGATAATTTATTAGTATCAGGGTGTAGCTTTACTGGTCTCAGACGGGATAAATTATTAGTATCAGGGTGTAGCTTTACTGGTGAATCTTATCTGTAAAACAAGTATTACATGATTGCTTTTTCCCTCAAGCTTGTTATCAACATGGTCTGGGTTCTCATGAGATAAACTTTTCAAATGATTTTGTAAACTAAGTTCATTTATCTTGTCTAGTTTCTGATACTAGTGCAAGAAATCCTCAACATTTTACAAGAAAATGTTGACCATCGGAAATTAATGATAATAGCTCTTGTGTGATGTATGTATGTATGTATGTATATACTCAGGCACATACCCCAATTCAATATTTTTTTCTGGCTACATTTATAGGATATTTTTTACTGCTATTGAAAACTATACTGAAGATCGATTAATTTAGGTGAAAGAAATTTTTGTAAAGTTTAACTCAAAAGCTGTCCGATCAGTGTTGATGATAAAAGTAGAGAGAAAAGGTTCTTGAGTAATAGCGCTCGAGTACTGGTATTTAATTTTGTTGTCAATAGTTAGTAAGGAGTGTGCAGTACAGTACTGTAACTTTCCCATTATAGTTGTAATTATTTTGTAGCTCTTCAAAAGCATGTACAGTAACTATTTATATTTGAACCCACTCACTCCAGGTATGTTTGGGAGAGTTGGGCACCATAACCACTCGGCCATGAGCGGATACATATCATCCGCTCATGGCCGAGTGGTTACGGTGCCCGACTCTCCCAAATACTGTATACCTGGAGTGAGTGGGTTCGAATCCTGGCCAGGATACCTCTCTCCCAACTTGTCCTACAATATCATTAGATAACTATATATATCACTGGAGTGAATTAGGTAAATAAGTTTTTAAAGGGTACATACAAAATATTAACAATCCAAGTACTGTACTGTATACCGTGGAAAGGGGTTGATTCGGACTAAGGGTGAATTTCAAAATTTTAATGGAAAAAAATATTACCGAGTCCATCTTTCATACCAATAACTAAGAAAAATATTCTCTTTGCCTGTGTATGTTTGTGTTGTTTATATAATTTACAGGGTGTTTTTCCCCAGCTACATATTGTAAAACAAAATGATGTCTAACTACACAGAGTTACGCCTTAAAACACCTATTAAAAAGTCTGAATTTACCCTGGTTTACGGTAGCTATTTTGTTCAAATATAAACTGCACTTCCTGTGGAACACTTGGTCTTACACATATATAACTTTGTATTGGTACTTATATTTAATAAAACAAAAATCCTAAATCAATCTGCAGTTTTTGTCAACTTTCATTTTAATCACTGATAAAGATGGTAAAATTATATTGATTGGATATATTGAGTTATTTACTTTTCTATCCTCGCATAGATAGGGTTATTACCATCAGTATACCTAAAGGAGGTAGATTATTGTGGATACTTTAATTACCTTTTTTATACCCTTTAATTTTGACAGTGTATTTTACTCAATGTAAACATTTGCAGACAATTGCCTTGATCTCTGAGGGGTGGCTATGGATGAATCTCCTCTATGCACCTGTCAGCAGTAAGCCCCTCTTCCCACCCAACATCACTGTCACTCTTATACCTTTCAACTCCATTCCTCCACCTCACTCTCGATCTACTCTCCCCCTCTGTCCCTCCACCCCACTCTCATAGTCAGCTCCTTTAGCAAATCTTTCACTCACCATTCGCTCCACATGACCAAACCACCTCAAGATTTTGCACTTCACACTGTCCAGCACATCCGCATTCACACCACAACACTCACATACTTCCTCATACGTCTTATCTCTCCAAGTGACTCTTCTTGCACTTCTCAAGTAACTCATTTCCACCCCTCTCACTTTTGATTTATGTCTCTCCAACAACAGCCATACTTCACTCCCGTATGTCAATTTCAGGATTTCCACACTAGCATGCAATTATCTTTTTTACTTCCATGCTCACCACCATATTCCCTGTTACTGCTCTCAGTGTTTCTACAACCATCTTCTCCCGTTGTACCTACTCTCACACTTCATCCTCTATATTCCACACCACATTGGGTAATACCATCTCTGCAGGTGGTGAGGTCGAGGCAGCCATTATCGCCAGAAATGTGTTTATTAAATGTCTCGAGGTTGGGGTGGGTGATGGTGTTAGGAGTGGCATGGGTGCAGTGGTTCATGGGCTGAAGAGTAGGACTGTGTTCCTATCATGTCTAAATGGGTCTTCAGAGGGAAGATCTGTGTTTCTGCATATATGTGATTTGTGTGCACCCGGTTACGATTTTGAGGGCTATATACCGAGTGGTTTGTAGTTATTTTTGTGTTTTTTGGTTGAGGTGCAGAGTGACCAGGCTTGGGATGCATAGTGCATGGTTGAGCGGATGTACGGTTTGTAAAGTATGGACAGTGTTTCTTTTTGTTGGCCATAATCCCTGCCTGTGGGGGTTCTGAGGGTGTTTAGTTTTTGTATGGCTTTGGTGTTTGTGTTTTTTATGTGTGTAGTAAATATCTTGTGCGTGTCAAAGTTACACCGAGTAATTTAGGGGTTCGGTTGAAGGGGAGTGATGATTTTTGGCGTGAGACTGTCATGCGATTTTGTAGGAGCTGTTGTTATTAAGTATTACTAGTATTGGGCGGGTGCCCAACCCCGAAAGGAGTTGAAATAGGGGAGCTATCCCCCCGCCAAAGGTGGCTTTCTAGGGCCTTTCCTAGCTGATGCTGAGAGGATTGGGTTCTAGTCATGTGGTGATGGGCTGGTCTATCCGAGTGAGAACTGAGCGATCTCTGCCATACCCATAGCTTACTCTGACTGTTCCTTTTACTTATATATCTTCTAGATCTCAAGTGGCGGCGTCTTTTCCGTGGATTGACCTCCCTACTGCCAACCTAGAAGTTGGCAGATTGGGAGCCAAAGCGTCATATTTTTCCCTTATCCCTCAACTTTCCCTTCATAATTGCTGAGGGGCACAGGGCCTTGGGTGGGGCTTTGGTTTCCCGGGCGTTTCCGCACCTTCCTCAGCTCCCTGCCTTGGAGTGGCTTCGGTCACCCGGGCTTTGTTAGTGGTAAGCAGGGAGGATTTTGTGCGAGACCTTGGGTCTGTTCGGCCAGACAGCCTGGGGAACAACAACAACTAGTATGTAGGATGGAATTAAGTGCCTTTAGTCATACACATAGGAAAGGACTCACTCTCCTCACAATTTATAAGATTATCCTTTCCCACAACCTCCACATATTATGCTATCCGAGAACTATCTTCTGCAGACCCTCAATGTACTGAACTGACCTAGCAAGAACAGGTGAGGTATAGTCACTTCAGCAGATAAAAACGCACTCTTTCTAACGCAACATTCATCCATATTTTGCTTATGGCATTGGCATCTTCTAAATTATACTTTTTAAATAATACTGCCATCTACAGTATATTAAACTAACTTCAATCTACTGTAGTCTTAATACGTTGCCAGAATAAGAATGCGGATCATTAGTTATCGTAAAAAGCCCCTGTGTAAGTCCGCCGTAAAGCCGGTATCACTTGAACGCTTTTAATTTCTTCAACTTTGATTGTCAACACTGGTCTGGCAGTATATGAGGTAGGTAAACTTATTGAATAATTCAATGTACGAATGTCATTTAGCTTTAGTCATACCAATGCAAAAGATCATAGAAATGTTGCTAGAAAAATGTTAGCCATAAAAAATAAATTATAAAAGCTCTCCTGTGATCTACCCCTGAACTCACCCAATCCTGTACTATCTTCTGTCACAACCCCACACATCATGCTACTCAAGATCAGTCCTCTGTAAGTGGCTAGCGACGAAATAAAGGGCTTATAAGTATTTGGAGGATGTCAGGAGAGATGGTGGTGGTGGGAAGTAAGTTGCTACTGAGAAACCTTGAAATAGTTTTTGTTTTAGCCTCTTCAATCAGATAATTTATCTTTCTTTTGTATTTGTTTTTAATTTATTCCCATACTTCTGCTATATCTCGACTAGGTGAGGTGGTCCTCGTGTTGTGTGTAGTGTATGAAGTGCATGTTCTGTAGGGCTACTGTTGAAATAGCTGTGGTTGTGAATGTTATTTGTAACCAGTGTAATCAGCTTCATCATGTTGATCAGGAGCAAGCATTCACATTGTAAATGCGACACTGGTCTACTGCGACTCTGATGGCCTCCATTGAAGAGGGGAGTTGGAGGCCCTGAGGCCAAACTGCACTCAGCCAGCGAGGGCTCGATTTTGGGCCTCCTGTGTGCATACAAACATACGAGTTAAAAGACCGTTTTGTCCACAGAGAGTGTGGTTTCAGTCTTATGTCCTAAATGGCAGTATTCCAGGCCACACTATTGGACTGCCTCTTGTTGTCAAGTTCTATATTTTGAGATAGGATCGAACTACCTAATCCCACGTATTTCTAGGTCTACCCCTACACGCAGCTATTTCAGTGCTGTATGGGAATATCAACACCCATTTTTTTTTTTTTTTTTTTTTTGTCTAGATAAAATAAGATGACAACTAGAGGGCCTGGGGAATGGGGAAATAAGTCTGTATTTTGTACAGTTGGCCAAATAAGTCGTGTCGCCGCTCTCATTACGTTTTGCTCTGTGTGCTGTACTATTGTCTGTCAGATGTTGAATATGGTGTGTATAGATAGGAACATGTTTGTATATCTCACTCGAAACGATAAATTTAATGCTTAGATATAGTGCTGATACCAATTATTGATCGAAATATACTTGGTGCCGCGACATCACTTATTTGGCAGACTACTATCCAGGCTCTCTCATACAATGGTTAGGTAAATTAGTTGCTATATAGTCTATTCACTGTAAGTAGGCGAGACATCATGACCTCTACCTTATGTAACTCAAAAAGGGCTGGATCAAATTGACTAACTTTCCACATCTATTCCTTAACTGACTCTTCCCAAATGGTAGAAATATTAGCTCGATTAGTCTAGACGTTTTGAGTTACAGAGTTTAGAAGTCATGATTTATCGCCTACTTACAGCGAATAGACTACAGCAGCCTTGTATAGATCAGTAGATTCGTTGCTGCTTGCTTTCCTTTTGTGATATATCGAGTATTGAATCCTTTCCCGATATCCCACTAATTAATGCCCACCTCGTCTTCTCTATCACCTCAATATTATTACCAATACTCCTTCTATACCAGTCGATTAACCTCTCTCTCTCTCTCTCTCTCTCTCTCTCTCTCTCTCTCTCTCTCTCTCTCTCTCTCACTCTCTCTCTCTCTCTCTCTCTCTCTCTCTCTCTCTCTCTCTCTCTCTCTCTCTCTCTCTCTCTCTCTCTCTCTCTCTCTCTCTCTCTCTCTCTCTCTCTCTCTCTCTCTCGCTCTCTCTCTCTCTCTCTCTCTCTCTCTCTCTCTCTCTCTCTCTCTCTCTCTCTCTCTCTCTCTCTCTCTCTCTCTCTCTCTCTCTCTCTCTCTCTCTCTCTCTCTCTCGCTCTCTCTCTCTCTCTCTCTCTCTCTCATATAGTCACAAGTTGAATGCATGGTGTCAATTTGTTCATTACTAAGAATATACATATATTTGAGCCTTATTTTACAAGCTAAGAGGTAGGAAATGTGTAGAACAATTAATGCAAACCACTACATAAATCACAAGGCATCAGTTAAGGGGGGATGGGCGTATTTATTTGCTCATTTATGTGTCGTTTTATTATTATTATTATTATTTTTTTTTTAGTTTCCTCCCTAGACCTCCATCAAGCTTAAAAAAACACCCACCCAATGTCTTCTTTTATAATTACTGGCTCGCTATTGCTCGCCAGGAAAAAATAGACAACTAAATGGCACGATAGGATTAAAATTGACAACGAAATGGGACGAAAGGTCTTAAAATCGCCAAGATAAATTTGTAGATAGATGGACAAATTGGGTTTTGGAAGCATTAAAGGCAACAAGGTTTTCTCTGCCCCAATTGGAAATAGTAGTTAGATCAGAAGATAAGTGTTGTATGGCTTCATTACGTTTTTCTTAGAGGGATTGCCCATCACCCATCCCAACTTCTTAGAGGGATTGCCCATCACCCATCCCAACTTCTTAGAGGGATTGCCCATCACCCATCCCAACTTCTTAGAGGGATTGCCCATCACCCATCCCAACTTCTTAGAGGGATTGCCCATCACCCATCCCAACTTCACAAGTGATACAAACCTGCCATAGTAGTTCTGGTTAGGCAGCTAGATATAAGAGTAGGTATGGATAAGAACTACAAATATTTATACCTATCCTAAACCATCTCTCATAAATCCCGTCTATTATACTACCCAATGGTATAGGTAGCGCCAACGAACTTGACTATAATCTTGACTCCTTAACTTCTTATAACTTTAAATGAATGAATGCAATCGGGCTGACGTTTCTATCATTTGGGAAGAGCCTACCAGGAAATCGGTGTGGATATTTACAACCAGTTTGCTCTAGGCCCTTTTGAGTTATAGAGAGGTCAGGGATCAAGTTTATTGTCAAGTTGGTTGGCGCTACCTATATTACATCGTGAGTGGATCAATTAACTAACCTTAACTGAAGAGGAGTTGAGTGTATGCAATATAGTTTGAAGATATTACAACTTTATACTCTATACTTTCTCAATTGTATCTCAATAAGAAGCATCAAGTAGATAGAGCACCTCAAAGGTCCTGAAAGAAGAAAACAATATTAGTCGTTGAGGAGTGACAGCTTGATTTGAGTTCTGTGACCTCCTCTTTAACCCTTTGAAGCTCTGACGCGTTTTAGCAGTATATTTTGGCCATCATTAGACGATTTTATGCAGCTTAGGAAGGATCTGTGGGTATTAAAAGGGTAAAGACTCTCTCAATCAACCCTCTGACTTCCATATATCCTTCCTAATCTGAATAAAATCGTCTATTAATTACCAGAAAACAAAAACGAATTGCGTTTTGGAGCTTGAAAGGGTTAATAATAATAATAATAATATGATGTTCAACGTGTGTCTACATGGCCCATTATAGCCGTTGTCACACGAGCGATTTTTCCGTCAATTTTCCATGAGCAAATTTGTTCTCATTATATTTAGGGACTTTTTTGCACTGGTATCGGTAACTAGAATTTAAGGTAGAGTATGTTAGGCGGTTGAATTCTGATAAAGTAATATTTGAAGCTGCCAGACCATAATTGCCCGTAAAAATTGCTCGAAAAACGGCTCGTGTGACTCCGGCTTATTTCTCGGACTAAATGATGAAGGTATGCAGGCACCAATTGACCACTTGCGAGTTTCAGGCTATAAGGAAGTTGGAGCTGTAAACATTATATATATAAAATAGAAATACAAAGGTTTTTAATAGAGAAGAGGGATGTTGAATTGGGTTTTATGTATTTATGAATGTACTATGACCATATTTTAGCTGGTAATTCTGGTATATATATATATATATATATATCGATGTTTACAGCTCCAACTTCCTTATAGAACGAAACTCGCAAGTGGCCAATTTGGGATAACATCGATGAGCCCCTGTGGGTGAGTGTCTGTTTTAAGGGGAGGTCTCCACTTGAGGGATTTTTTTCT
Source organism: Paralithodes platypus (assembly GCA_032716605.1). Lineage (NCBI taxonomy): Eukaryota > Metazoa > Arthropoda > Malacostraca > Decapoda > Lithodidae > Paralithodes > Paralithodes platypus. The sequence continues at coordinate 54,119,991 of CM064533.1, read as the reverse complement.
TGACCCATTTCTCCCTCATGTTTAGCCCCATTGCTTTTGATATTATAAAACGTTTGCCCCATTAGTTTAGCGATTTTAAGAACTTTTACCCCATATTAAGACCTTTCGTGCCATTCAGGTGTCAATTTTATCCTGGCGAGCGATAGCGAGCCTGTAATTTAAGAGGAAGCGGCCTTTGGCCGGGAAATGTTTCTACCGAAAAATGTACAAATTTATCTTGAAAGGGGCTCAAGGAGGTGTAATTTTAAGCTTAAAGGAGGTCTATGGAACAAAACTAAAAACCTCCCCTTAAAGCTCTGTTTCGCCATCTCAACTTATGCTTTGCTCTGCCATGTTCCAAATCCTTCCTCCCAAACCCCCGCCAAATCCTTCCTCCCAAACCCCCGCAAACAAATCCTTCCTCCCAAACCCCCGCAAACAAATTCGTGATGCGTCTGAGAACACAGTCCTCTAACTACCCCCCCCCTCCCCCCCCCCCGGACTAATCAATCGGAAACTGTGCTCATATATGGTTATTGGCAGATCTTAATGGGCCGTTCTTTCTGGACCCCCTTCTTCCTCATGTTTAGCACCATTACTTTTCAGATTTTTAAGATGTTTGCCCCATTAGTTTGTCGATTTTGAGACCTTAATTTCGCCCCATATCTTTGTCAATATTAAGGCCTTTCGTGCTATTTAGGTGTCGATTTTTTCCCTGGGGAATGATAGTGAGCCTGTAATGTTAGAAGAACCGGCCTTCTAATCTGGAATGGGGATCTAAAGGATGTTTTTAAATAATTGATGGAGGTCTACGGAGGGAACTAAACAAAACACAAATCTCTAAATATCTGAAATAATCGACAAAAAACAAACCCTTCATCCTTTCTGGACCCCCTTCTCGCTCATATTTAGCCCCATTAGTTTTGGCATTTTGAGACATTTGACCCACTCCCCTCCCTCGCTAGTTCCTCTCTCTTTCCCTTCCAATAACTCTCATATCTTTCTATTTCTCTCCCTTAACTCCCTTCTCCTTCCAATAACTCCCCTCGCCTCTCTTCCTTCTCATTCCATCGACTCGGGAGGGGAGGAGGAGAAGGGAGGGGAGTGATGTAGAGGGGAGGGAGGGAGTTAATAGATGGAGGAGGAGGAGGAGGGAAGGGGAGTGAGGCAGAGGGGAGGAAGGGGAGTAGGCAGAGGGGAGGGAGGGAGTTAATAGATAGAGGAGGAGGAGTGAGGCAGAGGGGAGGGAGGGAGTTAATAGATAGAGGAGGAGGAGTGAGGCAGAGGGGAGGGAGGGAGTTAATATATAGAGGAGGAGGAGTGAGGCAGAGGGGAGGGAGGGAGTTAATATATAGAGGAGGAGGAGTGAGGAAGAGGGGAGGGAGGGAGTTAATAGATAGGAGGAGGAGTGAGGCAGAGGGGAGGGAGGGAGTTAATAGATAGAGGAGGAGGAGTGAGGCAGAGGGGAGGGAGGGAGTTAATAGATAGGAGGAGGAGGAGTGAGGCAGAGGGGAGGGAGGGAGTTAATATATAGAGGAGGAGGAGTGAGGCAGAGAGGGGAGGAGGGAGGGAGTTAATATATAGAGGAGGAGGAGTGAGGCAGAGGGGAGGGAGGGAGTTAATATATAGAGGAGGAGGAGTGAGGCAGAGGGGAGGGAGGGAGTTAATATATAGAGGAGGAGGAGTGAGGCAGAGGGGAGGGAGGGAGTTAAATATAGAGGAGGAGGAGTGAGGAAGAGGGGAGGGAGGGAGTTAATATATAGAGGAGGAGGAGTGAGGCAGAGGGGAGGGAGGGAGTTAATAGATAGGAGGAGGAGGAGGGGAGGGAGTTAATATATATAGAGGAGGAGGAGGTGGGGGGAGGAGGAAGGGAAGGGAGGAGGAAGGGAAGGGAGGAGGAAGGAAAGTAGGGAGGAAGGGAAGGGAGGAGGAAGGGAAGGGAGGAGGAAGAGGGGAGGGAATCGGAATCAGAATCAGAAATGCTGGAAAGAGTTAATAGAGGAGGAGAGAGGAAGGTGGTGGTGGAGGGGGAGGAGGAGGAAGAGGAAGGTGGTGGAGGAGGGAGGAAGAAGGAAGGTGGTGGAGGAGGAGGGAGGAAGGTGGTGGAGGAGGTGGTGGTTGTTTCGGTATCCCAGGTGTTGAAGGCTTAATTAGTTTCCAGGTGTTCTGTTACCGGTGACGAGCGTAACCCTACCTTTATCTGACACCCCATATCTCTCCCTCGTCACTCTCGCTCACTCACACGGACCAAGGGAGAGAGGGAGAGAGGGGAGGGAAGGGGAGATAGAGAGAGGGGGAAGGAAAGGGAGGGGAGATAGTGAATGAGGAAAAGGGGAGAGGGAAGGGGAGATAGTGAGAGGGGGAAGGAAAGGGAGGGGAGATAGAGAATGAAGGAAAGGGAGGAGAGATAGTGAATGAGGAATAAGGGGGAGGGAAGGGAAGGGGAGATAGAGAGATGGGGAGGAAGGGAGGGGAGATAGTGAATGAAGGAAAGAAGGGAGGAGGGGGAGAGAGAGAGAGGGGGAAAGAAGGGGAAGGGAGACAGAATGAGGAAAATGGGAAGGGAAGGAGAGATACTGAGAGAGGGTAGGAGAGGGAGGGGAGATAGAGAATGAGGAAAATAGGAAGAGAAGAGAGATAGAGGGAAAGGAAGGAGATAAACAGAGAGGGGGAAGGAAAGGGAGGGGAGACAGAGAATTAGGAAAAGGGGTGGAAGGAAGAGATAATATAGATAAGGCAAAAAAGGGGTGGGGAGAGAAGACGAGGACGGAAGGGAGAAGCTTAAAAAAATGATAAATATGGGAAGAGGGAAGGATAACGTTGAGGATGAGAGAGAGAGAGAAAGAGAGAACCAGTTTGCTCTAGCCCCTTTTGAGTTACAGAGAGGTCAGGGATCAAGATTAATGTCAGGTTCGTTGGCGCTACTAGTTACCCAGAGTAAAATTGCCTATGTCAGCCAGACTATGATATACTGTAAAATGACGTTATAGTCTCCAAAGGGGTTATAACAGACAGGTTAGGTTAAGGGGAGATGTCCACTTGAGGGATTTTTTTCTTGACTCCTTTCTCCCTCATGTTTACCCCATTGCTTTTCAAATTTTAAGACGTTCGCCCCATTATTTTGACGATTTTAAGAACTTTCGACCCATTTCTGTCAATTTTAAGACCTTTCGTGCCATTTAGGTGTCGATTTTATCCTGGCGAGCCTGTTATTTAAGAGGAACCGGCTTTCAGCCGGGAAATTTTTCTACCGAAAAATGTACAAATTTATCTTGAAAGGGGCTCAAAGGGGTGTAATCTTAAGATTGATGGATATCTAGAGACCAAACTAAAAACCTCCCCTTAAGTGGGTAGTGCTTGGTTTTTGGTCTATGTATTTATTTATTAATATATTTTTGAGTTTCCTCGCTAGACCTCCATCAAGCTTCTATAGGTCAAGGGAGGAAACTAAAACAAATATTAAATATATGAAATAATCGAACACAAACCAAGTACTAATCCCCTCACACCATGTTGCCCGAAAACAGCCCTTAGCGAGACCCCCAATAAACTCGAACTGAGCTCACTGAATATGGGGACAGTTTTCTCTATAGTTGCACCTCTCTTATTCGTTTTCTTCTTTCGTTTGGACCTGCGCAGACTAGAGTTAATAACCTTAATCTACCGCCCCGCAGAATGGATACGGGCTGACAACAATACATTTCGATACATTCATTATTCATTTGTGATACAATAATTCAGTTATAATTGACCACTTGCGAGTTTCGGGCTATAAGGAAGTTGGAGCCGTAAACATTGCTATACAACTGAAGTGCAATAATATTATAAGTTTCTGATGGATATAAAGTATGTTGAATTGGATATAATGTAAATATATAAATGTACAGTCGCGCTAATAAGTCACGTCTCGGCACCATGTATGTTTTGATCAATAATTGGTATCAGCAATGTCTAAGCATCATTGCTTCATATCGAGTGAAATATACAAACATGTTCCTACACTTACCCACCCTATTCACCATCTGACAGACATTAATACAGCACAGAGCAAGCCAAACGTAATGACAGCTGGGACAAGACTTATTAGCGCGACCGTACTACGACCATAGTTTAGCTGGTAATTCTGCTAAATATCAATTTCTACAGCTCCAACTTCCTTATATTATTGTTTATTTCCACCAACCAACTTCACCTCTAAAAACTCAATCAATGAAATCAACAAATACATGTGGCACTCCAAGGACTCGAACCTAGGATACTCACATCGAAATTCCACGCACTTATGCATTACGCTATCAAGACAATTTATCAATTTCTACAGCTCCAACTTCCTTATAGCCGGAAACTCGCAAGTGGTCAATTGGGCACACAATACCAATGTCTTGGCCATGTGCAACAAGGGCCTATTTTACTAATCATAACATCAACAATACAGTTTCTGGAGAAAAGAGTCCAAGATTTACCTCATCACAGGAAAGCGTGACAGCAACGTGTCTGCCTCGTAACCCAAGGGTCCTGGGTTCGATTCCCGCCCTGGGGTACAGATTGTCGGGAGGCTATTTTAACATCTAACGAAATTTAGGTGTATTGGTAAAATTGTAAAGAGGGTTGAAAGTAAGATCGGAGCTCCATAACCCTCCTTAAGGGGGGTGACCTGCTTTTGGTTATTTTTGTCCTTTTCTCTTTCTCTGGCTTGTATCCATTCGGCCCCATTCAACCAACTATTTTAAGACGTTTATCTCCATCTAGGTGTCGATTTCTTCCTGGCGAGCGATAGCGAGCCAGCATTATATGAAGAAATCCGGCTTCGCCGGAGACATTTTTCTATCGAAAAATGTACAAATTTAGCCTGCTGTCAAACAAAAATAAAAAATATGCTGGCTCGCCACCGCTCACCAGTAAAAAATTGACACCTGGATGGGGATAAACGTCTGAAAAACAGTAGGCTGAATGGGGCCAAATGGATACAAGCCAGAGAAAGATAGAAAAGGACAGAACAAAAACAGGTTACCTCCCTTAAGCCGGTATCACACGAGCGCTTTTTCCCTCAACATTTATCCTTAACACTGGTCTGGCAGCTTATGGAGGTAAACATTTAAAATATTTCTATCACCTAAATGCATCTATCCTCAGTCTAGTTTCCGATACCAGTGCATAATATCTAATAAATGTTGCCAGAAAAATGTTGATCATCGAATGTTGACTATAAAACCTCTCGTGTGATACCGGCTTTACGGGCAAGGTGTAAAAGCCAAATCCTACACGTGATCATGTGTTTCACCTCCCTTTAGATGACCCAGCTCATACCGTGGTCTCAATAATCCGGTATCACACTGGAGCTTTTATAGTCAATATTCGATGATCAAAATTTTTCACTAGGCTGCTGGTAGATGAATTTAGGTAACCGAGATATTTTAAATGTTGACCTCATAAGCTGCCAGATCAGTGTTGAGGATAAATGTTGAGTGAAAAAGCGCTCGTGTGATACCGGGTAAGCGACAACCTTGATTGCAACATACCCAGAGGAACACCATTCAACTCAATGACTGGGACAGGTCGATATAATCAATCTTACTACATATACAGACAGACAGTTAGGAAGAAATGTTACAGATCAGAGAGCCCTTTCCGAGGATCGAGTGAGACATCTATCTCTCTCTCTCTCTCTCTCTCTCTCTCTCTCTCTCTCTCTCTCTCTCTCTCTCTCTCTCGCTCGCTCGCTCGCTCTCTCGCTCGCTCGCTCGCTCGCTCGCTCGCTCGCTCGCTCGCTCGCTCGCTCTCGCTCTCTCTCTCTCTCTCTCTCTCTATCTATCACGTGCTATCACTGCGTATCACTATCACCTCGGATCTTATATATCGCTCGTCAGGAAAAAAACTGACACCAAAATGGTACGAAAGGTCTTAAAATAGACAAAGCAATGAAGCGAAAGGGCTTAACATTGCCAAACTAATGGGGCGAACATATCTATATAATATTTTCGATTGTCTGTGTGTGTGTGGGTGTGTGTGTTCTTCATAGGCGGCCGCAGTTTTGGACCTGGGGAGCTGAAACTTTGCATGTGGGTGTCAATTGACCTGGGTCAGGTCATAGAGGGGGCGAGGCCACGATCGGAGGTCGTTTCGAGGCCGAAATTGAAAAAAAATAGAAAACAAAAATAAAAAAATTGCCGTTTGGGGCAGAAGGAGGCCTCCGATCGAAAAGGTGTTTGGAACGAAAGTTGTTCGCAGCCCCCCAAAATGGGGGTACGGATGAGGTCAGATTCAAAATCGGAGGTCATTTAGCGGCCGAAATCGAGGTCGCCGTTTAATGAGGCACAGGGAGGTCGAGGCCGGTGATTATGGTAGTAGTAGTATTGTGATGATTGTGGTAGTAGTGATTGATGATGGTGATTATGGTAGTAGTAGTGGTGGTACTAGTGATGGTGATTATGGAGATTACCCGGGCAACGCCGGGTACCCCTGCTAGTTATAATCTAAAACAAGACACCTAATGGGGCTAAACATGAGAGAGAAGTGGGTCCAGAAAAAACATCAGCCCCCTTTAAGTCTAGGTCCTAGGTCGGTCAAACCAAAATTAGTCAGGTAGGCGAGAGATTGATTTGGCTTGACTAATTAATTAATGTTTTCTGTGTACGAGGGAGGGGAAAATATCGGGCCGGAGAGGGGAAATGAAGGGGGGGGGGGGGGGGGGGAAGGAAGGAGAGGGGGAGGAAGCGTGTGGGAGGGGAGGGAAGGAAGGGAGGGGAAAATATTGGGCATGAGAGGGGAAACGAAGGGGTGGGTGGGAGGGGAGGGAAGGAAAGAGGGGAAAGTGTTGAGAGGGGAGAGGGTGTGAGAGAGGGGGAGATAATGATGGTGATAGTATAATGTTAGTATAAGTTGGCTTGGGGTGTGATGTTTGGTCCTTACTCCACCTACGGCTAAAATTATCGTAAGGCCCGCCGAAGTGACTTGTAGTACTCGGCATCTTCAGGTCACTCTTACTATCAACTTGTGCAACTTTCGCGGCCTTTCCTCTAAATTTCCCTCTGTTGAACACCATCTCTCCTCCTACAAACTCCTCACTGAAACTCAGGTGTGTGAAGCAACTGCCAGCAGCCCCTTCTCTGTATCCTCCTACTTTCTCTATCCTAGTTTCAAAGCCAAAGGCGAATGTTACAAACTCACTTGCTCTCGTGTTCCCGATTTCGACTCCTCTGCATTCTCAACTATATGGCTCAAACTATCCTGTCAATCTCATACTAAATATTTCTGTGCTGTCTATCTTTCCCCTAGCTCTACATACTTTCCCAAATTCTTTGCCTATCTAAACTCTAAAGTGGAACACATTCTATCCATTTTTCCTTTCTCAGAAATCTCCATCTTATATATACTGTATATATATATTAAGAGAAAGAGAGAGCGCGTGCTGAGGAGAGAGATAACAATCCACACTTACGCCAAGCAGGTCCGATTATATTGATGAAATGTCTGGAGCCCGGCGTCGCTCAGGTAAATGTCTGGAGCCCGGCGTCGCTCAGGTAGCAATAATGAGGCGGTAAGTAGCATTAGCCAGGTGGGAGGTCTGGGTGGTGGTACTCTGGGGATACCAACACCAACACCACTACTACTACACCTTATTATAACACCATCACCACCACCACCACCACCACCACTACTACAACACCTTATTATAACTCTATCACCACCACTAAACCTTATTATAACATCATCACCACTACTACCACCACTACAACACCTTATTGTAACTCCACCACCACTACAACACCTTATTATACTCCACCACCAGTACCACCACCACCACTACAACACCTTATTATAACACCATCACCACCACCACCACCACCACCACTACTACAACACCTTATTATAACTCTATCACCACCACTAAACCTTATTATAACATCATCACCACTACTACCACCACTACAACACCTTATTATAACTCCACCACCAGTACCACCACCACCACTACAACACCTTATTATAACTCCACCACCAGTACCACCACCACCACTACAACACCTTATTATAACACCATCACCACCACCACCACCACTACATCTTATTATAACTCCATCACCACCACTACACCTTATTATAACACCATCACTACCACCACCACTACATCTTATTATAACTCCATCACCACCACTACACCTTATTATAACACCATCACCACCACCACCACTACATCTTATTATAACTCCATCACCACCACTACACCTTATTATAACACCATCACCACCACCACCACTACATCTATTATAACTCCATCACCACCACTACACCTTTATTTAACACCATCACCACCACCACCACTACATCTTATTATAACTCCATCACCACCACTACACCTTATTATAACACCATCACTACCACCACCACTACATCTTATTATAACTCTATCACCACCACTACACCTTATTATAACACCATCACCACCACCACCACTACATCTTATTATAACTCCATCACCACCACTACACCTTATTATAACACCATCACCACCACCACCACTACATCTTATTTAACTCCATCACCACCACTACACCTTTATAACACCATCACTACCACCACCACTACATCTTATTATAACTCTATCACCACCACTACACCTTATTATAACATCATCACCACTACTACCACCACTACAACACCTTATTATAACTCCACCACCAGTACCACCACCACCACTACAACACCTTATTATAACACCATCACCACCACCACCACCACACTACATATTATAACTCCATCACCACCACTACACCTATTTATAACCACCATCACCACCACCCCCACTACATCTTATTATAACTCCATCACCACCACTACACCTTATTATAACACCATCACCACCACCACCACTAACATCTTTTATAACTCCACCACCACCACCACTACACCTTATTATAACACCATCACTACCACCACCACTACATCTTATTATAACTCCATCACCACCACTACACCTTATTATAACACCATCACCACCACCACCACTACATCTTATTATAACTCCATCACCACCACTACACCTTATTATAACACCATCACTACCACCACCACTACATCTTATTATAACTCCATCACCACCACTACACACCTTATTATAAAACAACCACAACCACCACCACCACACCTTATTGTAACACTCCCCACCCACCTCCACCAACCCCACCTCCACCTCCACCAACCCCCCTCTCCCACACCATCCCCACCACTAAGCTGACGGGCCCTCATCCTCTCCCACAGGAATACATAATTTAGTTAACCCTATTTGGTCCGAAGAGTGGGTGGGGGGGCTATTTGGATCTACCCTGTTTTGTTTCAATAGTTTGGAGATTTTAAGACGTTTCACCGTAGTTGTTTGGCGATAATAAGACGCTTCATCCCATACAGGTATATATTGTTTCTGGGCGAGCGATAGCGAGCCTGTAACTTATGAGATATTGGCCTTTGGTGGGACACTTTCTATATCAACAAATATATACAAATTTAGCTTGAAGGGCGTCTTGGTGGGCATTCTACAGTTTGAAAGAAGTCTGGGGAAGTAGTTTTCGTTAGCCTAGAGGACATTAAGGAGAGGTTTCTAATTTGTTTCCTACTCCTCCAGCAATCTTAAAATTTCACCCCCTTGACCCCCTTTCAAGATAAATTTGTACATTTTTCGGTAGAAAAATGTCCCGGCCGAAGGCCGATTACTCTTAAATTACAGGCTCGCTATCGCTCGCCAGGATAAAATCGACACCTAAATGGCACGAACGGTCTTAAAATTGACAGAATGGGGCGGAAATTCTTAAAAATCACCAAACTAATGGGGCAAACATCTTACAAATCTCAAAAGCAATGGGGCTAGACATGAGGGAGAAAGGGGTCAAGAAAAAAGTCCCTCAAGTGGAAATCCCTCCTTAACCCCTTCAGCACTATTACGCCTTTTGACTTTTGATGCTGGTTACAATTACACGATGTTATGCAGTTTAAGAAGGGCGTGTGTTATATGTTATGTAGTTTAAGAAGGGCGTGTGTTATATGTTATGTAGTTTAAGGGCGTGTGTTATATGTTATGTAGTTTAAGAAGGGCGTGTGTTATATGTTATGCAGTTTAAGAAGGGCGTGTGTTATATGTTATGTAGTTTAAGAAGGCCGTGTGTTATATGTTATGTAGTTTAAGAAGGGCGTGTGTTATATGTTATGTAGTTTAAGAAGGGCGTGTGTTATATGTTATGCAGTTTAAGAAGGGCGTGTTATATGTTATGTAGTTTTAAGAAGGGCGTGTGTTATATGTTATGTAGTTTAAGAAGGCGTGTGTTATATGTTATGTAGTTTAAGAAGGGCGTGTGTTATATGTTATGTAGTTTAAGAAGGGCGTGTGTTATATGTTATGTAGTTTAAGAAGGGCGTGTGTTATATTTTATGTAGTTTAAGAAGGGCGTGTGTTATATTTTATGCAGTTTAAGAAGGGCGTGTGTTATATTTTATGTAGTTTAAGAAGGGCATGTGTTATATGTTATGCAGTTTAAGAAGGGCGTGTGTATATGTTATGCAGGTTATGTTGTTTAGAAGGGCGTGTTATATGTTATGTAGTTTAAGAAGGGCGTGTGTTATATGTTATGTAGTTTTAAGAGGGCGTGTGTTATATGTTATGTAGTTTAAGAAGGGCGTGTGTTATATGTTATGTAGTTTAAGAAGGGCGTGTGTTATATGTTATGTAGTTTAAGAAGGGCGTGTGTGTTATATGTTATGTAGTTTAAGAAGGGCGTGTGTTATTTTATGCAGTTTTAAGAAGGGCGTGTGTTATATTTATGCAGTTTAAGAAGGGCGTGTGTTATGTTATGTAGTTTAAGAAGGGCGTTGTGTTATATGTTATGCAGTTTAAGAAGGGCGTGTGTTATATGTTATGTAGTTTAAGAAGGGCGTGTGTTATATGTTATGCAGTTTAAGAAGGGCGTGTGTTATATGTTATGTAGTTTAAGAAGGGCGTGTGTTATATGTTATGTAGTTTAAGAAGGGCGTGTGTTATATTTTATGCAGTTTAAGAAGGGCGTGTGTTATATTTATGCAGTTTAAGAAGGGCGTGTGTTATATGTTATGCAGTTTAAGAAGGGCGTGTGTTATATGTTATGCAGTTTAAGAAGGGCGTGTGTTATATGTTATGTAGTTTAAGAAGGGCGTGTGTTATATGTTATGCAGTTTAAGAAGGGCGTGTGTTATATGTTATGTAGTTTAAGAAGGGCGTGTGTTATATGTTATGTAGTTTAAGAAGGGCGTGTGTTATATGTTATGCAGTTTAAGAAGGGCGTGTGTTATATGTTATGCAGTTTAAGAAGGGCGTGTGTTATATGTTATGTAGTTTAAGAAGGGCGTGTGTTATATGTTATGCAGTTTAAGAAGGGCGTGTGTTATATGTTATGCAGTTTAAGAAGGGCGTGTGTTATATGTTATGTAGTTTAAGAAGGGCGTGTGTTATATGTTATGTAGTTTAAGAAGGGCGTGTGTTATATGTTATGTAGTTTAAGAAGGGCGTGTGTTATATGTTATGTAGTTTAAGAAGGGCGTGTGTTATATGTTATGCAGTTTAAGAAGGGCGTGTGTTATATGTTATGCAGTTTAAGAAGGGCGTGTGTTATATGTTATGCAGTTTAAGAAGGGCGTGTGTTATATGTTATGCAGTTTAAGAAGGGCGTGTGTTATATTTTATGCAGTTTAAGAAGGGCGTGTGTTATATTTAAAGGGGCTAGTGGCTGTTACTTTTATTTCTTCTATTAATTAACGTATTCAATTATTTGTTAAGTTTCCTCCCTAGACCTCCATCAAGCTTAGACAAACACCCCCTAGACCGCCCCTTCAAGCTAGATTTGTACATTTGTCGGTATACAAATGTCTCGGCCTTAAGTCGGTTCCTCTTAAAATGTACATGTTTAGTTATATTATACCTAAATATCGACTGGGTAAAGGGGTACATCCCTGGTCTTCCGGTCACCAGTGTTTGCGGGACAGCCAGTTAAAGGGGAGATGGGCACGTTTTCTGGTCCCCCTTCTTCCTCATGTTAAGCCCCATTAGTTTCCAGATTCTATGACGTTCGGCCCATTAGTTTGGCGATTTTAAGAAATGTCGCCCCATTTCTTTGTCAATATTTAGACTATTCGTGTTATTTACTGTATACGTACATTTCTTCCTAGCGAGCGATAGCGAAACTAATTTGAGAGGAACCGGCCTTCGGCCTGGATATTTGTCTATCGACATAAGTACAAATTAATCTTGAACGAGGGTCATGGGGGAATATTCTAAGCTTGATGAAGGTTTAGGGGGACTCTAAAAGAACATATATATATATATATATATATATATATATATATATATATATATATATATATATATATATATATATATATGAGGAAATAAATACGCCCCTCCTCCCTTATGGCCGAGAAACTGACCCCAACCATTCTGCCAGGCCAAGGCATGTTTACCTCCATGTTTACCTCCAGTTGATTTGAGACTTTAACCCCTTCAGCACGATGACGTAATATGAACCCTTTCACGCATTTATGACGCAGAGGTTGCCAGATTAGCAATAATAAATAGAGTTCTCTCTTATAATTACCTCTCCAAAATTAGTTTTCTGCCCACAGCTAACTCAAAGACAACTGCAGAGGTTGAAGTAACTAAACTAAAAGGTTTCTAAATACCCCTGATGGTAACAAAGGCTTTAAAGTATCCCCAATAGGCTCAACACAGCTAACTCAAAGACAACTGCAGAGGTTGGAGTAACTAAACTAAAGGTTTCTAAATACCCCTGATGGTAACAAAGGCTTTAAAGTATCCCCAATAGGCTCAACACAGCTAACTCAAAGACAACTGCAGAGGTTGAAGTAACTAAACTAAAGGTTTCTAAATACCCCTGATGGTAACAAAGGCTTTAAAGTATCCCCAATAGGCTCAACACAGCTAACTCAAAGACAACTGCAGAGGTTGAAGTAACTAAACTAAAGGTTTCTAAATACCCCTGATGGTAACAAAGGCTTTAAAGTATCCCCAAGTCTCAACACAGCTAACTCAAAGACAACTGCAGAGGTTGGAGTAACTAAACTAAAGGTTTCTAAATACCCCTGATGGTAACAAAGGCTTTACAGTAGCCCCAATAGGCTCAAAATCGCGTCATATGTCGGAGAGGGTTAATTATATTCTGGTCACCATTAAACGATTCTCTTTAGCTTATACTCTACCTCGCAATAAACCCTCTAAATAGCATAGGTTCTTTTTAAACTGCATACAATCGTCTAATGTTCGTCAGACTCCAGGGTAAAAGAGAAGTCATCGTGTTGAAGGGGTTAAGACGTTCGTTCCATTAGTTTGGCGATTTTAAGACTTCACCCCATTTCTTTGTCAATGTTGAGACTTTTCGTGCCATTTAGGTGTCGATTTTTTCCTGGTGAGCGATAACGAGCCTGAAATATAGGATAAATTGGCCTTGGGCCGGGACATTTTTCTACCGAAAAATGTACAAATTTATCTCGAAGAGGGGTCTAGGGTGATGTTTATTTAAGGTTGAGGAAGGTCTAGCGAGGAAACTTTAAAAAAAAAAAAAAAAAATAATAATAATAATAATAATAATAAAAAAATAAATAAAAAAAACCCTTACCCCCATTATTAGAAATGCGGGAAGTTCTTTGGTTAGTATCATTGTCTCAAAATGTCTTCCTACCCCCCCCCCCCCTCTCTCTCTCTCTCTCTCTCTCTCTCTCTCTCTCTCTCTCTCTCTCTCTCTCCCCACTCAATTTATCATATCGTTCACTTCCCTGTCCTTCCTACATGGTTCTATTATCGTCAATTTAACTCGTGGTTATCATATATTCTCTCTCTCTCTCTCTCTCTCTTTCTCTTACTCTTTCTCTTTATTTCTCTCTCTCTCTCTCTCTCCCTCTCTTTCTCTTTATTTTTCTCCTTATCACTCTTTTCTTTATTTATCCTCTCTCCTCCTCTCAACTCGTTTGTCTGTCCATTTCTCTCTCTCTCTCTCTCTCTTCCTCTCTTCTCTCTCTCTCTCTCGGTTATGGTCTTGTATTTCCACCTCCCATTTTTTCTCTTTTTGCCACCCACTCTCAATCCCACCCCTCCACTCTTCTTCCTATTATACGTCTTTTTAATCATTTTCTCACTTCAATCACCCCCCCCATCACTTACTCCTCTCCCATGACTCACCTTCTCCTCCCACTCACCCTACTTCCCCCTCACCACCCCTCTCTCCCACTCACAACATTCCTCTCCCAAATCCGCCCACTCACCCCTCTCCATCAATCATTCCTCTCCCATTCTCTCCTCTCTCCCCTTCTCTCTCCCCTCACTTCTTCTCAACTCTCCTCTCACTCAACTCCTTCCCATTCACCCCTCTCCTTCCCACTCACCCCTCTCCTCCCCACTCACTCCTCTCCTTCCCACTCACCATCACTCCCCCTTCTCTCACTCCCCTCCCTCTCCCACTCACCTCCCTCCTCCCACTCCCCCCCTCTCCTCTCCCATCCACTCCTCCCCTCTCCTCTCCCCACTCACCCACCTCTCCTCTCCCACCACCCCCCCTCCCATCTCCTCCCCCCTCCCCCCTCCTCTCCCCACCCCCCCCTTCCCCTCTCTCACCCCCCCTCTCCCCCCCTCTCCCACTCAACCCTCTCCTCTCCACTCCCCTCCCTCTCCCACTCAACCCTCTCCTCTCCCACTCAACCCTCTCCTCTCCCACTCACCCCTCTTCTCTCCGACTCAACCCTCTCCTCTCCCACTCACCCCTCTTCTCTCCCACTCCCCCCTCTTCTCCCCCACTCAACCCTCTCCTCTCCCCACTCCTCCCTCCCACTCCCTACCCTCCCCTCCCCCACCCCTCTCCCTCCCCCCCCTCTCCTCTCCCACTCCCCCAACCCCTCTCCCCCCTCTCCTCTCCCACTTCCCCCACCCCACTCCCCCCTCTCCTCTCCCACTCCCCCACCCCACTCCCCCCGGTCCTTATTTATTCCTCCTGTGATTAGCAAGTTAGTTAATTAATGTGTTTTGGGGCGGGCGGCAGAGGCGGCATCCTGTCCTTGTTATAGGCAAGTGTTTCCCTCCCTCTCCCTCTCCCTCCCCCTATCCCCTGCCTCCCTCCCTCCCTCTCTCTCTCTCTCGCTCTCTCTCTCTATCTCTCTCTCTCTCTCTTACCTTTTATTTGATTGGGCATTATCTTGTATATTTCTTTTTATATTGCTCCCTAGCCCCATTCTCATTCTCTCATTCTCTCTCTCTTTCTCTCTCTCATTCTCTCTCTCTCTCTCTCTCTCATTCTCTCTCTCTCTCTCTCTCTCATTCTCTCTCTCACCCTATATTTGATTGGGCATTATCTTGTTTATTGTATCTCTTCTTCTACCTCCCCTCGCCTCTACTCCCCCAATTTCCTTCCTCTTCTTCCTCCCCTCCCCCATACTCCCCCATCTTCCCTCCTCCTCTCTTCTTCCACCCCACCTCTCCACTCCCCCATCTGTCCTCCTCCTCTCTTCTTGTCTTTCCTCCCCTCCCCCCTACTTCCCCATCTTCCCTCCACTCTCTTCCATCCTCTTCTCCTGCTCTCTCCCTCCTGTCCCTCTTCTTATCCTCCCCTCCCATTCCTCTTCTTCTCTCCCCCCCCCCTCCCTCCCTCCCTCTCCTCCGTCTTTTCATATCTCCTCCTTAAATGAAGGATTAAAATCTATTAAACTCAACCTTCCCCAGGAGCGGGGCAAAGTTTCCGGGAGGTGGTCCGGGGGGGGGGGGGGGGGGCGGCGGAGGGGGGTATGAAGTGCCATCTCGCGGACTAGGGGGGTGGGGGGGGGAAGAGGAGGAAGAGGGGAAGGAGGGGAAGGAGGAGGAAGAGAAGGTGTAAGTAGGATCACTCTTATTCACCTTGGGAATTCACTCTCACTCACTTTGGGGTTTGGCGCGCGCGCGCTCTCTCTCTCTCTCTCTGCTGTGTGTGTGTGTGTGTGCTGTATGAAGGAGGGAGTGAGTAGTAATGATGCGTTGTGTAGTGTGTGTGTGTGTGTGTGTGTGTGTGTGTGTGTGTGTGTGTGTGTGTGTGTGTGTCTCTCTATCAGTAGCCAATACATATCTATCCAGTATCTACCTAAATGTCTTCTTTCGTCTACCTGTCTCAGCGACCGACGGCGTTTAAGAGGCTGTTTTTTGGTCTATTAATGAATTACTTAATGTATTCTTTAGTTTCCTCCCTAGACCTCCATTAAGCTTAGAAAAACACCCCCTAGACCCCCCTTCACGATGAATTTGTACATTTTTCGGTAAACCACTTCCTTTTAAAATTACAGGAAAAATCGACACCTAAATGGCACGAAAGGTCTTAAAATTGACAACGAAATGGAGCGAAAGGTGTTCAAATCGCCAAACTAATGGGCCGAACGTTTTAAAATGACAAAACTAATGGGGCTAAGCATGAGGGAGAGGTTGTCCCACAAATACCACTTCCTGCCCTCAGTCAACCTGTACTGTGACGACCTTTTCATTTTCATAGAACTGAGATTTGACTATTTTATTCAGCTTAGGAAAGACGTCTCGATAGTCAACAGGTTTAAGGGGAGAATGTTTAACTTATTTATTTGTATTTTTTTTGTTTTTGTTTAATTCAGTTTATTTCCTAGACCTCCAATCAAGCTTTAAAAGAATACTACCAAGATCCCCCTTCGAGATAATTTTGTGCATTTTTCGGTAGATAATGCTCCGGCCAAAGGCCAGTTCCTCTTAAATTGAATGGTTGCTATTGCACGCCTGGAAAAAAAATCGACATTAGAAGCTTAAGGAGAGGTATTTAGTGTGTTCCCTAGACCTCCAGCAAGCTTAAAATTACACCCCCTTGAGTCCCTTTCAAGATTAATTTGTACATTTTTCGGTAGAAAAATGTCCCGGCCGAAGGCCGTTTCCTCTTAAATTACAGGCTCGCTATCGCTCGCCATGATAAAATCGACACCTGAATAACACGAAAGATTTTAACATGGGGTGAAAGTTCTTAAAATCGCCAAACTAACGGGGCGAACGTTTTATAATATCAAAAGCAATTGGGATATACATAAGGGAGAAAGGAGTTCAGAAAAAAATCCTCCAGGTGGAAATCTCCCCTAAATGAAGGTCTAAGGAGGAAATTAAAAAGTTCCCCTCAAGGCGATGTCTTATGAACGCTACTTTGTTCGTCGCATTTCGATCAACAGGTGTTTTCTCTATTTTATGCTATGTTTTCATTGGAATCGACAAGATGACGCATTGTTGTTTTTAGTATTGGCTATTATTGGACAAGTTGGATCAGCTTAGGAAGAAGGGTCTGTTGTGGGGCTCACAGGGTTAATTGGTGCAGCTTTTTGTCCCTCTGATGCTTGGAGGTCTTTCCTAAGCTAATTAAAATCGTCTAGTGTTAGCCAGACACCGCCGTATTGAAGGGGTTAAGAGGAGATGGGTCGTTTTTGCTGGACTCCTTTCTCCCTCGTGTTTAGCCCCATTAGTTTTGAAATTTTAAGACGTTCGGCTCATTAATTTGGCGATTTGAACACCTTTAGCTCCATTTCGTTGTCAATTTCAAGACCTATCGTGCCATGTAGGTGTCGATTTTGTCCTGGCGAGCGATAGCGAGCCTGTAATTATAAGAGTATAAGGCAGAATAAAGTTAGAAAGACGTAGCTGGTACAGAAGATAAGATAAGATAGGATATTTTAAAGATAAGAAGTGTTTATTTATCCCATTTACATTACATCTATTTATATACAGTACATGTGTTATAAACAGAAGGGGTTAAGTGAGATAGTTGGAAGCCTGTTATTTGCTGCAGGCCATTGCTAAGCTGAAAAAAATAGTCTATTTGTAGCCAGAATACATTACAAAGGAGTACAAAGGAGTACAAAGAAAATCAAGCAACAACAGGTCTAGTGACCCTTCTAGGCTGCTTGTCCTCCAAAACACTGAGGATCAAGTGTCCAAACAGTGGTTTAGAGTGGGTAAGGGAACATTGGAAAGGGAACTACTGCCCTAGAACTAATGTCCGTGGCAGGATTAGGAAGTTAGTAGAGGACAGATGGGTTAATAACTGAGGGGGGGATAAAATAAAGTTATTCATTTACAAACAAAAGGACGGCGCCAGTACTGAACGGTCCAATCCTTAAGGGAGCCCACCTCGCTTTTGTAATCTTTCTCTCCCTCTCTCTTTGGCTTGTATCCATTCGGCCCCATTCAGCCTACTGTTTTAAGACGTTTACCCCCATCCAGGTGTCAATGTTTTCCTGGCGAGTGGTAGCGAGCCAGCATATATATATAGATTTATTTTTACAGCAAGCTAAATTTGTATATTTTTCGATAGAAAAATGTCTCCGGCGAAGCCCGATTTCTCCATACAATGATGGCTTGCTATCGCTCGCCAGGAATAAATCGACACCTGGATGGGGATAAACGTCTTAAAACAGTTGGCTGAATGGGGCCGAATGGATACAAGCCAGGGAAAGAGAGAAAATGAGAGGAAAAAAAAGCAGGTGACCCCCCCGTAAATGAATATGACGTGTTTTGAACTTTCATTCTGGCTATCATTAGACGATTCTACACAGCTTAGAAAGGATCTGTGTAAATTCAAAGGGGCAAAGGCAACCTCAATTAACCCTCTGACTTCCATATACTGGGGGTGCTTATATCTGAAAACCTAAAGACCTCAGATCAATGTGCAGCAGCTGCGAACAAGGCCAATAGAGGATTGGGATATATTAACAAAAGTTTTACTTATAAAACATGAAAACATTATAGTACCTTTATTTAAAAGCATAGTGAGGCCTCATCTTGAATATGGCGTGGAATTTTGGTCTCCTTATCTGAGCAAGGACATTGAGAAACTCGAGTCGGTGCAGCGTAGAGCGACAAAGTAATTCCGTCACTAAGAAACAAATCTTATCATGAAAGACTAAAAACATTAAATTTATTTTCACTTAAGAAAAGAAGATTGCGAGGTCAATTAATCGAGTGTTTCAAGATACTAAAGCGATTTGACAAAATTGATGTAGATTCACTTTGTAGCAAATTTTATTTTAGCATTAAGTCCGGACTACCCAGTAGGGACCGCAAGGTGTGTGTAGTCTGTATATCTATGTAACTCTCTCTCTCTCTCTAAATCTGGTGAGCTCCCCTCCAAAACACCACCACCACACGTCCGTCCCAGATTGAGTGCTTAACAGTCAAGTTACCACGATAAGAGAAGTTCCAGTAATATCTGGGCCGAGGGAGGACGAGGACGAGGTTGAGGAGAGTAGATGGAGGTTGAGAGGAGGAGGAGGGGAGTAGGTGGAAGTGGAGGAGTAGGTGGAAGAGGACGAGGAGGAGGAGGTTGAGGAATACAAAGGAGAGGAGGAGAAGGAGAGTAGGTGGAGGAGGAGGTTGAGGAGGACGAGTAGGTGGAAGTGGAGAGGGGAGAGAGGACGAGGAGAAGGAGAGTAGGTGGAGAGGGAGGAGTAGGTGGAGGTTGAGGAGGAGGAGTACGTGGAGGTGGAGAGGGGAGAGGGGATATGGAGGGGGTTGAAGAGGAGAGTAGGTGGAGGGAGGGAGAGAGAGGACGAGGAGATGGAGGAGGAGGTTGATGAGGGGAGTAGGTGAAGAGGTGGAGATGGGAGAAGAGAGGAGGTGGAGATGGAGCAGAGAGGAGAGATGGAGGAGGAGAGAGAAGGAGAAATCAGAGAAAGTGGAGGAGAGAGAGAGAGAGTTACAAGTAGTTACAAAGAATAGTTAGTGTCTCGTAGACCTTGCGGTCCATTCCGAGGAGATACTGAAGTGGAAAGTGGGAAACTGTTTAGTGCACTACACTCTCGACAGTGTGCAAAATACTATTTACTCTCTTCTTGAACTGCTCTACTGAAGAACTGTAATTACAACTTCAGAGGGAAGTTTGCTCCAGGTAGAACAGATCTTGTATGCGAAAAGGTTTCCACAAATACTAATTTCCAGCCATGGTTGCATGTTGTATTCATATTGAGGCTAAATTTGTTGCTATAATCCACATTGTCAAACCCATTAAGTATCATAAAAACTTCAATGAGCTGACCTCGTAGTCTGTGTGTCTCCAACGGGAAGAGATAAAGAGCTCTCAACCGATCATCACAGCTCAGTCTTATAAGCGATGGAATAAGCTTTGTAGCCCTAGCTTGTACTCATTCCAGTCGCTCTATATCTTTCCTGAATGATGGAGACCAGCATTGAACAGCATACTCCAGGAGAGGCCGTACCAGAGCGTTGTAAAGTGTGAGGACTGTGTGTGTGTGCGTGTGAAATTGTATGTGGATGAATGTTCGCTAATATGTGCTTGTCGGTTGATATGATTACAATTATAAATTGATATCAATGGTAGCCACCATTAGAGAAGTAATAAAGTGTGTAACGTACTGTATACAGTAGGTGCCTTTTAAGAGAGTTAAAATATCAAAAGGCTCAGCCAATGTAACAATATTTGTATATAGGCAGCTATAGTCTATTCGCTGTAAGTAGGCAAGAAATCATGACCTCTATCCTCTGTAACTCAAAAAGGGCTAGAGTAAATTGGCTGTAACTGCCCACATCTATTCCTTGACTGACTCTTCCCAAATGGTAGAAATATTAGTTCGATTACTCTAGTCGTTTTTGAGTTACATAGGTTAGGTCATGATTTTTCGCCTACTTACAGCGAATAGACTATAGGCTACTTGTCTTGTCTAAATATTCAATTATATTAAATTCTCTCTTGTCCGCCTTTGAGTATCCAACCCCCGAACCCCCACCTGTTCCGAAGCCTCGATCACATAAGTATCCCAATCCCCTCTCCGACCGCCAAACACACACACACACACACTCTCTCACTCTCACACATAACCTACATACTCTCTCTCTCTTTGTCCGCCTTTGAGTATCCAAACCTCTGAACCCCCAAACCCCCACCTGTTCCGAAGCCTCGATCACATAAGTATCCCAATCCCCTCTCCGACCGCCACACACACACTCTCGCTCGCTCTCTCGCTCTAGCTCCCTTCTCAGTCCCTCCCACTAAAACTTTTCATATTAATTCTCTTTAATTAAGCTTCAAGAAGTAGACTAGAGTGAATAATGTCCCACAAATCCGTCTAACTTTGCTAATCTGCTTTGCGCGAAAAACTTGGCGATTTTTTCTTATTAATTGGGCTCTGAGACGGAGAGGGGGGAGGGGAGGGGGAGGGAGAGGGAGGAGGAGGAGGAGATTGGAGCGGGAGGGAGGGAGGGAGGGAGGAGCATAGAGGTAAGACGGTGACTGGGGAAGAATGGGAGAGGAGGAGGAAATGAAGAGTGGGAGGGAGGGAGGAGGAGGAAGGGAAGGCGAGGAGAAGGGGAGGAGGAGAAGGAAGAGAAGAAGGAGAGGAGGAAGAGAACGGGAGGAGGAAGTTGACAAAAGGGGAGTAGGGGAGTCAGAGGAGAATAGAGGTAGGAAGGCGAAGGTGGAAGAATAGAAGAGGGGGAAGGGAAGGAAAGGAGGGGGAGGAGAACAGGATGAGAAGAAGAGGAGGAAGGGAACGGAGGAAGAAGGGAAGAGGAGGGAAGTGGGAGGAGAAAAGAATAGGAGGGGAGGGGGAGGAGAAGAGTAGGAGGGGAGGGGGAGGAGAAGAACAGGGGGTGGGAGAGAAGGGGGGTGGGGGGAGAAGAGAAGGGGGGGGGGGGGGGGAGAAGAGGAGGAGGAAGAGAAGAGAAGGGGAGGGGGAGAAGAGGAGGAGGAGAAGAGAAGGAGAGGGGGATGAGAAGAGAAGGAGGGGAGGGGGAGGAGGAGGGCAGGGGGAGGAAGAGGAGGCGACGGAGGAGGAGAGTGGGAGCTAGAGAAGGGTGGAGGGGGGGGGGGGGGAGAAGATTGAGAAGCGGAGGGAATGTGACAGTGGTTGAGAGAGAGAGAGAGTTACAAAGGTGAATCTGCTAAGTCTGATCGTCTGCTTTTTCTGAGGCCGGTTCGTCCTATATTACAGTCTGGCTATCGCTCGCCAGGGAATGAAAATAGACACCTAAATAGCACGAAAAGGTCTTAAAATCGACAAAGAAATGGGGCGAAATGTCTAAAAATCGCCAAACTAATGGGCCGAACATCTTATACTATCAAAACTAATGGGGCTAAGCATGAGGGAGAAGGGGGTCCAGAAAAAATTAGCTCTTAGTAAAGTTGACGATACCGAAGAAAACGAGCCTAAAAAATGAGGGGGGTCCAGAGGAAAAAAAATAAAAAAATAATTGGTACGGTATGGCGTCTTAGTGGGCATCAAGACAGGGCAAGGGAAGGGTAGAGCGATAGAGAGTCGAGGGACAGGGAGGGAGGGAGGGGGAGAGGAAGAGAGAGAGAGTGAGTGTGTGAAAGTGAGTGAGTTTCGATATCGAGAGAGAGGGAGAGAGACGGAGCTAGAGTTTCGATGTTAAGAGAATAGCGAGAGACACCGCCAACCCCCAACCCCCCCATCTCACTCTTTTATAAAACTTGGGGGGGGGGGGGGGGGGGGACAGGATGAGAGAGTAGGATCCTCATATTTCATCTCGTGTAATCCCTAATAGTCTTCCCCCCCCCCCCCCCCCGGAACCCTGGTTACTAATAATTACAAAGTTTTGACCCAAGTTATCAAAATGACATCTCGGATTTTCCTAGCTCGGGGTTGGGGGGGGGGGGGGGGGAGGCTTTGGAAAGGGGTAAGGAGGCGATGGTGGGGAGGTGGATGGGGTGGGGGGGTTAGTTTCTCCTCCTCCTCCTCTCCTCTACCTTCTCTTCCTCTTCCTCTTCTTCTATATTGTTCTTTTTGTTTGTCCTCTCCCCACTTCCCGTTCTCTTTATCTGCGTTTTACAGCTCCTTTTCCTCCTACTTATACTATTGCTCTCTCTCTCTCTCTCTCTCTCTCTCTCTCTTTATCATGATGATCTATTTTATATTCAGTTTTGTTAAACTGGTGTGTATATATATATATATATATATATATATATATATATATATATATATATATATATATATATATATATATATATATATATTAACTTTTAATTTACTATAACAGACCTATGGTAGAATATGCTTGCATTGTATGACAGGTGAATTAATTACGGAAGCAATAAACGCACGCACGCACACGCACACACACATTCACTCTCTCACACACACACACACAATGAATATCTCAAAATGTCTCCCCTCTTGAACAGTGACACATACAATCTATGGCTCCGCCTTCCTCTTATTTTTACCATACCCACCTCCCCTCTCTCTCTCTCTCTCTGTATCTCTCTCTTTCTGTCCCTCTCTCTCTCTCTCTCTGTCCCTCTCTCTCTCTCTCTCTGTCCCTCTCTCTCTCTCTGTCCCTCTCTCTCTCTCTGTCCCTCTCTCTCTCTCTGTCCCTCTCTCTCTACCTTCTTACCTCTCTCTCTCTCCTCTCTCTGTCCCTCTCTCTCTCTCTCTCTCTGTCCGTCTCTCTCTACCTTCTTACCTCTCTCTCTCTCTCTGTCCCTCTCTCTCTCTCTCTCTCTCTCTCTCTCTGTCCCTCTCTCTCTACCTTCTTACCTCTCTCACATCCTCCTTCCTTCCTTCCCCCCCCTCTCTCTCTCCTTCCATCTCTACCTTCTTTCTGTCCCACCCTCCTTCTCTCCTTCCTTACCTCCTAGTCTCCTTCTCTTCTTGTTCTACCTTCCCTTAATTGCTCTATACCTCCTCTCATTCTCTTCCCTTACTCTCTCCTCCTCCTCTTCCTCTCCATTCTCTTTCCTTCCCTCTTTCCCCCCTTTTTCTCCCTTTCTTTTTCCTCTCTCCCCCCTTCCCTGTCCTCGGTCTTTCTTTCTGCATCATACCTTTCTTTCCTCCCCCTTCTCTCTCTCTCTCCCTCTCCCCTCTTTTTCTCCCTTCCTCTCCCCCCCCTCCTCCCTGTCTTCTGTCTCTCTTTCACCCTCGCACCTTTCTTTTTCACTTTCTTTCCCGACTCCCTCCCTCACTCACTCTATTTTTTCTCACACCCTCCTTACCTTAGTCTCTCTCTCTCTCTCTCTCTCCCTCAGCACATCCTATCCTTCTCTCCTCTCCTTACTAATGTATTTATCTATCTCCTTATCCTCTTCTATTATCCCGTTCCCTGCTTCTATTTGCCCCTATCCTTTCTTCTCCTTCTAACTCTTATTTATTATTAATCTTCTTCTTCTTCTTCTTCTCATCATCATCATCATCATAATTAATTATTATTATTATGACTTATTATTATTATTCCAATTATCTCCCTTCTTCCTATTCACCTCCTGTTATTGTTGTTATTCATCCCCATTTGTTTTTCCTTCCTTCCGTGCTTCCCTCTCCTCTGCTTTCTGTCTCTCAATCATTATCCCTCCCTTCCTTCTATCTCCCTCTCTCCCTCTACCTCCCCCCTTTCCCTCTCTCCATTTATCTCCCTCTACCTCCTCCCTTTTCCCTCTTTCCCTTTACCTCCCTTCTATCTCCCTCTCTCCCTCTACCTCCTCCCTTTCCCATTATCTCCCTATCTCTCTCCCTTTTCCCTCTCTCCATCTATCTCCCTATCTCTCTCCTTTTTCCCTCTCTCCATCTATCTCCTCCCTTTTCCCCTATCTCCCTATCTCTCTCCCTTTTCCCTCTCTCCCTCTACCTCCTCCCTTTCCTCCTCTCTCCCTCCTCCCTTTCCTTCCCTGTATATGTTTCTACCTTTCCTTTCCCATCTCTCTCTACCTTAAGGGGAGGTTTCTAGTTTGTTTCCTACTCCTCCAGCAATCTTAAATTATCACCCCCTTGACCCCCTTTCAAGATAAATCTGTACATTTTTCGGTAGAAAAATGTCCCGGCCGAAGGCCGATTACTCTAAAATTACAGGCTCGCTATCGCTCGCCAGGATAAAATCGACACCTAAATGGCACGAAAGGTCTTAAAATTGACAGAATGGGGCGGAAATTCTTAAAAATCACCAAACTAATGGGGCAAACGTCTTAAAATCTCAAAAGCAATGGGGCTAGACATGAGGGAGAAAGGGGTCAAGAAAAAGTCCCTCAAGTGGAAATCTCCCCTTAACCCTTCCTTCCTTAACCCCTTTAGTACCGAGTTGTCCTTGTAAATATAATCTGGATATTATTAGATGATTTTATCCAGCTTAGGTATAGGACGTGTAGCAATTAAAAGGCTTCATACTATCACAATTAAAAGGCTTCATACTATCACAATTAAAAGGCTTCATACTATCACAAAAGGCTTCATACTATCACAATTAAAAGGCTTCATACTATCACAATTAAAAGGCTTCATACTATCACAATTAAAAGGCTTCATACTATCACAATTAAAAAGGCTTCATGCTATCACAATTAAAAGGCTTCATACTATCACAATTAAAAGGCTTCATACTACCACAATTAAAAGGCTTCATACTATCACAATTAAAAGGCTTCATACTACCACAATTAAAAGGCTTCATACTACCACAATTAAAAGGCTTCATACTATCACAATTAAAAGGCTTCATACTACCACAATTAAAAGGCTTCATACTATCACAATTAAAAGGCTTCATACTATCACAATTAAAAGGCTTCATACTATCACAATTAAAAGGCTTCATACTATCACAATTAAAAGGCTTCATACTATCACAATTAAAAGGCTTCATACTATCACAATTAAAAGGCTTCATACTATCACAATTACCCATTTTAACTACCACGGTTTCCTCCTAGGTTGCCTAACTTCGTCTAAATATAGCTGGAATAACACCAAATACATCCTCGGTAAGGAAGGGGTTAAGGGGACACTGGTTATTTTTGAGAGTCTATTTACTTATATATTCTTATATTTTTTTTGTTTTCTCCCCAGACCTCCATCAAACTTTAAATAAAAATCCATTAGATTCCCCTTGGAGATTAATTTGTGCATTTTTCGGTAGAAAAATGTCGCGGCCGAAGGCTGGTTCCTCCACAATTACAGGCTCGTTATCGCTCTTCAGGAAAAACAATCGACACCTTAAGGGCACGAAAGGTCTTAATATTGACAAAGAAATGGGGCGAAAGGTTTTAAAATCAACAAACTAATGGGACAAACTACTTAAAATCTCAAAACTAATGGGGTTAAGCATGAGGGAGAAGGGGGTCCAGAAAAGCGACCCATCTCCACTTCCTCCCTCCCTCCCTGTTCCTTTCCTTCCCCCTCCCTCTTTCGTTCTCTTCCTCCCACCCCCATTTCTCCCTCTCTCTCACCTCTCTCCATTTCTTCATTTTACCTCTTTCCTTCAATACCTTCCTCTGTCTTTCAATATCTTCCTCTCTCTCTTTCTTTCCTTCACAACTTTTTTCTCTCTTCTTACCTTACCTCCTTTCTTTACCTTTTCCCTCCTACCTTCCCTCCCCTTCCTAACCCCCTCTCCCTCCCCCTCGCCCTACCTCTTCCCTCCCATCCCTTCTTCTTCTTCTTCTTCTTCTTCTTCTTCTTCTTCTTCTTCTTCTTCTCCCCCCCCCCCCGGTGGTTTTGAACTAATTAGCCCCACAATCCCGTAGTGGTGATCCCCGGGTTGAGGGCGGGCGATCAGGACTTTACGACAAACTTAATTAAAAACGGGCAATTGACTGTCTCCCCCCCCCACCCCCCCCCTCCTCTTTGGGCCCCCTTGTATCCTTAGCTCTCCCTCTTTCTTGTACCCCCCCCCCCCCCCCCCCCGCTTACTACCCTCC
This sequence comes from Paralithodes platypus, assembly GCA_032716605.1. Taxonomy (NCBI): domain Eukaryota; kingdom Metazoa; phylum Arthropoda; class Malacostraca; order Decapoda; family Lithodidae; genus Paralithodes; species Paralithodes platypus. The sequence goes on along the minus strand of CM064533.1, from coordinate 54,093,310 downwards.
TGCTTACCTAGCTTGCTCTCCCTCTCCCTTTCTTCCTCTTGCCCTCCCTCTCCCTTGTTGCTCTCCCTCTCCCTTTCTTCCTCTTGCCCTCCCTCTCCCTTGTTGCTCTCCCTCTCCCTTCCTTGATCTCCCTCTCCCTTTCTTTCTCTCCCCCTCCCTTTCATTCTCTCCCCCTCCCTTTCTTTCTCTCCCTCTCCCTTTCTTGATCTCCCTCTCCCTTTCTTGCTCTCCCTCTCCCTTTCTTTCTCTCCCTCTCCCTTTCTTTCTCTCCCCCTCTCTCCTCTCCCTTTCTTGCACCCCTTCCCACCTCTCCCTTTCTTTCTCTCCCCCTCTCTCCTCTTCCTTACCTTATCTCCTCTCCCTTTCTTGCACCCCTTCCCACCTCCTCCTTGCCTTTTCTACCCACACTCATTTTATATCACAGTCTCCTCCTTATCTTCCCTCCCCCTACTCCTCTCTCCTCTTCCCTTCCTTCTTCCTCCTTACCTTCCCTACCCTCCCTCTCCCTTTCTTGCATCCCCCCTTCCTTCCCTCCCTCCTCCTCTTACTCCTACCTTCCCTACCCTCCCTCTCCCTTTACCTCCCCCTTTCTTGCACCCCTCCTCCTTCCTCCTACTCCTTACCTTACTTACCCTTCCTATTCCTTTAGCTCCCCCATTCTTGCACCCCTCCCCTCTTTCCCTCCTTACCTTCCCTATCCTCCCTCTCCCTTTACCTCCCCCTTTCTTGCACCCCTCCTTCCTCCTCCTCAACTTCCCTACCTTTCCTACCCTCCCTCTTCCTTTACCTCCCCCTTTCTTGCACACCTCCTCCTTCCTCACCTATTTTTCTATCGACAAATGTACAAATTTATCTTGAAGGAGGGCCTTGTTTTTTTTTTTTTTTTTTAAAGCTTGATGGAGGTCTAGGGAGGAAGCAAAACAATATAATATAAATATAGATAAACGAACAAATACATACGCCCATCGCCACTTAATTGACCCCTTGCGAGTTTCATGCTATAAGGAAGTTGGAGCCGTAAACATCGATATTTAAGAGAAATGCAAATATAATGTGGGTTTCTGATGGATAAAAAGTATGGTCAATTGGGTTGTATGTATTTATATATGTATTATGACCGTATTTTAGCTGATAATTCTGCTAAATATTGATGATCACAACTCCAACTTCCTTATAGCCTGAAACTCGCAAGTGGTCAATTGGCTGGTCGTTTGAATATAGATCCGAAGTCATGCTCACTTTATAGAATGCATAATTTCGTCCTTGTTTACATCAGTGTGTACAGTTCTGGTCTTCAAAACTATCTCTCTGAACTATGTTTACTACAATAGATACTTCTTAAACTGCACAACATCATCTGAATATCTATCTATCTATCTATCTATATTCAGGCCTACAATATAATAGAAAAGACGTCGCCGGTACAAAAGGGGTTACTAGTGTATAATTTAGACATAAAACACCAGCAGGAACTCATAAAAACACTCTGCTCTAACAATCTCTCTCTCTCTCACACAATCTCTCTCTCTCTCTCTCTCATCACACACACACACACACACACATACTCTTCTCAAACGGGCCCCTTCAGTAAAACCGACTTAATTCTTTCATTAACACAAGATAGCCAATCGCGGGAGCTGCGCTAATACCTCCTCATTACCGGGGGAGCGCTCGGCCCGGGGGGGAGACTTCAGACCAACCACCACTTTATTTGTCTGTGTTTTCTGCAACTAGGTTAGGCCAAGTCGTACAGTTAGGCTCAACATTTATATGGGGGGAGACCTCAGACCAACCACCACTTTATTTGTCTAGGTGTATTTCCTGCAACTAGGTTAGGTTAGTTCGTACAGTCAGGCTCAAAATTCATATCCCACCTTTGATTACTTTAGTTCTACACTGTATAATATCATGGCTATAATAACTTTAATAATGGGTAAGAAAAACAATAAGTCTCGTCAGTCATTTCGTGTATTGATAGAAATGTTACCTTTCCATCCTTACATCAACAATAAATGAATAAATAAATAAATACAAACACGGGTGCAGAAAATAAGCTCGCGAGTCGGCCTATTACGTGATTCTTTAAAAATGGGGGGTGGCAGGGGGGGAGGGGGGTCATTAGAGGTCATTAATACTTTAGAGGGGGGGGTTATTAGGACTGATTTGGTCTTCCCGTATTCACCTCTCCATTGTTAAGGGAGCAGTGCTTCTTTTTTGGTCTATATATAATATATATATATATATATATATATTTGAGTTTTCTCCAAGCTTAAAAAATATCCCCTAGACCTCCTTTCAAGACAAATTTGTACATTGTTTTGTTTTTTCAATTTGTTCAATGTTTTCAATTTTCCTGGCTCGCTCTAGCTCGCCAGGAAAATATCGACACCTAAATGGCACGACAGGTCTTAATACGGACAAAGAAATGGGGCGAAAGGTCTCGAAATCGCCAAAATAATGGAACAAACGTCTTAAAATCGCAAAACTAATATGCTAAACATGAGGGAGAAGGCGGTCCAGAAAAAGTTACTACCTCCCCCTTAATAGCAAGTACGACAATTAGTAGTAGCCTGCATCTGCTATTTATTTCTTTGGGTAGGTAGTGGGTTTTTTTTTTTTTTTTTTTTTTTTTTTTTTTTTTTTTTTTGCATCACTTATTTGTTCCTTCGTTTTTATTTTCCTTTTTTTTTGGTTAGGGCCAAATTCATATTATTTTAAGTTTTATTTTATGGTATTGATTTATCTATATTCATCTTTCGATATCTATACTTTACAATCATTCTTCCTACACTATAATATATATTATAGTGTATTTATAGTGTATTTATAGTGTATTCTTCCTACACTATAATATATATTATAGTGTATTTATTTGGGTACGTAGTGTTTTTTTTGTTTTTTGTTTTTTTTTTTGCATCACTTATTTGTTCACTTATATTAGCATAACAAGATTGATTAGGAAGTATAAAAAGCAGATTAAAATATATAAATTAGTCACGTATAATTAAACCTAAAATAATGCATATCAATGTGTATGTGTACATGTCATATATACTGTACATCCCTTTGAGTACCGGCGATGTGAGCTATATTTTATTATAGCTATATTTAGACGATATTGTGCTATTTAGGAAGGATCTGTGGTAGTGAAAAGGCTTGTTTGAGATAGTTTGAAGCCTTATTATTACTAGAGGTCCTTCCTAAGCTGAATAAAATTGTTTAATGCTTGAGAGAAAATTATGAAAAGGACGTCCCTGGTACTGAATGGGATATATATATATATATATATATATATATATATATATATATATATATATATATATATATATATATAAAAAAAAAAAAAAAAAAAAAAAAATATATATATATATAAACACCTTAAGGGGGGTCACCGGCATTTTTTTTTCTTTCTCTCCTTCCCTGGCTTGTATCCGTTCGGCCCCATTCAGCCAACTGTTTTAAGACTTTTATCCCTATCCAGGTGTCGATTTCTTCCTGGCGAGCGATAGCGATCCAGCATTGTATGGAGAAATCCGGCTTCGCCTGAGACATTTTTCTATCGAAAAATGTACAAATTTAGCTTGTTGTCAAAAACAAAAAATAATATATATTGATCATACTTTTTATCCATCACAAACTCACATCATTATTGCATTTCTCTTTAATATCGATGTCGCGGCTCCATCCTTATAACCTGAAACTCGCAAGTGGTCAATTTGGAAAACTAAGACTCAAACCTGGCAATGTAAAACCGTAGACCTTTGTTTATCAATTTTATGCATTTTGTATTATGTTGAACGATATACATTTATTTTTAGGGTATAAAAGTATATAAGGGTATATAAAGATAAAGAGAGAGAGAGAGAGAGAGAGAGAGAGAGAGAAATAATGGCCGTGGACCAAACAGGCCTATCTTATTCGACCCTTCATCCCTTATCGGCCGCAGACCAAAACGGCCACGAAGTTGACATTATGTATAGGAAGGAAGGGTAGAGGGGTGACGTTCTTTTCGCTCTTTTTTGGCAGCTATTAGACGATTTTATTCAGTTTAAAAAGTGCCTCCAGCAATTTATAGGCTTCGAACCATCTCCCTTAACCCTTTTTACAACCACAGATCCTTCTTAAACTACACAAGATCGTCTAAATATATCTAGAATAAAACTGAGAGACGTCGCCGGTATAGAAGGGGTTAATTAATGGACTATAGGTAGCGCCAGCGAACTTGGCAATAATCTTGACCCCTTAACTTCTTATACCTCAAAATGAATAAAAGCAATCTGGCTGACGTTTCTATCATTTGGGCAGAGTCCACCAGGAAATACGTGTGGATATTTACAGCCAGTTTGCTCTAGGCCCTTTTTGAGTTACAGAGAGGTCAGGGATCAAGATTATTGTCAAGTTCGTTGGCGCTACCCTAGTCAACTATTATCGCATAATTCCGTAATTGTGAACTTATGAGATCTTGTAAACATATAATTATATAAAACAAGGCGTTAATATATTCTTAACTATTTTAACTCCCAACACCAAACATCCTCAAATGAAATTTATGATAGCATTTGATCCTCCCACGATTCGAACCTGGAATACTACATACAGAACTTCAACACTAACCATTACGCTATCAAACAGTTAAAGGTTCAGCACATGACCACGATAAATATCCATTCATCGAATACTGGATATCAATCTAATCATGTATCTTAAAGGTCATCAGTCTCTCCCCCAAAAAACATCTTTTACGTCAGTGAATTCCAAAACCTTCCAGGCAGGACCTCCAGCACCACACCAATCATAAGTCCAAAACACGGCCAAACCAGCACCCGTGAAACCCTTTACACCATCATCACACCAATCACGACAAGTCCAAAACACGGCCCAACCAGCAACCCGTGAAACCCTTTGCAGCAGCACCACCACCACCACCATCACCACCACCAGCAATCAAGAGCCACACCAAACACGCGAATATTTCCATTATCGCGCCGTAACTACTTCATCTCTCTAATGGCGCACCTCATCAGACGGCCTATTTAAAGGAGCGGGTGAGTGTGGCGAGGAGGGAGGAAGGTGCGAGGGTTGGTAAAGGCGTCACCTCCCGGGCCAGATAAGAGCCCGTTGCCGCCAGGTCTTTGTGTACCCCGGCGCAACTCCAGCTTCATTTGTTCTCCCGCGCCCGCTCTCACACCTACGCGCGCTTTTTTTCCCGCCCTCTACTTCTTGTTTATGTTCTCCCGCGCCCGCTCCCCCCCTCCTCTCCTTCTTGTTTATGTTTTGCCTGGTGCGTGATCAGGTGCGGTTCACGCGGGGACGGTCGCGTTGCCCAGAGCTGCCGCGAGGTCTCTGGGAATGAATTAATTAGCTATCGATTGAGTTTTGATGTATGGGACCCCGAGAGCTTCATCATGGAGCTTTTAGTAGGATGCGTATATTAGAATCAGGGTGCCAAACAGGGGCAATTAGTTTTAAGGGGGTAAGGGTTTATTTGTTGGTAGACACACTTATCCATTAAGAATGTTTGTTTGTTTTAGTTTCTTCCTTAGACCTCCATCAAGCCTAAAACAAAAACATCCCCTAGATCCCCCTTCTAGATAAATTTGTACATTTTCCGATAACATAATTCCTCCTAATTTACAGGCTCACTATGGCTTGCCAGGAAAAAATAGACACCTAAATGGCACGAAAGTTCTTCATATTGACAAGTGGGGTGGAAGGTCTTAAAATCACCAAACTAATGGACCGAACGTCTTACAATCTGAAAACTAATGGGGCTAAACATGAAGGGGAGGGGGGGGGGGGGGAGAGGAGAGAAAAATAAATAAATAAAACATCCCCACCCCCCCCTTAAGACAAATACAAATAAAACAAATATATAACCCCCCCCCCAAAAAAAAAATAATAATAATAAAATAAATATATGAATAAATGTATGAATACAAAAATTGCATATATAATATACAAATAAATAAATATTTAAAATTTATGATAACTAAATAAATACAATAATTCTCCCCCTAAATATAGCCTCCTAACATGTAATATATATAGACAAACAAAGCTAAAAATAAATTAATACATAAATAGCTAAATAACTAACTAAATAAATCAATACAATAATTCTCACCCTAAATAAAGTTACATAAAAACGTCGTCACCCACGGCGCCATTTTCTATGAGGGCCCCCGTTCAAATTATTATCTTGGGGAACGGTTAAGGCGGGGTTGCGCGCGTTTTTTACCTCTTCAATGTTTAAGGGGGGGGGGGGGGGAGGCGTATTAATTTGGTCATTTATGTATTTCATTATTTTTCTAGTTTACTCTCTAGACCTCCATCAAACTTTAAAAAAACATCCATTAGATCCCCCTTCTAGATTAATGTGTACATTTTTCAGTAGAAAAATGTCCCGGCCAACGGCCGATACTTCCAAAATTACAGGCTCACTATCGTTCGCCAGGAAAAAAAAAATAGCACAAAACGTCTTAATATTGACTAAGAAATGGGGCGATAGGTCTTCGTTAGAAAGACGCAGAGTTAGAGGGGATATGATAGAAGTGTTCAATTGGGTTAGTGGGAATAATAAAGGGGACATGAAAAATGTACTGAAGCTCAGTGATAGCGAAAGAACTCGAACAAATGGTTTCAAAATAGATAAATTTCGTTTCAGAAAAGATATGGGCAAATATGGTTTGGTAACAGAATTGTAGACATGTGGAATAGGCTACCGAGTGATATGGTAGGATAAAAAACGATAGGGAGCTATTAAGATAAAATTAGATAGGCATATGAACGAAATGGGTTGGGTAAGAGAGGGGATCTGCCGGGTGTGGGCCAATCGGCGTTCTGCAGACCCCTATAATCTTGTGTTGAACTCTGACCGTTTTGGTGAGGTCAGTGCTCAGGGTATTGGTGAGGTGGGCCTATAATTAGGCCTGTGTGGGCCGATCGGCTTTCTGCAGACTCCCATTTCTTATGTTCGTATGTAAAATCGACAAACTAATGAGCCGAACGTTATAACATCTGAAAACTAATGGGGCTAAACACGAAGAAGATGGGGGGGGGGGGGGGGGGACCAGAAAAACGGCCCATCTCCCCTTAAACATACTGAGAGAGTTATAAAAAGCGTCCAGTCACCCACGGCGCCATTTTCTATGAGGGCCGCCGTTCAAAATTATTATCTTGGGAACGGTTAGGGCGGGGTTGCGCGCGCTTTTTTTCGCGTCAATTTTTACGCGCTATTATAGTCTGGCAGCTCCAACATTTACGTGGTATCGAAAATCAGTCACCTAACATATTCTACCTTAAGGGGAGATTTCCACCTGGAGGATTTTTTTCTGAACCTCTTTCTCGCTCATGTTTAGCCCCATTGCTTGTGAGATTTAAAGACGCTTACCCAATTAGTTTGGCGATTTTAAGAACCCTCGCCCCATTTATGTCAATTTTAAGACCATTCGTGCCATTTAGGTGTCGATTTTTTCCTGGCGAGCGATAGCGAGCCTGTAATTTAAGGGGAACCGGCCGTCGGCCGGGAAATTTTTCTACCGAAAAATACAAATTTATCTTGAATGGGGGTCAAGGGGGAGTCATTTTAAGTTTGATGGAAGTCTAGGGAATCAACTAAAAACCTCCCCTATAAGGGGGTGGTGGATATTTGTTTGGTCTATATACCGCATTTATTTATTTATTTTTAAGCTTCCTAGCTAAATCTTCAAGCTTAAAAATCTCTCCCTAGACCCCCTTAAAAGATAAATTCATACATTTTAAGGTAGACAATTGTCGGCCCCATTCAGCCTACTGTTATAAGACGTTTATCCTCATCCAGGTGTCGATTTACACATGGCGAGCGATAGCGAGCCAACATATTTTGGATTATGTTTGAGACAGCTGACTTAAATTGTACATTTTTCTACCGAAAAATGTCTCCGGCGAAGCCAGATTTCTCCATACCAATGATGTCTCACTATCGCTCGCCACGAAATAATCGATACCTGAATGGGGAGAAACATCTTAAAACAGTAGGCTGAATGGGGCCGATTGGAACAAACCCGGGGAGAAAAAGTAGGTCGGTTCACTTAAGGGGAGGTATTTAGTTTGTTCCCTAGACCTCCATCAAGCTTAAAATTACACCCCCTTGAGTCCCTTTCAAGATAAATGTGTACATTTTTCGGTAGAAAAATGTCCAGGCCGAAGGCCGGTTCCTCTTAAATTACAGGCTCGCTATCGCTCGCCAGGATAACATCGACACCTTAATTGCACGAAAGGTCTTAATATGGGTTGAAAGTTCTTAAAATCGCTAAACTAATGGGGCAAACGTTTTATAATATCAAAAGCAATGGGGCTAAACATGAGGGAGAAAGGGGTCAAGAAAAAAATCCCTCAAGTGGAGATCTGCCCTTAAGCTTTATAGAGGTCTAGAGAACGAACTAACCCTCCTCGTCCATTACAAATAACCAACTTGAAAGTTACACAACACAACACAATTGAAAGTTACTAATGTGAAAGTCGTTTATCGAGGTCCCTGCGTAGTAGAAACAGGGACAAATTGCATAAGCTAAACATATTGCAAATACTTATCGCAAAAGGAGTTGTAAATATACTGTATTCAAATGGTGTCAATAAAATATTTTGAATTGAATTGAATAGTGTTCGTGTGTCTGTATGTACATGGCTATTGTCGCTTTGTACATATAGTGATGCATACACTCGCCAATATCTACGAAAATACAGTATATATATTTATAATACCCGGGTATTGCTTGATTTTATTACGTCCATCTATATTCAATCAATCAGTTTTATAATTATTAGCAAAAACATTTGTATTCATATATAAAAAATAATTATAATTATACAACATTTCAAAGGGTGGCCACCTTCCCTTTAATAATACTACCCTCTAATATAAACTTACTCACTTTTACAACTTTCAGAGTACGGTCATTCAGTTTTTTCTCTCCCATTCCAGGCATTTTCTATCATTTTTTCCCCGCCCCCCACCCACCAGTCCTTCCGGCGCCCCCCTCCCCCACCCCCGAACGCTCCGGCTGGGCTGTTGACGTCCTGGGGGAAAAAAAAAGAAAGAAAAGGATGGGCATCAAATTCCCGTGGTGGTGGGGGAAGGGGGGGGGGGGGGGGGAATGTGTTGTGGCGGCCCGTGATGATTGATATTTAATTATGTGTATTTTGGAGAGAGAGAGAGAGAGAGAGAGAGAGAGAGAGAGAGAGAGAGAGAGAGATACAGACAGACAGAGAGAAAGAGAAGATAATAGAAGATAATGAGAGAGAGAGAGAGAGATAGTCATCGTTAATTCAGAGTGGGCGGACCCAGGTGTTTGGCTTCAGAGAACATCACCACCACCACCATCTCTCCTTCACCATCACCACCACCATCACCACCCCTCTCCTGCCCCACTCTCCTCCACCACCATCACCTTCATCTCCACCACTACCACTACCTCCATCACCATCACCCCCTCTCCTTCACCATCACTCCCTCTCCTCCACCACTACCACCACCTCTCCTGTCCCACTCTCCACCACCACCACCACCTCCATCACACCCTCTACATTTTCAACATCTCCACTACCTCCCCTCCTCCACCACCAACATCTCCATCACCACCTCAGCTGCCCCCTCTCTATTTATCTCCACCACCACCACTACCCCCTCCACCACCACTGTACCTGTCCCCCTCTTCCCCACTTCTAATCCACTTACAGTACACCTTTCCTGTCCTCAAGTATCCCCTAATTAAACCCCCCCACCACCACACCACTTATAAGGGGAAATTTCCACTTGAGGGATTTTTTTCTTGACCCCTTTCTCCCTCATGGTTAGCCCCATTGCTTTTGATATTATAAGACGTTCGCCCCATTAGTTTGGCGATTTTAAGAACTTTCGCCCCATTTCTGTCAATTTTAAGACTTTTTGTGCCATTTAGGTGTCGATTTTTTCCTGGCGAGCGATAGCGAGCCTGTAATTTAAGAGGAGCCGGGAAATTTTTCTACCGAAAAATTTACAAATTTATCTTGAAAGGGAGTCTAGGGGCTGTAATGTTAAGCTTGATGGAAGTCTAGCGAACTAACTAAAAACCTCCCCTTAATAGTCCCACACCACTTAATATCCCCACACCACTTGATACTCCAACACCACTTAATACCCCCACACCACTTGATACTCCAACACCACTTAATACCCCCACACCACTTGATACTCCAACACCACTTAATATCCCCACACCACTTAATATGCCCACACCACTTAATATGCCCACACCACTTGATACTCCAACACTACTTAATACCCCCACACCACTTAATATGCTCACACCACTTGATACTCCAACACCACTTAATACCCCCACACCACTTAATACCCCCACACCACTTGATACTCCCACACCACTTAATACCCCCACACCACTTGATTCTCCAACACCACTGTCCAGACTCCGTTTGAACCTCGCATATCGCTGGAAAAGCTGAAGGGGTGTTTAGGTCGTTTTTCTGGTTCCCCTTCTCCCCATTAGTTTTCTGATATGAAGATCGGCTTATTATTAGTTTGGCGATTTTAAGACCTTTCGCCCCAGTATTTTGTCTCAGTATTTTGTCAATATTAAGACTTTCCGTGTCATTTAGGTGTCGATATTTTCCTGGCAAGCGATAGCGTGCCTGTAATTTTGGAAGAAACAGTTTACGGGCGGGACATTTTTCTCCTGAAAAGGTACCAATATCTAGGTAAAAAACGAAAAATTCAATAACTAGGGAAAGGACAACAATTAGGGGCTAAAGACCCAATATCTAGGGTAAAGGACAATAATTTAGGTTAAAGGACCAATTTCTAGGGTAAAGGACAATAATTTAGGTTAAAGGACCAATTTCTAGGGTAAAGGACAATAATTTAGGTTAAAGGACCAATTTCTAGGGTAAAAGACAATATCTAGGGGCTAAATAACCAATAGCTAGGGGAAAAGAACCAATATCTAGGGAAAAGGAACAATATCTATTATCTAGGGGGGAAAGGACCAATATATAGGTGAAAAGGACCAATATCTAGGGGGAAAGGACCAACACATAGGGTGGAAAACAATTATCTAGGGTGAAAAACCCTCCAATATCTAGGGTGGAAACGAACCAACATCCAGGGTAAAAAAACACGAAAAAACCCACAATATCTAGGGTGGAAACGAACCAATATCTAGGGAAAAAAATAAAACTTCCAATATCTAGGGTGGAAACGAACCAACAGCCAGGGTAAAAAAACACAAAAACAAAACACAATATCTAGGGTGGAAACGAACCAATATCTAGGGTAAAAAAATAAAACTTCCAATATGTAGGGTGGAAACGAACCAATATCTAGGGTAAACAAATAAAACCTCCAATATCTAGGGTGGAAACGAACCAATATCTAGGGTAAAAAAATAAAACCTCCAATATCTAGGGGTGGAAATGTCCAGGGTCCGCCAGAATTTCCCCGTAAGTTGTGTGCAATGTTGTGTTCCATCGCGCTATCGCCGCTTCATCAAATAATTATACCCATCTAACTTGGTTATTACTGAGCGAAATTAAGCAATTAACTAGGCACAATCTGGCATGATACAAGATGTGCGATAGTGTCAAAGCCGCGAGGCGAGAGCGCTCCCAGTCAGGTAGCCCCCCCCCCCCCCCCTTTACCACTCTCCCCCCTCCCCGTCCCCCTTACCTCTCCCCCCCACTCGCTCACTCTCACTCTCACTCTCTCTCTTGGTCTTTCTCGCTCTTTCTCTCTCGCTCTTTCCCTCTCTTGGTTCGTCTCGCTCGCTCTGGCACTCTCTCTCTCTCTCTCAGTTTTATTTTCCTCTTCTCATTTCCTTTGTACTATCTGGGTTTTTGGGCATCACATTATTTCCTTTTTGTTCTATCCATTTCACCTCTCTCTCTCTCTCTCTCTCTCTCTCTCTCTCTCTCTCTCTCTCTCAGATACATCATAATATGCACGAGTATCACGTTCAGGATGAGTCATTAATTAGGTGTATTTGTAAGTTAATGGGTGGGTTGGTTGAACACATAATATGAATTAACATATACATTGAATTAACATATACATTACGGGGAGACAGACCGTTTTTCTGGACCCCCTTCTCCCTCATGTTTAGCCCCACTAGTTTTGAGATTTTAAGACGTTGGTTCCATTAGTTTGGGGCTTTTATGACCTTTCACCCCATTTCTTTGTCAATATTAGGACCATTCGGCCCATTTAGGTGTCGATTTTTTCCTGGCGAGCGATAACGAGCCTGTAATTTTAGGGGAAATCGGCCTTTGGCCGGGACATTTTTCTACCAAAATATTTACAAATCTATCTTGAAGGGGGTCTAGGGGGTGTTTTTCTAAGCTTGATGGAGGTCTAGGGAGGAAACTAAAAAAATATATGAATACATGAATTAATAGACCAAACAACGAGCCACTGTCTCCTTAATTACCTGTCAGTACAAATAACTGAAGACATCATCGTATTGAAAGGGTTAATAGATATGTTAATTTATCGAATTGGCCATATGTAATGTTAATAAACCTACATAACTTATGTACATATATATATGTATGAAATTTGTGTTGGTGGTGTAATGGTTTAGAACTTTAGATGCTTATGTTCTGGGTGTGGTGTCCCGAGTTCGAATCCCGGGAGGACCATATGCTCTCATTAGTTTATTCAAGTACATTGGGGTTTGTAATTGATGATTAACGTTAAGGGGAGGTATTTAGTTTGTTCCCTAGACCTCCATCAAGCTTAAAATTACACCCCCTTGAGTCCCTTTCAAGATAAATTTGTACATTTTTCGGTAGAAAAATGTCCCGGCCGAAGGCCGTTTCCTCTTAAATTACAGGCTCGCTATCGCTCGCCAGGATAAAATCGACACCTGAATTGCACGAAAGGTCTTAATATGGGGTGAAAGTTCTTAAAATCGCTAAACTAATGGGGCAAACGTTTTATAATATCAAAAGCAATGGGGCTAAACATGAGGGAGAAAGGAGTCAAGAAAAAAATCCCTCAAGTGGAGATCTCCCCTTAAGAACGGGGTGTTACTTCTTGATCTATTCACTCTAAAATATCAACTTATAATTGTACCAAAGAGAGAGAGAAGCCATTGTTCAAGAGGAGCCATGGCTATTTGAGAGGCTATGTATCACTTTGTAGAGTGGTTTCAGATTTTAAGACGTTTGGCCCATTAGTTTGGCAATTTTAAGACCTTTCGCCCCATTTCTTTGTCAATATTAAGACTTGGCTGTTTTTACACTTTGGTAACATTACAGCCAGACGAGTTTTAAACCTTGTTAAAATATCGACACCTAAATGACACGAAAAGTCTTAATATTGACAAAGAAATGGGACGAAAGGTCTTAAAATCGCCAAACGAATGGGTCGAACGTCTTAAAATTTAAAAAGTTCAACCACAATCCCATTTCAACCAAGATCGCACTTCAAGCACCCCAAAAAAAAAAAAAAAAAAATCCCTCCCTTATTCCCTCCTCCCCCATATTAACCCTTTCAAGCTACTAAACGCATTTCAGTTTTGTTTTCTGGTCATTATTAGACGCTTTTATTCAGATTAAGGAAGGGTATATGGAAGTCAGAGGGTTGATTGAGGTAGTCTTTACCCTTTGCATACCCACAGATCCTTCCTAAGCTGCATACAATCGTTTAATGATAGCCATAATAAGACTGCTATAACGAAATTACGAATATGAACAATGGTAAATAAAGTGTCTGTAATTAATGGGAGATGGGACGTTTTTCTGGGCCTCCTTCTTCCTCATGTTTAGCCCCATTGGTTTTCAGATTGTGATAAGTTGGGTTCATTAATTTGGCGATTTTAAGCCCTTTCGCCCCGTTTCTTTGTCAATATTAAGACTTCGTGTAATTTAGGTGTCGATTTTTTCCTTGCGAGCGAAAGCGAACCTGTAATTTAGGAGCAACCGGCCTTCGGCCGTGACATTTTTCTACCGAAAAATGTAAACATTTATCTTAAAAGGGGGTCTAGGTGTAATTTTAAGCTTGATGGAGGTCTAGGGAACAAACTAAAAGCCCTTCCTTAACCCTTTGAGTACCAGTGACGTGTGTTATATTTTATTCTAGCTATATTTAAACGATATTATGCAGCTTAGGAAGGATCTGATAGTTGTTGTTGTTGCTGTTCCTCAGGCTGTCTGGCCGAGCAGCCCCAAGGTCCCGAGCAAGGCCAAGGCCATAACCGAGCGCCCCCACAGAACCCTCCCAGCTTACCACTAATAATGCCCAGGTGACCGAAGCCACTCAAAGGCGGGGAGCTGAGGAGGGTGCAGAAACGCCCGGGAAACAAAAGCCCCACCCAAGGCCCTGTGCCCCTCAGCAATTATAAAGGGAAAGTTGAGGGGCAAAGGAAAAATGTGACGCTTTGGCTCCCAATCTGCCAGGGTTGGCAGTAGGGAGGTCAATCCACGGAAAAGACGCCGTCACTTGAGATCTAGAAAATATATAAGTAAAAGGAACAGTCAGAGTAAGCTATGGGTATGGCAGAGAACGCTCAACTCTCATTCTGATAGACCAGCCCATCACCACCGGATCTATGGTAGTTAAAAGGGTTGGTTGAGATAGTTTGAAGACTTGGTACTGCTAGAGGTCCTTCCTAAGCTAAAATCAAATCGTCTAACAGTTGCCAGTATATGATATTATACGAGACGTATTTTGTAATCATATTCTGGCAACTATTACACGATTTTATGTAGCTTAGGAAGGACATCTAGCAATAATAAGGCTTCAATATGTCTCAACCAACCCTTTTAACTACTACAGATCCTTCCTTAGCTGCACAATATCGTCAAAATATAGCTAGAATACAATATAACGCTGGTACTCAAAGGGTTAATGGCATAGTGATTAACCCATCTAATATATGGATGGAAAGGTAAATCACTATCAATATACCTTTATATACTGTATATAACATGATTTATTTGTGATGAGTACTAGATGTGTGTTCATTGTTTTCTGTTGTGTTGTGTTGTCCCTATTTGGGCTGTGTGGAATCGACCACCCCCAGAAAAAATAAAAAAAAAATAAAAAAAAATAAAAAAAAGGGGAATGGGCCTAAGTAAAATACCTGTAGGTCTACATAAAAAAAAAAAAAAAAAAAATAATAATAATAATAATAATAATACATACTTTTCATATCCACTATATGAAAAAAAAAATATATATAGGCCTATATATTTTGTAAACTGGTGTGAAAGAGGTAAATTACTATAAAATTATCAATATACCCGTGTCTGAGTGTATGTAACCCTTTTTTCTACCCTAGAGTTTTGATTAGTGTAGCCCCCCCCCCCCCACATTGCAACCAGAGCTCATATTCTCTCTCTATCGTATCTAATGTATCTATCTCCCCCGATCTATCACCACTTCCACTACCACCATCTTCACCGTATTAACTGAGAGAGAGAGAGAGAGAGAGAGAGAGAGAGAGAGGAGTGTCGCCCTAGTATCTCTCATTTCAATCTTGTTATTTCCCCAAACTTCCCTCGCTATATTTGGGTTACCTTAATATTTCGCCTCTTTCTCTCCCCCCTTGCTCCCCTCGCCCCCCCTAAAACCCTGTGCGCACCTTGCCTTCTCTCTCTCTCACCGAAACCCTGTTAACTTACTCAAACCCAAAGCAAGATACCACGAATCTATATTGTACCTGAAAGCTCTCTTTGTCTCCCTCCCTCCCCCCACTCTCATCGGGTAACTGAAAACCGTTTGGAAATTAATGACGGCTTTTGGCGGGAACGTAACCGACCCTTCGCGCGCGTACAGCGGAATTTTCGACACAAACGCCAATATAAGTCGCCGCCAAGTGCTGCCTCGGAGGGAGGGGGTCCAGGGGGTCCAGGGGGAGGAGGGGAAAGGGGAGGGGGAAGCGGCGGCCGTGTTAGAAAGCCTTATCTCGACACCTGAGGCACAGATAAGAGCAGCTGTATCGCACCCCCAGACAGCCAATCAGCGGAAAGCGCGCCAAAATTCAAATGAATAGAATCTGGCGCGCGCTGACTAGGAGGAGGAGGAATAGGAAAAGGAAGAAGGAGTAGGGAGTGAAGTAGGCAAGAGGGAGGAGAAGGGGATTATATAGTTAAGAGGAGTAGAGAATGAGAAGAGGAGTAAGGATTGAGGAAGTAAGAAGGAGGAATGGATAGTAGGGTTGAGGAATATTAATTATATTGTGAATAGTAACTTTGGGGAGGGAGGAGTGATTAATAAAGTAGTAATAGAAAGAGGAGGAGAAGGCGGTCGATAAGAGGAGGTGGGTGGAGAAAAAAAGCGGTGGAGTGGGCAAGGGAAAGAACAAGAAGAAAATGGAAAGGGAGGTTAGGGGGAAGGAAAAGTAGAGTTAGGGGTGGGGAGGGAGAATATGAGGATTGGGGAGGAGGTGGGTTGGGGAGAAGGGTTGGGGAGGAGGAAGAGGAGAAAAGTTGGAGAGGAGAGGAAGAGGAGGAGGTTGGGAAGAAATAGGGGAGGAAGAGTTAAGTTGATAAGGGAGAGAAAGAAAGGAGGAGGAGAGTTGGGCAGGAATAGGGGGGGTTGGGGAGGAATAGGGTGGGGGGGGGGGGGGTAGGGGGTAAGAGAAAGTTTGATAAATAAGGAAGAGGAGGATGGTTGGGGAGCAGTAGGGGGAGGGTTAGGGAGGATGAGAAGGGGGTTGGGGAGGGAAGAAGAAGAGGGGGTTAGGAAAGGAATAGGGGGGTTGGGGAGAAGAGGAAAATTAACGTTATGGAGGAGGAGAAGGGAGGAAGCAAATGAAGAAGATTGAAGAGGGGTGGTGGAGGAGGAGCAAGAATTAGCGCGGGAAATTTAAAAGGTGCGCCCGGCCCCCTCGACTTGTTTAACATTTTTAATTAAGATGTTGGTGATATTGTGGGGGTAGGCCTACTTAGACGCCGCTCTTGCACGATGGATAATTGAACATTGATTTCTCCGTGACAGTTGGACCGGAACAGGGTAGACAGACAGAGAGAGAGAGAGAGAGATAAGGATAATAATAATAATAATCAGTTGGACCGGACAGAGAGGGGAGGGGGGGGGGGAGAGAGAGAGAGAGGATAATAATAATAATAATAATATATACAAAAATAATAACAATAATAATAATACAACCATAAATAACAATAATAATAATAATAATAATAATAATAATACACGATTTATTGATATTTTCAGCCGTTGGATATAATAACAGCTTGTAGCCTAACTCAAACTTATATTAACTTATAAGACCGAAACACGATGAGCTAAGTGACCAGTTAAGGGAGCTCAGACTGTTATCGTGCAGCATAATTTACTGGTTCGGCTCAATGGTTTAAGGAAGGGGTTTAGTTTGCTCTCTAAACCTCTATCAAACTTAACCCTTTCACGCACATATGACGCAGAGGTTGCCAGATTAGCAATACTAAATAGAGTTCTCTCACTCTTATAATTACCTCTCCAAAATTAGTTTTCTGCCCACAGCTAACTCAAAGACAACTGCAGAGGTTGAAGTAAACTAAACTATAGGTTTCTAAATACCCCTGATGGTAACAAAGGCTTTAAAGTATCCCCAATAGGCTCAACATCGCGTCATATGTCGGAGAGGGTTAAAAAAACAACCACAAGACCCCCCTTCGATATCAATTTGTAAATTTTTCGGTAGAAAAATTTCCCGGCCGAAGGCCGATTTCTCTTCAAATACAGGCTCACTATCGCTCGCCAGGAATAAAAACGACACCTAAATGGCACGAAAGGTCTTAATATTGGCAAAGAAATGGGACAAAAGGTCTGAAAATCGCCAAACTAATGGAGCGAATATTTTTAAACCTCATAACTAATAGGCCTAAACATGAGGGAGGAGGAGGACTGGAAAAAACAACTGCCTCCCCTTAAATATTATATACTATATTTTCAACTGACGGTAAATTCAAGTTCCCATCAAGATTTTTCAGTTATTTCGAAGATTTTGTAGTGAAATATGTTGCTAATTAGATGAAATTGGTCTTAATAGAACGCAGAGCCATAGTAGTTTCATATTTTTCCATTAAGTATCGATAAATCAGCAGCTAAGAGATCCAATTTACCGCCAAATGAAATGAAACTGAGTAAAGAAGGGGTGGAGGAGAGAGGGAGGGAGAGGATTGGGGGTGTGATAGAGAGGGGAGGGAGTTGTGGGGGTGGGTGGGCCCTAAAAAAGGGGTGGATGTAGCAAAAGGTTAGGGTAGGCAACTGGGAGATAGGGAGAGAAGAGGGGACGATTTGGGAAGAAAGGGAGGAAGTACAAAATGGAGGACTAATGGAACCAGAGAGAGAGAGAGAGAGAGAGAGAGAGGGAGAAAGACAAAGCTAGAACAGAAAAGAGAGAGAGAATGACAAGGCTAGAACAGAACAGGAGAGAGAGAGAGAAAGAGATAGAGAGAGAGACTTAAAGGTGGGAGAAAAGATACGTGAGGAAAGTGGAAGAAGGGAAGAGCATAAATAGACAGAAGAGAGGCAGGAAGGTGTGTGTATGTAATAATAATAATAATAATAATAATAATCGGTTTATTTAATTCTGTGTTTTAAAGAGATTTGCATAGATTTACATGGATACACTGGCCACACAGACTTTACCTTCCAAAAGATGATTAGGATTTGATTCTAGTACATATAGGAGAACCCCACATATAGGAAAATGGAAGACAAGGATAGAACGAGAGAGAGAGAGAGAGAGAGAAGACAAATCTAAAACAGAAGGATAGAATAGGAGAGAGAGAGAGAGAGACAGAGAAGACAAATCTAAAACAGAAGAGATAGAGAGAGGAGAGAGAGAGAGAGAGAGAGAAGACAAATCTAAAACAGAAGAGATAGAGAAGGATAGAATAGGAGAGAGAGAGAGAGAGAGAGAGAAGACAAATCTAAAACAGAAGAGATAGAGAGAGAGAGAGAGAGAGAGAGAGAGAGAGAGAAGACAAATCTAAAACAGAAGAGAGAGAGAGAGAGAGAGAGAGACAGACAGACGACTACAATAATACGATGTGAGGTAGTGAGGATAGATTCACTCGTCAATACAACCTGCCTCGACTATCGCTCGCCGGGGGGAAATACTAATATACAGGTGCTATAATTGATAAACTCGCAGGTAAATTAGACCAGGTGTACCGTGTTGACATCAAGAGTTTAACCCTTTCATTACCGTTGACGTCTTTTGTATTTTAAATCAGCTGCATTTAGACGATTGGTAATTATAGGGAATTGGCTCGCACCCTTAGTTTTCATGTGTTTTCCTGCAGATTTTGATAAATTAGTGTTTTCATGGTTTTAGTTATAATTCCAATGTAGTTTAACCCTTTCATACACGATTGGTTGATGGGGGGGGGGGGGGAGCGTCTGGGGCATAATAAAGCATTGTATTGTTTCGTTGACGTTCGATACTGCTTCAAATGGGTATAAGTCGCCATTTATGTTCGTGACTGTACACACTCAGACACAAATCGTGGCTTTACATTGTCGAAGCCATCCCGAGCCGGGTTTTTTTTTTGTGTTATCTTTCTCTCCTTTTCCCCATCCAGGTGTTGATTTCTTCCTGGCGAGCGATAGCGAGCCAGCATTGTATGGAGAAATCCGGCTTCGCCGGAGAAATTTGTCTATCGAAAATTTTTAAAAATTATGCTGGCTCGCGGAAAAAATCGACACCTGGAAAGGGATAAACGTCTTAAACAGTAGGCTGAACTGGGCCGAATGGACACAACCCAGAGAGAGAGAGAGGGAGAAAGAGAGAGAGAGAAAAACAACAACGAGGTAGGCTCCCTTAAATGAACCCGGCGCTGCGGATGAGACCCGACGTGGTTGCCGTGGAAAGAGTAATGGACGTCGAGAAAGGGTTAAAAACAAAAAATCCATTATACTCTCCGCGTCTGACTTTGATGGACTTAACGGCAAGAATAATTCACCCGTTTCCAGTTCAGTAAATGCATTAGCGAGGTATTAATTTTAGCCCAGATGATGGAAAAAGGGCGATTAATACGGCTGCTGCTCGAACCTGCCTACATCGCTCGCTCGCTCCCCCCCCCCCCCCCCTTCTCTCTCTCTCTCTCTCTCTCTCTCTCTATCTATCTATCTATCTATCTCGGTCTCTCTCTCTCTCGGTCTCTCTCTCTCTCTCTCTCTCTCTCCAAATATACAACCGTATTCTTAGACGTGTAGATTTTAAGAGGAATCGGCCTTCGGCCGGGACAGTTTTCTACCGAAAAAAATACACATTTATCTTGAAAAGGGGTCTAGGACGCTAGGGGGTGTTATTCTAAGCTTGATGGAGGTCTAGCGAGGAAACTAAGAAATAAAGGATTACAAAAAATAATAGACCAAAAAAACGTCCCATCTTCCCTCGTTTTTTTTTTTTTATCTTTCTCTCCCTCTCTCTTTGGCTTGTATCCATTCGGCCCCATTCAGCATAGTGTTTAAGACGTTTACCCCCATCCAGGTGTTAATAATTTCCTGGCGAGCGGTAGCGAGCCAGCATATATATAATTTTGTTTTGACAGCAAGCTAAATTTGTACATTTTTCGATAGAACAATTTCTTCGGCGAAGCCGGATTTCTCCATACAATGCTGGCTCGCTATCGCTCGCCAGGAATAAATGTCTTAAAACAGTAGGCTGCATGGATACAAGCCAGGGAAAGAGAGAAAAGGAGAGAAAGATAAGAAAATAGCCGGTGACTCCCCCTTAATGAAAGTAGGCAGTAAATCAGAATCGTTATCTTTATTATTATCATTATATTCATCATTATCACCAATACCATCATTATCACCATTGTCAATATCATCATCATCACTATCATCATCATCACCACCATCACCATCACTATCATCAGCACCATCACCATCACCATCATCATCATCATCACCATTATCACTATCATCATCATCATCACCATCACTATCATCAGCACCATCATTATCATCATTGTCAATATCATCATCACTATCATCATCATCAGCACCATCACTATCATCAGCACCATCATTATCACCATCATCACCATCACTATCATCACCATCATCATCACCATTATCACTATCATCATCTTCATTATCATCATCATCATCACCATCACCATCACTATCATCACCATCACCACTATCATCATCTTCATTATCATCATCACTATCATCATCATCACCATCATCATCACTATCATCATCATCATCATCACTATCATCATCATCACCATCATTATCATCACCACTATCATCATCATCATCATCATCATCACTATCATCATCATCATCATCACCATCACTATCATCATCACCACTATCAATATATAACCAAGTCCATCAAACCCGGTACCCCCAGGCCAATCATCACAATCTTCATCATCATCATCACTATCATCATCATCAATATATAACTAAGTCCATCAAGCCCAGTACCCCCAGGCGGCTCACCGACCAAGGGGATTATAATGCACGGCCCTAAGCCTCCTTCAACCTGGCCCCGGCGTCTGTTAAGGGGGCCCACTTCGTTTTTTTCTCTTTCTCTCCCTCTCTCTTTGGCTTGTATCCATTCGGCCCCATTCAGCCAACTGTTTTAAGACGTTTACTCCCATTCAGGTGTCAATATTTTTCTGGCGAGCGGTAGCGAACCAGCATATATATATTTTTGTTTTGACAGCAAGCTAAATGTATACATTTTTCGATAGAAAAATTTCTCCGGCGAAGCCGGATTTCTCAATACAATGCTGGCTCGCTTTCGCTCGGCAGGAAGAAATTGACACCTGGATGGAGATAAACGTCTTAAAACAGTGGGCTGAATGGGGCCGAAGGGATACAAGCCAGAGAAAGAGAGAAAAGGAGAGAAAGAGACAAAAAGCAGGTGACCCCCCCTTAACAGTAACTAAACCCACTGTACACCTTTTCCCCGGAGTCGCCGCTACATCCCGGCCGTAATGCCTAGTCAAACAATCAGCGGTAATTTGCGCTACCCGGAGGCCCGCGGGTTTTTGCGTAACTGAGATTGGCAGTGCGTCAGGATGGCCAACGCTAGAATGTGTATATGTAGGCAAACCCGAGAATTTGTATATGTAGGCAAACGCTAGAATTTGTATATGTAGGCAAACGCTAGAATTTGTATATGTAGGCAAACGCTATAATTTGTATATGTAGGCAAACGCTAGAATTTGTATATGTAGGCAAACCCGAGAATTTGTATATGTAGGCAAACGCTAGAATTTGTATATGTAGGCAAACGCTAGAATTTGTATATGTAGGCAAACCCGAGAATTTGTATATGTAGGCAAACCCGAGCATTTGTATATGTAGGCAAACCCGAGAATTTGTATATGTAGGCAAACCCGAGAATTTGTATAGATCTGGCCAACCTGAGAATTTGTATGTATCTGGTAAACGCTAGAATGTATATGTATCTGGCCAACCCGAGAATTTGGATGAACAGTGTCTGGCAAACCTGAGAATTTGTATAGATCTGACAAATCCGAGAATTTGTATAGATCTGGCAAACCTGATCATTTATATAGATCTGACAAACCTGAGAATTTGTATAGATCTGGTAAACCCGAGAATTTGTATAGATCTGACAAACCCGAGAATTTGTATAGATCTGGCAAACCCGAGAATTTGTATAGATCTGGCAAACCTGATAATTTATAATGTATAGATCTGGCAAACCTGATAAATTATATATATATATAGCTGGCAAACCCGAGAATTTATATAGATCTGACAAACCCGAGAATTTGTATATATCTATCCAACCCGAGAATTTATATAGACATACAATAATGCCAGTCGACTGAAGCTTTGACTTGCTCATGTCGACTTGGTGTGTGTGTGTGTGAGAGCTAGAGCGGCGGATACGACACAAAAATATGTTCCCGCGAAGTTTGACGGGAAGTTTATCAAGCCGGGAGTCAAGTGGGGGTCAGATATGGCGGGGAAGTGTGGGGGGGGGGGGGGGGGGGGGGGGTGATAGTGGGGGAGGGGAGTGAGGGTGGGGGGTTTCGAAAGTTGGGGAGGGGGAGGGAAGTAAGATGGGGGTGGTATAGTTAAGGAGGGGAGAAGAGAGATGGGAGGGGGGATGGTGAGTGAAGTAAGAAGGCAGGGGGAAGGAACGGTAACGAGAAGGAGGGGAGAGAGAAGGGGCAGGGGAGAATGGTAACGGTAAGAAGGGGAGATATATGGGGTCGATGGGGGGGGGGGAGGGGGAGGTAAGATGGGGGGGGACGGTAAAAGTAAGGAGGGGAGAGGAGGGATGGATGAAGCAGGGGGGAAGGGAAGTAAGATGGGGGGAGGGGAGGTAAGTAAGGTGGGTGGGGGTATAGGTAAGGAGGGGAGAGAGAGATGGGGGGGGCAGAGAGAGAGAGAGAGAGAGAGAGGAGAGAGAGAGAGAGGGGGGAAGGGGGAGGAAGTGGTGATGAGATAAAGGTGGTGGCGGAGGGAAGGAGGAGGTGCCTGGAGGGAGGGAAGGAAGAGGGAGGAGGGGGGGGGGGGAGGGGAAATAAAAGAAACGGGAAAGAAGTGGGGGGAGGGGGGTAGGAGCTATGTCGTGCAGAGAGAGAGAGAGGGGGGGGGGGTATACAATATCTTTGGTACAGTACAGTTGCCTTCATTTCCACCGTTACCAGGGTTGTTCAGTTTAAGTGAAATATAGCCATTTTGCTTTAAACGAAAACGTAGAAGAATGGAAGAAGACAACGGAAGATAACCCCTCCCCCCCCCCCCCCCCCTCTCCCTCCCCAATGACTCTCCAAAAGAAAACGTAGAAGAAAGGAAGAAAACGGAAGATCCCCCTCTCCCTCCCTATAAACTCTCCAGACAAAAATCAAAGTAAGAAAACAGCAGATCCCCCTTTTCCCTTCCCAACTCTCCAGACGAAAACGTAGAAGAAAGGAAGAGAAAGGAAGAAACGGAAGATCCCCCTCTCCTTCCCTAATACCTCTCCAGACGAAAACAAAGAAAATATAACAGCAAATGCCCTCTCAATCCTTAACTCTCCAAACACATGAAAGGAAGATAAAAACAGCCGATATCCCCCCCCCCCCCCCTTAATAACTCTCCTCCCCAACCCGTCCACCCAAACCCATGCATAATTTTCCCGATGTTTAATACCGAATCTCCGTAATCCAACCCCCGCCTCCATCAGCGCCACTGTTTTATACATTAAGCAGAAGGCGCCCTGGGAGTCACTCGGCGCCCTCAGATTATAACGCACGCCCGCGGAAAAAACCCGGGGAAATGAAATAAAATGACGGTAAAAAAAAAATGGGACGGGTTAAGCTGAGCCGGTGGTGGTGGTGGTGTAGTAGAAGGGTTGAGGGGGAAGGGTGATGATGTGGTGGTGAGTGGAGGAGAGAGAGAGAGAGAGAGAGAGAGAGAGAGAGAGAGAGAGAGAGAGAGAGAGAGAGAGAGAGAGAGAGAGAGAGAGAGAGAGAGAGAGAGAGAGAGAGAGAGAATACGAGAGAGAGAGGGGAGGTAGAGAAAGCTGGTCAAATGAATACAGAAAGAGAAAGAGAGAGAGAGAGAGTTACACAGATACACAGACTACAAAGACCTTGCGGTCCCTACTAGGCAGTCCGGACTTAATGCTAAAATAAAATTTGCTACAAAGTGAAAGGCAATGATAGCAAAGCAGAAGGGTCTCTCCCCACCCACCACAACCTCCGACCATTGGTCGGCATGACATTTGTCTGAAAGGGAATTTACACTTACAAACCCATTAATTCAGAGAGAGAGATAGAGAGAGAGAGAGAGAAAAAATTATGATGTTGATCAGTGGTGAGCTGATCTCGACCAACGTGCCTTTAATGGCAAATTATTATGGACACTTTAATACCCTTCTCATACCTTCCTTAACGCTATTTGGTCCGAGGGAGGTAATTTGTTATCTCCCCTCGTTCGCTCTATTAGTTTGGAGATCTTAAGACTGTTTCACCCCATTCAGGTGTCTATATCTACTGGGCGAGATTAAGCGAGCCCTGTAACTTAGAAGAAATCGACGGGATACTTTCTATCGAAAAATGGGCTGGGTGAGTGTTTTGTGTTTGTGTTTAAGGGGGGTGACCTGCTTTTTTTTATTTCTCTCCTTTTCTCTCTTGCTCTGGCTTGTATCCATTCGGCCCCATTCAGCCAACTATTTTAAGACGTTTATCCCCATCTAGGTGTCGATTTCTTCCTGGCGAGCGATAGCGAGCCAACATTATATGAAGAAATCCGGCTTCGCCGGAGAAATTTGTCTATCGAAAAATGTACAAATTTAGCCTGCTATCAAAAATATTTTACAAATATACTGGCTTGCTACCGCTCACCAGTAAAAAATTGACACCTGCATGGGGATACACGTCTTAAAACAGTAGGCTGAATGGGGCCAAATGGATACAAGCCAGAGAAAGAGAGAATAGGAGAAAAAAAAAAACAGGTCACCCCCATAAGTCTGGGAAGGCGTTAGCCTAGGGGACAAACAAAAGATGGTTATCACACGAGCACTTTTTCCCGCAATACTTATCCTTAACCCTGGTCTGGCAGCTTAGGAGTTTAACATGTACAACATTTCTGCTACTTAAATACATCTATCATCAGTCTAGTTTCCGATACCAGTGCAACATATTCCAGAAATGTTGCCAGAAGAATGTTGATCATCGAATGTTGACTATAAAAGGTCTCGTGTGATACCGGCTTAAAATGCATTGTTCGAAAAGAAAAAAAACAATAATAACAAACACAATATCAAAATAACCCACACAAAACGTCGGATCAGAGAGTGCTAATCCCGCTATTATATACTGTCTTCGTGGTGCGATGCATAAGGTGTTGATGTTCGGTGTGAGCGTCCTGGGTTCGAATCCACGGACTGCCACATGTGTTTGTAAATTTCATAAATCGATTTTAGGAGTATAGTTGGTTGTTGGAAGGAACATAATAATATATAAAATAAATTAATATATCAAATAAAGGAAAACCAAAAACACAGCGCCAACGAAAAAAATAAGTATAGCGATAAATGAAGATGAACTAAACAAACTAAATACAATATATAAACAAATAAAATACAATAATAACAAAAACACAGCGCTAACGAGAAATAAGTAGCGATAAATGAAGATGAAGTAAACAAATAAATACATTAAAATAATAAATACAATACAATACATTAATAATAAAAACACAATGCCAACGAGAAATAAGCATAGCGATAAACGAAGATGAAACACAAATAATAATAATAAAATAAATACATCAAATCCCCAGATAATACGGCTGTAGTTAAATCCGTGTTAATCCGGCTACGGTGAAAAAGTGACACGGGATTACATAGCGCTACGGAGTCATGTAAAATGCAAATAAAATGGATTATGTGTTGAAGGTTGCAAAAATGTGAGGTGGATAAAAAAATACCTAACCCTGCTCGACATAACGTGAAGGTATCCAGGCTTTAATTCTACCCTAATATAATTCTGTGCTAACGTACGTGTGTGTGTGTGTGTGTGTGTGTGTGTGTGTGTGTGTGTGTGTGTGTGTGTGTGTTTGACTGGGGAGGGGGGGGGGGGGGGGGAGGATATGTGGGTTATTGTGTATGTATATGTGTGTGTGTGTGGTTATATGTGTGTGTGTGTGTGTGTGTGTTTGTGTTTGTTAATGTTGTGGATGTTTTTGTGTGTTTGTGTGTGTGTTTTTGTGTTTGGTAATGTTGTGGGTGTGTGTGTGTGTGCGTGCGTGTGTGTGTTTGTGTATGACTGGGGAGGGGGGGGGGAGGATATGTGGGTTATTGTGTATGTATATGTGTGTGTGTGTGTGGTTATATGTATATGTGTGTGTGTGTGTATGTTATATAATTATACAGTATATTGCTTAATCATAATAGTTGTTATTCCTAATTATTCATGTAATGTTTTGTGCTACTCGTGATTATTTTTTTTCTTTTCTAACTAACTATAAATTAGTTGCGGGTCAGGCAAGATAAATTGACTCCAACCCCTTCTATATAACATGAAAAACATACAGTTTAGTAAAAAACAAAATACTACCGCTTTGTGTAGCCTAATTGGAGTCTATAAGTACAGTACATAAAGTAATGTGCAGTAATGCTCTGCACCCTCAGAGAGTGCCAAGCGCATTACTGAGGTAATCGGGCATGGAAGCATACATCCCATTCTCTTTCTCTCACTAACTCACAACAATCTTGGTTTACTCAAGCTTGTTCTACTGCTGTTCACAATAAGGAGGAAGCATTCAAACGGTACCATCGCCTTCAAACTCAGGAATCCCGGAATCTAGCCAAATCTGTTCTTCGACTCACCAAAAACTGTTTCATCAATAACAAATGCTCTGAACTTTCCAACTCTAGCTCTTCCCAAACTGTTTGGCATCTAGCCAAAAACCTCTCCAACAATTTAATTTCCTCGTCTTTTCCTCCCCTTTTCCACTCTGACGGTACCACTGTCACCTCTTTCCTTCTTGCTGGAAGTTTGCTCTCTCATTCAACCTGTCCCAAAGAAAGATGACCGCTCTCGACCCTCAAACTATCGTCCAATTGCACTTCTTGTATCTCTAAAGTTTTTGAAACTATTCTTAATTCAAAATTTCTAAAGCATTTATTTTCCCATTATCTACTTTCAGATCGCCAGTATGGTTTCCTTAAGGGCCGCTCTACAAGGAGTACAAAGGAGTACAAAGGAAACCAAGCAACAACAGGTCATGCGACCCCTCAAGGTTACTTGCCCTCTGGTGATCTTCTTGCTTATCTTACTCACTCTTGGTCATCCTCCTTTCGGGACTTCGGTGGGACTTTCTATTGCTCTAGATTCTAAACCATTACACCACCAACACAGTAAATAGAAACTCTAATCAATGCTCCTAGTGTGATTATGATTTATTCGGTTTGAGGTCGTGTTTCTTTAGACAATATTTTACGTTGTGTAAAACATCCTATTTGTGTCCTTGCCTTATATATTCCCTGAGGTGGTAGAGGGGAGGGGGCCCGGAAACCTGTTGCTCGCCTCTCTCTCTCTCTCTGTCTGTCTGTCTCTCTCTCTCTCTCTCTCTCTCTCTCTCTCTCTCTCTCTCTCTCTCTCTCTCTCTCTCTCACACACACACACACACACGACAGCGAGCGTGTAACTTAGGAGGGGACATTAAAATGTACAAGTTTATCCCAAAGGTGGGTCTTGGTGTGTGTGTGTGTGTGTGTGTGTGTGTGTGTGTGTGTGTGTGTGTGTGTGTCAAGTGAAGGGTGAAGAAGATACACAAATACAGAACAAGCAGGAGGGGATACATGAAAACCGAAGGATACATACAATACAAAGGCAAAGGGGTAACTAAAAACAACACGAGAGCCAGAAATGAGGCCGCCAGTTTGGAAGAGAGAGAGAGAGAGAGAGAGAGAGAGAGAGAGAGAGAGAGAGAGAGAGAGAGAGAGGGCGAGAGAGTGATTGATAGAGAGCGAGAGAGACAGAGACAGAGACCAAGAGCGAGAGAGACAGCGTGATTGAGAGAGAGAGAGGGCGAGAGAGTGATTGAGAGAGAGCGAGAGAGTGATTGAGAGAGAGAGAGAGAGCGAGAGAGACTTGAGGGTGATGAACAACCCCAAATAGATATAAATAAAGAGGAAAGCAAAGAAAACAGAAAAAATAGTAAACAAAGGCAAAGGGGTAACTAAAAGCAAAACCGCAACTCGTGACGAAACAACACCTAGATTAAAGGAGAGAGAGAGAGAGTGTGTGTGTGTGTGTGTGTGTGTGTGTGTGTGTGTGTGTGTGTGTGTGTCCAGTCGAAGGCAGTAAAGAAAGTAAGATTGAAATGCAGATAGGGGAGATAAAAGAACAGAAGACAAATGCAAAAAAAAAAAAAAAAAAAAATGCTAGGCAAAGGGGTCACTAAAGTAATAATCAACAACAAATGTAACACGAGAGAGAGAGTGAGAGATTGTGTGTGTGTGTGTCGAGGGTAATAAAGAAACAATATAATATATATATATACAGTATATCAAGGAGATAGAAGAACAAAAAAGACAATTGAGAGAAAGAGTGAGTTTCTTTCAAGCTGAGGGTAATGAATAAACAGAAATAGAAAGAAAAATTAAAGAAAACAGAAGAGTAAGCAAAACAAAATGGGCAAGAATAGCAAAAAGCAGAGAGAGAGAGAGAGAGAGTGAAAGTGAGTTAGTTTCAAGTCAAGGGTAGTGAAGAAAATATAAATACAGAAATAGAAAATGAAATAAAGAAAACAGAAGAGTCAGCAAAACAAAGGGGAAACTAAAGCAAAAACAACAACAAACAACGAGAGAGAGAGAGAGAGAGAGAGAGAAAGAGTGTGTGTGTTTGCGTTTTAAGTCAAGGGTGACGAAGAAACATAAATACGGATATAGAAAGGAAAAAGAAAAGAGAAGAAGAGTGAGCAAAATAAAAGGGGGTAACTAAAGCAAAAACCAACAAGTAACGAAACGCGACAGCCAGATTGAGAGAGAGAGAGAGAGAGAGAGAGAGAGAGAGAGAGAGAGAGAGAGAGAGAGAGAGAGAGAGAGAGAGAGAGAGAGAGAGAGAGAGTAAGAGAAAGAGAAAGAGAGAGTTTCAAGTCGAGAGTAAATCCAACTAATCCCGGCCTCTGAAGATTTTTGGTGGTAAGTGGTAAAAGCGAGGACTGCGCGGGGGGTGAAAGATGCAGAGTAATCCGACTTACCGGGGGATTACTGAGCCTGCCCTGCCCCAGTCTGAATATTTCATACGGCCATCTGAAATCCGGGATGGTTACTGTTTAGTCTGAGGGGTTTGAGGTGTGGGGAGATGTGTGGTGGTGGTGTGGGAAGGAGGGGAAATGCGTGTGGGGAGAGGATAGGTGTGTGGGTGTGGGTGATAAGCGAATGTTTCTTCTATCCAACTGAAATCCGGGATGATTACTGTTTAGTCTGAGGGGTTTGAGGTGTGGGGAGATGTGTGGTGGTGTGGGAAAGAGAGAGAGAGAGGAGGAGGGGGGGAGGGGGATGGTTTGTGGGGAGGGGAATGGGAAAAGGGGTGTGGGTTATATCTTCCCTCCATCTGAAATCCTGGAGAGTTAATGTTTTATTTCTGAGGGTTGAGGTGTGGGTGGATGGTGTTGTGTGGGCTGTGGGGAGATGGGAAGAGCAAGAAGAGGTGTGGGAGATAAGAGGTGGGGTGGGGAATTGTGGGAAGTGGGGAATTAGGGAGGAGAATGGAGTGTGGGGTGGTAACTGTGGGATGGTGGATGTGCGTGGGGGGGACTAAGGTGTGGGGAGGGGTGGAGATGGTGTGTGATGGGAAGGGGGTAGAAGTGTGGGTGTGTTGGATGGTGAATGTTTATGTGGGGAGACTTGTGGATGTGGATGTGGGTGGCTTCGTTTCTTGTTGCTTTTAGTTACTCCTTTGTCTTGTTTGTGTTTTAATCTTTCTGTGTTCTTTTATCCCCTCTTTCTCTCTCTCTCTCTCTCTCTCTCTCTCTCTCGTGTTTCGTTTGTTATTGTGTCTTACTTTAGTTACCCATTTACTTTGTTTTCTCTCCAGTTTTCCTTGGCCCCTCTTCTTTATCTCTAGGTTTTGTTTATTGTTATTCTCCGACTATCCCATTCGTTATTCCATTTAGTTATCCTTCGGCTTTGCTCACTTTTATTCCGTTTTCTTTCATCCCGTCTTTCCTTATATCTTCATTTTTATCTGTCTGTAGTATCTTCCAATCTGAATGCCGTGTATCTGAATGCCGTGTTTATTGATATATTAATTGTATTTTTTACTGTCGTTACCCCCTTACCTGCGCTTCCCCTTCTTCCGTTTTCTTTGTCCCTTCATTCTAAAGGCAAAACTAAAAGCAACAAAAAACGGTGAGAGAACCTACGAAGAAAACGAGGAAAATATAAAAGAAAACGAGCCGAAGGGATGGGAGAACCTACGAAGAAAACAAGGAAAATATAAAAGAAAACGAGACGAAGGGACAAAAACAAGGGGTAATAATAATAATAATAATAATAATAATAATAATAATAATAATAACTATATCACTTTCTTTCTATCCCTCTAATCGGCTGTCGCGTTTCGTTTCTTGGTCTTGCCTTTTGTTCTCTCTTCCTTTCCCTCCCTGTTTGTTCTTAGTTATCCCTATCCCTCGGTTTATTCTTCTTCTTCTTTCGTCCATTCTCTTTCTTCGTTTTTCTTTTACTTTTTTTTTTCTTTTCTTGTTGCTATTTAGTTGGCTTCCCGTTTTCTGTATCCCCTTCTTTCTTTATCACTAGCTATGGGATTTCTCAGCACCCTCGACTTGAAACTTTAATTCTCTCTCTCTCTCTCTCTCTCTCTCTCTCTCTCGCTCTCTCTCTCTCTCTCTCTCTCTCGCTCTCTCTCTAAGCTATGTTGTGCCATGCCTCTGCTTGTTGTTGTTGTTGTTGTTGTTGTTGTTGTTGTTGCTAGGCCTTCTAATCTGTCAAATGTTCTATGTACTCTACCGGGTGCCCCTCTAGATTTAACTTGTGAGTTTTGTAGCTTATGATCGTTTTTGTTTCAACCCCCTTCTGTACCGGCGACGTATTTCCAATTTTATTCTAGCTATATGTAGACGATTTTTGGTAATTTAAGGACGATCTGTGGTAGTAAAAAAGGCTTAATTGAGGTAGTTCGAAGCTTTTTTAATTGGAGACCCTTCTTAAACTGAATAATATGGTGTAATTGTAGCCAGAAACTAGTTGAAAGGACGTCCAGGGTACATAAGGGGTTAAGCTTGATGGAGGTCTAAGGAGGAAACTAAAAAAATAAATAAAAAATAAAATAAAATAAAAATAATAATAATAATAATAATAAATATGATCATCATAACACAAATATATAACGACAACATATAATCTCCCCTTAAGCGTTTGATCTTTGTGGATTATGTACATGTAATATTTATGTATATACACACAAACACATATACCCTGTGGATTATACTCTTTATAATCTCTAATCTTCATAGTTCATCATCTTTTGGCTTAGCTTTTTAGCATATTGTCTTTTTTAACTTCTCATCTTTGTATCTTATGATCTGTGTAGCTTATGATCTTTTTAGCTTAAGGGGGCCTGTCACCGGCTTTTTCTTTTTTAGAGAGAGAGAAAGAGAGAGAGGTGTGTGTGTGTATATATATATATGTGTATGTGTGTGTGTGTGTAATTCACTTGCTTGTTCGTCAAGGGGAATCCACGCAATGCGAGCTAAGCTCATTATTATCGCGCCTCCTTAACTGGGAATGTATTGCGTGAAATGCATGTTAAGTGTTTATGTATCGTTGGAATGGCTGTGGATGTGTGTGTAGTCTGTATTTTAGCCAATTGGCGACATCTGGAAACGAGGGCTAATCTGTACGGCACCATTCTCACTACGGTACCAGTCTCACCCGAAGGCTTAGGTTGACCAGTAGCTTAGGTTGACCAGTACGATACCCATCTCACCTTGTGACCGATCACCAACCCCAGATGGGACGTCACAACTTCATCCACTTATTCCAGGTTCCTATTTATACTGCTAGGTGAACAGAGGCTACACCGTTAGGAGACTTGCCCAAATGTCTCTTCCCCGCCCGGGTCTCGAACTCGGAACCTTCTGGTTGTGAGCCAGACGCGCTATCTGTTACGCCATGGGGAGGTGTGTGTGTGTGTGTGTGTGTGTGTGTGAGTGTGCATATAACCCTACATATCATACCTAACACCCCAATCCCTCCATCCTCCCCTATCGTCCGTAACAGCGATAGACCCTTACTAAACACAATTTCTTGGGGTCAAGATTACCCACCGCCGCCGCGAAGTGAGGTCGACTCCTGAATCAACCTGTATCGAAACCGGAACCGATACTATTCCAGTGATACGGCAAAAAGGGGATCGTGAGAGATTTTAAATGAACTCGATACACTGCAAGAGAGAGAGAGAGAGAGAGCGAAAGTGAGTGTGTAAGTGTGAGACTGCGTGAGTTACAGTGAGAGTAAGTGAGAGTGGCAGAGTAAAGCAGAAGGCACTCTCTCCACCCTCCACTCTCTCCGACAAGTTGCAGTAGCCTTAAAATGAAAAGTTATATATGAATGTCTTAGCATGTTTTAACCAAAACAATCTGCCACAAGTATTAATAGAATTTTAGAATTGGTACGGAATATATACAGTATATATATATATATATATATATATATATATATATATATATATATATATATACCGTATATATAAAACATAAATACATACATACATTCATACAGAGAGAAAGAGAGAGAGAGAGAGAGAGAGAGAGAGAGAGAGAGAGAGAGAGAGAGAGAGAGAGTAGAGATGCGGTAAGCTGTTGGAGTTGTGGAAACCTGCACACGAGCCGACCCCAGATGAGAGAGAGAGAGAGAGAGAGGGAGGGGGGGGGGGGGGTGCGGGGAAATGAACTCTCCGGAGCCACCACCATTCCGGATTGATATCACTGAGCGCTGGGAAAATGTCACCCCAACCCCCTCCCCCCCTCTTCTTCCTAGTAGATAACACCTCCCCTCCCTTCCTCTCCCCCCCCCCCCAATCCCCTCATCCTCCTCCCTTTCTCTCTCTCTCTCTCTCTCTCTGCTCTCTGCTCGCCCCCTCTCCTCTCCCCTCCCTCCCTCCCTTGCTTCTCATCTTACTCCCCCTCTCTCCCCTCCTCTTTCCTCTCTCCCTCCCTCCCCCCCTCCCCCCTCTCCTCACTGTGTTCTTCCCATCAAGAGGTGAGGTGAGGGGCGGGGGGGGGGGGGGGGATTATATAGGCAGATAGAGTTACAAGGAACACCCTGCAACATACGGGCATGCAAAACAAACAAAAATATATATATACAAATTTGTGAGTGAGGGAAACAAAGGGCAGAACTGCCTGTGGCGAGTGCCTCCCCCAGAGTTGAAAGTGAAAGACCGTAACGCAATCCTATGCACCACACACCTATTCAATGAACATGAAAACTGTTCAATTGGTTATACAAAGCGAGCCTCACACACCGGTAATACACAGAACGTAGAAGACTTAAGGGGAGGTTTTTAGTTTGGTCCCTAGATATCCTTCAAGCTTAAGATTACACCCCCTTGAGCCCCTTTCAAGATAAATTTGTACATTTTCGGTAGAAAAATGTCCCGGCTGAAAAGCCGGGTCCTCTGAAACCTCGTTAAACGTCCTGGTGGTGTAATGTAATGGTTAAGGTGGGCAAAAATATGTGTGTGATAACCCGGGTTTCGAATTCCCCGGTGGATCACTATATAAGCTTTAATTAATTCATTGGCGGGTGTTGTGGTGAGATTAATAAAAATAATATTACAGGCTACGCTGTCGCTCGCCAGGAGTAAAATCGACACCCTAAATGGCACGAAAGGTTTCTTAAAATTGACAGAAATGGGGCGAGGGTTCTTTTTAAATCGCCAAACTAATGGGGCGAACCGTCTTAAAATATAACAAACAATGGGGTGCCTAAACATGAGGGAGAAAGGGGTCCAGAAAAAAATCCCTCCAAGGGATATCTCCCCTTAAACCGGTATCCACACGAGCGCTCTTTTTTTCCCTCAACCACTGGTCTGGCAGCTTTATGAGGTCAACAGTTAATATATTTTGGTAACCTCAAATCTTCTATTCATCAGTTACATTCCGATAGCAGTGCAAAAAATACTCCAGAAATGGTTGCCAGGAAAAATGTTGATCATCGAATGTTGACTATATAAAGCTCTCGTGTGATTACCGGCTTTATTGCAAAAATTTCCAAAACACAATCCATATACTCTCCTTGCTCTTCCTAAGCTGCCTCTACAGAACAAAAAGCTATTAAATATACTTGTGAGCGGGGAAATATGCCCCATTGGCGAACAACAAACACATTCTTCTGAACGGGGAGGACGCAGTCGTATTTCTGGACCCCTTCTTACCGATCATGTTTAGCCCCGTTCGTTTTGGGACTTGAAGACGTTAGCCCCATTAGTTTGGCGATTATCCAAAGACTTTTCGCCCCATTTCGTTCTCAATATTAGGACCCTTTCGTGCCATTTAGGTGTATTTTTTTTCCTGTGCGAGCGCATAGCTGAGCCTGTTATTATAGGAGTTCGGCCGGGAACATTGTTCTACCGAAAAATATACACATTTATCTTGAGGAGAGAGAGGAGACGAGGGAGAGAGATTGGGTGAGTGAGAGACCTGCATGTGTGTGCTGTACAGTATGTGTGTCTGAGAGGTGTATATAGCTGTGTCTGGTGTGTGTTGGAGATGGACTAGAGAGAGAGACGTGTGCTGTGAGTGAGAGGACTGACGTGTGATGTGTGTGTGTGTGTGCTGTGTGGTGGGTGTTGTGTGTGTGTGTGTGAGACGAGGAGAGAGGCGAGAGAGAGATAATGTCGGTAACAGAGATGAGGAGTGATTGCCGAACTAGTCGAGAGGAGTGGGCAAGGTACTTTGGACTAATTAAGTTACACACACACATTCATACATACACATACGTAACCACATCTCTTATACTCTCTCATACACCACCACACACACACACACATACATATACACCACACTATCTACCATAACACAAACACGCTATCTCATACACACACACTCTCCTCTCCCTCTCTCTCACACACAACCCACCACTATATCTCCTAATACACACAAACACTACAAATACACACAACATATCTACCATACACAAAACGCATTCTCATACACACACACACTCTCTCTTCTCCTCTTCTCTCTCTATACACAAACACACACAACACGCCACTCTCTCTCTCACACACATGCACACTCTAAAACAACACACACATACACACCAAAACTCTCTCTCTCTCCATAACTAAGTAGAGAGTACTGGTAAGTAATTAAATAGGACAGAGAAGCGTAATTAGGACAGTTAATATTAGCAAAGGAAAGTATTTAATATCCAACGCTATTCTACGGTTACCGTTTAGGGGGGGGGGGGGTGACCTGCTTTTATTATCTCTCTGGTTGTAGGCATGCAGCCCCATTCCAGCGCTAGTGTTTTAACGGTGTTTATCCTCATCCAGGTGTCGATTTATAAAGGCGAGGTGCCCGATAGCGACCCACCATACTTTGGATATGGTGATAATTTGTACATTTTTTGCTAGAAAAAAATTCCCATCCGGCCGGAAGCCGGATTTCCCCTCCATACAATGCACTCCAACCACTCCATCCATCCACCCACACACACCCACACTCCACCCATCCACACACACTCCACCCATCCACACACACTCCACCCACCCACCCACACACACACATCTGCCACCCACCCGACACACATTCCACCCACCCACCCACACACTCCACCCATCGACACACACTCCACCCACCCACACACACATAACACACATTCTACCCACCCTCAAACACACACTCCCCACCTCACCCACACACACATAACACACATTTCACCCACCCACCCACACACTCCCCCCTCCCACACAAACACCCTCCCCCCTCCCACACACACACAAACACCACCACCCACACACAAAAAACTCCACCCCCCCCCCCCCACTTAATCTAGGGAAGTACTTCCAAGTTAAAAGTCCCAAATATTCATACAAAGTGCCCTTATTAATAAGTTTAATAGTTAAACCGTGCCCCAAAAGCAAAATACCTTAATAATATACCAAACCCTTGTGTTGCG
Organism: Paralithodes platypus; assembly: GCA_032716605.1. Lineage (NCBI taxonomy): Eukaryota > Metazoa > Arthropoda > Malacostraca > Decapoda > Lithodidae > Paralithodes > Paralithodes platypus. The sequence goes on along the minus strand of CM064533.1, from coordinate 54,056,675 downwards.
CCCCCTAAAAGAGAAATTACAAGTGTCCCCCTCCCTCCCCTTGAAGGAGTAATAATCCTAGATCGAGTTTAATCAGTACAAGTGTAATACCTCGATTGAAGGGCCAGTACTAATCTCGATTCGAGTTTAATAAGTACAAGTGTAATACCTCAATGGAAGGGAGAAAGTACTAACTCTAGATCGAGTTTTAATAAGTACAAGTGTGATCCTACCTCAATTGAAGGGAGAGGTAGTACATCTAGATCGAGTTTAATAAGTACCAATGTAATACCTCAATGAAGGGAGTACTCATCTTAGATCGGCGTTTAATAAGTACAAATGCTAATACCTCAATTGCAGGGAGTACTAATCTAGATTCGAGTTTTAATTAACGTAACCAATGTGCGTGAATCAACTCAATGGATAGGGCGAGTTACTATATCTAGACTTCGAGCTAATAAGTTCCAAGTGTAATACCCTTCAATTGAAGGGAGTACTCCTCTAGCATCTGGAGGTTTCATAAAGTACAAGTGTAATACCTCAATTGAAGGAGTACTAATCTAGATCCAAGTTAATAAAGTACAAGTGTAATACCTCGATTTGGGAAAAAAAAAAAATAGGGCCGTTAGTACTCAAGAGTCTTAACCCGATCTATATCACAGGGTGGTACCCAATATTGTCCCGCCTCTCAGTTTCCTTTAAGGCCCCCAATATAATTGTCTATGTTTTTAAATCCCTACCTGTTACAAATCTATCCTGATCAAGACACTGGGAACACCAACCAAATTAATGATTTTAAGCCAAAAAAAAAACAAACGAGTTCAATCAGCCTGTTCTCTAATAGTAACGAAGATTGTGGAACCTCGCTCGTGCGTCTTATTTATGTTTCACCATTATATATTAATTAAATGCGGCTGGATCTATTGTGTGTTCAAGTACAATAATATGAATGTACGTTTGTTATAATTCTCACTCTATTACCTTTTGTGCATGTGTTGAAAACGAATTCGGCTTCTCAAGTTAGCAACCCCTTAATTTCCAAATCAACCCCAGTAAAAAACTGCGTATAAAACACCCATACATACACACACGCACCACACACTCCAAACCGCCCCCCCCCACACTCCACCCACCACACACAGTACAACCCCCCAATGTACACACCCACCCCCACACTGCACCCCCCCCCCCCACACTCCAAGCACACCACACACCACACCATACACCCCACACAAGTACGTACACACACATTCACACACAAATACACTCACAAACACACACACACACACACACACACCTTCCTCCGGCCAATCAAGACACAGGAAACCTAGAGATAAGAGGGGGGGGGGGGGGGGGAGGAGAGAGAGGAGGTGGAGGAGGGGAGGTGAACGCTTCCTGTTTTACCTACCTAACCTCCCTCCCTCCCCTACCTCCCTCCCTTTCTTCTTTTCCACACAACAACTTTAAGGGGGAGAGTGACCTGCCTTTTTGTTATGCTCCTTTTATCTCTTCTCTGGCTTGTATCCATTCGGCTCCAGTCAACCTATGTATTTAAGACGTTTATTCCCCATCCAGGTGTCGATTTTCTTCCTGACAAGCGATTAGCGAGCCCTAGCATTGTTTTATAGCGAACCGCAGAAAATGTACAAATTGTGTATTTAGCCTGCTGTCCCAAAAACCCTATTTTTTTTATAAATATGCTGGCCTCGGGGAAAAAAATCGGACACCTGGATGGGGAGATAACACTCTTAACACAGTCGAGCTGAATGATTGGCCGAAGGGATACAACCCAGAGAAAGAGAGGTGAGGAGCCCCCCCGCAAGATACAAAACAAACAACATGAGATAGGACACCATTAAACGCAGGGAGATAAATAATAAGGTATTCACGCAACAGAAAACCGGGGAAAACAATACCAAATTATACCAGGACAAGCGCACATCCAATGGATGCGCGGCCCGCAATTCCCATGCGAGCTGCTAACACCGATACATCACAGCCTGAAACTAAGAACATAAGGAACAATCGTTGATTTCTGCAGCGAAAGCCAATTGGCTACATAAAGGCTAGATCCCTGCGCAGAGTGTGTGCAGATATGAGTGTAGAACCCCCCGTATTCTTTAAACTTACTCTTATCCTCCCTTAACAATTATTGGTAGTAAATGTCCAAAATTAGACGTTTGGGGTCAAGGCCCATACCCCGTATTGGGGGCATCTGGGCGGGGCCTCTGCTTTCTGTCCCCCCCCCTCTTTGGCGGGGGTGCGGCTCATCCAATACGTTAAAACCACAAAAAGTTAATGCGGGAAGGAAACTCTTCTAGGTTATTGCTAGTATATTTACGTCATCTCTCTCCCTCTCTCGTTTGTTCGAAATAATACACTCATTGGTCACCCCGGTCCAAATGCAGTAATCACTTGATCTATGGTAACAGAGCGGGCCCCCGGTGCGTCGTTACACACAGATTATCCACACGGGCAGGCTAGTGCCTGGTGGACTCTTCCCAGAACTGATAGAACTACGTCAGCGCCGCATTGCATATCATATCATTTACGATCGTTATAATGAAGTTAAGGGGTCAAGATGATTGTCAAGTTCGCTGGCGCTACCTAAGTATTCTTGTCCAAATCTTATTATTCAGTGACTCGAGATATTCTACGATAAACAACAACGACACCCTTACAGACCAGACACACCAGACACCCATACAGACATGACCACATCAGGGACACCCATAACAGGACCAGGACAAACAGAAACCCATACAGACAGACACCCATACAGACAGACCCCACACGTGACACCCCACTACAGACAGACAGACACCCATACACGAGACACAGACACCCAGACAGAACTCGACACCCATACAGCACACCTGACACCCATACCAGGACCCTAGAAAACCCATACAGGACAGACACCACATGACACCCCATACAGACAGGACACCCATACAGACAAAGAAAACCACAACAGACCACCCATTACACGACAGACACACTAGACACCCAAAGACACGACCACAGAAGGACACCCATACAGACAGACACAGCCACACATTAGATCAGACACCCAGCACACCCAGACACCCATACAGACAGGACACACAGACACCCATACAGACTAGACACCCATACAGCCAGCCCAACACAGAACAGATAAAGGACATGACAATCAATTACAATAGTTAATGAGGAATTGGATAATGACACTCACGGAATATAACCCTACCAACCTAATCCCGTTCAACGGGGAGCGGGGCCGCGTCCTACCGTTTTTTTTCTTTTTTTTATCATTCTCTCCGTTTTTATCACCTCGTCTCCTTTTCTCTCTGTTCCCTGGATTTGTATCCATTCGGCCCCATATTCAGAATATACTGTTTTAAGACTTTTATCCCCATCCAGGTGTCGATTTTCTTCATGGCCGAGCCCCGACTTTTAGCAAATTCCGAGCCAGCATTGTATGTGAGAAATCCGGCTTCGCCGCGTTTAGTCTATCGTCGAGAAGGAAATTTATTTCTACCGAACAAATGTACACGAATCATTAGCTTTGACTGTCAAAAACAAAAATCTATATATGCTGGCTCGCTTACCGTCGCCAGGAATAATACTGACACCTTTCACTGGATGTGGGCGGTAATACGTCTTAAAAACAGTAGGCTGATATGCCCGGTAGCGGAACGATGGATCGAATGGGATACTAAAGCCAAAGAGAGAAGGACCCCCTGTTGAGAGAAAAAAAAAAAAGCGAGGTGAGCTCCCTGAATAATTGGTCTTGATAGCAAAATGCATCAATGTGCGCTGATATTAACACGGGTCCTCCCTCTAATGTGCTTGTAGAGTGTCCTAGGTTCGAGTCTGGCTGCGTGCCACAGTATATTTGCTTGATGTAATTAATGGAGTTTTAGAAGTGAAGTTGGTTGGTTTGTAATGTTTATTCTGTGCAATAGTATATGGGATTGAAGCCATCTTAAGGGGAGGGTATTTAGTTTGTTCCCTACTTTTTCATCAAGCTTGAAACATTACCTCCACCTAGCACCCCCTTTCAAGATAAAAATTTTGTACATTTTTCGGTAGAAAAATTTCCCGGACGGAGGCCGGTTGCTCCCCTTTAAAATTACAGGACTCGCGTTTGATTCCGCCTAGCGAAAAAATCGACACCTTTAATGGCCACGAAAGAGATTTCGTTAAAATTGAATTAGCATTAAATGTTGGGCACCAAAAGTCTTAACATATCCCAAACTACTAGGGCGAAGGCTCTTAAAATCTCAAAAGCAATGGGGCTAAACATGAGGGAGGAAGGGGTAAAGAAACAAAATCCCTCAAGTGGAACTCTCCCCTGAACGAGACAGTGGTTATGTTTGGGGTGTCTATTTATTTCTATAGTCATATAATTTTTAGCTTCTTTCCTAGACCTCCATCGAACTTTAAAAACAACATCAATTTAGCTCGCCCTACGAGATTAATTCGGTGGCTCCTCCGCACCTTACAGGCTCGCTATCGCTCGCCAGGAAAACCCTTGAACAATAAAGGGCACCGAGGGTTCTTAAAATTGTCAACAAAATGGGGTTTGGCCAAAAGTCGTAAAAGCGACAAACTAATGGGGGTTAAACGTCTTAAAATTCAAAACAAAATGGGGCTTAACACGAGGGAG
>CM064533.1:53952000-54051942 GCA_032716605.1 Paralithodes platypus | reverse complement strand
TATACAAAGCGAGCCTCACACACCGGTAATACACAGAACGTAGAAGACTTAAGGGGAGGTTTTTAGTTTGGTCCCTAGATATCCATCAAGCTTAAGATTACACCCCCTTGAGCCCCTTTCAAGATAAATTTGTACATTTTTCGGTAGAAAAATGTCCCGGCTGAAAGCCGGTTCCTCTTAAATTACAGGCTCGCTGTCGCTCGCCAGGATAAAATCGACACCTAAATGGCACGAAAGGTCTTAAAATTGACAGAAATGGGGCGAGGGTTCTTAAAATCGCCAAACTAATGGGGCGAACGTCTTAAAATATAAAAAACAATGGGGCTAAACATGAGGGAGAAAGGGGTCAAGAAAAAAATCCCTCAAGTGGATATCTCCCCTTAAGCCGGTATCACACGAGCGCTTTTTCCCTCAACACTGGTCTGGCAGCTTATGAGGTCACCAGTTAATATATTTTGGTAACCTAAAATCTTCTATCATCAGTCTACTTTCCGATAGCAGTGCAAAATACTCCAGAAATGTTGCCAGAAAAATGTTGATCATCGAATGTTGACTATAAAAGCTCTCGTGTGATACCGGCTTTATTGCAAAAATGTCCAAAACACAACCATATACTCTCTCTCTCTTCCTAAGCTGCTCTACAGAAAACAAAACTATTAAATATACTTGTGAGCGAAATATGCCCCATTGGCGAACAAACACATTCTTCTGAAGGGGAGACGAGTCGTATTTCTGGACCCCCTTCTCCCTCATGTTTAGCCCCGTTAGTTTTGGGACTTGAAGACGTTCGCCCCATTAGTTTGGCGATTCCAAGACTTTTCGCCCCATTTCGTTCTCAATATTAGGACCTTTCGTGCCATTTAGGTGTATTTTTTTTTCCTGGCGAGCGATAGTGAGCCTGTTATTATAGGAGTTCGGCCGGGACATTTTTCTACCGAAAAATATACACATTTATCTTGAGAGAGAGAGAGAGAGAGAGAGATTGTGTGAGTGAGAGACTGCATGTGTGTGTGTACAGTATGTGTGTCTGAGAGTGTGTATATTAGTGTGTCTGTGTGTGTGAGATAGAGAGAGAGAGTGTGTGAGTGAGAGACTGCGTGTGTGTGTGTGTGTGTGTGTGTGTGTGAGAGAGAGAGAGAGAGAGAGAGAGAGAGAGAGATAATGCGGTAACGAGATGAGAGTGATTGCCGAACTAGTCGAGGGAGTGAGCAGGTACTTTGCTAATTAAGTACACACACACATTCATACATACACATACGTACACACTCTATATCTCTCATTCATACACACACACACATACACATACACACACTATCTACCATACACAAACGCTATCTCATACACACACACTCTCTCTCTCTCTCTCACACACAACACACACTATATCTCTCATACACACACACACACACACACACACATACACATACACACACTATCTACCATACACAAACGCTATCTCATACACACACACACACTCTCTCTCTCTCTCTCTCTCACACACACACAACACACACTATATCTCTCATACACACACACACATACACACACAAACTCTCTATCTCTCCATAACTAAGTAGAGAGAATGGTAAGTAATTAAATAGGACAGAGAAGCGTAATTAAATAGGACAGAGAAGCGTAATTAAATAGGACAGAGAAGCGTAATTAAGACAGTTATATAGCAAAGGAAAGTATTTAATATCCAAAGCTATTCTACGGTTACGTTTAGGGGGGGGGGGGTGACCTGCTTTTAATTATCTCTCTGGGTTGTATGCATGCAGCCCCATTCAGCCCCATTCAGCCTAGTGTTTTAAGTTGTTTATCCTCATCCAGGTGTCGATTTATAAAGGCGAGCGATAGCGACCCACCATACTTTGGATATGGTGATAATTTGTACATTTTTTGATAGAAAAATTCCTCGGCGAAGCCGGATTTCTCCATACAATGCACTCCAACCACTCCATCCATCCACCCACACACACTCCACCCACCCACCCACTCACCCACACACACACTCCACCCATCCACACACACTCCACCCACCCACACACACACATTCCACCCACCCACACACATTCCACCCACCCACACCCACTCCACCCATCGACACACACTCCACCCACCCACACACACATAACACACATTCTACCCACCCACACACACACACTCCACCCACCCACACACACATAACACACATTTCACCCACCCCCCCACCCACCCACACTCACACACACATTCCACCCCCACCCACACACTCCCCCCTCCCACACACACACACAAACTCCACCCACCCACCCACTTAATCTAGGGAAGTACTTCAATTAAAGTCCAAAATATTCATACAAAGTGAAATATTATAAGTTTAATAGTTAAACCGTGCAAAAGCAAATACTTATAATATACCTGTGTTGCGCCTAAACAGAAATTACAAGTGTAATACCTCAATTGAAGGGAGTACTAATCTAGATCGAGTTTAATAAGTACAAGTGTAATACCTCGATTGAAGGGAGTACTAAGAGTCTTAACCCGATTATATCCAGGGTGGTACAATATTGTACCGCCCTCAGTACTTTAAGCCAATATAATATGTCTTTTTTTAAATAACGTACAATGTTACAAATTATCCTGATCAAGACACTGGGAACACAACAAATAATGATTTTAACCCTTTCACGCACATATGACGCAGAGGTTGCCAGATTAGCAATAAGAAATAGAGTTCTCTCACTCTTATAATTACCTCTCCAAAATTAGTTTTCTGCCCACAGCTAACTCAAAGACAACTGCAGAGGTTGAAGTAACTAAACTAAAGGTTTCTAAATACCCCTGATGGTAACAAAGGCTTTAAAGTATCCCCAATAGGCTCAAAATCGCGTCATATGTCGGAGAGGGTTAAGCAAAAAAAAAACAACGAGTTCAATCAGCCTGTTCTCTAATATTAACGAAGATTGTGGAACCTCGCTCGTGCGTCTTATTTATGTTTAAACCATTATCTATTAATTAAATGCGATATCTATGTGTGTTCAATACAATAATATGAATGTACGTTTTGTTATAATTATCCTCTATTACCTTTTGTGCATGTGTTGAAACGAATTCGGCTTCTCAAGTAGAACCCATTTAATTAATCAAATCAACCCCAGTAAAAACCTGGTATAACACCATACATACACACACGCACACACACTCCAACCCCCCCCCCCACACTCCACCCACCCACACACATACACCCCCACAAGTACACACACACACACACTTCACCCCCCACCCCCACACTCCACCCACCCACACACATACACCCCCACAAGTACGTACACACACACACACACACAAGTACACTCACACACACACACACACACACACACCTTCCTCCGGCATCAAGACACAGGAACCTAGAGATAAGAGGGGGGGGGGGGGGGGAGGAGAGAGAGGAGGTGGAGGAGGGGAGGTGAAGCTTCCTGTTTTACCTACCTACCTCCCTCCCTCCCTCCCTCCCTCCCTTTCTTCTTTCCACACAAATACTTTAAGGGGAGTGACCTGCTTTTTTGTTATCTCCTTTTATCTCTTTCTCTGGCTTGTATCCATTCGGCTCCATTCAACCTACTGTTATAAGACGTTTATCCCCATCCAGGTGTCGATTTCTTCCTGACAAGCGATAGCGAGCCAGCATTGTATAGCGAAAGCAGAAAATGTACAAATTTAGCCTGCTGTCAATTTTTTTTTTATAAATATGCTGGCTCGGGGAAAAAATCGACACCTGGATGGGGATAAACGTCTTAAAACAGTAAGCTGAATGAGGCCGAAGGGATACAACCCAGAGAAAGAGAGGGAGAGCGAAAAGAACAAAACAAACAAATGAGATAGGCCCCCTTAAAGCAGGGAGATAAATAATAAGGTATTCACGAACAGAAAACGGGGAAACAAAAAATATACCAGGAAAGCGCATCCAATGGAGAGGCAACCCATGCGAGCTGCTAACACCTACACATACAGCCAATATAAGAACATAAGAAAATGGATTCTGCAGAAAGCCAATTGGCTCACACAAGGCAGATCCCTGGCAGATTTGTGTTTCTAGAATTAATGAATGGGGACAAGAGAATCTAGTTTCCTTTAATGCACAGAAAACCAAGTACATTCAATTTTCTAACCGACAGAATCTCACTGACTCCCATATATTTTTTAATGATGTAAATATTCCCACTTCCCCTAGTATTGACATTCTCGGTGTAACATTAACTACTAACTTGAGCTGGACACATTATGTTAGAAGCATTGCTAAGAATGCCTCTAAAAAACTGGGACTCCTGTACAGAGTTCGAGAATTCTTCACTGACGAGCAGTTGGCCGTAATATATAAAGTCATGTGCGCTCTCAGATGGATTACTGTTCACCTCTGTTGGGTGGAAGGGGAGTGGTTTGCATTGAGGCAGTTGGACAAATTCAAAATAAACTATTAGATTAATCAATAACCCTGCAATCACACAGGACCTTCCTACATTAGCCATACGAAGAAACGTTGCATCCCTTGCATTATTCTACAGATATTTTCACAGCAATTGGTCCGAGGAACTTGCTTCAATTGTGCCGCCTCTCCACATCTTTCCCCGTAGAACTAGGGCAGCTGAGAGCGCCCATGATTTACACTTTCTCCTCCACAATGCAGAACTTCTGCTTATCAGAATTCATTTATCCCCAGAGCTACTACTCTTTGGAATTCACTTCCCTCGAATTGCTTTCCACAAACTTACAATCAACAAATGTTTAAATCCAGTTGTTACAAACATTTTATGAATGGAGGATGCCTTTAGGCACATGGACCTTTTTGTTTTATCTGTGTTTTTCCTTCCTCCGTTCATTGTCTCTTAAAAAAAAAAAAAAAAAAGATATGAGTGTAGACCCCGTATTTTAAACTTACTCTTATCCCCTTAACAAATATTGTAGTAAATGTCAAATTAACGTTTGGGGTCAAGGCCCATACCCCCTATTGGGGTCATCCAACGTTAACCAAAAGTTAATGGGAAACTTCTAGGTATTGCTAGTATATTTGCTCTCTCTCTCTCTCGTTTGTTGAAATAACCAAATGCAATAATCTTGATCCTAACAAACTGGCTTTAAATATCCACACCTATTTCCTGGTGGACTCTTCCCAAATGATAGAAACGTCAGCCCGATTGCTATCATTCATTTCGAGTTATAAGAAGTTAAGGGGTCAAGATGATTGTCAAGTTCGCTGGCGCTACCTAAGTCTTGTCCAAATCTTATTATTCATTATCGAGATATTCTACGATAACACAGACACCCATACAGACAGACACACAGACACCCATACAGACAGACACACAGACACCCATACAGACAGACACACAGACACCCATACAGACAGACACCCATACAGACAGACACACAGACACCCATACAGACAGACAGACACCCATACAGACACAGACACCCATACAGACAGACACCCATACAGACAGACACCCATACAGACAGACACCCATACAGACAGACACACAGACACCCATACAGACAGACACACAGACAGACACCCATAGACAGACACAGACACCCATACAGACAGACACCCATACAGACAGACACACAGACACCCATAGACAGACACACAGACACCCATACAGACAGACACACAGACACCCATACAGACAGACAATCAATTACAATAGTTAATGAGGAATGTATAATGACCTAAGGAATATAACCACCAATAATCCCGTTAAGGGGGGGGGTCACCGTTTTTTTTTTATCATTCTCTCCTTTTTTATCATTCTCTCCTTTTCTCTCTTTCCCTGGCTTGTATCCATTCGGCCCCATTCAGCTAACTGTTTTAAGACTTTTATCCCCATCCAGGTGTCGATTTCTTCCTGGCGAGCGATAGCAAGCCAGCATTGTATGGAGAAATCCGGCTTCGCCGGAGAAATTTTTCTACCGAAAAATGTACAAATTTAGCTTGCTGTCAAAACAAAAATCTATATATGCTGGCTCGCTACCGCTCGCCAGGAAAATACTGACACCTGGATGGGGGTAAACGTCTTAAAACAGTAGGCTGAATGGGGCCGAATGGATACAAGCCAAAGAGAGAGGGAGAGAAAAAAAAAAAAGCGAGGTGAGCTCCCTTAATAATTGTCTTGATAGCAAAATGCATAAGTGCGCTGAATTACGGTGTGTGTGAGTGTCCTAGGTTCGAGTCCTGGGAGTGCCACATATATTTGTTGATTTAATTAATTGAGTTTAGAAGTGAAGTTGGTTGGTGTAATGTTTTATTCTGTGCAATAGTATATGGGATGAAGCCATATTAAGGGGAGGTATTTAGTTTGTTCCCTACTTTTTCATCAAGCTTAAAATTACCCCCCCCTAGACCCCCTTTCAAGATAAATTTGTACATTTTTCGGTAGAAAAATGTCCCGGCCGGAGGCCGGTTGCTCTTAAATTACAGGCTCGCTTTCGCTCGCCAGGAAAAAATCGACACCTTAATGGCACGAAAGATCTTAAAATTGACAGAAATGGGGCAAAATGTCTTAAAATATCCAAACTACTAGGGCGAAGGTCTTAAAATCTCAAAAGCAATGGGGCTAAACATGAGGGAGGAAGGGGTAAAGAAAAAAATCCCTCAAGTGGAAATCTCCCCTTAACGGGACAGTGGTTATTTTTGGGGGGTCTATTTATTTATATAGTCATATATTTTTTAGCTTCTTTCCTAGACCTCCATCGAACTTTAAAAAAAACATCCATTAGCTCCCCCTACGAGATTAATTGTGGCTCCTCCGCACTTACAGGCTCGCTATCGCTCGCCAGGAAAAACATTGACACCTAAAGGGCACGAAGGGTCTTAATATTGTCAACAAATGGGGTGAAAAGTCTTAAAATCGACAAACTAATGGGGTAAACGTCTTAAAATCTCAAAACAAATGGGGCTTAACACGAGGGAGAAAGGGGACCAGAAAAACGACCCATCGCCCCTTAACATATTGAGACCAAGCTGAGGGGGGCAGGGGTGTCATCAAATGTAGGCGAAAAGTTAATGGGATCCTTTGCGGTATCAAATTAATATCTTCGGTGTCCGTTCATTGGTTCTCGAGATCTTTTGCAAACATACTGACAAACACACGCACACACTCAGTGGAACAATACCTAGCGTTTCACATATACAGGGACGCGCGGGGTAATAATGAACTCCCGGTGGCAACACTTCGCTTTTGGCGGGTAAAATAAGGGGAAGTGGTGGGAAATATAAAAGGCGCGAAAGATGAGAAGAGAGGGGAGGGAGGGGAGAGAGAGGAAACGATGAGCGTGGGTTGCAGAAGAGAGGGGGGAGGGGGGGATGAATGACTAAGGAATGGGAAGAGAGAGAGAGAGATGTGGAGGCGGAGATAGAGAAGAGAGATAAAAGAGAGAGAGAGAAGGAAGAAGGGAAGTCTTGGCGCGCGCAATGCAGCAGTCACTTGTTATCAGACTTCCGCTCCCCCCTCCCCCCTCCCCCCATCTCTTTCCCCCTCTCGTCCACTGTAAACACATCTCTACCGATCTTAATGGGGGATGGTTAATTTTTTGGTCGATTTTTCAACTATGTATTATTTTCTTTCTTATTTTGCTCCCTAGACCTCCATCAAACTTAAAATAACAACCCCAGGATCCCCCTTCAAGATATATTTGTACATTTTTCAGTAGAAACATTTCCGAATTATAGGCTCGCTATCGCTCGCCCGGAAAAAAATCGACACTTAAATGGCACGAAAGATCTTTATATTGACAAAGAAATGGGGCGAAAGGTCATAAAATCACCAAAATAATGGGCCGAACATCTTAAAATCTGAAAACTAATGGAGCTAAGCATGCAGGAGAAGGGGGAGGGGGGGGGGGAGGGGGGGGCCAGAAAAACTAACTATCTCCCCTTAATGATAACAACCCCCCCCCCCACAATTTCCAGATGAGCACTTTCTTAGGAACACGTCATGTACTGCTACACTTGAAATGAGAAATAGTTGGCTAAGGGGAGGGATTTTTTTCTTGACCCCTTTCTCCCTCATGTTTAGCCCCATTGCTTTTGATATTATAAAACGTTTGCCCCATTAGTTTAGCGATTTTAAGAACTTTCAACCCATATTAAGACCTTTCGTGCAATTCAGGTGTCGATTTTATCCTGGCGAGCGATAGCGAGCCTGTAATTTAAGAGGAACCGGCCTTCGGCCGGGAAATTTGTCTACCGAAAAATGTACAAATTTATCTTAAAAGGGACTCAAGGGGGTGTAATTTTAAGCTTGATGGAGGTCTAGGGAACAAACTAAATACCTCCCCTTAAGGTCTCGCTTATTTTCTGCCCCCCCCCCCCCCCCCCCCTCCCTTCTCCCTCGTGTATAGCCTCATTAATTTTGAGATTTTAAGACCTTAAGCCCCATTTCCCATCATCAATATGAAGGCCTTTCGTGCTATTTAGGTGTCGATTTTTTTGCCTGGCGAGCGATAGCGAGCCGGACAATTTTGTATTGAGAAATGCACAAATTTATCTTGAAGGAGGATCTTGAGGACAATTTATTTAGCTTGTTGGAGGTCCAGGGAGGAAACCAAAATCTAATAAATGCATATAACTATTCAAAGTCTATTTTTATCTATCAAGTTAAGGGGAGGTATTTAGTTGTTAAGGGGAGGTATTTAGTTGTTAAGGGGAGGTATTTAGTTGTTAAGGGGAGGTATTTAGTTGTTAAGGGGAGTTTTTTTTTTTTTTTTTTTTTTTCTATATTCCAACTTACTTCCTCTCGGGCATAGGCTGAGAGCCTTAACATTCACCGCTTTACAATGAACAGTGAAGCCCGTGAGGTCTTGTTCCAGTCTAGGGAGTGAGACATGTGAAGCACGTAGAGTACAACGAGCACCTGCCATTTTGCCTTCACATGAGGCACGGTGCTCACTCATGGCCCGAAACGACCCCATCTCTGAAGCCACCTCGTTCCCGTGCTTCACTGTCTCACCCCCTACACTCGGACTCTCACACTTACACACACACACAACGCCACCTGTTGAGCAGATAACTCACCAGGCATTGCACCCCTATAGCATATTTTGAATATGGGAATATTCATACAGTGCTATTTAATCAGGGAACAATGAGGGTATTTTATTGACGTTTCGGTGGGCTTGTGGTAATGCACTGATACTAGGTACAGCACAAATTCCATCCCAATAATATCTTCCCATTGATACATCGGGATTTGAACCCGGGACCTTTGGATTACCAGGCCAGTGGCAAGACCACTCCACCACACCTCCCCTAAAGGGGAGGTATTTAGTTGTTAAGGGGAGGTATTTAGTTGTTAAGGGGAGGTATTTAGTTGTTAAGGGGAGGTATTTAGTTGTTCCCTACGTTTTCTATCAAGTTAAGGGGAGGTATTTAGTTTGTTCCCTACGTTTTCATCAAGCTTAAAATTACACCCCCTAGACCCCCTTTCAAGATAAATTTGTACATTTTTCGGTAGAAAAATGTCCCGGCCGGAGGCCGGTTGGTCTTAAATTACAGGCTCGCTATCGCTCGCCAGGAAAAAATCGACACCTTAATGGCACGAAAGGTCTTAAAATTGACATAAATGGGGCAAAATGTCTTAAATGTCAAAACTACTAGGGCGAACGTCTTAAAATCTCAAAAGCAATGAGGCTAAACATGAGGGAGAAAGGGGGTCCAGAAAAAAAATATCCCTGAAGTGGAATTAATCTCCCCTTAATTACATAAGCTAAGTATACTGTATACACACTCGAGCCCCCTGACGAGTGGGGTTGGTGGGGGGTTGGGGGTGGTGGGTGGGGGGGGGGGTGTGAGGGTGGGGGGGGGGGGGGTCATTACATCTCCGCTCCTCGTTGGTAACCCCGCGGCGGATATTGTGGTCTGTGGATACTGACTAATGCTAATGTGGAGGCGGGTATATAATGATCTCTGTGTGTGTGTGTGTGTGTGTGTGTGTCTAGTTTAAGGAGGGATGGCCGTATTTATATGCTCATTTATTAATGTTTTAATTATTAGTTTAGTTTTTAGAGACCTCCATCAAGCTTCAAACATCACCTGCCCAAAACCCTCTTCCAAGCTAAATGTGTACATTTTTCGATAGAAAAATGTTCAATGTATGGTTGAATGTACAGGCTCTCAGCCTATGCCCGAGAGGGAGTAGTTGGAATATAGAAAAAAAAAATCCCATCTTTACTCAACACACTGCCCAAATACTTAAATGAGCTGACATTCTCCATAGCCTGACCGTTCAACCTCACCTCACACTCTGTGGCTGCACCCCTTTCAAAGACCAGAACCTTACTCTTCCCCGCATTTACCTTCAGACTCCGATTTTCACACACTGTTCCAAACATATTGACCAACTCCCATTCACTATCGCTCATCAGAACTGTATCATTGGCAAACAGCAGTACAGGCAACTTCCATTCACTTCCTTCCCTTATCAGAGGTAGACCAACTGCTCTTCCTTGTATTTCTTTCATGACTCCATCCATATATATATTGAACAACCATGGGGACATAACACAGTACACACCCTTGCTTTAACCCAACATTCAGATCAAAGAACTTGCTCTGTTCATTCTCCACACATACTGACGCCTTTGCACCCTCATACATGCTCTTCACTGCTTTCAGCAACTTGCCATATATACTATAGATAATAATAGATACAATACACTACATAATTAAGTAACACCCTGTTCTTAACATTAATCATCAATTACAAACCCCAATGCACTTGAATAAACTAATGAAAGCATATGGTCTTCCTGGGATTAGAACTCGGGACGTGCGCGGAACAAATATGCTGATTCAAACGTACCGGAAAAACTACTGTTGTGATACGGCCTTTAGTCGTCCCCCCCCCCCCTCCCTCCTCCCTCCCACCATTCCCCTCCACCTCTCCTTTCCTTAACTTCCCTCCCTCTATTTTCTTCACCCCCTCCCCAACCATCCTTCCTTCTCCATATAATACTCCTCACGTAACTCCCCCCTCTCCTTATTTCCCCCTACGCCCTCACTCCCCCTCTCCACTTTCCCCTTACTCCCCTCTCCTCTCCTTCCCACCCCTCTCCCCTTACTCCTCCCCTCTCCTCCCCATCCCCCTCCATCTCTCCCCCACTATACTTATCTTCTCCCCTTCCCCCATCTTCTCCCTCCCTCCACTTATCTGTCGGGGGAGGGGGGGGGGGGGTAATGACCATAAAGCTGGACGGGGGAGCCACCACCGGATATTTGGTGTGAGGCTTTACTTTCCCACTTCCCCCCTTTGCCCCCCTCCTCCTCCACCCCTTATTCTCCTGCATTGCCCCCCTCCCCTCCTTCCTTGCTCTGGCATGCTTCTTCCCCCACCTCCTTCACCCCTTCTTCTCTTACATTGTCCTCCCTGACATCCCCCCTTCCTCCTCCCTTCTTCTGGCATCCTTCTTCCCCTCCCCTGCTCTTCACCTGCATCCCCTCCCCCCCCCCTTCTTCTTCTGGCATCCCTCCCCCTCCCTCCCCTTCTTCTTGCATCTCTCCCCCCTCCCTTCCCTACACTGGTATCCCCTCCCCCCCTCTTCTTGCATTCCCCTCCCCCCTCCTCTTACATCCCTCTTCCCCCTCCCTCTCCTTATCTGCCCTTCCCCTCCTCTTCCCTTGCATCCCTCTTCCCCCTCCCTCCCCCTCTCCTCTCCTTCCCCTGCCTCCCACTTCCCCCTTCCTCCTCTTCCCTTGCACCCCACTTCCCCATCCCTCCCCTTCTCTTCCCTCCCCCTCCCCTTCTGCCTCCCTCCCCCTCCTCCCCTCCCCTCTTCCCTTGCATCCCCCTTCCCCCTCCCCTTCTCTTCCCTCCCCCTCCTCCCCTCTTCCCTTGCATCCCACTTCCCCCTCCCTCCCCGTTCGCTTACATTCCTCCCTCTCGTACTCCTACCCTAGCATGCCCCCCCCCCCCCTCCCCCTACTATTAAAAGACCAGGTAATGGTGGGTCAGTGTTAGGCTTGTAGTAGAATCTATAATATGTCCCTATGTCTTTCAACAACAACAACAACAACAGCAACAACAACAACAACAATAATACGCCATGTTACTGCAACTGAAAATCTAATACTACATAGTAATATATACTTATATATATATATATATATATATATATATATAGAGAGAGAGAGAGAGAGAGAGAGCTCCTCCTGGGATAGACAGAGTATTTACATATATTATGTAACGGTAAACATCCGTCAATCTAACCCTTTCCTCGGCCGAGTTAGACACACACACACACACACACCTTTTGTTCATACAGACACACCATACACACACTCTCTCTCCCTAACACACACACCCACATCTCTCTCTCTCTCTCTCACACACACCTCTCGTTCATACAGGCACACCTCACACACATCTCATACACACACACACACACACACACACACCCAACACACATCTCTCTCTCACACACACACCTCTCATTCATACAGACACACACCACAACTCACTCTCTCACACACACCTTACACACACACACACCTTACATACACACACACACCTTACACACACACACACACACCTTACACACACACACACACCTTACATACACACACACACCTTACACACACTCACAAGTCCCTCAGTAAACGCATTAAACCATCAAAAGGACTTTAAAATGTTCGTCCAAGCCCAACTCCCTTCAGCCCACGGAGACCAGACAACGGCCGCCATTTTGGAGACCACCCGAAATAAATAGTTTGTCCCCCTCCCTTTTCTCCCCTCCCCCATCCCATCCCTCCTGTCTCCCCCTTTCCCCTCCTCCCCTCTCTCCCGCTTCCTCCCCTTCTCTCCCCTCCCCCATACCATCCCTCCTGTCTCCCCCCTTCCTCCCCTTCTCTTTCTCTTCTTCCCCTCCCTTCTCCCCCCTCCCTCTTCCTCCTCTCCCTTCTCCCCGCTCTCTTCCTCCCCTACCTTCTACCCCCCTCCTCCCCTCCCTTGTATCCTCTTCCTCCCTTCCTCCCCCCACCTTCTCCCCTCCCTTCTCCCCACTCTCTTCCTCCCCTCCCTTCCCTCCCTTGTATCCTCTTCCTCCCTTCCTCCCCTCCCTTCTCCCCCCCCCTCCCTTCCTTCCCTCTCTCCCTTTAAACTTGTGCTAACCCCTTCAACACCATGACGTAATTTGCATCACGTTCTGGTTACCATTAGACGATTTTCTTGAGTCTTATAATCTACTTCTACGTCTCAAATGGGTAAATACGATCTCAATAGACGCTCTCAGTGACATATAGGTCCTTCTTAAACTGCATACAAGCATCCACATGTAGCCAGAATCAATGGTAAAAAGCTGTCATGGTGTTGAAGGGGTTAAGGGGAGGTTTTTAGTTTCTTTCCTAGACCTCCACCAAGCTTAAAATGAAATACCCCCATACCCCCCTTCGATAATTTTTTGCAGGCTCGCTAGCGCTCGCCAGGAAAAAGCGACATGTAATTGGCACGAAAAGTCTTTAAATTGACAAAGAAATGGGACAAAAGGTCTCTCAATCGTGAAACTAATGGGGTTGAAAGGGTTAACACCTTCGAAAACGCGTCTCTATCCTAATAGTGTGCAAGGCTTGGAGGCCACACACTTTAAGGGAGCCCACCTCGCTTTTTTTCTCTTTCTCTCCCTCTCTTTTTGGCTTGTATCCATTAATCCCCATTCAGCCTACTATTTTAAGACGTTTACCCCCATCCAGTTGTCAATATTTTCCTGGCGAGCGGTAGCAAGCCAGCATATATATATATATTTGTTTTGACAGCAGGCTAAATTTGTAAATTTTTCGATAGAAAAATGTCTCCGGCGAAGCCGGATTTCTCCATACAATGCTGGCTCGATATCGCTCTCCAGGAAGAAATCAACACCTGGATGGGGATAAACGTCTTAAAACAGTTGACTGAATGGGGCCGAATGGATAAAAGCCAGGGAAATATAGAAAGGGAGAGAAAGATAAAAAAAAAACCGGTGACCCCCCTTAAAACGACCAGCCATAATCGGCAACCACCACCAACAGCATCAACAAAAGACCACCTCGGGGGAAAAGGTTGCTGTTGCTTCCTTCTCAAAGGTGGGGGAACGTGATGGAGATCTAGGTAAGAAATGTAAAAAAAAAAAAAAAAAAAATATATATATATATATATATATATATACGGTATACCGGTATATATATAATAGCCGTATATCGAAGACTTTCTATTTTACTATTAGGAAACTAACAATCAGTGACTAAGGGATTCATTTTACCGTCATCTGAAAATCATATATATAATCAGGTACAGACCAACCAGATAGGGGCGGACGACTCGAGACATAGCCCGAACAGAAACAACATTAAAGTTTTAATTCTTAAGGTTCGGGACCACTTTCGCGTTCCCTTGCCCCTTTCTCTGTCTCGTCTAGTAAGTGAATTTTACAAGGGGAGGAGGATTCCTAGCCTTCCGCCCCCGAAGTAGGAAAAGTAGTACACGAAAAGAGACAGACAGAAAAGGCTAAGGTTGGGTAGAGGATGCCAAACCTCACTCAGGACAGGACCAGCCCTGGAATATAGCATGGTACCGAATTGCATGGTTCTGCTATCCGGCCCATCGCCAAGAAGGGGTTTTCAATGATAGAAGAAAATCCAGTTGCTGTAAAATAAACTATATTATGTAGATTTGATATTTTTTAATTGGTGAAACTTAGGCAAATAAATTAATGTTGTATTTATGCAATCGAATTACGAATCCTTGAGTAACCTCACCTCTTGACGTAAATGTCTAATTTAGGTATTAAATCAACTAGGGGAAGATGAAAGCTGGAGAGAAAAGTGAAGATTATTTAAAGGGGTTTCAAGTGGTATAAGCGAGAGAGAGAGAGAGAGAGAGAGCGATACGTGTGGAGTGAGTGGCGAGAGAGAGAGAGAGGGGAAATGAGCAGTAGACGGCCAGTGGTCAGTCAGTGGTCGCCTGAGGAAATGAGTGTCTGGATTATCAGAAGGTTGGGATAAGGTGACAGAGAGAGAGAGAGAGATAGTGTGTGAGGTACGTGTGTGTGTGAGTGAGAGAGAGAGGGATACTGTAGAGATATAGATAGACTAAACAGATAGATAGATAAATAGACAGAGAGAGAGGGGAAAGTAATATAATAAACCGGTATATATACACGCATGCCAGCACGCTCGAGCACACAACCAGGCAAACACACACACACACACAACCAGGCAAACACACACACACACACACACACACACACACAACCAGGCACACACACACACACAAACACACACACACATACACATGTGTATTTTCAGCTCATGAGGCTGCCATTCTTTAATAAACCGTTTATTATTATTATTATTATTATTATTATTATTATTACACACACAGGGGAGGTGTGGTGGAGTGGTCTTGCCACTGGCCTGGTAATCCAAAGGTCCCGGGTTCAAATCCCGATGTATCAATGGGAAGATACTATTGGGATGGAATTTGTGCTGTACCTGGTAACAGTGCATTACCACAAGCCCACCGAAACGTCAATAAAATACCCTCATTGTTCCCTGATTAAATAGCACTGTATGAATATTCCCATATTCAAAATATGCTATAGGGGTGCAATGCCTGGTGAGTTATCTGCTCAACAGGTGGCGTTGTGTGTGTGTAAGTGTGAGAGTCCGAGTGTAGGGGGTGAGACAGTGAAGCACGGGAACGAGGTGGCTTCAGAGATGGGGTCGTTTCGGGCCATGAGTGAGCACCGTGCCTCATGTGAAGGCAAGATGGCAGGTGCTCGTTGTACTCTACGTGCTTCACATGTCTCACTCCCTAGACTGGAACAAGACCTCACGGGCTTCACTGTTCATTGTAAAGCGGTGAATGTTAGGGCTCTCAGCCTATGCCCGAGAGGAAGTAAGTTGGAATATAGAAAAAAACAACAACACACAAACACACACACACACCAAACAGGTTATATCCACTACCCCCCCCCCCCACCCCCCTCCCGTTATCTAAAAGAGCCCCTGATTGTCCCCTAGCAGTACCCACAGTGACTACATTGTTTACGTTATCTGGGTATCGAGTCATCAACAGCTTATATTACTGATGCACGGAAATTCAATATACTTAACAATAGCAGGGTGTGTGTGTGTGTGTGTGTGTGTGTGTGTGTGTGTGTGTGTGTGTGTGTGTGTGTGTGTGTGTGTGTGTGTAAGTTGTCTTTGTGTATGCATGTATGGATGTATGTGTGACAGTATATATGCATGTATGTGTGTATGTATGTATGTATGTACGTATTATTGTATGTATGAATGTATGTATCGTGTTGGATGTGCATATCTCCATGCATTTAGTTGTGAGTGTGTCCTTGCACCCACCAGTAACTACTAATATATCTCGGGTGGTAAATACTGGTGTTGGTAATAGAGTTGGCAGTGGCGGTGGTAGTGTATGAGTGGTGGTGGTGGTGTGTGAGTGGTGTTGGTAGTGTGTGACTGGTGGTGGTGGTGTGTGAGTGGTGATGGTAGTGGTGTAAGTGGGATGGTAGTGGTGTAAGTGGGATGGTGGTGGTGTGTGAGTGGTTAGTGGAATGGTGTTGGTAGTGGTGTTGGTGGTGTGTGAGTGGTGTTGTGGTGGTATGTGAGTGGGGTGGTGGTGGTGTGTGAGTGGTGGTGGTGGTGTATGAGTGGGGTGGTTGTGATGTGTGAGTGGTATTGGTGGTGTGTGAGTGATGTGTGAGCGGTGTTGGTAGTGGTGAGTGGTGTTGTGGTGGTGTAGGTGTGACAGCCACCATGACACCTGAGCCAGCAGCTAATCAAGTTGTCACCGGCTCATCAACCAGACCGAGGGGATGAGTCAGACCGATGTTGATCATGATGCCTGTATATACCCCCTCCCCTTACCCCCCCCCCCATCCCCCCCAACCCTTCCTTCCTCTCTCTCGCTCTCTCTCCGCTTTCCTGTCTCTGTCTCCCCCCCCACCCTCTCTCTCTCTCTATCTATATTAACCTGTCGCTCTCTTAATTTCTTCCTCTCTCTCTCTCTCTCCCTTTTCAATGTCTCTCTTTTCAGTCCTCACCCCCCCCCCCTCTCTCTCTCTCTCGCTCTCTCTCCGCTTTCCTGTCTCTGTCTCCCCCCCCCACCCTCTCTCTCTCTCTATCTATATTAACCTGTAGCTCTCTTAATTTCTTCCTCTCTCTCTCTCTCCCTTTTTAATGTCTCTCTTTTTAGTCCGCACCCCCCCCCTCTCTCTCTCTCTCATCGCTCTTTATCTACCTGTCGTTCTCTCCCTATCCCCCCCTCTCTCTCTCTCTCTCCAATGTCGCTCTTTTCAGTCCTCATCCCCCCCTCTCTCTCTCACCTTTATCTACCTGTCGTTCTCTCCATTTCTTCCCCCCCCCCCCCCCCCCCCGTTAACAGGTATAATTGTAGATACGATCACCCACGCCCTGGCTATCAATCACACCAGACCTGTTGTTGCTTGCTTTCCTTTGTACACAATAACGGACTATTAATGTGGTTTCTGGAGACATTGATTATTATATATGGCGTACACCGTAAAGCCGGTATCACACGAGAGCATTTATAGTCAACATTCGATGATCAACATTTTTCTGGCTACATTTCTGGTCTATTTTGCACTGGCATCGAAAACTAGACTGATGATAGATGAAGTTAGGTGACCGAAATATTGTATATGTTGACCACGTAAGCTGCCAGACCAGTGTTGAGGATAAATGTTAAGTGAAAAAGCGCTCGTGTGATACCGTCTTAACACACATATCCATGCCCAATATTAACCCTAGCACTGCCAAATGAACCACATCTGAAATGTAAATATTAAGGTTGAATTGGTCCGAGGTGGTTATTGGCAAACTATTAGAGTAATTTAAAATTATTTAGGTGGGTAAATCTCTTTTTAGATTACATTAATTAACCCTTTCACGCTTATGACGCGATTTTGAGCCTATTGGGGATACTTTAAACTAAGCCTTTGTTACCATCAGGGGTATTATTTTAGAAACCTTTAGTTTAGTTACTTCAACCTCTGCAGATGTCTTTGAGTTAGTTGGCAGAAAACTAATTTTGGAGAGGTAATTATAAGAGTGAGCGAACTCTATTTCTTATTGCTAATCTGGCAACCTCTGCGTCATATGTACGTGAAATAGTTAAGTAACACCCCGTTCTTAACTTTAATCATCAATTGCAGATTTAGGTTAAGTAATGAGAAATATCCCGTTTAACTTCATCTGGTGCGTAGCAGGACTTTTGGGACCCCCCCCCCCCACCATAACCCCCGCCCCCTCCTTCCCTTTCTCTGTCTTTACATCTCTCTTTCTCTTTCTCTCGCTTCCTATCCACCTTCTCTCCTCTCTTCCCTCTTTCTTTCTTCATATTCTCTTCTCTCCTCTTTACATAATTATGTCTTCTCTTTCTCTCTCTCTTTACATATATCATCTCTCTTTTCCTCTCCTCTCTTCTCTCTCTATACATCTATCTTCTCTCGCTCTTTACATCTATCTTCTCTCTTCTCTTTCTCTCTCTCTTTACATCTATCTTCTCTCTCTCTTTCTATCTATCTTCTCTCTTCTCTTTCTCTCTCTCTTTACATGTCTTCTCTCTTCTCTTTCTCTCTCTCTTTACATCTATCTTCTCTCTCTCTTTACACCTCTTCTCTTTCTCTCTTTTCTCTTATCTTTCTCTTTAC
This sequence comes from Paralithodes platypus, assembly GCA_032716605.1. Classification (NCBI taxonomy): domain Eukaryota; kingdom Metazoa; phylum Arthropoda; class Malacostraca; order Decapoda; family Lithodidae; genus Paralithodes; species Paralithodes platypus. The sequence continues at coordinate 54,033,249 of CM064533.1, read as the reverse complement.
ATGTCTTCTCTCTTCTCTCTCTCTCTCTATACATCTATCTTCTCTCTCTCTTTACACCTCTTCTCTTTCTCTCTCTTTTCTCTTATCTTTCTCTTTACATATGTCTTCTCTCTTCTCTCTCTCTCTCTCTATACATCTATCTTCTCTCTCTCTTTACATCTATCTTCTCTCTTCTCTTTCTCTCTCTATACATCTATCTTCTCTCTCTCTTTACATCTATCTTCTCTCTCTCTCTCTATACATCTATCTTCTCTCTCTCTCTTTACATCTATCTTCTCTTTCTCTCTCTATACATCTATCTTCTCTCTCTCTTTACATCTATCTTCTCTCTTCTCTTTCTCTCTCTATACATATATTTTCTCTCTTCTCTTTCTCTCTCTTTACATCTATCTTCTCTCTCTCTATCTTCTCTCTCTCTTTACACCTCTTCTCTTTATCTCTCTTTTCTCTTATCTTTCTCTCTCTTTACATAATGATATCCTCTCTCTTCCCCTCCTCTTCTCCCTTTCTCTCTCTTCTCTTCCCTACCTCCCTCATTCTCTCTATTATTCCCTCATTCTCTCTATTATTCCCTCATTCTCTCTATTATTCCCTCATTCTCTCTATTATTCCCTCATTCTCTCTATTATTCCCTCATTCTCTCTCTATTTTCCCCTCATCTCTCTTTATTATTCCCTCATTCTCTCTATTATTCCCTCATTCTCTCTATTATTCCCTCATTCTCTCTATTATTCCCTCATTCTCTCTATTATTCTCTCATTCTCTTTATTATTCCTCTCTCTTTTTCTCTTTTATCACTCTATCCCTTCTTTTCTTTTCTTCACTTCTTCTCTCTTTCTCCATCTCTTTCCACCCTTCACATTTTCTGTCTTTTATTTATTTCCTCCTATTGTTTCTATCATTCATTCGCTCTCTCTCTCTCTCTCTCTCCTTCCTCGTCGTCTTTCGCCTTCGTCTTGTTCATTATTCTTTTTGTGCATATCACTTCTTCTTCTTCTATTTATCCTCCTCCTCCTCCCCTCCCTTCTTTACCCCCTCCTCCCCTATTTTCCCCCTCATCCACCTCTCTCTTTTCTCCGCACCTCCTTCCCTGTCCTCCCCCCCTTTTCTCTCCCCCATCCTCCCCTCTTTCCACCCCTCCTCCTCCTTCCCTCTCCTTTCTCCACTCCTCCCCTCGTGTCTACCCCCTCACCCCCTCCCACAAGCCAGTAACTAAACTGATCAATCGGGCGTCATAAATTTCCTAAGATCTCTGTGGTGTGAGATGGGAGATAAAGTGAGCGAGTGAGCGAAAGAGAGAGAGAGAGAGAGAGAGAGAGAGAGAGAGAGAGAGAGAGAGAGAGAGAGAGAGAGAGAGAATATATATATATATATATATATAGTTAACATGATAAGTGTGAATTTGTGCAGTAATAATAAATGGTAGACATAAAGATGACAAAATTTGGGTACTTACGGGGGCACGCGACAGAGAGAGAGAGAGAGAGAGAGAGAGAGAGAGAGAGAGAGAGAGAGAGAGAGAGAGAGAGAGAGGCATAAGGAGTGAAGGAAAGGGTGAGTGAGGGAGATATGTGGTCATTTTTATGGGTGATTGGCTGTGGTTTAAAGGGAGGGAGGGAGCTGTGTGTGTGTGTGTGTGTGTGTGTGTGTGTGTGTGTGTGTGTTTTGTGTGTGTGTGTGTGTATGTATGTGTGTGTGTGTATATGTGTGTGTGTGTATGTGAGTGTGTATGTGTATGTGTGAGTGAGTGTGTGCGTAATTGTGTTTAATATAAATTAAGCTACACCTCGTTCTTAACATTAATCATCCATTACAAACCCCAATGCACTTGAATAAACTAATGAAAGCATATGATTATCCCAGGATTCGAACTCGGGACACCACACCCAGAACATAAACATCTACACCATTACAACACCAACACAGTTAAAGGTTGAGTACAAAGGCTAAGGGGAGGATTTTAGTTGATTCCCTAGACTTCCATAAGCTTAAAATTACTCCCCCTTGACCCCCTTTCGAGATAAATTTGTACATTTTTCGGTAGAAAAATTTCCCGGCCGAAGGCCGGTTCCCCTTAAATTACAGGCTCGCTATCGCTCGCCAGGAAAAAACCGACACCTAAATGGCACGAATGGTCTTAAAATTGACAGAAATGGGGCGAGGGTTCTTAAAATCGCCAAACTAATGGGGCAAGCGTCTTTAAATCTCACAAGCAATGGGGCTAAACATGAGGGAGAAAGAGGTTGAGAAAAAAAAATCCTCCAGGTGGAAATCTCCCCTTAAGCCAAACTATAAACTTGCCTTTTGATAATTTAATTTCGACTAGTAACACGTATCTCGTAGTATTTCTATGACAGACAGACAGATTGATATAGACATAGGACGAAAGGTTTTACAATCGACAAACTAAAGGGGCGAATGTCTTAAAATCTGAAAACTAATGGGGCTAAACATGAGGCAGAAAGAGGACCAGAAAAACGACCCATCTCCCCTTAAGCTTATAAATGTGGAAAGGGAGGCTGTGAAAGGGAGGGATTGTCATAAACGTATCCAGGGCACAGAAGACAATAGAAGGATATAATTATGTTGTACGCATTCTATTGTAAAAAATAGACAGGTATAGCAATCAATTTACCCAATAATGTTCTACACCTGTATTACATACCCTTGATATCTTACAGTGTGGGTAGCTAAGAAGACATGACTGATAGATAGATAGATAGATAGATAGATAGATAGATAGATAGATAGAGATAGATCGATAGAGTGTGTGTGTGTGTGTGTGTGTGTGTGTGTGTGTGTGTGTGTGTGTGTGTGTGTGTGTGTGTGTGTGTGTGTGCGCGCGCCCGCGTCAGTGTCTGTGTGCATGTGTCTGGGGAGGGGAAGTGGAGGGGAGGGAAGGGTGAAATAAGAACACATGATATAGGACATGCGCGAGGAGGGGGTGGGGGGGATGGTGGTGGGTTGTTCGACAAGCATTAGAGGGGGGGGGGGGGGGCAGACTGGGCAGGCATCATCCATCGAGCCTACCACCACCATTATGTCCATACCACAAACCCATATAACCACTACCACTGCCCCACCACTATCATAACAACACCAGCACCCACACTCCTACAACCATCATTACCACACCACCATCACCACTACAACACACCACCATCACCACTACAACACACCACCATTACCACTACAACACACCACCATCACCACTACAACACACCACCACACTACCACCCCAGCACCAACTACACCCCCACCACATCACCAGCACGTCAGCACACTACCACAACCACCACCATAGCACCAACTAAACTACCACCACCACTACGTCAGCACACTACCAAAGCCACCACTACACCCCTACAGTAGCCACTACCACCACCACAACTACCAACTACACCCCCACCACATCACCAGCACGTCAGCACACTACCACAACCACCACCATAGCACCAACTAAACTACCACCACCACCACGTCAGCACACTACCAAAGCCACCACTACACCCCTACAGTAGCCACTACCACCACCACAACTACCAACTACACCCCCACCACCACAGCACCACCACTACCACCAGCACCACCACATCACCAGCACCAGCACGTCAGCACACTCCCACAACCACCACCACACCTCCACCACAACACGACCCCCACCACCACAGCCCCGCCAGCACAGCGTCCGCCACGTCGTAAATACCAGGTCTACCGCGGTCTTGGCTTATCGCTGATTTACCGAACACTCGCGCGACAGTCACTTATGAATAGCATTAAGATACCCGGCCGCTCCACCTTCCACCACCGCCCTAACCATCAATCACAACACTCCCACCACCCGGGACACCTAAAGTCACCCTTGTAGACCCCCCGCATAAGGTCCAAAATCCTCGGGTGTCTCCTAGGGCCGGTTGCGTCACTAGGGCCGCTCGTAAGGAGAGCGTACGAGCGGTCACTCCGGCCCCCGACGTGAAAAAGTGGGTTGGGGGCCGATGGCAATGATTAAAATTATGGTAAATCAAACTTTATCTTTCGCCGCCTCGTAAGAAAGTGACCACACACACACACACGTACACACACACACACACACACTTACACGGGTGGTCAGAGCTTGCGTGGAGGGGGGGGGGGTATGAGGGGAGTAGGGAGAGAGCGAAAGAGAGGGGGGAGAAGAAAGTGGGGGGAGCGAGAGAGAATGGGTGGGAGAGCTATGGAAAAGGGGAGGAGAGGTGGGGAGGGAGAGAAGTGGGGAAGATAGAAGGGTGGGGGAGAGAGAGGGGAGAAAGAGAGAGAAAGAGCAAGGTGGGGAAACGAGAGGGAGGTGGGGGAGAAAAGCGGGGGTCAGGATCGAGAGAGAGAAAGGAGAGAGAGAGAGAGAGAGAGAGAGAGAGAGAGAGAGAGAGAGAGAGGGGGGGGGGGGGGGAGGTCTAAGAGTTATGGCATCTCTCCCCGCCTTAACCTAACACAATATTATCTTAACCTGCCTTTACTGCTGGTGAAGGAGGGGGGGGGGAGGGGGGTAAATAAAGCGGTGGGGGAGGAGGGGTGGGGGGAGAGGAGGGGGAGGAGAGTGGGAGTGTGGGAGAGGAGGGGGGGGGAGGAGTCTGGAGAAGGAGGAGGGGATTGTGGGAGGGGAAGGTCAAGGAGGAGTGGGTGGGGTGGAAGAGGAGGGGTTGGGAGGCCGGTGAGAGAGTGTGTGGTTGTGTGTGTGGGGGGGGGGGGGGGGGGGGAGAAGAGCCGGGAAGGGAGTGTGGGAGGGGGTGAGGAGGAGTCGGGAAGGGAGTGTGGGGGTGTGGAGGGAGGATGGGGATGAAGAAGAGTCGGGAAGGGAGTGTGGGGGTGGGAGGGGAAGGAGGGAATGCGGGGGTGGGGGTGTGGGAGGGGAAGAAAGGGGTGGGGGTGAGGAAGAGTCGGGAAGGGAATACAAAGGAATACAAAGGAGAACAAACTGCAACAGACCTATTGGTCCTTACGGGGCAGTTTGGATATCTAAAACTACTAATCTACTGACTACGAGGTAGAGAAAAGGATAGCAAAGAAGAAGGCTCCTCCCCACCCACCACTCCCTCCAGCTAATGCTGGCATGGAAACAGATAGGAAAAATACCATGCAGTATTGAAAAACTGACACGATGTGGGGGTGGGAGGGGAAGGAGGGAGTGTGGGGGTGGGAGGGAATGTGGGGGTGTGGGAGGGGTAGGGGAAGGAAGGGGTGGAAGAGCCTAGGATACTCACATCGAAATTCCGCGCACTTATGCATTATTTTCGGTAGACGTCCATCCTAGCCTAAATAAAATCGTCTAATAGTTGCTAGAATATAATGAAAAGGACGTCGCTGGTACAGAAGGGGTTAAGGGAGCCCAGACGGTATTGTGCAGCATAATTTACTGGTTCGGCTCAATGGTTTAAGGAAGGGGTTTAGTGTGCTCACTAAACCTCTATCAAATTAAAACAAAAAACACCCACAAGACCCCCCTTCGATATAAATGTGTAATTTTTTTCGGTAAACAAATGTCCCGGCCGAAGGCTGCCTCCTCTTCTAATACAGGCTCGCTATCGCTCGTCAAGAAAAAATTGACACCTAAATGGCACGAAAGGTCTTAATATTGGCAAAGAAATGGGGCAAAAGGTCTGAAAATCGCCAAACTAATGGGGCGAATGTCTTGAAATCCCATAACTAATAGGGCTAAAACATGAGGGAGGAGGAGGACTCGAAAAACCAACGGCCTCCCCTTAAGGCCACAGGGTTCCGTCTACAAACAACTCTACGGTCATCTGTACCAGGATTTACCTAACTCTCGTGTTTAGCCTCATTAGCTTTGATATTGTAACCCTTTGAGTACCAACGACGTGTGTTATATTTTATTCTAGCTATATTCAGACGATATTATGCAGCTTAGGAAGGATCTATTTTGATATTTTACCCCTTTGAGTAGCAACGACGTGTGTTATCTTTTATGCTATCTATATTCAGACGATATTATGCAGCTTAGGAAGGATCTATTTTGATATTTTAACCCTTTGAGTACCAACGACGTGTGTTATCTTTTATTCTAGCTATATTCAGACGATATTATGCAGCTTAGGAAGGATCTGTGGTAGCTAAAAGGGTTGGTTGAGATAGTTTGAAGGCTCATTATTGCTAAAGGTCCTTCCTAAGCTGAATATAATCGTCTAAAGGACTTCCCTGGTAATGAACGGGTTAAGACGCTTGCTCCATTATATTGCCTATGTTAAGACCTTTCGGCCCATATCTTTGTCAAATGTTATCGTGCCATTTAGGTGTAGATTTTTTTCCTGCCGAGCGATAGAGAGCCTGCAATTTAGGAGTGACCGACCTTAGTCCGGGGCATGTATCTCCTTATATATTTATTCCTCCTAAAATCGCAGGCTCGCTTTCGCTCGCCATAAAAAAAGGCACCTAAATGGCACGAAAGGTCCTAATATTGACAAAGAAATGGGGTGAAAGGTCTTACAATCGCCAAACTAATAGGGCGAACGGCATATAGTCACAAAACAAATGGGGCTAAACATGAGGGAGAAGGACTAGAAAAGCGACATATTTCCCCTATTAACCCTATTTGGCACGGTCTCCTGTCAATTTTACCTATGTGTGTTTGACAATGAATATTTGTTTTAGACAATAACCTAGACACCGTTTTCTTTCAACCTAGACACCGTTTTCTTTCCAGCAGACGGTAAATATCCATGTCCCCGTCCTAATCCCTTCACTCATATGACGCAGAGGTTGCCAGATTAGCAATAATAAATAGAGTTCTCTCACTCTTATAATTACCTCTCCAAAATTAGTTTTCTGCCCACAGCTAACTTAAAGACAACTCCAGAGGTTGAAGTAACTAAACTAAAGGTTTCTAAATACCCCTGATGGTAACAAAGGTTTTAAAGTATCCCCAATAGGCTCAACACAGCTAACTCAAAGACAACTGCAGAGGTTGGAGTAACTAAACTAAAGGTTTCTAAATATCCCTGATGGTAACAAAGGCTTTAAAGTATCCCCAATAGGCTCAACACAGCTAACTTAAAGACAACTGCAGAGGTTGGAGTAACTAAACTAAAGGTTTCTAAATACCCCTGATGGTAACAAAGGCTTTAAAGTATCCCCAATAGGCTCAACACAGCTAACTTAAAGACAACTGCAGAGGTTGGAGTAACTAAACTAAAGGTTTCTAAATACCCCTGATGGTAACAAAGGCTTTAAAGTATCCCCAATAGGCTCAACACAGCTAACTTAAAGACAACTGCAGAGGTTGGAGTAACTAAACTAAAGGTTTCTAAATACCCCTGATGGTAACAAAGGCTTTAAAGTATCCCCAATAGGCTCAACACAGCTAACTTAAAGACAACTGCAGAGGTTGAAGTAACTAAACTAAAGGTTTCTAAATACCCCTGATGGTAACAAAGGTTTTAAAGTATCCCCAATAGGCTCAACACAGCTAACTCAAAGACAACTGCAGAGGTTGGAGTAACTAAACTAAAGGTTTCTAAATATCCCTGATGGTAACAAAGGCTTTAAAGTATCCCCAATAGGCTCAACACAGCTAACTTAAAGACAACTGCAGAGGTTGGAGTAACTAAACTAAAGGTTTCTAAATACCCCTGATGGTAACAAAGGCTTTAAAGTATCCCCAATAGGCTCAACACAGCTAACTTAAAGACAACTGCAGAGGTTGGAGTAACTAAACTAAAGGTTTCTAAATACCCCTGATGGTAACAAAGGCTTTAAAGTATCCCCAATAGGCTCAACACAGCTAACTTAAAGACAACTGCAGAGGTTGGAGTAACTAAACTAAAGGTTTCTAAATACCCCTGATGGTAACAAAGGCTTTAAAGTATCCCCAATAGGCTCAACACAGCTAACTTAAAGACAACTGCAGAGGTTGGAGTAACTAAACTAAAGGTTTCTAAATACCCCTGATGGTAACAAAGGCTTTAAAGTATCCCCAATAGGCTCAACACAGCTAACTTAAAGACAACTGCAGAGGTTGGAGTAACTAAACTAAAGGTTTCTAAATACCCCTGATGGTAACAAAGGCTTTAAAGTATCCCCAATAGGCTCAACACAGCTAACTTAAAGACAACTGCAGAGGTTGGAGTAACTAAACTAAAGGTTTCTAAATACCCCTGATGGTAACAAAGGCTTTAAAGTATCCCCAATAGGCTCAACACAGCTAACTTAAAGACAACTGCAGAGGTTGGAGTAACTAAACTAAAGGTTTCTAAATACCCCTGATGGTAACAAAGGCTTTAAAGTATCCCTAATAGGCTCCAAATCGCGTCATATGTCGGAGAGGGTTAATTACTCGTCAACTATAAAACAAACATCTATTTCCCAGCTGATGGTAAAATGTCTATCTTGCCATTCTGATTAATCGGCTAATACGAAGCTTTTTTAGCGAAGTATGTTGCTAATTGACCACTTGCGAGTTTCGTTCTATAAGGAAGTTGGAGCCGTAGACATTGATATTTTGCAGAATTATCATCCAAAATACGGTTGTAGTGCATTTATGAATTACATAAAACCCAAATTCAATATACTGTTTAACCATCATATGCCTACATTATCACTGCAGTTCAATTTGATATCGATGTTTACGGCTCCAACTTCCTTATAGCCTGCAACTGGCAATACTGTAGTAGGGTGCAGAGCCATATGTAGCAGTATCATATTTCTCCATTAAGGGGAGATCTCCACTTGAGGGAATTTTTTCTTAACCCCTTTCTCCCTCATGTCTAGCCCCATTGCTTTTGAGATTTTAAGACGTTTACCCCATTAGTTTAGCGATTTTAAGAACTTTCATCCCATATTAAGACCTTTCGTGCCATTCAGGTGTCAATTTTATCCTGGCGAGCGATAGCGAGCCTGTAATTTAAGAGGAACCGGCCTTCGGCCGGGACATTTTTCTACCGAAAAATGTACAAATATATCTTGAAAGGGACTCAAGGGGGTGTAATTTTAAGCTTGATGGAGGTCTAGGGAACAAACTAAATACCTCCCCTTAAGAATCAAGACATTAGATGCTCAGGGATTCAATTTACCATCAACTGGAATCAATCCGTCTACAGCAATATTGAAAAGCGAAGTAATTGTGTTGCATCGCCCACCTTGATAATATATTATATAACACATCGATGCAATAGTTTGATATATTTCCATTAAGGGAGAGGCAGGCCGTTTGTTTGGTCTATTAAGGGGAGGTATTTAGTTTGTTCCCTAGACCTCCATCAACCTTAAAATTACACCCCCTTGAGTCCCTTTCAAGATAAATTTGTACATTTTTCGGTAGAAAAATGTCCCGGCCGAAGGCCGGTTCCTCTTAAATTACAGGCTCGCTATCGCTCGCCAGGATAAAATCGACACCTAAATGGCACGAAAGGTCTTAATATGGGGTGAAAGTTCTTAAAATCGCTAAACTAATGGGGCAAACATTTTATAATATCAAGAGCAATGGGGCTAAACATGAGGGAGAAAGGGGTCAAGAAAAAAATCCCTCAAGTGGAGATCTCCCCTTATTTCATGTAGTCATGTATTTGTTTAGTTTCCTCCCTAGACCTCCATCAAGCTTACAAAAATATCCCCTAGAACCCACCTTCAAGATAAATTTGTACCTTTTTCGACAGAAAAATGTCCTGGCCGAAGGCCGCTTCCTCTTAAAATTGCAGGCTCGCTATCGCTCGCCAGGAAATAATCGACACCTAAATGGCACGAAAGGTCTTATAATTAACAACGAAATGGGGCGAAAGGTGTTAAAATCGCCAAACTAATGGGCCGAACGTCTTATAATCTCAAAACTAGTGGGGCTAAACATTAGGGAGAAGGGGGTCCAGAAAAACGGTCTGCCTCCCCTTAAGTATCGATAAAGTAGTTGCTAAGGGATTGCATGTTTTGCCAGGTGGAAACCGATAGACTATTATAGGCTCACTGGGAGAGTGGGATGCGGGGGAAGCTTGCAAGGTGGACTACAAGTTAACCCTCTCCGACATATGACGCGATTTTGAGCCTATTGGGGATACTTTAAAGCCTTTGTTACCATCAGGGATATTTAGAAACCTTTAGTTTAGTTACTTCAACCTCTGCAGTTGTCTTTTAGTTAGCTGTGTTGAGCCTATTAGGGATACTTTAAAGCCTTTGTGACCATCAGGGGTATTTAGAAACCTTTAGTTTAGTTACTTCAACCTCTGCAGTTGTCTTTGAGTTAGCTGTGGGCAGAAAACTAATTTTGGAGAGGTAATTATAACAGTGAGAGAACTCTATTTCTTATTGCTAATCTGGTAACCTCTGTGTCATAAATGCGTGAAAGGGTTAATGGCATCCACTCGGGTACCCAATATAGGTACTGACCATGTTGCGTTAAAATCCATGCATTCGTTTATATTCGGAATCATTATATTCGGAAAAAATAAACTCACAAACACAGACAGACACGCGCACTGTCAAAAAGTATGGGTATGAAAATGGTTCTTAAAGTGTCCACAATAATCTACCCAACTAAGGGGAGATTTCCACTAGAGATATATTTTTCTTGGCCCCTTTCTCCCTCATGTTTAGCCCCATTGCTTTTGAGATTTTAAGACGTTTGCCCCATTAGTTTGACGATTTGAAGATCTTTCACCCCATTTCTGTCAATTTTAAGACCTTTCGTGCCATTTAGATGTTGATTTTTTTCTGGGGAGCGATAGGGAGCCTGTAATTTAGGAGTAACTGGCCTTCGTCCGGGAAATTTTTCATCTTTAGTGGTATAGCTGGGAGGGTTCTGTGGGGGTGCTCGGTTATGGCCTTGGCCTTGCTCGAGACATTGGGGCTGTTCGGCCAGACAGCCTGGGGATCAACAACAATAACAACAACAACAACAACAACAACAACAACAACAACCTCAACCACCATTACCACCCCCACAATTACCACCATAACCACTACCACCACCACCATTACTACCACCACTACCATTTCAATCACTACCACAACCACAATCACCATTACCACCTCCTTCATCACCACAACCACTACAACTACTATCTCCTATTCTCTTTCTAATTTTTATAAATGATCTCCTTAACTGTACCTTAATTCCCATCCATTCATACGCAGACGACTCAACCTTACACTACTCCATTAGTTTTTCAGAACGCCCCAGCCAGCAATCCCTTAACGACAAACGTAATGTAGCCATAGAACTCTTAAATTCTGATCTAAATACTATCTCCAATTGGGGCAGAGAAACCTTGTTAACTTTAATGCTTCCAAAACCCAATTTCTCCATCTATCTACCCGTCAGGATTTCCCAGCGGACTATCCCTTATTCTTCAACAATACAAAAATCAACCCTTCATCTTCTCTCAATATTCTTGGTGTCTCTTTTTCTTCTGCTCTCATTTGGAAAGACCATATTACCAGTCTTGCTAAGGCAGCCTCCCAGAAGCTGGGTGTGCTCAACCGCCTTAGGGGGTTCTTTTCCCCAATACAGCTTCTTGCTCGGTACAGGGGCATAGTGCGTCCTTGTATTGAGTATTGTTCACATGTGTGGGGAGGTTCCTCTCACCCCGCTCTCCTAGACAAAGTTGAAAGGAAGGCCTTTCGTATCATTAACTCCCGTCCACTCACCAACTCTCTGCAATCTATCTCTCTCTCCGCCGCAATGTTGCATCTCTCTCGCTATTCTATCGCTACTATAATAATCAGTGTTCCTCAGAGCTTTCCCAGTGCATACCACCTCCGTTACGTAGGGCACGTGGTACCCGTCTTGCAACTCAATCCCACCCCTACTCTGTGCAACTCTCTAACCCAAGAGAGAAACGTTGCTCTCAAACTTTCTTCTACTCAACAGCTGAGCTCTGGAACTCTCTCCCAGAATCAGTCTTTCCCTCTTCCTATGACTTAAATTGCTTCAAACTCCGTGTGTCCAGGCATTTTGGCTCGAACGTCCCTTGATTTTGGCCCTGTCACTCTTTCAACTATGGAGGAGGCACTCGCTATAGGCAATTCTGCCTTTTGCCTCCCTCAATCACATAGAAAAAACAAAAACAAAAAAAACACAACCACTACCACCACCACCACCATTACCACCACCACTACCCCCACAACCACTACCTCCACCACTACCACCACCAAAACCACCACAACCACTACCACCACCACCACCACACCCACCACCAAACACGTACTTCAATCAACCTTTTGTTCTGCCTTGATTTGCAATAGCGTCCAATATGCATCAGCATTTTCCACCCAGATCTAACAGCATTGACACAACATGTAACCAACCAATCAACCAACCACGTTTTTGCAACACTTAAGGGGACAGCGGCTGTTTGTTTGGTCTATTAATTCATTTATTCATATATTTTTTTTAGTTTCCTCGCTAGACCTCCATCAACCTTCGAAAAACACCCCCTAGACCCCCCTTCAAGATAGATTTATAAATTTTTCGGTAGAAAAATGTCCCGGCCAAAGGCCGATTCCTCCTAAAATTACAGGCTCGCTTTCGCTCGCCAGGAAAAAATCGACACCTAAATGGCACGAAGGGTCCTAATATTGACACAGAAATGGGGTGAAAGGTCATAAAATCCCCAAACTAATGGAACCAACGTCTTAAAATCTCAAAACTAGTGGGGCTAAACATGAGGGAGAAGGGGGTCCAGAAAAACCCTCTGCCTCCCCTTTTAACCAAAAAATAACCCCAATCATAAAATAATGTCTCCCCGTACAAGCATATATAATATAATTATTACCGTATACTCCCACCTTACCCAGTGTACCAAGGGGGGCTACAATAAGTCATGTCGCCGCTTTCATTACTCTCGGTGTGCTGTATTAATGTCTGTCAGATGTTGAATAGAGTGTGTAAAGATAGGCACATGTTTGTATACTTTTAATGTTTTACTCTCGGTGTGCTGTATTAATGTATGTCAGATGTTGAATAGGGGTGTGTAAAGATAGGCACATGTTTGTATATCTCACTCGAAATGATGAAATAATGCTTAGATAGTGCCGATACCAATTATTGATCGAAATATACTTGGTGCCGCGACTAAATCTCACTCGAAACGATGAATTGATGCTTAGACAGTGCCGATACCAATTATTGATCGAAATATACTTGGTGCCGCAACTATACCTCACTCGAAACGATGAATTGATGCTTAGACAGTGCCGATACCAATTATTGATCGAAATATACTTGGTGCCGCAACTATACCTCACTCGAAACGATGAATTGATGCTTAGACAGTGCCGATACCAATTATTGATCGAAATAGACTTGGTGCCGCGACTATCTCACTCGAAACGATGAATTGATGCTTAGACAGTGCCGATACCAATTATTGATCGAAATAGACTTGGTGCCGCGACTAAATCTCACTCGAAACGATGAATTGATGCTTAGACAGTGCCGATACCAATTATTGATCGAAATAGACTTGGTGCCGCGACTAAATCTCACTCGAAACGATGAATTGATGCTTAGACAGTGCCGATACCAATTATTGATCGAAATAGACTTGGTGCTTAGACAGTGCCGATACCAATTATTGATCGAAATATACTTGGTGCCGCGACTAAATCTCACTCGAAACGATGAATTGATGCTTAGACAGTGCCGATACCAATTATTGATCGAAATATACTTGGTGCCGCAACTATACCTCACTCGAAACGATGAATTGATGCTTAGACAGTGCCGATACCAATTATTGATCGAAATAGACTTGGTTATTGATCGAAATATATATACTTGGTGCCGAAACTATACCTCACTCGAAACGATGAATTGATGCTTAGACAGTGCCGATACCAATTATTAATCGAAATAGACTTGGTGCCGAGACATCACTTATTAGGCCGCCTGTACAAAGGCCGCACTACAATACGCTTTCCCTTCCCTGGTTACAAAAGCATATAATGTCACATCTCGGGGCAAGAGGCAAAAATTTGAAGGGGGGGGGGGGGGATGGGCCGGTTGTTTTTCTGGCCCCCCCTTCTCCCTCATGTTTAGCATATTAGTTTTGAGATTTGAGGACGTTCGCTCCATTAGTTTGACGATTTTGAGACCTTGCGCCCCGTTTCTTTGTCAATATTATGACATTTCGTGCCATTTAGGTGTTGATTTTTTCCTGGCGAGCGATAGCGAGCCTGTTATTTTAGAAGGAACCGGCCTTGGCCGGGACATTATTCTACCGAAAAATGTACACATTTATCTTTAAAGGGGGTCTAGGAGGTGTTTTTCTAAGCTTGATGGAGGTCTAGGGAGGAAACTAAAAATAAATAAATATGAATTAATTAATAAATAGGCCCAAAAAACAAGCAGAACTCCCCTAAAGAACAACAGTGATTGCCCCCCCCCCCCCCCCCTCCACACACACACACACACACACACACACCGACAACAAAGTATATCATCTATTAAATATAAATTAACACCCAGCACACGTTTGCAATGAAGGATTTGCCTCAACTCAATTGCATTAAGTGTTCTCCCTTGTTAGCAGCATCGACGAGACCTGATTGAACGGCAAAATTCGCGTCATCTATCGCCAAAAAACTCCTCACCGGCCAATTTGTAAAGTGAGGATAAAGGGAGTGTGTGTGTGTGTGTGTGCCTTGACTGCCTTCATGTCTAATGTTTTCTCCTCGTCTCTCTCTCTCTCTCTCTCTCTCTCTCTCTGTAGGGCGGTAATTTTTTGTATTAACTCCAGTCTCTTTTCTCACACAGACACACACACTCACTCTCTCTCAATCTCACACTTTTCTCTCTCTCTCAATCTCACACTTTTTCTCTCTCTCTCAATCTCACACTTTCTCTCTCTCTCTCAATCTCACACTTTCTCTCTCTCTCAATCTCACACTTTCTCTCTCTCTCAATCTCACACTTTCTCTCTCTCTCAATCTCACACTTTCACTATCTCACTCTCAATCTCTCTCTCTCTCTCTCTCCCCCGCGCGCCTCTCTCCAATTGATTAATGCTCAAATATTAATAGTAATTTAGATAAAAACCTTGGGCGGCGTTGTTAAGCATCTAAAGAGCTTTATTGTGCAGGGCGAGAGGTGCTGTTGATGATGATGATTGTGTGTGTGGGGGGGGGGGGGGGGGATGGAGGGTATGTGTGTTTGTGTCTGTGTAGGTGTGTGTTTGTGTGTGTCTAGGTTTGGGTGTGTTTGTGTGTACTTACTCTAGTTGTACTTACTCTAGTTGTATTGCGGGAGTGAGCATGCTCGTTATTTCCCGCCTCCTATATGTGTAGGTGTTATATGTATCGTTGGAATGGCTGTGGATGTGTGTGTAGTCTGTATTTTTAGCCAATTGGCGACATCGGAAACGAAGGCTTAGGGTGGATCTGTATGGTACCATTCTCACTATAGACGGTACCGTCTCGCCCGAAGGCTTAGGTAGCCATCAGCTTAGGTGAACCATATGATACCCATCTCGCCTTGCACCATTTTTGCCAACCCCGGATGGGACGTCACAACGTCGTCCACTTATTCCAGGTACCTATTTACAGCTAGGTGAACTGAGGCTAACACATGAAAGGAGACAAGCCCAATTTGTCTCCGCCCGGCCGGGGATTGAACCCCCGACCCCTCGTGTGTGAGACGAGAGCTCTACCTACTAGGCTACGGGCTGTATGTGTGTGTGTGTGTGTGTGTGTGTGTGTGTGTGTGTGTGTGTGTGTGTGTGTGTGTGTCGGTGTAGGTGTGTGGGTGTGTGTTTGTGTGTGTAGGTGTGTGTGTGGGTGAGTGTGTCTGTGTGTGTGTAGGTGTGTGAGTGAAAGAGAGAGAGAGTGTGTTTGGTCGTGTGTAGGTTTGTGTGTGTGTAGGTTTGTGTGTGTGTAGGTGTGTGTTAGTGTAGGTGTGTGTGTTTGTGTTTAGGTGTGTGAGTAAGAGTGTGTAGGTGTGTGAGTGAGAGTGTGTGTTTGTATGTGTGAAGATGTGTGTGTCTGTGTTTAGGTGTGTGAGTGAGAGAGGTAGTGTTTTTGTCCGTGTGTGTATCTTTGTTTAGATATGTGTGTGTCTGTGTGCAGGTGTCTGTATGTATGTGTGTTTGTGTGTATGTCTGTAAGAGAGAGTGTGTTTGTGTGTGCGTGTGATGTGTGTATGTCTTTGTAACGTGCCAGGATAATGAGGGGGAAATGAGAGGTGTGTGTGTGTGTGTGTGTGTGTGTATATGTATGTGTATGTGTATGTGTATGTATGAGTGTATACTGTATGTCTTTGTGATGTTCTATGACATGAAGGAGAAAGGGTGAAGTGTGTGTGTGTATGGGTGTGAGTATGTGTGTGTATGTTTATGTGTGTGTATGGGTGTGAGTATGTGTGTGTATGAATTTGTCTTTGTGGTGATCTGGAGTATGGAGGGTGAGGTGTGTGTATGTTTATGTATGTATGTGTGTGTGTGTGTGTTTGTGTGTGTGTGTGTGTGTGATATTCTGGAGTATGAATGGTGAGGTGTGTGTGTGTGATGATCTGGAGTATGGTGGGTGGAGGGTGCAGGGTGAAGTTTGTGGGCGTGGGCGTGGGCGTGAGCGTGGGCGTGTGTGTGTGTGTGTGTGTGTGTGTGTGTGTGTGTGATGATCTGTAGTGTTATGCCCACGATGGTCATTGCAGCAGTACGGATCACCACCAGTACCGCGTCACAAGGACATATAAAGCCCAGGGAGAGAGGACCGGCGCACCCTTCATGCACGCAGACGACCCCATACGGACACACGAAAAACAAGAATGCCGTAGGTAGCCGCATAAACAACATCAGATTGTGCCCTTCTACCTCATACAGGATACAAACCAGCATACGCAGAACTATAGTGTATTAGCTGTATGTAGGCGATAAATCATGATCTCTATCCTTTGTAACTCAAAAAGGGTTAGAGCAAATTGGCTGTAAAAATTCACATCTATTTCTTGACGGACTCTTCCCAAATGGTAGAAATATTAGCTCGATTACTCTAGTCGTTTTTGAGTTACAGAGGATAGAGGTCATGATTTCTCGCCTACTTACAGCTAATAGACTATAGCACCTCCAGGTCTGAAGACTGGTCCACTCCTAGGTACGAGACTGGGAATACTATGTTCGATACTAGGCACCAGGTCCAAAGATTGGTAACACCAAGTGTTGTTGGTAAACTAGCTACGTTCGAGACTAGCTCCTCATGTCTGAAGACTGAAAGTGAACAGAGCTCTGGTTAACCTGCTAAGTTCAACACTAGCAAGTCTGATCTAAAGGCAGACCCGTTGCGTTCAATACCAACACCAGTGCAAGTTAGCATAATAATAATAATAATAATAATAATAATAATAATAATAATAGTAAGGGTCAATGCTCACCCTCTACGTCATAAACTAGATCAACAGCAACCGAGACTCCCCTCTACCCTTCCCTTTGCATGCGGTACGAGACCATGCACAGCTAGTCGTCCGAGACCTAGCCTCATAGCAGTGCAACAGAAGAAGACAGTAAGTTTTATCAAGAAAAGCAGTGCAACAGAAGAAGACAGTAAGTTTTATCAAGAAAAGCAGTGCAACAGAAGAAGACAGTAAGTTTTATCAAGAAAAGCAGTGCAACAGAAGAAGACAGTAAGTTTTATCAAGAAAAGCAGTGCAACAGAAGAAGACAGTAAGTTTTATCAAGAAAAACTCCAGGCCTAACCAGACACTCAAGAAAGACAAGGGTTGTAATAAAAGTCCTGTACGCCACACGAAAGAAAAATCATCGAGTTCCCCTCCGACACCAGGGAAATTCCTAAATTAAAATAATAAGTAGTGTGTTTCTAATTGTTAGAATCTATTTTTCTATTTAGTATACTCACCCTTCAGGGAGAACAAAACACTCATTTCTATCCTTGTGTTTCACTAGTTATTAATATTTTTATTATTACAATCGAGCAATTTAGCTTCGACGTAATTTCGAAGATTAAGTACTAGAGAATTAATTGCGAAAAACACTCAACACCCGATCGCGCGCACCTATATTTTAGTGATCAATATATGTTCTTTTGATTATTAACTTGATCTAGAAATCATTGTCGAGAAATAGAGAAAACGTGAACTCGTGATACAAATAAAGACTAACTTCGCCAAAACTCAACTCTGATACAAAAATAATCGAAACCGTGTTTCATCATTTCCAACTGTATTAAAGTGTCATATATACTTATATCTAAATAAAAATTAAGTGTTGCTGAATCTAAGAACTCACGTAAATAATTAATTGCATAAATAAACCACGCACATGTTCAGCTTGTATTCTAGAGCACGCGGCTAAAAACAAGCACGCCCTTTTTAGCTATAACTCAAGTAAAACCTCATTCCCAACTAGCCTTATGAATTATGCAAATTTATGTTCCGTGTATTATTGTAACCTTATTGTGTGACTTTATATTCCATTGTTGTATAAATACAAATGTTGTTCTGTGCCTTTTGTAAGACTTGCCTTTGTGTTTGATTGTCTATTTTTGTTTATATGTGAGTGAGGGAGACAAAAGGCAGAACTGCCTGTATCGAGTGCCTCCCCCAGAGTTGAAAGGGTGACAGGGCCAAAATCCAGGGACGTTCCAGCCAAAATGCCTGGACACACGGAGTTTGAAGCAATTTAAGTCATAGGAAGAGGAAAATGCTGATTCTGGGAGAGACTTCCAGAGCTCAGCAGTTGAATAGAAGAAAGACTGAGAGAGAGAGAGAGAGAGAGAGAGAGAGAGAGAGAGAGAGAGAGAGAGAGAGAGAGAGAGAGAGAGAGAGAGAGAGAGAGAGAGAGAGAGTTGGGGGAGCAGGAGGAATAAAGAAGGAGAGTGTAGTTTCATGAAGATTTAGAGAGCCAGTTTGAGAGGCCCTATCTCTGGGAGAGACATAGATAGAGATGTGGTGGGAGATATGGTGAGAGTGAGAGAGAGAGATTGTGTGTGTGTGTGTGCGTGTGTGTGACAGAGGGAGTACAAAGGAAATCAAGCAACAACAGATCTAGTGACCCTTCTAGGTTGCTTGTCCTAAAACCCTGAGGATCAAGTGTCCAAACAGTGGTTTAGAGTGGGTAAGGGAACATTGGAAAGGGAATTACTGCCCTGGAACTAATGTCCGTGGCAGGATTAGGAAGTTAGTAGAGGACAGATGAGTTAGTAACTGAGGGGGGGATAAAATAAAGTTATTCATTTACAAACGCAGTCAGTCGCGGGTTTGATGCGAGATATTTGTCTAGGTGGAGTTTAAATGAATCAACGGTGATGCAGTCTATAACGTTTCGGGGAAGCCCATTCCACAAGTTGACAACTCGATTGAAGAAGAAATTCTTAGATTCGTGCGAGTTAAAAGATTTACCAATAATTTTGCAACCGTTTCCCCGCGTGTAATTAGATTGGTCGATAGTGAAGTACTTACTACAGTTCATATTGTCGATGCCTTTGATGATTTTGAACACTTGAATTAAGTCACCTCTTAATCTGCGCTGGGTTAAAGGAAATAGATTTAATTCTCTAAGACGCTCTTCGTATGGTTTGTTCTTTAGGCTAGGTATAATTTTGGTAACTCTACGTTGAACTCGTTCTAGCTTGTTTATATCTTTTTGGTAATAAGGGCACCAGGATTGAACGCAGTATTCCAGAAGAGGGCGGACTAAGAAATTGTAAAGGGTTAGGATAACTTCTTTGGATATATGCTCAAATGACCTGCCTATAAAGCCAATTATTTTGTTTGCCTTCTTACCAACTTCTGAACATTGTTGACTCGGTTTTAGGTTACTCGATATAGGGAGAGAGAGAGAGAGTGTGTGTGTGTGAGTGAGTGAGTGTGTGAGAGAAAGAAAGAAAGATTGTGTGTGTGTGTCTGTGTGTGTGTGTGACAGAGGGAGTGTGAGTGAGTGTGTGTGTGAGAGAAAGAGAGATTGTGTGTGTGTGTGTGACAAAGAGAGAGAGAGCGAGAGAAATGCAAGCAGACGGATAAATAGTATGGAGTAGATCAAGAAACTACATAAGAAGGCAAAACGTAGCTAAAAGAATGGACGAAAGAGGAGAACAATAAACAAATTGAGGTAGAACATGAAACACACGTATAAATGAACAGAGAACACTTAACCCTCTCCGATATATGACGCGATGTTGAGCCTATTAGGGATACTTTAAAGCCTTTGTTACATTCAGGGGTATTTAGAAACCTTTAGTTTGGTTACTGCAACCTCTGCAGTTGTCTTTGAGTTAGCAATGGGCAGAAAACTAATTTTGGAGAGGTATTTATAAGAGTGAGAGAACTCTATTTATTATTGCTAATCTGGCAACCTCTGCGTCATAAATGCGTGAAAGGGTTAAGGGGGGGGGGTGAAGATGGAAGAGGAGCGAAAGAGGAAGAGGAGGAGAGCAGAGAGACACGGTAAATTGAGGAAGATGGGAGACATGGAAGATATTAAGGCAAGGAGAGCGAGAGAGAATTAGATTGAGATGAAGAGGGAGATAGGGAAGGGGGGAGAACAAGGAAGGAAGGAAGGAAGGAACGAGAGAGAGAGAGAGAGAGAGAGAGAGAGAGAGAGATACACTGGCCACACAGACCTTACGATCCAAACGAGGTGGTCAGGACTTAATTCTAGTAGAGATGGCATATCCGATAGAAAAGGAAAGTTGAAGGAAAGGAAGAGAGAGAGAGAGAGAGAGAGAGAGAGAGAGAGAGAGAGAGAGAGAGAGAGAGAGAGAGAGAGAGAGAAGAATTAGATTAGAAAATGGCAGAATACGAATTGATGGATGATAAGACATAAAATATTGGAGGCACACATTCCATTTTCTTTCTCTCAATTTAATGCAAAACATCTTGGTTTATTCATGCTTGTTTTACTGCTGTCTGCAATAAGGAGAAATCATACACATGATACCGACGCCTTCAAACTCACGAATCTCGAAGTCTTTATGTTTCTGATCGGAATCGTGCCAAATATGTTCTTCGACTTGCCAAATCCTTTCATCAATAGGAAATGTAATGAACTTTTCAATTCCAGCTCTTCCCAACTTTTCTAGCAACTAGCCAAAAACCTCGGACAATTTTACTCCCTCGTCTTCCTCAGATCATCTTATCCACTCAGACGGCACCACCGTCAGCTCTTCCTCTGACAAAGCTGAATTTTTTGCTCAAACTTTAGCTAAAAACTCAACCTTGGATAATTTCAGTGTCCCCCCCCCCCCCCACTGCCCTCTCACTTACTTATGCCTAATATCTTTATCTCTTCCAAAGATGTACTTTATGCCCATTCTGGGCTTAATACTGGAATGGCGTATGGACCAGATGGTGTTCCTCCTGTTATATCAAAAACTATTCTATGTGCTGAGTTTCCATAAGTATGAAAATTAGCAGGCACTTTGGTATGAAATTTTAAAAATTAAAAAATTACCTTGATATAAAATGTTATAAACAAAAACAATTACTGACCAAACTATTTGAAACATTATAGGGTGATGGCTTGATGAGGGAACCCACTGTGCACCCCAGAACACCCACAACATCCATGCTTACCTGTTGAAAAGTAGAAAAATGCAATGTATTAGAAACATTTGTATAAAAAGGTAAATACTGTCAAATCACTGTACATCAACCATAAAATGATGGGGAATTTATCGATGCACAATATGATGGTTATACAATCACAACAGGTGCATTATAATTCGGCATTTAAACAACAGGTTAAAACTTTAATTTCGGAGTTACATTCATTCAAAGCAAGAAGTGGGGTGTGAGATACCCCAAGGGCGCTGTAGAGTGTGGAGGGAGGGATCTAGCTGAGCAATACCTCCTGCCTCCACCAGAGCTCGACTCAGACTGACTTTTGCACCCCTCACCAAGCAGCTGGCTGCTGACATCATGCACTGACACCGAAATAAAGAGTTTTACACACCTTTCCGGGGTATCAGATACCCCGCTTGTGGGTTCTAGGTCGATATCTCGCAGTTCTCCACCCTCCTTCTCCATCAATAACTCTTAATTCTAAGCTACATGTCATACTTTCTTTAGCTGACACACAATGACATGAATGCCATATAAATTAAGAAGGCATTAAAATAAGAAAGAAAAGAATGGGCAAGGAATAGGCATAGACATGATAAAATAGACCAGAACACGCCAAAAGGAATAAAGCAAGGAGGAGAATGAATATCAAGGAAGAATAGGACAGATTATATGGACGAGTCTGCACGATACCCTAGGAGATATTGATGGCATTAAGAGTTAGTCAGCATGGGGGGGGGGGGGTAGGATTGGGAGGTGGATTGGGGTGGATGGTGGGGAGGAAGGATGGGGGGAGGGTTGGGGTGGAGGGTTGGGGAGGAGGGAGGGGGGGGGAGGGTTGGGGTGGAGGGGTGGGGAGGAGGATTGGGATGGTGGGTGCTGATAGGTGGGGCAGAAGAGGGCAGTTGTGGGTGATGGAATGGGGTGATGGGTGGCATTAATGTAAGTTTAAAAAAGCAGAAAAGAAAGTTTAATATTTATTTTCGATATCTTTTCCTACCATAAGGATACCACCAATAATTGCCCATTCTTCCCTCGACTCTGTGTCACACTAGACTTTTTGTATTTATGTTTGTATTCATTTGGTATTTGCAATTTTCGATGGTCAACATTCGCCGACGACTTTTCGGTGATTTTATTTTGCACTGGTATCGGAAATTAAACTGAAGTTATATTACAGTACTAATGAACCTCGGGACGGAGGCTAGAAAGAAATGGCGATTAAGAAAGACCTGCGATTACTATTATATATATATATATATACTGTATATATTTATTTGCTTCCACCCTAGACCTCCATCAAGCTTTAAAAACATATACCCCAAAACCCTCTTCCAAAAAATGTGTGCATTGTTCGGTAGAAAAAATAGAAAAATCGCCAAACGAATGGGTCGAATGCCGTATAATCTCAAGGTACTGGGGTTAAACATGAGGGAGAAGGGGGTCTAGATAAGAGAAACTTTACCCTGGTTTAACCCTATACCACCTCTCTACCTATGTCTAATTCTACCTCTTACAACCCCTTATTCTACTTCCCTTATCCTAATAGTCTACCTCCCTTATCCTCCACTCCTCTCGATCTACATCTAATTCTACCTCCCTATCCCTAGTAATCACCCTCCCTACCCTCCCCACCTCCTGCTATTCGCCCTCCCTCTCCCTAATAATCTACCTCCCTACCCTCCCCACCTCTCGACCTCCTACCATTCGACCTCCCTCTCCCTAATAATCACCCTCCCTACCCTCCCCACCTCTCAACCTTTTGCCATTCGCCCTCTCTCTCCCTAATTATCACCCTCCCCACCTCCTGCCATTCGCCCTCTCTCTCCCTAATAATCACCCTCCCCACCCTCCCCACCTCTGACCTCTTGCCATTCACCCTCCCTATCCTCCCCACCTTTCGACCTCTACCTACAATTCTCCCTCCATCTCTCTAATCAACCTCCCTAATATCCCCAGACAAAAATCCTTGCCGTGAATGACTCATCTGCGTGCTTAGCGAGGGGGGTCTGGGGGGGTGCTTATTAAGGGTCACGAATAGTGGAGTGATGGACTTAATCTGGTCCTTATAGGTATGTGTCTCTCTGTCTCTCTGTCTCTCTCTCTCTCTCTCTCTATATATATATATATATATATATATATATATATATATATATATATATATATATATATACAGTATATATATATATATATATTCATTTATTTTTTAGTTTCCTCCCGAAACCTCCATCAAGCTGTGAAAAAACACCCCTTAGACCCCCTTTAAGATAAATGTGTACATTTTTCGGCAGAAAAATGTCCCGGCCAAAGGCCAATTAATCTATCTTAAAATGACAGGCTCGCTATCGCTCGCAAGGAAAAAATCGACACCTGAAAAATACGAAAGATCTTAATATTGATAAAGAAATGGGGCGTAAAGATCTTCAAATCGCCAAACTAATGAACCGAACGTCTGAAAATCTAAAAAAACAATGGGGCTAAACACGAGGAAGAAGGGGGACCCGAAAACCAGCCTATCCCCCCTTAAACTAAAAAAATGCCCACCCACACCCCCTTCAAGCTGCATTTGTCTATTTTTCGATACAGGCTCGCTATCACTTGTCCAGAAAAATACTCGAAGCCTGAATGGAGCGAAGCGTCTTATTATTGTCACACTAATGGGGCGAAACGTCTTAGAATGTCCAAACTAATAGAACAAAAGAGGGGAGCTCCAAAAAAAGACCCACCTCAGTCCAGATAGGGTTAAGAAGAAAGTACTAAAGAAGCTAATATGCCATTTTGCAATTAATGTACCTCCCTCAACTGAAACACAATATATATATTTTAAGCTAGTAGATGATCCTTGAAACTCCTAGGAACTGTAAACACACACACACACACTCTCACTCTCGCTCTCTCTTTTTCACTCTCTTTTTTCTCTCTCTCTCTTCTCTTCTCTCTCTCTCTCTCTCTCTCTCTCAAAACCCCGTACAAATTGCTGATCCCCTCCCACCTCATTACTTTGACTTCATAAAGCTGTCGAATATGTATATATATGTATTTAAATATGTATGTATGTATGTATGTAAATACTGTATATGTATGTATGTACAGTTACCCACAACTATCTTGTCTACTAGTATCTCTTCTAAGAATTTTACTATGATACAGGATATATATATATATATATATATATATATATATATATATATATATATATATATATATATATACAATATATATAATATATATATATATATATATATATATATATATATATATATATCTATATATATATATATATATATAGAGAGAGAGAGAGAGTGAGTGTGTGATAGAGGGAGAGGGTAGTAGGGCTTTAAGATGTAAGGTGGGTGTGTGTGTGTGTGTGTGTGTGTGTGTGTGTGTGTGTGTGTGTGTGTGTGTGTGTGTGTGTGTGTTGGGTTATATAGCATCTTATCAGCCACACTGGAGGTAGCGGGAGCATTAGGCTTGTTAGGAGTGGATTTACCACAGGGAGCACCAAGGGTTTAGACTGCATATTCCAATTAGCTTAGCATTCCTTCAAGAGAGCAGGAGGAGGGGTAGTGGTGGTGGTGGGGGTGGTAGTGATGGTGGTGGTGGTGGGGGTGGGGGGTGGTAGTGGTGGGGTGGTGGTGGTGATGGTGGTGGGGGTGGGGGATGGTAGTGGTGGGGGTGGTGGTGGTGATGGTGGTGGGGGTGGGGGGTGGTAGTGGTGGGGGTGGTAGTGATGGTGGTGGTGGTAGAGGTATACAAAAAATAGTTGTGGTAGTGGTAGTGGTGGTAGTAGGGGTAGTGGTGGAAGCGGTGGTAGTAGTAGTAGTAGTAGTAGTAGTAGTAGTAGTAGTAGTAGTAGTAGTAGTAGTAGTAGTGAGAGATTGAGGATAGCAAGGAATACACAATATCTGAAAGACTTTGCGATCCATTCAGGTAAAATAATCAAGGTGTGAAGAGAGAGAGAGAGAGAGAGAGAGAGAGAGAGAGAGAGAGAGAGAGAGAGAGAGGGACTGTGAAATGCAATACAATCATTTTAATGGGGTAGTACTTGCTTTTTCTGGACCCCCTTCTCCCTCATGTTTAGCATATTAGTGTTGAGGTTTTAAGACGTTCGTTCCGTTAGTTTGGCGATTTTGAGACCTTTCGCCTCATTTTGTTGTCAATATTAAGACCTTTCGTGCCCTTTAGGTGTCGATTTTTTTCCTGGCGAGCGAAAGCGAGCCTCTAATTTAAAAAGGAACCGGTCGAAAATACCGACAAATGTACAAATTTATCTTGAAAGGGGGTCTAGGGGGTGTTTTTCTAAGCTTGATGGAGGTCTAGCGAGGAAACTAACAAATATATGATTACATAAATATATAAGACCAAAAACCAAGAACTACCTACCCCCTTAAGGTGTGCAAATGCTATCTTCTTCCCTCGAATTGCTTTCCACAAACTTACAATCAACAAATGTTTAAATCCAGTTGTTACAAACATTTTATGAATGGAGGATGCCTTTAGGCACATGGACCTTTTTGTTTTATCTGTGTTTTTCCTTCCTCCGTTCATTGTCTCTTAAAAAAAAAAAAAAACAAAAAAAAAAAAATCTACAGTCTTCTTGAACTGATCTACTGAGAGGCTGTTTACAAATTCTAAGAGAAGTTTGTTCCAGATAGAGTAATCGAGCTAATAAATCCACATTTGGGAAGAGTCTTACAAATTCTAAGAGAAGTTTGTTCCAGATAGAGTAATCGAGCTAATTTATCCACCATTTGGGAAGTCTTACAAATTCTAAGAGAAGTTTGTTCCAGATAGAGTAATCGAGTTAATTTATCCACCATTTGGGAAGTCTTACAAATTCTAAGAGAAGTTTGTTCCAGATAGAGTAATCGAGCTAATTTATCCACCATTTGGGAAGAGTCAACCAAGGAATAGGTGTGAAAATTTGTATCCCATTTCTGGCTGATATTAGACGACTTTCTTCAGATTAGGCAGGGTATATGGAAGTCAGAGGGTTAAGGGGAGGCAGTTGGTTTTTCGAGTCCTCCTCCTCCCTCATGTTTAGCCCTATTAGTTATGAGATTTCAAGACATTCGCCCCATTAGTTTGTCGATTTTCAGACCTTTTGCCTCAATTCTTTGCCAATATCAAGACCTTTCGTGCCATTTAGGGGTCGATTTTTTTCTTGGCGAGCGATAGCGAGCCTGTATTTAAAGAGGAATTGTTTTACCGAAAAATATATATCGAAGGGGGGTCTTATATTTTTTTTTTTTTTTTTTTTAGATTGATAGAGGTTTAGAGAGCAAATTAACCCCCTCCTCAAACCATTGAGCCGAACCAGTAAATTATGGTGCACAATGCCGTCTGAGCTCCCTTAAGGTCTTCGGTAATTGACTAAATTGACAACAGATTATTGACTGAATGGTGTATTCAAATTGCGCAACTCTGCCTATTGAAGAGTGTGTTTTCCTTCTTAACTCCCCCCCCCCCCCCCCCTCCGTTCCTCCCCTCCTCCCCCCCCCCCCCTTCCTCCCTCTCGCCCCTTATCCGTACTTATATATATATATTCTCCCCTCTCATCCCCTCGGCTCTCTCTCTCTCTCTCTCTCTCTCTCTCTCTCTCTCTCTCTCTCTCTCTCTCTCTCTATCTATCTATCTCGCTCTTTATCTACCTATCTATCTCTATCTCTCTCTCTCTCTATCTATCTATCTATTTATATCTATCTATCTATCTATCTATCTATCTATCTATCTATGTATTTATCTCTCTCTCTCTCTCTCTCTCATTTTCTAGAGGCAAAAGGTCTGAATATCGCCAAACTAATGGGGCGAATGTCTTGAAATCTCATAACTAATAGGGCTAAACATGAGGGAGGAGGAGGACTCGAAAAACCAACTGCCTCCCCTTAAACGTATAGCTATCGATCCTTAAGGGGAGGTATTTAGTTTGTTCCCTAGACCTCCATCAAGCTTAAAATTACACCCCCTTGAGTCCCTTTCAAGATATATTTGTACATTTTTCGGTAAAAAATGTCCCGGGCGAAGGCCGGTTTCGCCAGGATAAAATTGACACCTGAATGGCACGAAAGTCTTAATATGGGGTGAAAGTTCTTCGCTAAACTAATGGGGCAAACGTTTTATAATATCAAAAGCAATGGGGCTAAACATGAGGGAGAAAGGGGTCAAGAAAAAAATCCCTTAAGTGGAGATCTCCCCTTAAACTAATTAATTTAATGCAAAATAATATATCTATCAATTTAACATACACACACACACACACACTCCTTCTCTCTCTCTCTATCTTTTCTCTCTTTCTTCATATATAGATAGAGATAGATAGACAGATAGATAGATACCCTTAACAGGTACTCGAACATATACACACACACACACACACACACTCACTCACTCACTCACTCACTCACTCACTCACTCACTCACTCACTCACTCACTCACTCACTCACTCACTCACACACACACACACACTCACTCACTCACTCACTCACTCACTCACTCTCTCTCTCTTTCTTCATATATAGATAAATAGATAGACAGATAGATAGATTCCCTTAATAGGTCCTCGACATTGCTCAGCATAAGAAAGAGGTTTGCAAGTCAATGGGTTAGAGAGAGGTTTGGTAAGCAAGATGATTGACAGTGCACCCCACGAGTTATATATATATATATATATATATATATATACTGTATAATGGCGACTAGTGTGTGTGTGTGTGTGTGTGTGTGTGTGTGTGTGTGTGTGTGTGTGTGTGTAGAAAGAAACCACGGCAAATCTCCTTATGGAAAAGATCGGGGGAAGGTAAGAAGGGTAAGGATGAAAGAAGGAGGTGGGAGGGGGGGGGGGGGGAGGAAGGGGAGAGGAGGGGAGGAAGGGGGAGGGGAGGGAAGAAGGAACGATAGGGGAGAGGGGAGAGAAAGAGGAGTGGAGAAGGGGAGGGGAAGGGGAGGGGAGTAGGAAGAGGGAAGAAGGAACGATAGGGGAGAGGGGAGAGAAAGAGGAGTGGAGAAGGAGAGAGGGGGGGGGGGGTGTAGGAGGGGGAAGTGGGGGGTAGGAGGGGAGAGTAAAGACATCCAGAGGCAGTATCACACACAAGAGCCTATAATTATAGTCAATTTTGAGCCGCAATTCAATGTTGGCAATCTATTAAGGGGAGATTTCCACTTGAGGGAGTTTTTTCTGGACTCCTTTCTCCCTCATGTTTAACCCCATTGCTTTTCTAATTTTAAGACGTTCGCCCCATTATTTTGATGATTTTAAGAACTTTCAACCCATTTCTGTCAACTTTAAGACCTTTCGTGCAATTTAGGTGTCGATTTTATCCTGGCGAGCGATAGCGAGCCTGTAATTTAAGACATTTTTCTACCGAAAAATGTACAAATTTATCTTGAAAGGGGCTCAAGGGGGTGTAATCTTAAGCTTGATGGATATCTAGAGACCAAACTAAAAAAAAAACTCCCCTTAAAACTACTCGGCACTGATTGATATAAACCCGGTATCACACGAGCGCTATTTCCGACATTTTTTTTTTATGAGCAAGTTTTTCTCTTAAACTTTGAGAGGCCTCTTTCATATTGGACTCGGAAACTAGCCTGAAGGTAAAAATAATGTTAGGTGGAGGATGTGTGTGTGTGTGAATTTGGGTATTTTGTGTTTGTGCGTTCATTGTTTTCGGTCGTCTTGTCCCTATTCTGGCTCTGTCTTGAGTTGCCACCCCCCCCCCCCCCAAAAAGACCCCCCCAAAAAAAAAAAAAAAACCCCCCCCCCCCCCAAAAAAAAAAAAAAACCAAAAAAGACTCCCCCCCCCCCAAAAAAAAAAAACACCCAAAAAAACAAAAACACATAGGAAAAGTGGTGATTGGGCCTGAGTATATAGACTAGAATAGGATGATTTCTGAGAACACTGACATTTTCAAGATGCAAGACTACAATTGTCGACTTGCGAGTTTCCCTTCGTGGTGCAATGCGTTGATTTTCGGTGTGAGCATCCTGGGTTCGAATCCCCGGACTGCCACATGTGTTTGTTAATGTCATTAATCGAGTTTAGGAGTAAAGTTGGTTGGTGGAGAGAACATAACAAGGAAGTTGGAGCTGTAGGCAACGATATTGAACATCATGTACAGCTAAAATACGGTCGTAGTACATATTTATAAATACATAAAACCCAATTCAACATACCATTTATCCACCAGAAACTTATATTATTATTGTATTTCTGTTAAATATCGATGTTCACGGCTCCAACTTCCTTATAGCACGAAATTCGCCAGTGGTCAAATTGCCCGTAAACATTGACAGACAAATGACTCGTGTGGCACCACACGGGGAGATTTCCACTTGAGGGATTTTTTTCTTGACCCCTTTCTCCCTCATGGTTAGCCCCATTGTTTTTGAGATTTTAAGACGTTTGCCCCCATAAGTTTGGTGATTTTAAGAATTTCCGCCCCATTCTGTCAATTTTAAGACCTTTCGTGCAATTTAGGTGTCGATTTTATCCTGGCGAGCGATAGCGAGCCTGTAATTTAAGAGTATCCGGCCTTTGGCCGGGAAATTTTTCTACCGAAAAATGTACAAATTTATCTTGAAAGGGGGTCAAGGGGGTGACATTTTAAGGTTGTTGGAGGAGTAGGAAACAAACTAGAAACCTCCCCTTAAGGGGGGAAGGTTTATTTTTTGGTCGATTTTTGTTGTATTTTTATTTGTAAATGTATTTATTTTTTAGTTTCCTCCCTAGATCTCCATCAGACTTTAAACAACATCCATTAGATCCCCATTCGAGATAAATTTGTAAATTTGTCACTAACAAAATGTCACGACCGAAGGCCACTTTCTCTAATATACCTAAAATCTACCTAAATATACCCAAAATATACCTAAATCTACCTAAAACATACCTAAAACATACCTAAATATACCTAAAACATACCTAAAATATACCTAAATATACCTAAAACATACCTAAATATGCCTAAAACATACCTAAATACATACCTAAAATATACCTAAAATATACCTAAAACATACCTAAATTTAAAAAACGTCGTCGGTACAGAAAGGGTTAACTCATCAGACGTCAGACCACCAGAATTGCCGGGAAAAAAAGTTGAGGAAAAAATAAGGTCTGGTGTGATACCGAGTTCTGGGGGGATATGCTTGATTTTTCTGGGCGCCCCTTCTCCCTCATGTTTAGCCCCACTAGTTTTCCGATTTTTAGACGTTCAGCCCAATAGTTTGGCGATTTTAAGACTTTTCGCACCATTTCTTTGTCACTATTAAGACCTTTCGTGCCATTTAGGTGTCGATTTTTTTCCTGGCGAGCGAAAGCGAGCCTGTAATTTAGGAGAAAGGGAAAATTTTCTACCGAAAAATTTACAAATTTATCTAGAAAGGGGGTCTTGAGAATGTTTGTTTAGGCTTGATGGAGGTGAAGGGAGGAAACTAAAAAATATATATAAATATAATTAATGGATAAATAGCTCAATATATGTATGTATGTATGTACTGTATATACTCTGGCACATACATACATATACATACATACATACATATACAGTACATATATATATACATACGGTACATACATATATAGTACATATATATATACATACCGTACATACATACAGTACATACATACATATACATACATATACAGTACATACATACATATACATACATATACAGTACATATACATATACATACATATACAGTACATATATATATACATACCGTACATACATACAGTACAATCAGTACATACATACATATACATACATACATACATACATATACATACATATACAGTACATACATACATACATATACATACATATACAGTACATATATATATATACATACATACATATACAGTACATATATATATACATACCGTACATACATACAGTACATACATACATATACAGTACATACATACATATACATACATATACAGTACACATATATATATATATACATACATACATATACAGTACATATATATATACATACCGTACATACATACAGTACAATAAGTACATACATACATATACATACATACATACATATACATACATATACAGTACATATATATATACATACATACATATACAGTACATATATATATATGTACATACATACATATACAGTACATATATATAATATATACATACCGTACATACATACAGTACAATCAGTACATACATACATATACATACATACATACATACATATACAGTACATACATACATACATATACATACATATACAGTACATATATATATATACATACATACATATACATATACATACATACATATACAGTACATATATATATATACATACCGTACATACATACAGTATACTAAACAAATATAAAACTATATTAGATGGATAAATAGCTCAATACCGGTATATAAAAACATAAAAACAAGTCGGTCAGAAACGGTGTGGAAATAAATAAGTAATCAAAATAAATACACTCATCCCCGCTTAAGACAGCTTCCGGATTGACCCGGATGATACGTTGATAGTGTATGAGGAAACGCTGAGGGCATGGGTCACTTCGCTACCCTACCACATCGCTGTAAAGCCGGTATCACACGGGGGGGCTTTTTCCCTCAACATTTATCCTCAACACTGGTCTGGCAGCTTTTGAGGTCAACATATACAATATTTCGGTCACCTAAATTCATCCATCATCAGTCTAGTTTCCGATACCAGTGCAAAATGTTCCAGAAATGTTGCCAGAAAAATGTTGATCATCGAATGTTGACTATAAAAGCTCTCGTGTGATACCGGCTTCAATGGTATCTTTCCTATCACCTCAACCCTCGACGCTACTTTACACGTTAAACCATATTACCACTTTGTTCTAAGTGGTAGTGAAGTGGTAAAGGATAAGTGGCCCTGAGGCAAAGTGGTGATGGGGCAAGGTACGGTAGTCATGAGGCGAAAGGATAGTCGCCAAAGTGGTTTAGTCAGACGTCTGAAGTGGTAGTGAGAAAGTGGATGTGGTGCTAAGTGGTAGTAAGATAAAGTGGTATAGTCAGACGAATTGGTAGTGAGAAAGTGGATGTGATGCTAAGTGGTAGTAAGATAAAGTGGTATAGGCCTATAGACGAAGTGGTAGTGAGATAAAGTGGTAGTATGGTGAAGTGGAAGTGTTACAAAGTGGAAGAGTGGTGAAGTGGAAGTGTGACAGACAAAGTGGTAAGTAAAGCAGCGAGGCGAAGTGGCCATGGGGCGAAGTAACCACCCACCAACACCCACACCAATCTAGAGACCCCATAGTAACAGAAATCGGCCAACCTCCACCATATTGGTACTATATATATATCCCCTAATCAGAGCACCAAGATCCCAAAATGGCGTACGGAATAGAAGATGACCAACCTCTCCCACAACACAACAATCCGCTCCATAACACCGACAACACATTAACCCGACGCCGTATTATTCTTTGTTCGTATCACCCCGGAGAAGCCGATCCGTAATTCCTTCTTCCCTGAGGCGGGTTGTCGGCTATATTATTGTCGGAGGAGAAGGAGTCGTGGATAAAAGCGTCTAAATCCAATCACGATATTAACTTTCCGGAGCCGACTGTTACATTGCTTTGTTTTCCTGGAGAGAGAGAGAGAGAGAGAGAGAGAGAGAGAGAGAGAGAGAGAGAGAGAGAGAGAGAGAGAGAGAGAGAGAGAGAGAGAGAGAGTAAGTACAAAGGAAATCAAGCAACAACAGATCTAGTGACCCTTCTAGGTTGCTTGTCCTCCAAAACACTGAGGATCAAGTGTCCAAACAGTGGTTTAGAGTGGGTAAGGGAACATTGGAAAGGGAATTACTGCCCTGGAACTAATGTCCGTGGCAGAGAGAGAGAGAGAGAGAGAGAGTGTTAGAGTTAGCTTGCACTGTATTTTGTATCCCGTAGATGCCTAGAGGTCCTTCTCAAGATTATTAATATCGTCTACCTGTAGCCAGAATACAATTACAATGACGTCTACATAATATTAAGGGCGATGGTTCGTGTTTCTGGACCCCCTTCTCCCTCATGCTTAGCCCCTTTAGTCTGAAGTTCGTTCCATTAGTTTGGCGATTTGGAGACCTTTCGCCCCGTTTCTTTGTCAATATTAAAACTTTTCGTGTCATTTAGGTGTCGATTTTTTTCCTGGCGAGCGAGAGCGAGCCTGTAATTTTGGAGAAACCGGCCTTCGGCCGGAACATTTTTCTACCGAAAAATGTACAAATAGATCTTGAAGGGGGATTTTGGGGTTGTTGTTTTAAGTTTGATGGAGGTCGAAGGAAGAATCTAGAAAAATGAATATATGAAAAAAAAAAAAAAAAAAAAAAAAAAACACAAAATAATAATAATAATGAACCGACGTCTTTGCAATTTTGGTCTAGTTACATTTAGACGATTTTATGAAGGAAGGATATATGGTAACAAAAGGAATTCACGAGAGCGAGGTGGAAGGACAGAGAGGGAGAGGTAAACCGAGAGAGAGGTGGAAGGATGGAGTGAAGAAGTAGGTGAATGAAGGTGGTGCTGGATGGGAGGAGGGTCGTCGACTGACTGGGGAGAGAGGTGCATGGGGGCTTTTCGTTCGTGGCCACCTCTTCGGGGATCACTGCGTCAGGCAATAGATAGATAGATAGATAGATAAATAGATAGATAGATAGGAATTAACTTAGATAGTCTATATAGCCTTTTAATTGGTAGTCATTCCTAAGCTGAAATAAATCGCCAAATAGTTGCCAGAATATAATGAAAAGCATGTCACCGGTACTGAAAGGGTTAAGGTAGTTTAGCACATTACAGTGATGACAATAAGTGTGCAGGTTAAAAAAAAAAAACATTGCTTAACGCTAAATAAAAAACTTAACCTCACCTCATAGTGCATAATAATAACAATAACAATACATGTATTACATAAGTCGCCTACATTTTGTTCCACTAGTTTTAATCAAGGCGTAATTAAAAGGAAAAAACAAAAAAAACAAAAAAACAAACACCGAAAATAAAATAAAAAAACAGACCAAAATAAATAATAAACATACAATCACGATATAATGTTAAGCGGCTCCTATTGTATTGCGGCTTGTTATTATCTAGTACCGGTATGACATTTTATATACATTACACATTATTTAATAAGAGCATTTACAAGTCGGTCAGAAACGGTGTGGAAACATTATTATTATTATTATTATTATTATTATTATTATTATTATTATTATTATTAGCGGCTAATATGTCCGCCGAGCTATTATTAGGGAAGATGGTTCACTTTTTGGGCGATTTTTGCATGTATTCATTATTTTTCTAGTTTCCTCCCTAGACCTCCATTATAAAAAAAAAAAAAAAAAAAAAAATCCATTAGATCCCCCTTCTAGATTAATTTGCACATTTTTCGGTAGACAAATTTCCCAGCCGAAGGCCGATTCTTCCAACATTACAGGCTCACTATCGTCCGCCAGGGAAAAAATCGACACCTAAATAGCACAAAAGGTCTAAATATTGACGAAGAAATGGGGCGAAAGGTCTTAAAACCGACTAACTAATGCGGCAAACATCTTAACATCTGAAAACTAATGGGGCTAAACATGAGGGAGAAAGTGGTCCAGAAAACCGGCCCATCTCCCCTTAAGGGGGGAAAGGGCGTATTTATTTGCTCATTTACATATCAGTTTGTATTCTTCTTTTAGTTTCCTCCCTAAACCTCCATTAAGCTTAACCCCCCCCCCCCCAGATCCTCCTTCAAGATACATTTGTACATTTTTCTATCGAAAAAATTAAAAATGTAGCCTGCTGTCAATTTTGTCATCGACAAATTTACAAATTTAGCCTGCTATCAACAAATGTACAAATTAAGCCTGCTGTCAATTTGTGTTTAAATATATGCTGGCGAGCGGTAAATCGACACCTGGATGGGGATAAACGTCTTAAAAAACAGTAGGCTGAATGGGGCCGAATGGATACAAGCCTAGGATACAAAAAAATAAATAAAAAAACGAGGTGGGCCCCCTTAACCCCTTGAGCACCATGACGCCTTGATACCTTGGATTCTGGCTATAACAATAGGGGATTTTATGCATTTTATGAAGGACCTGTGTTATTAAGGGGAGGTATTTAGTTTGTTCCCTAGACTTCCAACAAGCTTAAAATTACACCCCCTTGAGTCCCTTTCAAGATAAATTTGTACATTTTTCGGTAGAAAAATGTCCCGGCCGAAGGCCGGTTCCTCTTAAATTACAGGCTCGCTGTCGCTCGCCAGGATAAAATCGACACCTGAATTGCACGAAAGGTCTTAATATGGGGTGAAAGTTCTTAAAATCGCTAAACTAATGGGGCAAACGTTTTATAATATCAAAAGCAATGGGGCTAAACATGAGGGAGAAAGGGGTCAAGAAAAAAATCCCTCAAGTGGAGATCTCCCCTTTTAAGAGGGTTTATCGAGATCGTATTTACCCATTTGAGTCCTAGAGGTAGATTACAAACTATAAAAAATCGTCTAATGGTAACCAGAATATGGTACAAATTACGCCATGGTGGTGAATGGGGTTAACCCCGGATTACTCGATAACTAACGGACATAATATGAGAATCTACTATGCCTGTGCTTTATATTAGTGTCAAGTTTGCATAATTAACAAGATAGTTCGCTACAAAACCGGTATAACAGCGGCCGGAATAATCAATCTTTATCTTTATCTTTCTCTCTCTCTCTCTCTCTCTCTCTCATATGCACAAACACCCAATACTTCACTCACCCATACCTCTCACACTCTCCCTCTTTCTCTCTCTCTCCCTTTTGTTTTCTCTCTCTCTCTCTCTCTCTCTCATATGCACAAACACCCAATACTTTACTCACCCATACCTCTCTCACTCCCCCCCCCTCCCACCTTCACAGCAACCAACCCCTCTACTTAACAGAGAGAACACAGCCGCACCTTTTTCATAGCACCGAGACCACAATTAATTAGCGTAATTTTGCCGGTAGCGAAAACCCAATTCCCGGAAAGACAACAAAAACAATGGCGGCAAAGCGTCAAAGTATTGCGTATCTAATAGCGCGCGTTAATTGCATATATATACACACGCGCGCCTTGGCCGAAAATAAATACTTAATACTCTTATATCGCCTAGGTTTTGGAAAAGTAATAATGATGATAGGTTTACTGATCACTGGTATCACGTACACAAGAGCTAAAACGTACATCAGCTTCCACACATACAGTACAAGTAGGTACTCACAGATGTACAGTACAGTACATATTCATAAACACACATACACATATATATATACACACACATACACACGCTCTCTCAGACACATGAATACACCTAATCACAGGCGTAAGCAGCTGCATACCCACACACACACACACACACACACACACACACACACACACACACACACACACACACACACACACACACACACTATGGGTAAGGATACAGGTTAGGAGGAATTGACCACTTGCGAGATCCGGAAGGAAGTTGGAGCTGTAGACGTCGATATTTAGCAGAATGACCAGCTAAAGTACGGGTGTAGTGCATTTATAAATACATAAAACCCAATGCAACATACTTTCTATCCATCAAAAACCTACATCATCATTGCAATGTTTACGGCCTCAACTTCCTTATAGCCTGAAACTCGCAAGTGACCGATTACTGGACCATACAAGGAGGAAGCATTATGACACACTAACGAAACATTGTGGGTCAACTGATAATCGAACACTAACGACACATTGTGGGGTAAACAGGGACATGACTTATTAGCGCGACCGTACTACGTAGTCTTTGCTCAGCCCAACTGTCTGTCTGTTAATTTTGTTATTGTATTCACCTTCTAGATATCTTCTTGCTTGGGAAACAGATTAAGGGGAGGCAGACCGTTTTTCTGAACCCCCTTCTCCCTAATGTTTAGCCCCACTAGTTTTGAGATTATAAGAGGTTCGGCCCATTAGTTTGGCGATTTTAACACCTTTCGCCCTATTTCGTTGTCAATTTTAAGACCTTTCGTGCCATTTAGGTGTCGATTTTTTCCTGGCGAGCGATAGCGAGCCTACAATTTTAAGAGGAATCGGCCTTCGGCCGGGACATTTTCCTACCGAAAAATTTACAAATTTATCTTGAAGGGGGGTCTAGGGGGTGTTTTTCTAAGCTTGATGGAGGTCTAGGGAGGAAACTAACAAAAACATTTGTATAAATAAATTAATAGACCAAACAAACGGTCCGCCTCCCCGTAACTTGCTCATGTAGTAGTAATGTACACCCTATGTGGTGGATTGTGTTCTTTTAACTGTCTTCGTGGTGCGATGTATAAGGTGTTGATTTTCGGTGTGAGCATCCTGGGTTCGAATCCACGGACTGCCACATGTGTTTGTAAATTTCATTAATCGATTTTAGGAGTATGGTTGGTTGTTGGAAGGAACATGATAATTGATAAATTATTATTTTACTTAAGCGTTGTTTCCACATAGCGATTCTGATTAGTTGTCTTGTCTTTTGACTGTGTTTGCATAAGTTTTGGTTTGTTTATTTTGCAAGTTTTACATTATAATAGCGACAGCAATGAGCCCGGAGACGTGAGACTCCGACCCAGACCACGATTACTGCCTTGAGAGTATATAATGGCGAGTCCATCCCTCGTCTCTTAACTCGATTTATCTTATATATCTTATTTTTCCCCCACTGACATGGAATATTAGATGTACGGTCGCGCTAATAAGTCATTTCTCAGCTGTCATTACGTTTGGCTTGCTCTGTGCTGTATTAATGTCTGTCAGATGTTGAATAGGGTGGGTAAGTGTAGGAACATGTTTGTATATTTCACTTGATATGAAGAAATGAAGCTTATATATTGCTGATACCAATTATTAATCAAAACATACTTGGTGCCGAGACATCACTTATTAGCGCGATTGTACACTCGCTCCAAGAAGTATCTGCACCCCTACGCTGATCGTCTGGTGTGTACAGCTCGGTAGGGTTGGCACCTCTGCCTGCAACTATATCCATGTGTCAGAGACGATCCTCTCTGACACATGGATATAGTTGCAGGCAGAGGTACCAACCCTACCGAGCTGTACACACCAGATGATCAGCGTAGGGGTGCAGATACTTCTCGGAGCTAGTGTACAGTTTACCGTCCATCTCTCAACCATCCCAGCAAATCGTAACTTGGCAGCGCCCCACCCACCTCCCTAACCCCCTCCCTTATTCCACCTCCTACCAATAGTGGAAGGGAAGGAGGTGGAGTGAGGGAGGGTTGAGGAAGTGGGTGCAGCGCTGTCAAATCACGATCCCAACGGAATAGAGGGAGGGTTGAGGAAGTGGGTGCAGCGCTGTCAAATCACGACCGCAACGGAATAGAGGAAGGGTTGAGGAAGTGGGTGCAGCGCTGTCAAATCACGCCCCCAACGGAATAGACTATGTGGGGCAAACTGTATACGTAATCTTTGCTCAGCCCAACTGTCTCTATGTTGTTTTGAGTGTAGTCACCTTCTAGTTTTTTTCTTACATACCCTTTTCCTCCATCCACACCGTCCTACCCAATGGATGTGTTTTTTAAGTTTGATGGAAGTCTAGGCAGAACACTAAAAAAAAATATAAATATATGATTTTATTTTTATTTATTTTTTTACACCTAGGCCTATATGACACGAATATTCTTAATATTGACAAAGAAAAGGGGGTTTTAAAAAAAAGGTCTTAAAATCGCCAAACTAGTGAACCGAACGTCTTAGAATCTGAAAACTAATGGGGCTAAAGATGAGGGCGAAGGGTGTCCAGAAAACCCGACCATCTCCCCTTAACATAATCGACCCAAAAATAACCACAGTCTCCCTTAATATATGCGACTATACATATTATATATGATATAATATGCCACTATTCTCTCCTCTACCGTTACTGGATACTTAGTTTGGTGATTTTAAGACATTTCGCCCCCTTTTTATTTGTTAATATTTAGAGTTTTCGTGTCATTTAGGTGTCAATTTTTCCCTGGCGAGCGATAGCGAGCCTGTCATTTAGGAGGAACCGACCGAAAAATGTACAAATATATCTTGAAGGGCGTTCCTGTTTTTTTTTTTTTTTTTTTTTTTTTTTTTTTTTTTTAATGGAGGTCTTGGGAGGAAACTAAAAAAAGATGATACACAAAATAAATAAAAAAAAAAAAAACATAATCGACCCAAAAATAACCACAGTCCCCCTTAATATTTGCAACTAGGCCTATACAGTCATATTATATATGATATAATATTCCACTATTCTCTCCTCTAGCGTTAATAAGGGGAGATGGGCGGGTTCTCTGGAGACCCTTCGCCCTCATGCTTTTAGCCCCATTAGTTTTCACATTCTAAGACGTTAGGTCCACTAGTTTGGCGATTTTAAGACCTTTCGCCCCTTTTCTTTGTCAATATTAAGAGTATTCGTGTCATTTAGGTGTCATTTTTTCCTGGCGAGCGATAGCAAGCCTGTAATTTAGGAGGAACCGGCCCTCGGTCTACCGAAAAATATGCAGAAATATCTTGAAGTGGGATCTAATGGATGTTTTTAAGTTTGATGGAGGTCTAGGGAGGAAGCTAAACAAAATATATGAACATATTTATAAATAGACCCCCAAAACATCAGCGGCTCGCTGGTATAGTGAATAGCGTCCTGGATTTCCACCCAGAAGGCCGAGGATCGCGCCCATGCTCGGCGCAGTAAAGGTTTTTCACAAGCACTGAGTCGTTACCGTCCCTCATGAGCAAGGGGATGGGGTAGTAGTACAGGACCCCAATGGAAATACGCCTAATCGGCCTTATTGGACTATCCTTAGCAAACGCTAGCTTTAAGAACTATTATTATTATTATTATTATTATTATTATTATTATTATTATTATTATTATTATGTTTGCGACTGTACAGTATACAGTATATAATGATATATTAAACTATTCTCTCCACTGGCGTTTCTGGATACTTCGCTCTAGCTTCATTAATTATGGTGCTTCTACATTAGCCTCATTGGAACTTGTATGTAATTCATTTTAATACATATTCTGATACCTTTTAATTTCCTGGCCGCGCTTCCCAGGCACGGCGGATTTAGCGCAAGCAACACAGACTACCTCCAATAGCGACCGCGAGCTTTAATGCAACGACGATGACAAAAACAACAGCAACAACAACAACAACAACAACGACTACAGCGGCTATATAAGAACTACAACTACAGCAACAATAACACCTCCATCAACCGCGAGCTTTAATGCAACAACAATACAAACAACAACAACTACATCTGCTATAACTACAATACCTCCACCACCGACCGCGAGCTTTAATGCAACGACAATAACAACAACAGTGCTATAACAACTATAAAATAACTACAACACAAACAACAACAACAACTACAGCTGCTATAACTATTACACCTCCACCACCAACCGCTAGCTTTAATGCAACGACAATAACAAAAACAACAAGTGGCTATAACAACTATATAATAACTACAACAACAACAACAACAATAACAGAACAACACTACCCGCGAGCTATAAAACATAATACAACAATAATAACAACAACAACAACAAGCACAGACAACAACAACCACAACAACGTGAACAAAACCCTCAAGAAATATAGCTATCTACCTATAATAATACTAATAATAATAATAATAACACAGGTATAGTAAAGATATAAGACAATAGAAAGGTACACTCAATTGATACAACAGATTAACCCACAATAATAATAATAATAATAATAATAATAATAATAATAATAATAACACAGGTATAGTAAAGACATAAGACAATCAAAAGCTACACTCAATTGATACAAAATAGATTAACCCTTTAACCCCTTCAGTACCATGACGCATGTTTACCTTTGATTCTGGGTAAAATTATATGATTTTATACAGCTTAAGAAGGACCTATGACACTAAGAAGGTGCATTGAGATAGTATTTACCCATTGGAGTCCCACAGGTAGATTACATACTAAGGAACGTCGTCTAGTGGTAACCAGAATATGATGAAAACTACGTCATAGTGCTGAAAGGGTTAGGGATTAGGAATTGCTCTGATAGTTTATTCTGGTTGTCATTAAGCGATTTTAAACAGCTTAGGAAGGAGATACGGGAATTAAAAGGGGGTAAAGACCATCTCAATTAAACTTCCAACTTCCATATAATATCATCCTACCCCAATCTAAATATAATCATCTAATAATAGCCAGACAATAGAAATTATACGCATCACGATCATGAAAGGGGGATGGGCGTATTTGTTTCCTTATTTACTGTATATAAATGTTTTCGTATATTTATTTAGTTTCCTCCTTAGGCCTCCCTCAAACTTTAAAAAAAAAAAAAAAAAAAAAAAACTCAAGATAAATGTGTACAAAAAGAATCCCGGTCAAAGGCCGATTTCTCTTATAATTATAGGTTCGCTATCGCTCGCCAAGGGAAAAATAGACACCTAAATGGCACGATAGGTCCTAAAATTGACAACGAAATGGAGCCAAGTGTCGATTTTGTTCATGGCAAGCGATAGCCATCTTGTAATTTAGAAGGTACCGACACATGTAAAATATCAACGGCACAAACAACACCAACAACACCAACAACCGCAGCAACACCACCACCACCATTAACAGCAACAACACCACCACCACCACCACCAACAGCAGCAACACCACCACCACCAACAACAACAACACCACCACCACCAACAACCAACACACATCTTTAACAAAAAAAAAAAAAAAAAAAAAAAAAAAAAAACACTCGTATATTACAAGAAAAATAACAATCACCAACAACAGGAGCACACAGCTAAAACAAAATTATACAAAAAAAAAATAATAATAA
Source organism: Paralithodes platypus (assembly GCA_032716605.1). Lineage (NCBI taxonomy): Eukaryota > Metazoa > Arthropoda > Malacostraca > Decapoda > Lithodidae > Paralithodes > Paralithodes platypus. The sequence goes on along the minus strand of CM064533.1, from coordinate 53,990,895 downwards.
TAAAATAATAAAAACAGTATAACAGAGTAAGACACTGTTCTGGAAAAAAGTCAAGAAAGTTAGGGAAGGTAGCAAGGGAAACAGTAAGGGTGTGAAAGATAAGAATGGGAGAATGCTAGCCGAGAAGCAAGAGAGAGTCGAAAGATGGAGGGAGTACTTCAATGAGTTGCTAAATGTAAGGAATGAAGAGCCAGCAAACATAGCTGGATATGGTATGGGAGGGAGAAGAAGAGAAGTAGTGGAGGAGGAGGTGGGGATCAGGAGGTCAGAAGTGTGGAAAGCCATGCAAAGAGTGAAGTTGGGGAAAGCACCAGGAACAGATGGAGTGTGTGGGGAAATGTTGAGGTATGGTGGTGAGATAGTGATCGAATGGGTATGGAAAATGTGCAAACTAGCATGGGAGAAGGGGAGTGCACCCGATGACTGGAAGACTGGCATAATAGTCCCCCTATATAAGGGCAAAGGAGAAAGAGGAGTGTGTGGTAACCACCGAGGAATATGTCTTCTAAGCATAGTAGGGAAGGTATACAGTAGGGTAGTGATTGAGAGAGTGATAGTGAGAACGGAGAAATGGATAGGCGACGAGCAGGGAGGTTTTAGGAAGGGAAGAGGATGTGTAGATCAGAGTTTTACCCTGAATTGTGTTGTGGAGAAATATCTGGAGAAGAAACAAAAGGTGTATGTTGCCTTTATGGACTTGGAGAAGGCCTATGTCAGAGTGGATAGAGAAGGTTTGTGGAAAGTACTTAGAATATACGGAGTAGATGGCAAGTTGCTGAAAGCAGTGAAGAGCATGTATGAGCGTGCAAAGGCGGCAGTACGTGTGGAGAGTGAGCAGAGCGAGTGCTTTGAACTGAATGTTGGTTTGAAACAGGGGTGTGTGATGTCCCCGTGGTTGTTTACTGTATATATGGATGGAGTCATGAAAGAAATACTATCAAGAGCAGTGGATGTTGGTGTATCGCTGAAAAGGGAGGGAATTGAGTGGAAGCTACCTATACTGCTGTTTGCAGATGATACAGTTCTGAAGAGTGATAATGAATGGGAGTTGCAGGGTCTGGTAAATGAGTTTGGAACAGAGTGCGAAAAACGGAATTTGAAGGTAAATGCGGGGAAGAGCAAGGTTATGGTCTTCGAAAGGGGTGAAGTCACAGAGTGTGAGGTGAAGCTGAACGGTCAGGCTATGGAGATCGTCAACTCTTTTAAGTATCTGGGCAGTGTGTTGAGTAAAGATGGGACTATGGATGAAGAAGTGCGGGAAAGAGTACAACAGGGGAAGAGGGTTGTAGGAACGCTGAAAGCAGTAACAAGAAATAGGGTGGTCAGTATGGAAGTGAAGAAGTCCTTGCATGACAGTGTGGTAATCCCGACACTGACTTACGGAAGCGAAGCATGGACGTTGGTTGAGAGACTCAGACCAAGAGTGAGAGCAGTGGAAATGAATTACTTAAGAAGTGCGTGCGGAGTTACATGGAGGGATAGACAGACTAATGAGGAAGTAAGGAGGTGTGGTGTGGAGGTAGATGTGCTGCAAAGTGTGAAAAGGAACAACTTGAGATGGTTCGGCCATATGGAATGTATGGAAAGCGAGAGAATGACTAAGAGGGTGTATGAGAGCGAGGTGGAGGGACAGAGAGGGAGAGGTAGACCGAAAGAGAGGTGGAAGGATGGAGTGAGGAAGTATATGAACTAAGGCGGTGCTGGTTGGGGGGAGGGGCGTCGACTGACTTGGGACAGAGGTGCATGGGGGCGGTTCGTTCGTGGCCACCCCTTCGGGGATCACGGCGTCAGGCAATAGATAGATAGAGATAGAATAAAAACAGGCCGACTTCTCCATAACCGCTCGAAATCAACACAACCTAACACCAAAAATGCTAAGTTAATCAGGCGCTAAACTGCTAACGGCCTGTTTTTATACTAACGTGACGTATTTTGCAACCGCCCCGAGAATAAAACACACATAAAAATGGATTAAAACTAAAGAAAAAAAGCACAAACAACAGGGGAGATGATTGGGGATTTTTAAAACCTCTTGTGTTGAGTAAGGGGAGTTTTACACGAGCGATTGTTCCGTCAATATATACGAGCAATTGTTGTCTGGCAGCTTCATAATATAAGCTTCAAAAGATTTAAACCACCCAACATAATCTACCTTCAATCTAGTTTCCGATTCCAATGTGAAAGAGCCTCAAAATAGTAGGAGAAAAAACTTGCTCATCGAAAATTGCCGGAAGAAGCGCTCATGTGACACCGGCTTAAGGGGGGTTTACACGGGGCGATCTACCGGCAATATCGGCTCGGCAACTCCATATCGGCCACACTTCGCTCGTGTGACACCGGCTTAAGGGGAGGTATTTAGTTTGTTTCTTACGTTTCCATCAAGCTTAAAATTACACCCCCTAGACCCCCTTTCAAGATAAATTTGTACATTTTTCGGTAGAAAAATAACCCGGCCGGTCTTAAATTACAGGCTCGCTATCGCTCGCCAGGGAAAAATTGACACCTTAATTGCACGAAAGGTCTTAAAATTGACAGAAATGGGGCAAAATGTCTTAAAATGTCCAAACTAATATGGCGAACGTCTTAAAATCTTAAAAGCAATGGGGCTAAACATGAGGGAGAAAGGGGTCCAGAAAGAAATCCCTCAAGTGGAAATCTCCCCTTAAGGGGGGTTGACACGGGGCGATTTACCGGCAATATCGGCTCGGCAACTCCATATCGGCCGCACTTCGCGACTATCGGGCCCCCCGGTATCGGCAACTATAGTCTATTTTGTTCCAGCTGAGGGTAAATTGTCATGTTTCTATCTTTGTTACTCGGCTATAAGGTAGATTTTGTAGCTAAATATGATGTTGATTATGAAAACTTGGCATTAATACGGCACACAGCCATAGTAGTTTCATATATTGACATTAAGTATCGAGAAATCAGCTACTAAGGAATTCAAATTACCCTCAGCTGGGGAAAAATAGGGTATAGCCTGACGGGAGATTGATTACAGGTGCCATTAATCTTATAACAAGTATATTCCCGCAGCTGCCAGATCAGAGTTGCCAGAAAAGAGTTGGTGGTAAGAGTAGCCGTGTAAATCCATCATACAGTAAATCCCAGTGATCTGCGATAAAACTGTGGGGGGTTTGTAGTTGGCAGAGTAATAATAAAACCAGAGAATAATATAAATATATATATATATATATATATATATATATATACTGAATGTAAATCACAGTATTAACTCTTTTGTAGCGGTGACGTCCTTTTCGCTACATTCTGGCAACTATTAGACTATCCCTAGGCCACCATCAAGCTTAAGGGGGGTCACCGTTTGTTTTTATCTTTATCTCCTTTTCTCTCTTTCCCTGGCTTGTATCCATTCGGCCCCATTTAGCCAACTGTTTTAAGACTTTTATCCCCATCCAGGTGTCGATTTCTTCCATTGGGCATTGCATGGAGAAATCTGGCTTCGCCGGAGAAATTTTTCTATCGAATAATGTACAAATTTAGCTTGGTGTCGAAACAAAAATATATATATGCTGGCTCGCGGATAATATTGACACTTGGATGGGGGTAAACGTCTTAAAACAGTTGACTGAATGGGGCCGAATGGATACAAGCCTGGGAAAGAGAGAAAGATAAATAAAAAAACAGTGACCCCCCTTAAAGAAACATCCTCAAGATTCCCCTTCGACATAATTTTGTACATTATTCGTTAAAAAAATGTGCCTGCCAAAATTACAGGCTAGCTATCGCTCGCCAGGAAAAAATATCGACACCTATATGGCACGAAAGGTGTTAATATTCCCCAAGCTCTCCAGTCTCTCTCACACCCACAATCTCTTCCTCCCCAGCACGCCCACTCCCAGTACCACCTCCATTTCTTCTCCATCAACTCCCAGCCTACTCCATATTCTCCCATCTGTCCCATCACCCCACTCGCCCAGTTGATCACTATGCTTCTTCCACTCCAACTCCCTAACTCCCAACCCACATGGCACATAAATCCCACTCTCTCAATTCCCACCCCAAAATCCCGTTCTCCCCAGCTCCCCCACCCACTCCCCTACTCTCCATCTTGCAACGCCCCACTTTCACCCCTATCTACCACCCCACTCCCTCCTCCTAGGCTATTATTTCTGTTTGTCTCCGAGTTGGTCATTATGTTTCTCCCCCCCCCCCCCTCCCCTCTCCCAACCCACTTCACTCTCCATTCCTCTTCAGCTCCCTCCACCCACAACCGACTCCTCCCCAACTCCCCACATCCACTCCCACCCCATCACCACTCCATGTCCCATCCCACAATCCCTTCCAAACCACTCCTACTCCCATTCACTACCACCCCTTCTCCCCTCAACCACAACCATCTCCTCCCCAACTCCTCACATTCGCTCCCACCCACCCTATCTCCCCACTCTATTATTTCCGTGGTGTTACTCCCATCCCACACCCCACTCCCTACCTTCCGTCCCACTCCAGTATATACCTTCCTTCCCAGCTCATCCCACCCACAACCAACTCCTCCCCACATTCACTCCCACCACCCCATCTCCCCACCATCCACAACCAAATCCTCCCCAATTCACCACATTCACTCCACAAACCACCTATCTCCCTCCCATCCCCATCTCCCCATTTCCCCACTTACCACCTCATCTCCCCACCACCCCACAAACCACCATATCCCTCCCATCCCCATCTCCCCAACACCCCATCTCCCCCCCCCCTATCTCCCTAACACCCCATATCCCCACAAACCACCCCATCTTCCCCAGTCCCCCCCCCCCCCGCCCCCCCTCCCGAGTCCATCATTAGGTTGACTTCTTTCATGTCGGGCAGCAGCGGGTGAATGGCGGGGGGTCTAACACAATTATCCCCAATTAATTAACCGGTAAAAAGGGCCAAAGTCTCAGCTTTTAGTCCAATTCTTGTTAATAGGGGCAGGGGGGAAACATGATCAAGACGCGAGCTGCTGAGATGGAGGAGGAGGCGATGGTTGGAGCGGGAGATGGTGGGAGAGGAGGGGTGGTGTGTGTGTGTGTGTGTAGGGAGATGGTGGGAGAGGAAGGGTGGTGTGTGTGTGACAGAGAGAGAGAGAGAGAGAGAGAGAGAGAGAGAGAGAGAGAGGGGGGGGGGGTTGAGCGTGTGTGTTTTAGAGTGAATGAGTGAGTTAAGAGGAGAGAGAGAGAGAGCTAATATGGCAATAGTCTACATGTGATAATATTTGCGAATGCTATATAATATAATAATGCCAAATAATTATGTATCCATATACTCAGTTCAAAAATATCTTTGCAACTGTCAAAACAAAACGATCACGTTTTGTACGATTATTTTTTTGTTTCGTTTTGTCACGATTATGTAATATACGGTCGATTCTTTGTGTTCTTTTGTTATTGGAAAAAAAAAACATTAAAATAGAGGAAAATCAAATAAAAAATAGGAAAAGTGGGGATTGGGCCTGAGCATATAGATAGATAGATATAGATAGATAGTTATTGGATAAGCTAATATGACTGTATTATACAAACTTAGATTACTTAGGGTAGGGTTACATTGTAGGGTTAGCACTAACATTATCTATAATTTTAGTGCTAACCCTACAATGTAACCCTACCCTAAGTAATCTAAGTTTGTATAATACAGTCATATTAGCTTATCCAATAACTATCTATCTATATCTATCTATCTATATGCTCAGGCCCAATCCCCACTTTTCCTATTTTTTATTTGATTTTCCTCTATTTTAATGGGGGTTTTTTCCAATAACAAAAGAACACAAAGAATCGACCGTATATTACATAATCGACTAAACTTATAAGTGGATATGATGACTTACCAAGCTTGTGTAAGCTTATGTCAATGAATTATAACTTATTTACGGCTTAATTTTAAAAATGTGTTTGTCTACCTTATTATGAAAGTTAGTCTCGCCTATAATGTAGAATTATAAGGAAACAACCAGCATTTAATACACAATTACACAAACTGTCTTCGTAGCGCAATGGATAAATGCACTGAATTTCGGTGTGAGCATCCTAGGTTCGAATCCCTGGACTGCCACATGTATTTGTTGATTTCATTAATTGAGTTTTGGAATAAAGTCGGTTGGTGGAGGTAACATAATAATTTCCAAGTTCTGATACTGGGTTCTACTACGTAAATAGGTTTACGGGTTGCACATGTACCGAAACTATATTTAAATTAATAGGTTATATACCATGTCATGCCGATTCATAACGTGCATTTCAAAATAGTAGCATTAGGACATTTCAACCAGTTCAGTTCTATTCAGTTCATCTATTGTTAAGGGGAGACTGGCCGTTTCTTTGGTCTATTAATTCATGTATTCATATATTTGTTTTTAGTTTCCTCCCTAGACCTCCATCAAACTTAGAAAAACACCCCCTAGACCTACCTTCAAGATATATTTTTACATTTTTCGGTAGAAAATGTCCCGGCCGAAGGCCAGTTCCTCTTAAAATTGCAGGCTCGCTATCGCTCACCAGGAAATAATCTACACCTAAATGGCACGACAGGTGTTAAAATTGACAACGAAATGGGGCGAAAGGTGTTTTGCCAAACTAATGGGCCGAACGTCTTAAAATCTCAAAACTAGTGGGGCTAAACATTAGGGAGAAGGGGGTCCAGAAAAACGGTCTGCCTCCCCTTAAATGTATGTCCACGACATAGCCTACTAATTCACGTCAGACACTATACTGTATAATGTATATTTACGAAGTTACCGGTATTTCAGGAGTACTATACAACACCGTCAGCACGTCGCATTAACCTAACCTATAATGTTTATATACGGTATGTATCAATATTACAAAACATATAGAACAAATCATTTGTAATACTGAAAAGGAAAGTATTAGGCACAAGATGCACATCGTAAGTATACTAACCATTGCAGTAACGAAGCTACTATTCGTATTTAGTATAACACATCGTTTACTATTGCGAATTACAATTATAAGCGGAGTATCATAACCGATATATGATACAATTAATCATTTTAGGGAAGATTCTCCTGGGTGACCTAGATGTGTGTGAATTTGTGTTTTGTCTGTGTTTGTTGTTTTATGTTGTGTTTTGTGTTTTCCCTGTTCTTGCTCTTGCCCCCAAGAAGAAAAACAAAAATAATAAAATAGAATTAAATAGAAAATGAAAATAAAAAATAGGAAAAGTGGGGATAGATAGATAGATAGATAGGGAAGGAAGATTCTTGCCCAAAAATATTGTAGTTGTAGAAACTTGAGTTGTGCATATGAACTATAGCCTACTTCTTGATATATTATGTTCTATCCAACAACCAACTCTACTCCTAAAATCGATTAATGAAATATTACAAACACATGTGGCAGTCCGTGGATTCGAACCCAGGAGGCTCACACCGAATATCAACACCATATACATTACACCACGAAAGCAGTTTATATAACCGTTTTCTCTCATCCAAGTTTATATAATCTTATACTGTAACGAAATATATGTAACTAAAGATTGTACATGATTTTAATATGTTAATGCTTGTACATCATTTACATAGGCATCATAATAATACTATTGCACTTAACCCATATGTATAATAGTTACCGCAACAGACAATTCGTCCTGTGCGCTTGGGACGCAAAACTCTGGGTGACAAATGGGTCCCGAATTCATTGTTTGGGGCGCAAATAAGGCCGATTCGGGCAACTCGGGCATGTGTAACCGCCCCTGCAGCACATTGTTCGATACCTAATGGAAAAATAGGAAACTACTATGTCTCTACATCTTAGTTTTTAAAGACCAAGTTAAAATAATTAGCACCAAAATCTTTAAAATATCTGAGAAAACTTATTGGAAACTTGAAATTTACAGTCAGTTGAAATGAAACAGACTATAGCTTAGGTTAAGGGGAGATTTCCACTTCAGGGATTTTTTTCTGGACCCCTTTCTCCCTCAAGTTTAGCTCCATTGCTTGTGAGATTTAAAGACGCTTGCCCCATTAGTTTGGCGATTTTAAGAACCCTCGCCCCATTTCTGTAATTTTTAAGACCATTCGTGCCATTTATGTGTCGATTTTTTCCTGGCGAGCGATAGCGAGCCTGTAATTTAAGGGGAACCGGCCTTCGGCCGGGACATTTTTCTACCGAAAAATGTACAAATTTATCTTGAAAGGGGGTCAAGGGGGAGTAATTTTAAGCTTGATGGAAGTCTAGAGAATCAACTAAAAACCTCCCCTTAAGTAGGCTACAGTAATACAATAGCAGGGGTACCATCAAAAACCTGTTTCGCAACCTAACCGTACAATTATTTATATTTCACTGATCTTCAAGTTTAGGAATACGGTAACCCTAATACCTAACGTAACTTATGAACATTCTGATAAATCCCCCAATATTATACATAAAATCTACTCCCGGTAGAAAGGGTGTCTACTTAGCCATCTTTAAGAACATAAGAACATAAGAAAATGGGAGTCTGCAGAAAGCCGATTGGTCTAAGCAAGGCAGATCTTTAGCACGAGCGTTAGTGTATAATTTGTAGCAGGTCCAAGTAGACTGCCAAATTCTAGTTAATGTTTTGTAACGTTAGGACCAAAGTTAAGTGTTGGAAGACCGCTAAACAAAAGTTAACGGGTGGTTCTAATTAGTCTCATTTAAGGTTATCTAGCTTTAAATCAAGCAAATATTCCTTAAATTATTAGTATATTTAAAATTTATATAAGAAATTAAGTGGCAAAGGTCAGTGTTTAAGGGGGGTGACCTGCATTTGTTCTCTCCTTTTCTCTTTCTCTGGCTTGTAAATGCAAAACTACCATGTCTCAGCGTCATATTAATGCAAAGTTTTCATAATTAAGAACATATTTCGCTACCATATCATCGTAATGACTGGGTAATCAAGATGGGAACGTGGCAATTTACCGTCAGTTGAAATATAGATTAATAGATGAAATGGCTTGGTCTGGAATGATCTATTATTATATAACATTCCATTTGACAATATGGACACTACCGGTACATTATTCATCGGTCGAAAGCTAACCATTATATAATGACAGAAATATTATCCAGGAATCTCAAAGTAGAAAGCCTACTGCATGCCTACCGTGAGCTGCCTTGAAAGTACATGACATTAGTACCAGTATTTATCAAACCTATTAATTTCAGTCCTCATAATTAGCTACAGTTTAATACAAATATATACAGTGCAGGGACCTCAGTAATACGAACAACATAATAGTAGGTGAACTTAGTAATACGAACGTAATAGGCTATTATTAGGCAAAACCCGAAGGACAAACTGCGAAACATCATGTCTTCCTAGTATAGGCTACTGCCTTCAGTTTTTGCATAATTATATTGTTTCACATTACTGATATCACAGTCATATTAATTTGATCTATGTACACTATAATTAAGAGATCTGATTAATACTAGTGGTTATTTCGTGTATTTTCTTAGCAACTCGGGGAAAGCATAAACTAGGCTATAGGTTTTTTCCAGATTGCCGTATCAGTCGTTTAGAAAATTCCTTAAAGTTTTGACCTACTAGTGGCTAGCCAAACAAGCACAATGCCTACTGTTCGCAAAATACAAAATATATTTGAAAGAAATAATTATGTACTCTGCCTGTATAAATCAATATATTAAATGCTGCTTGCAAGCCGTAGGTTTACACTTAAATACCGGTACAAACTAACGTTAAAACAAATGCCGGTATCTTGCTTATTTTAAATAATTACTATTTCCAAAACATCACACACATTATGAATACAAAAATAAGGTATCCGTTATGGGATAAACAATCAAGGATGCAGTAGTTTTATTGGTGAAAAATATAACCGTGGCGCTAATAGGTATCCGACTCTTTTGGGAGTGCTAGTGTCCAGATACTCCCACATCGTTTTCTAATGTCGAGTATTTTCAAGCTTAATCGGAAACTATATAGTAAATGCTTCAGTATGGTGTGCATACCATCTATCTTTACAAGAGATTATGAAATATATCAAACAGGCTGGGGCGCAATTAAGATCAAATACGTGCCAACCAAATTCTAGGAGTGCTGAACAGCAACCAGTGACGGCGAGGGTGACCGGACAACTCAACCAGTAGACCATTTCAACCAGTAGCTCTCAACCAGTATCAAATCAACCAATACGGTTAGGTTAGGTTAGTACTATATTTTGGCACTGGTTTGGTTGGTCTAGGTTGATTTGGCACTGGTTGAGCTACTGGTTGAGATGTCCATTGTCCGGGAACCGACGGCGAGTGTTATCATTAGCGTTACAGGTCTTCTCACTCAGTTTCTTGCAAAAACTTTACGTAAAACTGCAGTAACTATTTAAGTGTCAAGTGAACGCTCCCCTGATGTAAGATAATACTTCTAGCTACCAGCCTACTGGATGTCGGATATCATACGGTTTACATTCAACAGCTGGTTTGGGGAAGGGAATGAAGGGGGGGAGGTATAGTCCTCACAATGCGATTTCATGGTAATTGTCTTGTATTCCTTCTCATATTGATTCAAGTCTTAAAACAAAATTGTTCGTTATTTATGTACCGGTCAAAGGCGGATGTACCGTACGCAACCATTTTTTCCCTCAACTCTGATCTGACGGCTTCTATAATATACATGTCAAGATTATATCTCTTATAATAATCTACCTTCAGCTTAGTTGCCGATACCAGTGCAAAATAATTTCAAAATATTGCCAGAATAAAGTTGAGGATCAAAATATGCCGGAAAAAGCTCGAGCAAATTCTCTGAAGTAAAGTACAGTAAGTTAGGTTAGGTACAGTAATAATATAGCAAGGGTACCATCCAAACCCTGTTTCGCAACCTAATCGTACATTAATGTATATATTTAAAATATTTTCAAGTTTACGAATACGGTAACCCTAATATATAACGTAACTTACGAACATTCTGACTGGAGGGAGGGGTGTGGCCCAGAACCATAGTTAGGTAGGCCTACCGGTACGCCAGTCAAACGTGAAAATGAACTGACTAGAAAATAACGGTAATGGTTGACTGATTTAGTGTAGGCTACCTTACCAATAGTTTGTTTCAAAAAAATATTCATGAGTCCAAATAATAAAGAGCTAGATAAGGACTAACGGGCTTACAGCTTTATATGAATAAATGACACGGCTTGGTCTAACAATCTATTATAACAAAGCCGCTCCAACAGCTTCCTTTCTCTCCAACACCCCTTCTCCCCTCTCTACACTCTTCAGATAATAGGAAAAGTAGAAAGTAGCTACGAGGTGCCGTTGTAAAGGCTTATCCCTCAACACCTTCACCTGACCTGATATAACAATGAGTGACAGTAAGGACATTAACTGAATTCATCGGCCGAAATCTAACCACATTTATATAATTTCATATCACCACATCAAAATAATATTGTTCAGGGTTACAACCGTCCTGGTGGTGTAATGGTTAAGGTGGCAAAAATATGTGTGTGATAACCCGGGTTCGAATCCCGGTGGATCATATATACTTTAATTAATTTCATTGGGGGTGTGGTGGTGAGATTAATAAAAATAATATTAAGGGAATCTCAAAGTGGAAAGCCTACTGCATGCCTGCCCTGAGCTGCCATTAAAGTACACGGCATTAGTAGGCCTACCAGAATTTATCAAACCTATTAATTTCAGTGTTAATAATTAGCTACAGATTAATCAAAATATATACAGTGCAGGGACCTCAGTAATCTGAACAAAATACTGTTACGCAAAAGCCGAAGGTAAAACTAGCCTACAAAACATCATGGCTTCCTAGTATAGCCTACTGCCTTTAGTTGTTTGCAGAATTACATTGTTTCACACTGAGATCACTATCCTTTATAATTGATCTAACGATGTACACGATAATTAAGAGGTTTGATTGAACCTAGGCCCCTTTCTGTTCCTCGTTCTTATTGGCGACATTGACAACAGTGCTACACTCCAGGACAGCCTCGTTTGCAGACGACACTCGGGTTACCAGAGAAATAAGCAAAATTGAAGACACGGTTCTCCTGCAACAAGACCTGGACAGAATATATACATGGGCCACTAAAAACAACATGAAATTCAATGAAAGCAAATTTGAACTAATGAGGTATGGCAAAGAAAACCTTGAAGTAGCCGCAAATTACACCATATCACAGGGCACAATTACAACTAAGGAGAACCTCAAGGACCTAGGCATAACACTGAGCCAAAACGGAAAGTTCAGCACACATATGTCGATAGTGCAAGAAAGTTATCAGGCTGGGCCCTTAGAACGTTCTCTACAAGAAATGAAGAATGCATGCTCACTCTTTGGAAATCCATGATAATACCAAAGCTTGAGTATTGCTGTCAACTATGGAGTCCTGAGAGTATCGGTGAAATTCAAGAGCTAGAGGGTGTCCAAAGAACTTTTACGAATAGAATTGAGACCGTGAAAGATATGAACTACTGGGATCGCCTTAAACATCTGAAACTATACTCGCTCCAAAGGCGTAGAGAACGATACCAGATAATCTACGTCTGGAAAATTCTTGAAGGCCACGTACCCAATATAGGAATCACGCTCAGCCAAAAAAGGACAAGGGGGAGATCGTGCTATATAGAAGGCCTGAATACCAGCAGCAGAAGCACCATGACACTGCGGGCAAACTCCTTCAGCAGATCAGCGCCTAAGCTCTTCAACTGTCTCCCCACCTACCTAAAGAATATGTCATCCTGTACGGTAGAGGTTTTCAAAAAACATCTAGATACCTTCCTACAGAAGATAGAAGACACACCTCCCACGCCATCCTACCATACGTGGCCACACTACATGTTGGTTCACCGAGTACCACTTCATTGGAGGCAGCAGGGCCAGGGAGGAAGCAGCGGCAGTTCCTGTAGCTGAGGTCGTTGACCGAAATCTCCACAAGGTAACACAAGGCAAGGTAATTTAGAGTCCTTCCATAGCAGCTCAGGGAAAGCATGCACTAGGGGTGACTAGGCTATAGGGTTTTCTTCAGGTTGCCTCATCAGTCATTTCGAAAGTTACTCACGTTTTACCTAACCGCTAGCCAAATAATACAATACATATTGTTCACTAAATACAAACAACATATGTGTATAAAATATGTAGGCCCTACTCTGCCTGTCTAAATCAAAATATTCAATGCTGCTTAACCGTAGGTTTACATATCCTACATACCGATACAAAAAACGTTGAAATACCGGTATCTTGCTTATTTTTAATATTGCTATTATCAAAACATACAAGTACAAGCAGCGAAGTGAAGGGTGGCGGCGACGCCGTGGCCTTGCCTAAGTTTCCTCAGAGAACACCAAGGGAGCAACACCCTCTTGAGGCAGAAGCGCGTCAAGGTAAATTCAAGGTCAAGGTAAAATGTGGAACCATATTTTACATACCTCGCATTGCATTGCTTTATCCTCACTTGTCACTAAAATCTCACAGGTACCGCAGTTGTCATTGCCGCCTCCTCCGACCGTTCCAGGTTTGTTTACATCACCGCCGCCATCTTTCCTACCTCCGCCAGCTCCGACATGGCGATCCACTTCCACACTTGTCTTCCCACGCACTTCTCCAACACTTTGTTGACTCATGGTGACTTCTGTTTCACTCCTCGAACCTTCACAATGCTCAATAAATGCTCGATTTTGGTATATTGTCCCTAGTTATATCATGTAGGCTGAAATAACTAAGCGTGTACAAAACGTGCACTGTCCACCACCCGGGCCTACCACCTTCCCTTTTTAGTACCTTTAGTGTAGGCTACCTTACATAAGAGTTTGTTTCAAAAAGATATTCATGGGTCCAAATAATAAAGAGCTAGATAAGGACTAACGGGCTTACAACTTTAGATGAATAGATGACAGGGCTAAATAATATTGTTCAGGGTTAAGATAATCTCAGGTGACTTGACGGAAGTTGCGCATTGTGACGTCACTGTCATCTGAGACGCTTGGGATGCTGGGCAGGGAGGGAGGAGAGGGAGGCAGTCCGCCATCTTTTTGCCTCAGTGACGAACCCGCACATACGCTCCTGACGGAAATTTACGCTTTCAGTGAACATTGACCATATTGGGCCACCAAAATACCATCCCTATTAGATTTAAGGTAAGCAACAATATGCCTATTTCATCATTTCTATGCATAACTTATCATTTATAGGCCTAGGCCTAACTATATGTTTTGGTATGCATGGGTGGGTTCCATGTCATCTCAACAAGTAGACCATTTCAAGCAGTAGCTCTCAACCAGTGCCAAATTAACCCAGACCAACCAAACCAGTGCCAAAATATAGTACTAACCTAACCTAACCGTATTGGTTGATTTGGTACTGGTTGAGTTGACCGGTCACCGCATGCGTGTGAATGAGTATAAATGTAAGGGTACGTACGGGAGGACCGATCAACCAATATAAATTATTCCCATAAGGTACGTGTTTCACATAGAACGACCTCGTTTATCGACCAATTTCTCGTTCTATGTGAGACCCTACTAGCTAGAATAAAACAAAAGATATCTCGGTAAAGAAGGGGTTAATAGCCCCACCCTGGATTCATTTAGAACTAGGATCACCAATCATTACATCCCTAATCCTGATCCTGTCCCCAACCATTAGTCTTAAAGCACAACCCCCGCATAGCATGCCGCCCGAGAACGGCCCTCTGCGGTTCCCGCAACGTAAACGTAATTACTTCTTATTTGATATTCATGTCCATCAGAAATCACTCCTTTACCGTACCTAACTAAAGCGGGCATCACACTGGGCCAAATTCGCGCCATTCTCCGATCTCGTCTCCGTTTCGGGTCAGTAGTGCCGGCAAATTCTATCACACGCCAAGCGTGCGTCCCCGAGTCTCCGACACAACAATAACAATGTCCGACCTTAGCCTATATTGGTCCGTTTCACCTATACTGTAATGTATAGTAATATGGATTTACATCTACAATTATAATGCAATATGACTCAATCTACACGTTAGTGTAATTTTTTTTTAAATTTGAAGCTTATATGAGGAAATTCACATTTTGAACTTCTCGGAGGTTTTCGAATGTTTTCGATTCATACCAATCGCCGTGGCGTAGGCTATAGAACAGTGGTTATTTACTAGCTGCAAGTGGTGTAGCTATGTTACCATTAATTCATCTTGAACATTGTTTGTCTACCAGCAACCCTTTCACAATCAAAACTTAATTTTGTAGCAAAATATATTTCGATCGTTGTATTGTGGTGTTTCACTTAAACTGTAGAATAATATGGATTGATATTGACAAACTTTGTGTAATAGGACCTAATCTATACGTTTATGTTGCTATGTTTTGCGTTTGAAGCTTATGCTATATAGCCTAAGTAGGCCTAGCTATGAGGAAGTTTTTCGCAAAATATAGGCTAGGCCTAAGGCCTGACGGAGCCCCTGTCGTTACCTCGGCACTGAGCGATCGTTTATATTGTGCTGTTTCACCAATAATTTGGAGTAATATGGATTTATATCGACAATTATATTTCAATATGACTCAATCTACAAGTTTGGTTTATTATTTGTAATATTTGGAGCATATATGAGGAAATATTTTGAACTTTTCGGAGGTTGTAGAATGCCTGGTATAATCCTGTGTATGCGGGTAAACTTGTATTTAGGCTATCTCAATAATTTGGTAATGTTACTTTATATTTTTACATTTTACATACATAAATAGTCCACTAATATACTAGGTTAGGTTAGGCTAGGTTAAATATATTGTTCAATGATTCTTAGTAGGCCTAAATAGGCATCTGAAAAACAGTTCCTCCTGCTACACAACCGAATGTTTTCGCTTCATACCAATCGCCGTGGCGTAGGACCGTAGGTATAGGAAGTGGTTATTTAGCTGCAAGTGGTGTAGCTATTTTATCATTAATTAACTTAGTTTATGTCTATCCGCAGCCCTTTTCACGATCAAAACACACAATTAGTGGTGTAGCTATTTTATCATTAATTAACTTAGTTTATGTCTATCCGT
Organism: Paralithodes platypus; assembly: GCA_032716605.1. Lineage (NCBI taxonomy): Eukaryota > Metazoa > Arthropoda > Malacostraca > Decapoda > Lithodidae > Paralithodes > Paralithodes platypus. The sequence goes on along the minus strand of CM064533.1, from coordinate 53,974,909 downwards.
AGCCCTTTTCACGATCAAAACACACAATTATGTAGCAAAATATATATTTCGACCGTCGAAATACTTGAGATATCAATGAGATTAAATGCGAGCTGTAAAGAGGCTGACAATCTACCGCCGTCAAAAGATGGAGCTTCCCACCCAGTGCGGGAAGCATCCTAGCTCCGTCAAATGGTGAGATTTGTACTGGAGACTGGCGGTAGCTCCATTTTTTGCGGTAGAATGGCGAGAATTGGCCCAGTGTGATACCCCCTTAACTTCTCTGCGTTAGCCTAACTTACCTATAGTCGGTTTTATTCCAGCTGACGGTAAATTAAATCTCTTGGCAACTAAATTCTCGATAAATAATGGACAAATATGAAACTACTATGTCTATGAGTCATATTATGCCAAGTTTTCATAATTAACATAGGCCTATTTCGGCAAAAAAACAAAAAATCGTACTAGCATAGTAGCAGTTCACCGTAAGATGAAATAAAACTGGGTGTAAGTAACCATGCCTAGTTCTCCTTAGATGTACAGTACCTAACACTATTTAACCTACCAGTAACTAAATTAGCCTAAACGAATCTAGAATGAACGAAAAATAAGCTAGTATATTTTCCACAAAATTAATATCTAAATCCAAGTTGGCAGCAGTCAATCACCGACGTTTTGCATTATTATTATTATTATTATTATCCATCAGAAATGCAATCACAAACATGAAGCCTCAGAAAAGATACCGGTATGATTATAGCACACTTCGTTATTTACGTACGGTAGCTGCTTTGGCGACTGAACTGCGACAGTAACAGAAAACGGGGTCCAGCAGCTACCGTATCTGGTTAGCTGAAGGCAGGGAGTCAAACGAAAGACGAGTTCATTATTTTGAGTCGTTATTATTGTATATGTAAAGCTAAAATCGTGGTTTATAGTATATATTGTCTTAGGAAGTGATCATTTGACCAACACAATGCTATTTCATGTTAATTTTCTTGTATTCCTTCTCAAGTCTTCCATCAAAATTACTCAGGTTTGACAGGGTACCCTGGCTGAAGGTAGGCTACCGGTCAAGGGCGGTTTTACACTATCACTTTTCCCCGCAATAATTCTGATCTACTATTTTTTGTAATATACTGTACATCTGTCAAAATGTTAATCTCCTATAATAATCGACCTTCAGTGTAGTTGCCGATACCACTGCAAAACAGTCTCAGGCCGGGGTGGTACCGTGGTGGACAGGTAGGCCCGGGTGGTGGACAGTGCACGTTTTGTACACGCTTAGTTATTTCAGCCTACATGATATAACTAGGGACAATATACCAAAATCGAGCATTTATTGAGCATTGTGAAGGTTCGAGGAGTGAAACAGAAGTCACCATGAGTCAACAAAGTGTTGGGAGAAGTGCGTGGGAAGACAAGTGTGGAAGTGGATCGCCATGTCGGAGCTGGCAGAGGTAGGAAAGATGGCGGCGGTGATGTAAACAAACCTGGAACGGTCGGAGGAGGCGGCAATGACAATACAACGAAAAGAATGACAACTGCGGTACCTGTGAGATTTTAGTGACACGTGAGGATAAAACAATGCAATGTGAGGTATGTAAAATATGGTTCCACATTTTACCTTGACCTTCAATTTACCTTGACGCGCTTCTGCCTCAAGAGGGTGTTGCTCCCTTGGTGTTCTCTGAGGCAAGGCCACGGCGTCGCCGCAATCCTTCACTTCGCTGCTTGTACTCCAGCTGGGATATGCCAGAGGAGGTATACAACTACATAATGAGAGTGGGTGACCAGATCGCATGGTGCTGTACTTTTTGCAAGAGAGGTGTGAAACTCTACAAGTTTATGGTGAAGTTAGAGGAACAAGACAAAATGTTGTGGAACAAACAAGGTGAAATGGAAGGGAAAATGAATGTCTTGGCTGAAATTATATCCGAAGGGCAGAACAATAACAAGGACATGGAGGTTAGGCTAGGAACAGTTGAAGCTCAGTCAGTTGATTTCAGAGAGAAGGTGGACAACCATGATAAAGTGTGTAGCAACTTGGAAATTAGACTTGGAAATTTAGAAGCTAATATTACGGGTTTGGAGGAAAAACTGATGGCATGTGACAGTAAGGAGACAAATGGTACAGAGACAGTGGTGATGCAGGATATTATGAAACAAGAGATGGAACAACTAAAAAAAAACAATTGATGAGAATGAAAATAAGCTAAAAAAGGAAGTTAAAGAGAAACAAGAAGAAAAACTGAGAGAACACAAAGACGAAGAAGCCCGAAAGAACAACCTAATTATTTATGGTGTGCCTGAGAGCAAAGCGAAAGAAGGAGCAAAAAGGCTAGAGGAAGATCAGAAATGTGTTGCAAAGCTAATCCATGAAACTCTGGAAGTAGAAGTGCAGAGGAGCAGTATGAGGAAATTGACCAGGCTTAAATTAATATAGTTAATGTTAAGTAACGCTAAGGACAGTGCGAAATTTTAGTTAATGTTAATTAAGTAACGCTAAGGACAGTGTTGGGAGACCACTAAAAAGTTAACGGTGATGCTTTATAAGTCTCATTAAGGGTTATCTTCTAGCTGTAAATTTAACAAATATTCATAAATTGTTTGTAAAATTAAAATTAATATAAGAAATTAAGTGGCAAAGCTCAGTGTATAATACTGTTTATACTTCCAACGCGTTATTGTGGAGAAAACAGTCTATTCGCTGTAAGTAGGCGAGAAATCATGAACTCTCTCCTATGTAACTCATAAAGGGCTAGAGCAAATTGGCTGTAAATGTCCACACCTATTCCTTGACCGACTCTTCCCAAATGGTAGAAATATTAGCTCGATTATTCTAGTCGTTTTTTAGTTACAGAGGTTAGAGGTCATGATTTATCGCCTACTTACAGCGAATAGACTAGCCTATAGGTACCGGTACCGTACGCTAGATAAATAAATGACACTGCTAAGTCTAAATTATTTATTATATAGCATTTAATTTGACAATATGGACATTACCGGTACCTGAATTCATCGCCCGAAATCTAATAACAATTATATAAGGAAAGAAATATTGTCCAGGGTTGATGGAATCTCAAAATGCAAAACCAACTGCATGCCTTCCCTGAGCTGTCATTAAAGTACACGACATAAGTACCAATAGTTATCAAACCTATTAATTTCAATTATAATAATAAGCTACCAATTAATCAAAATAAATACAGTGCAGGGACCCCAGTAATACGAACAAAATACTATTAGGCAAAAACCGAAGGTAAAACTACGAAACATCGTGTCTTCCTAGTATACTTATTCTTCAACAATACAAAAATCAATCCTTCATCTTCTCTCAATATTCTTGGTGTCTCTTTTTCTTCTGCTCTCAGTTTAGTTGGAAGGACCATATTACCAGTCTTGCTAAGGCTGCCTCCCAGAAACTGGGTGTGCTCAACCGCCTTAGGGAGTTCTTTACCCCTGCACAGCTTCTTGCTCTGTACAGGGCCTGCACAGCTTCTTGCTCTGTACAGGGGCATTGTGCGTCCTTGTATTGAGTATTGTTCACATGTGTGGGGAGGTTCCTCTCACACCGCTCTCCTAGACAAAGTTGAAAGGAAGGCTTTTCGTATCATTAACTCCCGTCCACTCACCAACTCTCTGCAATTTCTCTCTCTCTCCGCCGCAATGTTGCATCTCTCTCGCTATTCTATCGCTACTTTAATAACCAGTATTCCTCAGAGCTTTCCCAGTGTATACCACCTCCTTTACGTAGGGCACGTGGTACCCGTCTTGCAACTCAATCCCACCCCTACTCTGTGCAACTCTCCAACCCGAGAGTGAAACGTTACTCTCAGTCTTTCTTCTACTCAACAGCTGAGCTCTGGAACTCTCCCAGAATCAGTCTTTCCCTCTTCCTATGACTTAAATTGCTTCAAACTCCGTGTGTCCAGGCATTTTGGCTCGAACGTCCCTTGATTTTGGCCCTGTCACTCTTTCAACTATGGGGGAGGCACTCGTTATAGGCAGTTCTGCCTTTTGCCTCCCTCAATCACATAGAAAAAATAAATAAAAAAATACTGCCTTCAGTTTTTGCAGAATTATATTGTTTCACATTACTGATATCACAGGCATATTCATTTAATCTATGTACACTATAATTAAGGTTAAGAGATCTGAGTATTACTAGTGTTAATTTTCGTGTATTTTCATAGCAGCTCGGGGAAAGCATGCACTAGGCTATAGGTTTTTCCAGGTTGCCTCCTCAGTCATTTCGAAAAGTACGTTTTACCTACTAACCGCTAGCCAAATAATTACAATCCATTATATATTCGCAAAATACACAATATATTTGAAAGAAATGTGTACTGTGCCTGTCTAAATCAAAATATTCAATGCTGCTTAGCCATAGGTTTACACACATACATACCAGTACAAAAAACGTTGAAACAAATATCAGTATCTTGCTCATTTTAAATAATTACTGCTATTATCAAAACATCACACACATTATGAAAACAAAAATAAGTTATCCGGTATGGGCTAAAAAATCAAGATGCAGTAGTTTTATTAATGAAAATTAGAACCTTGGCGCTAATAGGTATCCGACTCTTTTGGGAGTGCTAGTGTCTAGATCCTTCCACATCCTTTTCAAATGTCGAGTATTTTCAAGCTTAATCGGAAAATATATAGTAAATACTTCAGTATGGTGTGCATACCATCTTTATAAGAGCTTGTAAACAGGCTGGGACGAAATTGAGATCAAATACGTGCCAACCATATTCGAGGAGTCAGCAACCAGTGACGGCGAGTGTTATCTATTACAGGTCTACTCACTCACTACTTACAGGTCTACTTACAGGTCTACTCACTCAGTTTCTTGCAAACATTTAACGTAACAATGCAGTTAACTATTTAACTGTCAAGTGAGCGCTTCCCTGATGTAAGATAATACTTCTAGCTACCAGCCTACTGGATGTCGGATACCATACGGTTTACATTCAACAGCTGGTTGGGGGGGGGGGGGGGGGGGTATATAGTCCTTCTCACAATGCGATTTCATGTTAATTGTCTTGTATTCCTTCTCATACTGATTCAAGTCTTCAAACAAAATTGCTCCAGTTATTTATGTACCGGTCAAAGGCGGATGTACCGTACGCAACCACTTTTTCCCCTCAACTCTGATCTGACGGCTTCTATAATATACATGTCAAAAATATATCTCCTAAAATAATCTACCTTCAGCTTAGTTGCCGATACCAGTGCAAAATAGTTTCAAAATATTGCCAGAATAAAATTGAGGATCAAAAGTTGCCGGAAAAAGCTCTAGAGCAAATTCTCCTCAAGTAAAGTACAGTAAGTTAGGTTAGGTACCGTAATTATATAGGCCTAGCAGGGGTACCATCCAAAACCTGTTTCGCAACCTAATCGTACATTAATCTATATATTTAAATTGCTTTCAAGTTTACGAATACGGTAACCCTAATATACTGTATAACGTAACTTATGAAGATTCTGACTGGAGGGAGGGGTGTGGCCCAGTCAAACGTGCAAATTAGCAGACTAGAAAATAACGGTAATGGTTGACTGATTTAAGTGTACCTTACACAGAGTTTGTTTCAAAAAGATATTCATGAGTCCAAATAATAAAGAGCTAGATAAGAACATAAGAACATAAAAAAATGGGAGTCTGCAGAAAGCCGATTGGCCCACACAAGGCAGATCCCTCTCACACCCAACCCCAATTACAAGGCCTAAGGACTAACATGGGTTTACAGCTTTAGATGAATAGATGACACGGCTTGGTCGGGAACAATCTATTATATAACAATCAAAGTGACAATAAGGACATTAACTGAATTCATCGGCCGGAATCTAACCACAATTATATAATTATTATGTTTTTTACACCAACCAACTTCACATCTAAACTCAATTAATGAAATCAACAAATACATGTTTTCATATCACCACAATACCAAAATAATATTGTTCAGTGTTAAGGGAATCTCAAAGTGGAAAGCCTACTGCATGCCTGCCCTGAGCTGCCATTAAAGTACACGACATTAGTAGACCTACCAGAATTTATCAAACCTATTAATTTCAGTGCTAATAATTAGCTACAGATTACTCAAAATATATAGCCTACAGTGCAGGGACCTCAGTAATACGAACAAAATACGGTTACGCAAATTGTTTAACTACAAAACATCGTGGCTTCCTAGTATACTGCCTTCAGTGTTTTGCAGAATTACATTGTTTCACACTAAAATCACTATCCTTTATAATTGATATAACGATGTAAACGATAATCAAGAGGTTTGATTGAACCTAGTGTTAATTTCGAGTCCTTCCATAGCAGCTCGGGGAAAGCATGCACTAGGGTATAGGTTTTGTTCAGGTTGCCTCAGTCATTTCGAAAGTTCCTTACGGTTTACCTACTAGCGGCTAGCCAAATAAGCACAATACATATTGTTCGCAAAATACAAACAATATACGTGTAAGAAATATGTACTCTGCCTGTCTACATCAAAATATTCAATGCTGCTTAGCCGTAGCTTTGCACACATTTTATATACCGGTACAAAAAACGTTGAAACAAATAATTTTATTTTTTCCACCAACCAACTTCACTTCTAAACTCAAATATACCGGTATCTTGCTTAGTTTTAATACTGCTATTATCAAAACATCACACATTATGAATTAAAGAATGCGTTATCCGTTATGGGCTATAAAAAAAAAAAAAAAAAAAAAAAAAAAAACTATTATCGAGACCCTTGTGGTTAGTCTATGTATCTTGGTGCTAATAGGAACGGGACTCTCACGCGTGTGCTAGTGTCCAGATACTCCCACATCTTAATAAATAAAGGTCAATGTTTGTCAGTTACCCGATCAGTTACCCGACCTTTGTTACTAAACTCCTCGCACAGTTTTGGTGCCAGGTGGGAGTGTGGGGCACCGTTGGAAAGCCCAGGCTTTGGAGATGGTTTTAGGCGAGTTTAGTGGAAATCAGAGACACTTTTGTTTAATAAATTTTTCGGCAGAACTTATGTAGTATACGGGAGCGAAAAAAATGCGAAAACAATGGCCGTTTGGGGCAGAAGGAGGCCTCCGATCGAAAAGGTGTATGGAACGAAAGTTGTTCGCAGCCCCCCAAAATGGGGGTACGGATGAGGTCAGATCCTAAATCGGAGGTCATTTAGCGGCCGAAATCGAGGTCGCCGTTTAATGAGACACAGGGAGGTCGAGGCCGGTGATTATGGTAGTAGTAGTATTGTGATGATTGTGGTAGTAGTGATTGATGATGGTGATTATGGTAGTAGTAGTAGTGGTGGTGATTATGGTGATTACCCGGGCAACGCCGGGTACCCCTGCTAGTCCTTTTATAATGTCGAGTATTTCATGCACTATCTGAGAGTATATAGTAATAATTGATGAGTATGGTGTGCATACCACAATTTATAGGAGCTAGTGAATTGTATCTAATAGCCTAGGACGCAATTAAGACAGAATATGGGCCAATAAATTTGAGCAGTATCAACCAGTGACGGCAAGTTAACATTAGCGTTAGGCCAACAACTCACTCAGTTTCTTGCATAAACTTTACGTAAAACTGCGGTGACTATTTAACGGTGCCAAGTGAACGCACCCCTGATGTAAGATAAATTAGATAATACTCCTAGCTACCAGCCTACTGGATGTCGGATATCATACGGTTTACATTCAACAGCTGGTTTGGGGAAGGGAGTGGTGGGGCGGTTGAATGGAGGGGGAGGGGGTGGGGTGTAGGCTTCCTTCCCGCTGTTCCTATGACTGCTCTTCTCAAACTTGTCCTCTGACTAACATACTATGAGCTAGCACCGATGCAAAGCTCAGTCCTACGGGGACAAAAACAAAGAAGACGGGAGAAGCTGTACAGAAAAAGAAAAAGGTAAAATTCAAGTTCGCTGGTAACATTTGGGACGACGTTGCCGCAGCTCCACACTCGCTAAATGGCTAACACACTGCCATGATACCGACGTCGGAGGGTTGCAGGACATGGATTCAACTTGCACACTCTGGTACGACTATATGCACCTACAGCAGTACTTACCGGAGCTCCAGCAGCCTAGCACGTGACGTTGGGTGTCGTGCTCCTTGGATATAACACAAAACAAGCTCACACTTCGATTACCTCCGCCGCCCTCCCAGTCTGCCATCTTGATTTGAAGGGTTGTGTTGTGTGCTATGGCTGATCCAAGAAACCCAGCTTATAATTTTTCCTTTGTTTACGTACTTGGACACGCATCATGTCCGACTCTCTCCTGTGTCGGAGCCCCCTAGTTATGTGCACAAAACATTATTTTTCTAACATTCCTTCCTTAGAGAGGGGAATTTTATTAGAGAGTATATTTTGGATACGTTAGCCTATTGAAAAGTATTGGGGGTAAATAGTAGTTGTTCCTTCATTAGAAATGTTCTGTGGCTTACACTATACTATTTTAATTACTTTTGGAATGCTTTGTAGTATTTATAGGGTTTTATATATATATATATATACAAGTATATATATATATATATATATATATATATATATATATATATAATTTATATATATATATATATAATATATACTGTATATGCATATAGAATTATATATATATTTTTATATATTATATTTTTATATATATATATATATTTTTTTTTTAGCAATAGGCCTAATGAAGATCAATCCGAAAATTGAACCTCCTTTGAGTATTTGTAAGTCCTTATGGGGTTTTTGCCTTGCTAATTATTAGCCGCTTATAATGACCATGCCACATTTATGGAAATATATTGGGATATTTCAACCGCATTAGTTTTGTGAACGAAGCTTACTCTAATATAATATTCCCTATAAGGCGGCCTTCATAGGTCCTTGGGAAAGAGGGGGGAGGTTTGTGCTCCTTATTCACTTAGCTAGTGTGATGCAGCATTTATCATGCAATATTTTTGAAGTCCTGTCAATATATATTACTGTATTAGTAAAATTGCTGTGAAAAGCCCATTGAATATACGGTATGCATAATTAATATATCTGAGGGCCATTGACCTAGTCCACTAATATTGGATCTCAATTAACTTTGCCATAAGCCATGTTATTGCTTAGACCAGACCCAATCAACCGACCTGGCTTGAACTAGACCCACTTACGCCAAACATTTGAGCTAATAGAAATGACGCTTGTGATTGGCGGGCACAGTGTGCAGAGGTAGTTTGCTTGTCAACAGTTTGGAGTTAGTTAGCCTAGTTAGAATAGGAATTCAGAGGCTATCAACCCTTCTGGATTATTAAGCCAGCACACTACAAGTCAAGAATAGCATCAAGAACTCAAGTCTCTCGTTTGGTGTAATTTTGCTTAACAAGTATTTATTGGCCACTTAATGAAACAGGGAGACTCTAACAAAGCAGAACGAGCTTTTCAAACCCTAGTTCTCTCACTTGTTATTACTTGATTGTGTTTGTTTCGATAATACCCCTATACACCTTGAGGTCTCTAAGTTATCTCAAACTGAATCTAATCTTATTTATCCCTGACCTAACCTTTACTTTTCGGAGCTTCGTTTTGCTGTTCAAGGGTTCATTTTGGGTCCGGATTTGTGATTTAGAGTGTATCTTTAACCACTCCTGTACCGGCGACGTCCTTTAAAGTTTATTGTAGCTATATTTAGACGATCCTGTGCATCTTAAGAAGGATCTGTGGTAGTAATAATGGTTGAGTGAGGCCTGTTAATTGCTGGAGGCCCTTTTTTTTAACTGAATACAATCGTCTTACAGTAGCCAGAATAAAGTAAAACAGACGTCACAGATAAATAAGGTTTCTTCAACATGCTGTAGGTGAAATAAAACAATGTGCTATAGAGAGACATTTTTATTATGAACAACATTTGGGGGGCAATACACCTTTTTTATTTTGGGGAGAGGGATGAGGTAGTGGGAGGGGAGGATGGAGGGGGGGGGGGGGGAGAGAGAGAAGAGAGGATAGTCAAGATGGAGAAAAGTTGAGAGTGGAAGAATTGGAGAGTAAAGGAGGTGAGAAGAAGAGAGGCGAATGGGCTATAGACATTAGGATATATTTTTGACTAGATAACAAAGAGTGGTTTTGGAAGACGTGCTCACTGATGAGAGAGAGAGGGAGGGAGGGTAAAGGGCGGATCATAACTAATACAACACTATGCTGGGCACAACACTTTATATCTACATTATATACACGAGAGAGAGAGAGAGAGGTCAGCTTTTCCAATGTATGCTTAATTGAGATTGTATTAATATCGTTTGAAGAGGCCAATAATAAAAGGAATTCAATACAAGGATAAGAGGAAGGACATTATATTCTAATTTCGACGCCAATTTCCACAGGCTATGGAGCATGAACAAATGTGGAAATGTATACAAAACACACATTTATTGTCGTGCTAAGCTGACACACTAGACTAATAAAGTGAAAAGAGAAAACAAAGTATGAAGAGAGTAAGGTTGAACAATATATAAATAATAGAAGTTAGAGAAGAGAAAAAAGGAATAGACAGAATGAAGCGAGAATGGAAGTTGAAGAAGATAGCCCTCCTTATATATCATCGTGCCATAATTTGAGTTGGTACACAAGATGCTATAGCTCTCCTCTCCTCTCCTCTTCTCTCTTAGTCTACCCTCAAACCAAACCCCTTTGCACCACATTTTCTCTCGCTAAGCCCTACACTTAATGTTTTTAATCCGTAAACAACAGGAATGGATTTAGTTTTAACATTATTTTTTAACAGCTTTGGGGAAAAAACACCGACTGAGCTCTACTTTATATAAACCGGGATATTTTTCTGAAGTACAATATTATAAATGAAAACAAAATACAAAATAATGGTTAAAAGACTACGGCTCGATAAGCTTTTACAAGACTGGCTTGGGCTCATCGATATACAGATGCACAGGTAAAAATATACACATAGATACATACACAACACACATGGAACAAACGTACATACATACATCCTGGAGATTAAATATATAACAATCTTATGTACAGAGTTGAGAAGGTTTTTGAGGAGGAGGGGGGGGGGGGTTGAAGGGAAGGGGTATCACAAGAAGGTGGGGGTTTGGGGTGGGGGGTGATAGGTAGGGGGAGTATCTACATCTGTTCAGTCAGCTGGGAGAGAAGGAAGGGGAGGGAGGAGGGAAGGATTTTTAGGGATTGCTATTTATAAAGGAAGGGAAGGATTTTTATTTTCTATTTATACAGGAAGGTGGAAGGGAGATTTACTTTGGTGGGGAGGTACACTGTAAAAAATTAAGGTATACAAAAAAGGCATGAATAAAGGTATATAAGATAGCGTATATTGATAGTGATTTACCTTTCTAGATTGCGTATATTGGTGGTAATTTAACTTTCTAACTGGTATAAGATGGGTTTATTAACACCAATATACCAATAAAAGGGATATTTGGGTATATTGAACGTGATATAACTTTGTAACTGGTATAAGATGGGTTTATTACCACCAATATACTAGTAAATGTGATTATTGGGTATATTGATGATGATATACCTTTCTAACTGGTATAAGATGGGTTTATTACCATCAGTATACCTATAATTCGGTAGATTCTAATAGTAATTTTAAATACGCTTTTCATATACACATTTTTGTATAGTGTAAGAGAGAGGTGGGGGGGGGGGGTTACTTTGTGTATCTTATTTTAATGTATTTATTGATTTATTTAAAAGGTTTAAGAGCGTGACTGTTCAGCTCTATCTTACCCCTGGATAATATCAGCTGGTGGTAACCAATTGAATATATAGGGCATACCAACCAATTCCATAGCGGTGGTCCAATCAGTACGCAAGATGTTTAAAAAATATAGAAACCACAGAAAACGTTGATTAGAGTTATATATCGCAACTATTGTACATGTTATAACTATCAAAATCCTACTCGACTTACTTTTGTGGATATATTTTGTTTATCAATTCCGCGTACACATTGAACCACTGCGTTCGAATTGGCCAGCCTACTCATAAAAAAAAATATTAATAAATAAATAAATACAAATAATAAACTGTATAGAAAACGGCTTGGGCACCCTTGCTGACTGAACAACACCGGTGAACATAAACTCTAAAAAATAAATAAGTAGTGCATTATAAAGTACAAAAAACGATGTACAGTATCCTCGTCTATATAAAAATGTACAGCTTTCTTTATATATAATTAATGGAGTGTATATAACCACGTGATCATAGTATATAACCACGTGATCATAGTATATAACCACGTGATCATAGTATATAACCACGTGATCATAGTATATAACCACGTGATCATACTAGTCAGGGCCAGAATAAATTGTCAAAATGCGTCATGATCCTCATAGGGTTAATTTAGAATATGGTAGTTACCGGAAACCCGAACCGGACACTCAATTATACCCTGTTCCAAATAGGTCGGCCAGAAATCGTGAATCCTAAGCTCTGTAACTCAAAAAGGGCTAGAACAAATGGGCTGTAAATGTTCACACCTTCCCAAATGGTCGAAATATTAGCTCGCTTACTCTACTCGTCTGTGAGTTTTAGAGGCTCATGTTCAAGAGTTTTGGAACAGAGTATAGTGCCGTAGTGTTAGATTAGGTTCTACGTATTTTGTATAATTGAGTTTGGGTGACCTAGATGTGTGTGAATTTTGTGTTTTGTCTGTGTTTGTTCGCTGTTTTGTCTTGTGTTTTGTGTTTTCCTGGTCTTGAGTCGGCCACCCCCAAGAAATTACAAATAAAAAATAAATAAAAATAAAACAAAATAATAAAATTGAGGAAAATAATAAAAATAGGAAAAGTGGGGATTGGGCCTGAGCATATAGATAGATAGATAGAATTTTGGCCTACTTATTTGACACACAGTATAGTACCGCAGTTAGATTAGGTTCCATGTATTGTGTATAACATTTTCTACCGATAACCCACGACAAATGAAACAGGTATTGCAAGTATTACAAGTGTACAGTGGCGCTAATAAGTCATGTCTCGGCGGTCATTACGTTGGGCTCGCTCTGTGTTGTATTAATGTCTGCCAGATGTTGAGTAAGTGTAGGAACCTGTTTGTATATCTCACTCAAAAAGAAGACATCATGTGTAAATATTGCTGATACCAATTATTGATCAAAACATACTTGGTGCCGAGACATCACTTATTAACGCGATTGTACCTAGGTGGCCCCAACTCGTACGCTGACTAGACGCCTCACGCTCCACACAACAACACACCCACCAACCAACACTTTTAATATCATTTTGAGAGGAGCGGAGGTGAAATATAATGGTCTCTCCTCGACTCAGCCTCCATTTTCTTTCTTCAGGGATTTGCACCGCCTTTTCACCGGAAGCTAAAATGCGTACCGGTATTTAATTAGGGGTCACCGTTTTTTTTTTTATCTTTCTCTCCTTTTCTCTGTTTCCCTGGCTAGTATCCATTCGGCCCCATTCAGCCAACTGTTTTAAGACGTTTATCCCCATCCAGGTGTCGATTTCTTCCTGGCGAGCGATAGCAAGCCAGCATTGTATGGAGAAATCCGGCTTCGCCGGAGAAATTTTTCTATCGAAAAATGTACAAATTTAGCTTGCTGTCAAAACAAAAATAAATATATGCTGGCTCGGTACAGCTCGCCAGGAAAATATTGACACCTGGATGGGGGTACACGTCTTAAAACAGTAGGCTGAATGGGGCAGAATGGATAAAAGTCAAAGAGAGAGGGAGATAAAGAGAAAAAATCGAAGTAGGCTCCCTTAACCTTATTGCACACGAGACAAAGATTAGTTTTATACTAGTTCCAATTTGGCTGCTCTTATTTATATATGTACACACACACACACACACACATATACACATGTAACTGTCTTTATATAAACCATTTCCAATTTGGCTGTTCGTACTTATAAGTTGTACACGAACGTAACTGTCTTTATATATACCATTTCCAATTTGTCTGTTCGTACTTATAAGTTGTACACGAACGTAACTGTCTTTATATACAGTATACCATTTCCAATTTGTCTGTTCGTACTTATAAGTTGTACACGAACGTAACTGTCTTTATATAAACCATTTCCAATTTGGCTGTTCGTATTTATAAGCTGTACACAAATTTGTCTGTTCGTGTTTATAAGTTGTACACGAACGTAACTGTCTATATAAACCATTTCTAAATTCGTTGTTCGTACTTATAATCTGCACACGAACGTAACTGTCTATCAGTCGGAAAAAGTTGCATGTTTCGTATCGCCGTTGCAGTGTGGAAGCTCATGCAACCAATATAATATAGTGCTTGTATTTCTTGCTGTATAAAATATCCTCACGTTCTTTGCCGTTCTGCGTAATACCATTTTTGAACTGGGACCTGATTTCATTGTACGGTGGCGCTAATAAGTCATGTCTCTTTAGTCGTGTTTTTCTTTGTTGAACTGGGACCTGATTTCATTGTACGGTGGCGCTAATAAGTCATGTCTCAGCTGTCATTACGTTTGGCTCGCTCTGTGCTGTATTAATGTCTGTCAGATGTTGAATTGGGTGGGTAAGTGTAGGAACATTGTCTCAGCTGTCATTACGTTTGGCTCGCTCTGTGCTGTATTAATGTCTATCAGATGTTGAATTGGATGGGTAAGTGTAGGAACATGTTATTATATTTTACTCAAAAACAAGAAATCATGTGTAAATATTCATGATACCAATTATTGATCAAAACATAATTGGTGCCGAGACATCACTTATTAGGTCGATTGTACAGATAGTTGCGTTAATTCACCATTTCGATTCGAGCTGTGTGTGATTTTTTTTTTCCCCCCTTTGGCCCATGTGTGTTAACCCTTTGTCAATTTTAAGACCTTTTGTGCCATTTAGGTGTTGATTTTTCCCCCTGACGAGCGATAGCGAGCTTGTAATTTAGGAGGAACGGGGGGGGGGCAATGATCTTGAAGGGGGGGTCTTGGGGTATTTTTATTTTTGAAGCTTGATGGAGTTCTAGGGAGGAAACTATGGTAAAAAAAAAAAAAAAAAAATATAATATTAATCTTCCCTTAACTTTGAACTGGATCTAGTGTTGTGCTGCACTTGATAAGACCTTCGACCACTTAACCACTTTATGTTACACTCTTACCACTTTATAATTATCCACGTTACTGTTACTCCTTAATAAGTGTTCAGTGTGTTTGTCCTTCATACCACACCAAGTCACAAGTTTGTCCATCATACCACACCAAGTCAAATTAATTGTTCACATAATCTCAAATAACTTTTCAGTATGTGTATGTCCTTTTTACCACACTAAGTCAAATTAATTGTTTATATAATCTCAAATAGCTTTTAAATATTTGTATGCCTTTTCTTTCCACACCAAGTTAAATTAATTAATTACTAATATCATCACATATATCTGTTCATTATTTGTGTCTTTTTTGTTTACCACACTAAGTCGAATTAATTGCTTATATAATCTCAAATATCTTTTCATTAACTGTTTATCCTTTCTAACTACACTAAGCCATACTAATTACTCTATTAATCTCAAAAATCTTATAATTAATTTTCTATTTCATTATATACCGGTACTTTGATTAATTTAATTATATCTCGAGTTACCTTGAATTACACTTCCTGTTATATATTTGTATCGTGTTTCCAGTTATAACACTTCACTAGTTTCCACAGCTCTTACTTTACCACAAATATATATACATTAACCGGCAACTTTTCATTCCAGCCACTTTGCACTTATTATTAGTACACTTTGCACCCACACCACTTGATCATACGACACTTATCATATCAGCCACTTTGCACTTATCATTATTACACTTTGCACTTGCTAATACGACACTTACTCTATCAGCCACTTTGCACTTATTAGTAGTACACTTTGCATCCACACCACTTATTCTATCAGCCACTTTGCACTTATCATTATTACACTTTGCACTCACACCACTTGATAATACAACACTTACTCTATCAGCCACTTTGCACTTATCATCATTACACTTTACACCTCCACACCACTTCAAAATACACCCTTACCGTATCAGCCACTTTGCACTTATCATCAGTACACTTTGCACCCACATACCACTTGCTAATACAACCCTTACCCTATCAGCCACTTTGCACTTATCAGTATTACACTTTGTACTCCCATCACTTCAAAATACATTTACTCTATCAGCCATCGAATCCTGAAGGGCTTAATTTCACCCTCGAATACAGAACCACTATAAATTGATCATCTCACCTGGATGGAAATTGGCCACTTGCGAGTTTCAGGCTATAAGGAAGTTGGTGCCGTAAACATCGGTATTAAGCAGAACTACAATAATGAAGTAGACGTCTAATGGGTAAAAAGCATGTTGAATTTAGTTGTATGTATTTATGAATGTACTATAACCACATTTAGTTGTATGTATTTATGAATGTACTATAACCACATTTAGTTGTATGTATTTATGAATGTACTACAACCACATTTTAGCTGGTAATTCTGCTAAATATCAATGTAAAATAACTCCAACTTCCTTATAGCCTGAAACTCGCAAGTGGTCAATTGAGACACAGGTGTAGTATAGTGTCGTGAAATGGTGACGTGAGGCGGTGATATGGTGTGGTGATGACATGGTGTAGTAATGGTATAGGGTGGTGACATGATGAGGACGTGACATGTGGTGATGGTATTTGGAGATAAAGTGGTGACATGTGATGATGTATAGGGTGGTGACATGAATGGTGACATAATGGTATAAGGTAATGATAAAGTGGTTATATTAGGGGATGACATGTGGTGATGGCATAGGGTGGTGACAAGATAAAATGATGACAAGGGTGATGTGATGATAGTATAAGATGACATGGAGGTGGTAACATGGAGTGATGTCATGGGCAGTTATGAGGAAGAAGGGCGAGGGCAGAAAATAAAAGTCATATGGAAATAGGAGTAACAACATGAGAAATACAGTAAGAATAAAAGGGAAGAGGTGATAAATGCAAGAACAAGACGAAGAAGAAGAAGTAGAAGAAGTAGAAGTAGAAGAAGAAGGAGAGAGAGAGAGTGAGAATGAGAGTGTGGGGGATGTCGAGAGCCGATCAGACTAACCCCATTTTTACCTTGGACAAGACCTGCCGTGATGGACTAAGTCGCTTTTCGTATTTCCAAAATCCCGCCCCGATTCTCTGATTTCAAAATATGCCGAGCGAATATCCATCAGCCACCAACAACGCCTTTTTTTAAATCTTATATTATATTCCCCAGAGTCTTTCCGCAGCAGCGTGTGTGTATATATATTTATTAATTTGGCGCGCGCGGGATTAAAATGACAGTTTATTCGTTTAATTTAAACGCGCGAAAAAAAATGCGTCTCTGAGTGGAAGATTGGCTGTTACATCCCCGAGCGGTTTTCCGTTGCAAAAATATAGCGTTTGACATCCTCTGTAATCGTTAGCATCCTGGTGGTTTGTGGGTGTGTGGTAGCTGGGGGTGTGTGGTAGTTGGTGGTTTGTGGGTGTGTGGTAGCTGGGGTGTGTGGTAGTTGATGATGGTGGTTTGTGGGTGTGTGGTAGTTGATGGTGGTGATAGTAGTTGGGGTGTGTGGTAGTTGGTGGTGGTGGTTTGTGGGTGTGTGGCAGCTGATGGTGGTGGTTTGTAGGTGTGTGGTAGTTGATGGTTGGTGGTTTGTGGGTGTGTGGTAGTTGGTAGTTGTGTGGTAGGTGATGGTGGTGGTTTGTAGGTGTGTGGTAGTTGGTAGTTGTGGTAGTTGAGTTGTGTGGTTGTGGTGATGGTAGCAGTGAAGTGATGTATTTGTGGTGTGATGTAAAGCTCGTACGTACAGTACCGCTGTGGAAATATACACCTTTTATCACTACCCTCACAGTAGATCTCAACTCTCAGATATTTTACGTTACTTTGAACTTATCAATATAATATTATGTATTCTATGTATGTACAGTTATATGCAACAATACATTATCGGTATTAAGATATATAAGACTGTGAGCATTCATCATGGCTCTAGCATAATGTTAAGGGAGCCCAGACGGCATTGTGCAGCATAATTTACTGGTTCGGCTCAATGGTTTAAGGAGGGGGTTTAATTTGCTCTGTAAACCTCTATCAAGCTTTAAAAAACACTCACAAGACCCCCCCCCCCCCTTCCATATAAATTTGTACGAAGGCCGATTCCTCTTCAAATACAGGCTCGCTATCGCTAGCCAGGGGAAAAATCGACACCTAAATAGCGCGAAAGGTCTTAATATTGGCAAACAAATGGGGCTAAAGGTCTGAAAATCGCCAAACTAATGGGACGAATGTCTTGAAATCTCCTAACTAATAGGACTAAATATGAGGGAGGAGGACTCTAAAGACAAACTGCCTCCCCTTAAGGCTCCATAGCATCCTCGCCAGAAAGAAATCGACACCTGGATGAGGATAAACGTGTTAAAACAGTAGGCTGAATGGAGCCGAATGGATAAAACCCAGAGCAAGAAAGAAAAGGAGAGACAAAAAGCAGGTGACCCCCCTTAAGCAGCAGTGTATGGTAGGTATGGTAGCAACGGTGTGTGTGGTAATAACGATAGGTATCACTACAGTAGGTATGGTAGCAACGATAGTGGTGTGTGTGGTAGAAATGATAGATACGCCACCAGCAATAGAACAGTGTATGGTAGGTATGGTAGCAACGATAGTAATGTGTGTGTGTGTGTGTGTGTGTGGTAGGAATGATAGGTACTTCAATAGTAATACAGAAATGTATGGTAACAACGATAGTAGTGTGTGTGTGTGGTAGGAATGATAGCAATGTCAACAGTAAATTAGCAGTGTGGTAGGTATGGCATCAACGATAGTAGGGGGGGGGGGTAGTAACGATAGGTATTACAACACAGTAGATGGTAGCAACGATAGTAATGTGTGTGTGGTAGCAACGATAGATACTTCAACATAATATATATGGTAGGTATGGTAGCAAACGATAGTGGTGTGTATGGTAGGAATGATAGATACGCCAACAGTAATAGAGCAGTGTATGGTAGGTATGGTAGCAAACGATAGGGACCCGTAGTAGTAGATGTGGTAGCAACGATAGTGGTGGGTGTGGTAGGAATGATAGTAGGTACAGTACGTTAACAGTAATAGAACAGTGTATGGTAGGTATGGTAGCAAACGATAGGACCCCTAGTAGTAGATGTGTGGTAGTAACGATAGGTATTACAAACACAGTATCAGTCCCAGGAGGGGGTAGGGGGTACTGGTGTTGTTGAGCCGTGTGTGAAGCTTTACCTCCACAAACACCACCACCACCACCACCAGCCAAACCCGATAGAAATATATGACTTATCCAGATACCCCCGGGACCCCGCTTTGGTTGGCTTAGTGCTGGTGCTGCTACTGGTGTTGTTGGTGTTATTGTGGTGGTGCTGGTGTGAGTATGGTGTGGTGCTGCTTGTGTTATTGGTGTGATTGACGTGTTGTTTGTGGTGCTGGTGGTGTTGATTGTGGTGGTGGTGTTGTTGTCGGTGATGGTGTTGAGTGTGGTGGTGTTAAGAAGTGGTTAATGTGTTACTGGTGTTTTAGTGGTATTGAGATAGAAATATATGACTTATCCAGATACCCCCCCGGGACCCCCGCTTTGGTTGGCTTAGTACTGGTGCTGTTGTTGGTGTGATGCTGGTGTTTGTGGTGTTGTGGTGGTGCTGGTGTGGTGTTGGTGGTGTTTGTAGTGCTGGTGTGAGTGTGGTGTGGTGTTGTTTGTGGTGGTGGTGGTGTTGATTGTGGTGGTGTTACGAAGTGGTTTATGTATTACTGGCGTTGCAGTGGTGTTGAGATAGAACTACACGACTTATCCAGATACCCCCAGGGACACCACTTTGGACTGGCTTAGTACTGGTTGTGATGGTGGTGGTGGTGGTTGTAGTGGTGTTTGCGGACTGATGTTGCGGTTGTAGTGGTGTTTGCGGACTGATGTTGCGGTTGTAGTGTTGTGGTGCTGGCGGTATGGCTGTAGTGGTGTTTGCGGTACTGGTGGTGTGGTTGTAGTGGTGTTTGCGGTACATGAGGTGGTGTTGGATTTGTAGTGGATTGGTTTAGCGGTACTGGTGGTGTGGTTGTAGTGGTGTTTGCGGTACTGGTGGTGTGGTTGTAGTGGTGTTTGCGGTACTGGTGGTGTGGTTGTAGTGGTGTTTGCCCCCCCCCCCCCCCCCTCGGTACTGGTGGTGTGGTTGTAGTGGCGTTTGCGGTACTGGTGGTGTGGTTGTAGTATGTTTGCGGTACTGGTGGTGTGGTTGTAGTTGGTGTTGCGGTTGTACTGGTGTTGTGCGGTTACTGGTGTTGTGGCGGTTAGTGGTACTGGTGGTGTGGCTGTAGTGGTACTGCTGGTGTGGCTGTAGTGGTACTGGTGGTGTGGCTGTAGTGGTACTGGTGGTGTGGTTGTAGTGGTGTTTTGCGGGTACTGCGTCTGGTGTTGGTTGTAGTGGTGTTTGCGGGTACTGGTTTGGTGTGGTTTGTAGTGTGGTTTTTGCGGGTAGCTGGTGGTGTGGTTGTAGTGGTGTTTGCAGGTTACTGTTGGTTGTGGTTGTTGTGGTTGTTTCGGTGGTACTGGTGGTGTGGTTGTAGTGGTGTTTGCGGTACTGGTGGTGTGGTTGTAGTGGTGTTTGCGGTACTGGTGGTGTGGTTGTAGTGGTGTTTGCCTTACTGGTAGTGTGGTTGTAGTGGTGTTTGCAGTACTGGTGGTGTTTGCGGTACTGGTGGTGTGGTTGTAGTGGTGTTTGCGGTACTGGTGGTGTGGTTGTAGTGGTGTTTGCAGTACTGGTGGTGTGGTTGTAGTGGTGTGGTTGTGGTGGTGTTTGCAGTACTGGTGGTGTGGTTGTAGTGGTGTTTGCAGTACTGGTGGTGTGGTTGTAGTGGTGTTTGCGGTACTGGTGGTGTGGTTGTAGTGGTGTTTGCGTTACTGGTGGTGTGGTTGTACTAGTGGTGTTTGCGGTACTGGTGGTGTGGTTGTAGTGGTGTTTGCGGTACTGGTGGTGTGGTTGTAGTGGTGTTTGCGCGTTACTGGGTGTGTGGTGTAGTGGTGTTTGCAGTACTGGTGGTGTGGTTTTGTAGTGGTGTTTGCACGGTACGGGTGGTGTGGTTGTAGTAGGTGTGTTGCTTGTAGGTACTGGTGGTGTGCGTTGTAGTGGTTGTTTGCGGTACGTGTTTGTGTGGTTGTAGTGTGTTTGCGGTAACTGGGTGGTGTGGTTTGTAGTGGTGTTTGCGTACTGGTGGTGTGGTGTGTAGTGGTGTTTTGCGGATATCTGGTGTGTGGTTGTAGTGGTGTTTTGCGGTAACTTTTTGGTGGTGTGGTTGTAGTGGTGTTTTGCGTACTGGTGATCTGTGTGTGGTTGTAGTGGTGTTTGCGGTACTGGTGGTGTGGTTGTAGTGGTGTTTGCGGTACTGGTGGTGTGGTTGTAGTGGTGTTTGCGGTACTGGTGGTGTGGTTGTAGTCGTGTTTGCGGTACTGGTGGTGTGGTTGTAGTGAGTGTTTTTGCGCGGGTACTGGTAGTTGGTTGTTTGTAAGATCGTGTTTTCGGTACTTGCGGTCGCGGTGTTATTATTAATTGTAGTGATGTTGATTCCAATTCCGTCATGGCATTAATGGATATAATTTAATGTTCTTGATTGAGATAGTCTTGATTAAAAATAGTATATATTATAACGATATTTATTGTGATGGTGATAAGCGGTGATTGTGAAACTTGATTGCATTGGTATTCAGAAAATCGCAAATACTGTAAATTTGCTATAAAATCGGATACAAACTCTCTTACAAAATAACCACACACGTCCGAGGTATTAATTTTATATTATGCCTCATTGATACGAACAAACTCTTTTAAGGGGGAGAGGGTTAGCTTCTCCGGCCCCCCTTCTCCCTCATGTTTAGCCCCATCAGTTTTCAGGTTTTAAGACGTTCAGCCCATTATTTTGGTGATTTGAAGACCTCTGATTTCCTTATCAATATGAACACCTTTCCTGCCATTTAGGTGTCGATTTTTTCGCGGCGAGCGATAGCGACCCTGTAATTTTAAGAGGAATTGGCCTTCGGCCAGAATTGTTTTTCTACCGAAAAATGTACAAATTTATCTTGAAGAGGGGTCTACGGGGTGTTATTTTAAGCTTGATGGAGGTCTAGCGAGGAAACTAGAAAATATATGAATAAATATATACTTAGACCCAAAAATAGCGACTGCCCCCATAAATCGCTGCCTGGAAACATTATTATATTTACTCCTCTGCTCGAACCGTTGCTGCTACTAACTGACTGACTGACTGTTGCTCAATGATGACATATTTACCAGAGAGTTACCGGTGAAGCTTTTATATATACAGTATATATATCATTGGTGGTGTATTCCAAATATATCTCTTGTTAATTTCCCACTGTAATAAACCCTTCGATATTTCCACGTGTATACTATTATGGGGGGAATCTTATTTATTATCTTATTTATTATCTTATTTAGAATCTTATTTATTATCTTATTTAGAATCTTATTTATTATCTTATTTATTATCTTATTTATTATCTTATTGATTATTTTTGTATAGTTTCGTCCTTAGACATCCATCTATATTTAAAATGCCCCACAGACCCCATAAATATATGTGTGCATGTTGTCGGTAGATAAATTACCCGGGCAAATGCCGATTCCTCCTAAATTGCAGGCTCGCTAAGTGATACTTTACATAAGTATCCCACTAATATTTCCCCTACACGTTTTATTTTGCAAATGTTGGTATATTTTCCCAAAGTACCACATTAATTTGTCCCATAGGCCTACACGTTATTTTGCAAGTGTTAGTGAATTTTCTCGAAGTTCCCCATTAAAATGTCCTTCACGCGTTATTTCGCGGCCCTACACATATCGGCTGAACTC
>CM064533.1:53873173-53951900 GCA_032716605.1 Paralithodes platypus | reverse complement strand
AAAGGGGTCAAGAAAAAAGTCCCTCAAGTGGAAATCTCCCCTTAACCCCTATTATATATAGACCACAGATCCTTCTTAAACTGCAAAAAATCGTCTAAAAATAGCTAGAAAAGCATTAAATAGATAATAGATGCCAGACACAATACACATTCCAAAATCCTGATTATCAAACCCTTTAGTAGCATACGATGATCACATTTGTATCCTAGTCTGGCTATCATTAGACGATTGTATGCAGGTTAGGAAGGACCTCTAGGCATCGGCGGGGTGAAAATCCGACTCTAGTATGAAGGACCTCTAGGTATCGGCGGGGTGAAAATCCGACTCTAGTATGAAGGACCTCTAGGCATCGGCGGGGTGAAAATCCGACTCTAGTATGCCTTTGACGCCCACACATCTTCCCTAAGTACCCATGCTGTACCGGTGACGCCTTTCTTGTATGATATCAGCAACATTTAGACGATTGTATGAAGCTCAGGAAGGATATAGGGTAGCTAAAAGGATTAATTGAGGTAGTGAGTAAACTTATTATGGATAGACATCCTTCCCAAGCTGTATCCAATCGTCTAATAGTTGTCAGAGACTCAGAATGTGATGAAAAAGACGTCACTGGTACAGAAAGGGTTAAAACGCGTGATAATCCTGAAGGAGTAAGGAGACAACTGTAAAGCCGGTATCACACGAGAGCTATTATAGTCAACATTCGATTATCAACATTTTTGCTGGCAATATTT
The DNA here is from genome assembly GCA_032716605.1 of Paralithodes platypus. Classification (NCBI taxonomy): domain Eukaryota; kingdom Metazoa; phylum Arthropoda; class Malacostraca; order Decapoda; family Lithodidae; genus Paralithodes; species Paralithodes platypus. The sequence goes on along the minus strand of CM064533.1, from coordinate 53,951,166 downwards.
TTGGAATATTTTGCACGGGTATCGGACACAAGACTGATGATGCACATAACTGAAAGGGGATGTGTCGGATGGTTGAAAGACACAGTTGCTCGCGCGTTTGGGGCTAGCAACACGTATTATGAAAAACATGTATCCTCCTTCATTCACTGTCCCCCCCTTCACTCACTCAACCCCACAATTTGCCGGAGGATAACAGGTTTTTCACAAGACTGATGATGGATGAATTTAGGTAGCTGAAATATTGTAAAAGTTGACCTCATAATCTGCCAGACCAGTGTTAAGGATAAATGTTGAGGGAAAAAGCGCTCGTGTGATACCGGCTTAAGGAGACAACTGTAAAATGCGGTACGCCTACTCACCAACAGGTAGGGGTTTGGGGCTGATTGGTGGCTCCCTGACCAATGGGATGGGTGACTGCCTGCTGGGGGAGTCACCATTGGTCAGGTGAGGGGGCGGGGCGTCTCTAGGGGCACCACCACCTCCGCCTCCATCGTCTCCGCCCCGGCCATTGGTCCGCTCGGCGCTGCCCTCTCGCTGTGGGGGTATACACAAGGTCACTCACAGGATAGGCCTAGTTTAGTATAAATCCTTTCAATCTAATCAATATCAATTATTAAGTAATGCGCCATAACATAGCATAAACAAAATATAAACACATTTACAAACAAATAAACATAATTTATACTAATAATAATAATAATAATAATAATAATAATAACAATAACACTAATAATAATAATAATAATAACAATAACACTAATAATAATAATAATAATAATAATAATAACAATAACACTAATAATAATAATAATAATAATAACAAAAACAATACTAACAATAATAACAATAATGGTAACAATAACACTAATAATAATAATAATAATAACAATAACACTAATAATAATAATAATAATAATAACAATAACACTAATAATAATAATAATAATAATAATAACAACAATAACACTAATAATAATAATAATAATAATAATAACAATAATAATAATAATAATAACAATAACACTAATAATAATAATAATAATAATAATAATAATAATAATAATAACAACAATAATAATAATAATAATAATAATAATAATAATAATAATAATAAAATTAATAATAATAATGATGATGAGGCATCCAGTCAAAATCAGGTTTCTCCTAAATTGAAGGTTCGGTTTAGTTCGCCATGGAAAACAAAATATGACACCTGGGTGGGGTAGAAATGTCTTATTATCGCCAAACAAATGAGGTGAAACGTCTTAAAATCTCCAAACTGATGGGAGTGAAACAGAGGGGGTTCCAAAAAGACCCTGCCTCACACCAGATAGCATTAACACAGTACAACCTAAAGTCCTAAAGCAACAAAATATAGCCCTCGAGTTACTATGGTACGCTTTAAGGGGAGATCTCCACTTGAGGGATTTTTTTCTTGACTCCTTTCTCCCTCATGTTTAGCCCCATTGCTCTTCTAATTTTAAGACGTTCGCCCCATTATTTTGACGATTTTAAGAACTTTCGATCCATTTCTGTCAATTTTAAGACCTTTCGTGCCATTTAGGTGTCGATTTTATCCTGGCGAGCGATAGCGAGCCTGTTATTTAAGAGGAACCGGGTTTCAGCCGGGACATTTTTCTACCGAAAAATGTACAAATTTATCTTGAAAGGGGCTCAAGGGGGTGTAATCTTAAGCTTGAAGGATATCTAGAGACCAAACTAAAAACCTCCCCTTAAGGGGGGTGACCTGCATTTTTTATCTCATTTTCTCTCCTTTTCTCTGGCTTGTATCCATTCGGCCCCATTCAGCCTACTGATTTAAGATGTTTATCCTCATCCAAGTGTCGATTTTTTCGATAGAAAAAAGTCTCCGGCGAAGCCGAATTTCTCAATACAATGCTGGCTCGCTATCGCTCGTCAGGAAGAAATCGACACCTGGATGGGGATAAACTTCTTAAAACAGTTGGCTGAATGGGGCCGAATGGATACAAGCCAGAGAAAAGGAGAGAAAGATAAAATAAAGCAGGTGACCCCCCTTAAGGAAAGAGTGTGTCGGTAGAATTGTCACAGCCATGGTCGAGTGTTCCATTCATATTGAGGTTAAACATTTGGCACTACAAAGTAGAAAAGGATAGCAACAAAAAATAGCCCCCCCCCCCCCGCTAAGCAAATATATAGTCAGTTCTTAGAGAGAGAGAGAGTGTGAGTGAGTGAGTTAGAAGGAGTTCCAAGGAATAGTTAGTATCTCAGAGACCTTGTGGTCCATTCCGAGGAGATACTCGAAGTGGAAGGAGAGAGACTGTTTAGTGCACTACACTCATTACAGAGTGTGCAAGATACTATCTACCCTCTCTTTTTTAGGGAAGTTTGTTCCAGGTAGAAGAGATATTATACGTGAAAAACGTTAAAATACGTTAAAAGTATAATGCTGAACATTTTAAATTTTTAGAGAGAGAGAGAGAGAGAGAGTGTGAGAGCGAGAGAGAGCGATAGCGAGTGAGAGAGAGAGAGAGCGATAGCGAGTGAGAGGGAGAGAGAGCGAGAGAGAGAGCGATAGCGAGTGAGAGAGAGAGCTATAGCGAGAGCGAGAGAGAGAGAACGAGAGCGAGAGAGAGAGAGCGAGAGCGAGAGAGAGCGAGAGTGAGAGCGAGAATCCAAGAATATGACGGGTATCAAACTGCCTGATAAGACATGATGATAGTGGCACCGATAATTCGATAAATACATATCATAATCACCGGGACCCTACATTGATATCACCGCTCTCAAGGGCTTTATTATTAAGGGGAGATCGCCACCAGAGGGATTTTTTTTTCTTGACCCCTTTCTCCCTCATGTTTAGCCCCATTGCTTTTGATATTATAAAACGTTCGCCCCGTTAGTTTGGCGATTTTAAGAACTTTCACCCCATTTTAAGACCTTTCGTGCCATTCAGGTGTCGATTTTATCCTGGCGAGCGATAGCGAGCCTGTAGCTTAAGAGGAAACGGCCTTCGGCCGGGAAATTTTTCTACCGAAAAATTTACAAATTAATCTTGAAAGGGACTCAAGGGGGTGTAATTTTAAGCTTGATGGAGGTCTAGGGAACAAACTAAATACCTCCCCTTATCAAACTATAATAGGTGCTTGGTTTTTGGCCTATGTGTTTATTTATTAATGTACTTTTGAATTTCATCGCTTGACCTCCATCAAGCTTTAAAAAAAAACCTACACCCCCGTTCAAAATAAATGTGTACATTTTTCGGTAGAAACATGTCCCGGCCGAAGGCCGTTTCCTTCTTAAATTACAGGCTCGCTATCGCTCGCCAGGAAAAAATCGACACCTAAATGGCAAGAATGGTCTTAAAATTAACAACGAAATGGAGCGAAAGGCGTTAAAATCGCCAAGCAAATGGAACGAACGTCTGAAAATCACAAAACGACTCTGCTACAAACCTGATATAAAGCCACGATTGGGGTAGGCTGCCGATAATTCGATAACTACCCCCCCCCCCCCCCCCCACCCCCATATATATAGACATTGATACCACCACCAATTATAATAGGATTTTATCTTTTCAAGTCCGTCTCGCTATATATGGACGAATTGAGTAGTTTAAGGGGAGGTATTTACTTTGTTCCCTAGACCTCCATCAAGCTTAAAATGACACCCCCTTGAGTCCCTTTCAAGATAAATTTGTACATTTTTCGGCAGACAAATGTCCCGGCCGAAGGCCGGATCCTCTTAAATTACAGGCTCGCTATCGCTCGCCAGGATAAAATCGACACCTGAATTGCACGAAAGGTCTTAATATGGGGTGAAAGTTTCTAAAATCGCTAAACTAATGCGGCAAACGTTTTAGAATATCAAAAGCAATGGGGCTAAACATGAGGGAGAAAGGGGTCAAGAAAAAAATCCCTCAAGTGGAGATCTCCCCTTAAGGGAGCCCACCCCACCTCGTTTTTTTTTTTTTCTCTCTCTCTCTGTCTTTTGGCTTGTATCCATTCGGCCTCATTCAGCCTAATGTTTTAAGACGTTTACCCCCATCCAGGTGTTAATATTTTCCTGGCGAGCGGTAGCGAGCCAGCATACTGTATATATATATTTGTTTTGACAGCAAGCTAAATTTGTACATTTTTCGATAGAAAAATGTCTCCGGCGAAGCCGGATTTCTCCATACAATCGACACCTGGATGGGGATAAACGTCTTAAAACAGTTGGCTGAATGGGGCCGAATGGATACAAACCAGAGAAAAGGAGATAAATAATTGGATAAATAGCTATGATAATCACCTGGACCCTACCTTGATACCACCCGCACTCAAGGGCTTTATTGGTAACAAGTGATACTATCTTGTAAGTCCTTCTGTGCTGGCGACGTCTGCTTAAGGGGAGGTGTTTAGTTTGTTCCCTAGACCTCCATCAAGCTTAAAATTACACCCTCTAGACCCCCTTTCAAGATCAAATTTGTACATTTATCGGTAGAAAAATGTGCCGATTCCCCTTAAATTACAGGCTCGCTATCGCTCGCCAGGAAAAAAACGACACTTAAATGGCACGAATGGTCTTAAAATTGACAGAAATGGGGCGAGGGTTCTTAAAATCGCCAAACTAATGGGGCAAGCGTCTTTAAATCTAACAAGCAATGGGGCTAAACATGAGGGAGAAAGAGGTTGAGAAAAAAATCCTCCAGGTGGAAATTTCCCCTTAAGTCCTTCTGTGCTGGCGACGTCTGCTTAATTACAGGTATATTCTGCTTAATTACAGGTATAGTCTGCTTAATTACAGGTATAGTCTGCTTAATTACAGGTTAATTACAGGTATAGTCTGCTTAATTACAGGTATAGTCTGCTTAATTACAGGTTAATTACAGGTATAGTCTGCTTAATTACAGGTATAGTCTGCTTAATTACAGGTATAGTCTGCTTAATTACAGGTATAGTCTGCTTAATTACAGGTATATTCTGCTTAATTACAGGTATATTCTGCTTAATTACAGGTATAGTCTGCTTAATTACAGGTATAGTCTGCTTAATTACAAGTATAGTCTTCTTAATTACAGGTATAGTCTGCTTAATTACAGGTATAGTCTGCTTAATTACAGGTATATTCTGCTTAATTACAGGTATAGTCTGCTTAATTACAGGTATAGTCTGCTTAATTACAGGTATAGTCTGCTTAATTACAAGTATAGTCTGCTTAATTACAGGTATAGTCTGCTTAATTACAGGTATAGTCTGCTTAATTACAGGTATAGTCTGCTTAATTACAGGTATAGTCTGCTTAATTACAGGTATAGTCTGCTTAATTACAGGTATAGTCTGCTTAATTACAAGTATAGTCTGCTTAATTACAGGTATAGTCTGCTTAATTACAGGTATAGTCTGCTTAATTACAGGTATAGTCTGCTTAATTATACTAGCTATATATTTAGACGATTTGAGCAGCGTTAACCCATACAGTACCGGGGGGACGGCCTTTTCATCTTACTCTGGCAACTATTAGACGATTTTATTCAGCTTAGGAAGGACCTCTAGCCATAATAAGGGATCAAACTTTCTCCATCAAACCTTTTAAGCCTTTCACGCATTTATGACGCAGAGTTTGCCAGATTAGCAATAAGAAATAGAGTTCTCTCACTCTTATAATTACCTCTCCACAATTAGTGTTCTGCCCACAGCTAACTCAAAGACAACTGCAGAGGTTGAAGTAACTAAACTAAAGGTTTCTAAATACCCCTGATGGTAACAAAGGCTTTAAAGTATCCCCAATAGGCTCAACAGTAACTAAACTAAAGGTTTCTAAATACCCCTGATGGTAACAAAGGCTTTAAAGTATCCCCAATAGGCACAACAGTAACTAAACTAAAGGTTTCTAAATACCCCTGATGGTAACAAAGGCTTTAAAGTATCCCTAATAGGCTCAAAAGTAACTAAACTAAAGGTTTCTAAACACCCCTGATGGTAACAAAGGCTTTAAAGTATCCCCAATAGGCTCAAAAGTAACTAAACTATAGGTTTCTAAATACCCCTGATGGTAACAAAGGCTTTAAAGTATCCCCAATAGGCTCAAAATCGCGTCATATGTCGGAGAGGGTTAACTACCACAAATCCTTCCTGGGCTGCATAATATCGTCTAAATATAGCGAGAATAAAATATTAGGCACGTCGCTGGTACTCAAAGGGTTAACAAGGATCTGTGGTAGCAAACAATGGTTAAGGGGAGGTCTCCACTTGAGGGATTTTTTTCTTGACCCCTTTCTCCCTCATGTTTAGCCCCATTGCTTTTGATATTATAAAACGTTTGCCCCATTAGTTTAGCGATTTTAAGAACTTTCACCCCATATTAAGACCTTTCGTGCAATTCAGGTGTCTATTTTATCCTGGCGAGCGATAGCGAGCCTGTAATTTAAGAGGAACCGGCCTTTGGCCGGGACATTTTTCTACCGAAAAATGTACAAATTTATCTTGAAAGGTACTCGAGGGGGTGTAATTTTAAGCTTGATGGAAGTTTAGGAAACACTAAAAACCTCCCCTTAAGGGGAGGTATTTAGTTTGTACCCTAAACCTCCATCAAGCTTAAAAATTACACTCCCTTGACCCCCTTCAAGATAAATTTGTACATTTTTCGGTAGAAAAATGTTCCGGCCGAAGGCCGTTTCCTCTTACATTACAGGCTCGCTATCGCTCGCCAGGAAAAAATCGACGCCTAAATGGTACGAAATGTCTAAAAATTGACAGAAATGGGGCGAAAGTTCTTAAACTAGCCAAACTAATGGGGCAAACGTCTTAAAATCTCAATAGCAGTGGAGTTAAACATGAGGGAGAAAGGGGTTAAGAAAATAATCCCTCAAGTGGAAATCCCCCCCCCCCCCCTTAAGGGGTTAGTGGCTGTTCCTTTGGTCTAATTAAATTAATGTATTAATTATTTGTTAGTTTCATCGCTAGACCTCCATCAAGCTTATACAAAAAACCTACACCCTCTTTCAAGATAAATTTGTACATTTTTCGATAGAAAAATCGGTTTCTCATTAATTACAGGCTCGCTCTCGCTCGCCAGGAACAAAGCGACACCTACATGACAAGAACAGTCTTAATATTGACAGGGAAATGGGGTGAAAGGTCTTAAAATCGCCAAAGTAATGAGCCGAACGTCTTACAATCTGAAAACTAATTGGGATAAACGTGAGAAGAGGATCTAGAAAACACGACCCCTCAACATTCTCTAGTATCTCTCTGTCCAGGGGAGGTCTCCACTTGAGGGATTTTTTTCTTGACCCCTTTGTCCCTCATGTTTAGCCCCATTGCTTTTGAGATTTTAAGACGTTTGCCCCATTAGTTTAGCGATTTTAAGAACTTTCACCCCATATTAAGACCTTTCGTGCCATTCAGGTGTCGATTTTATCCTGGCGAGCCTGTAATTTAAGACGAACCGGCCTTCGGCCGGGACATTTTTCTACCGAAAAATGTACACATTTATCTTGAAAAGGGACTCAAGGGGGTGTAATTTTAAGCTTGATGGAGGTCTAGGGAACAGACTAAATACCTCCCCTTCAAGTCTATCTCTCTAGTATCTCTCTAGTATCTCTCCTTTATCTCTCAAACCACTCGGGGAAAAAGGAACATTACGAGATTTGCACTAGTGATCGGAGTGAAGGTCACCCACCGTACAGTCTGATTTCCGGCTTCGCTACCCCTCGCCTGCCGATAAGGTCAATCAGTGTCAAATCATCGGGTTGTCGAGAGATAAAGACGCCGATTAACCCCTTCGGTACCGGTGACGTCTTTTGTAGTCTATGCTAACTCTATTTAGACGATTTTGTGCAGCTTAAAAAGGATCTGTGGTAGGCAAAAAAGAGTTAAGGGGAGTTTTCCACTTGAGGAACTTTTTTTCTACAGCCCTTTCTCCCTCATGTCTAGCCCCATTGCTTTTGAGATTTTAAGACGTTTGCCCCATTAGTTTGGTGATTTTTAAGAATTTCCGCCCCATTCTGTCAATTTTAAGACCTTTCGTGCCATTTAGGTGTCGATTTTATCCTGGCGAGCGATAGCGAGCCTGTAATTTAAGAGTAATCGGCCTTCGGCCGGGACATTTTTCTACCGAAAAATGTACAAATTTATCTTGAAAGGGGGTCAAGGGGGTGAAATTTTAAGATTGCTGGAGGAGTAGGAAACAAACTCGAAACCTCCCCTTAAAAAGGATCTGTGGTAGGGTTAATGGAGATGGTTCGAAGCCTGGTCATTGCTGGAGGCCCTCTTTGGACTGAAGACAATCGTCTAATGTTAACCAGAATCCAATACAAATACGTTGCCGATAAAGGCGCCCGATAACCCCGCGGTACAGTTAGCCGATAAAGGCGCCCGATAGCCCCGCGGTACAGTTAGTTCATCACGGGAATTGCTGGACTGTTGCGAGTTCCATTTTTGTTTGACAGCAAGCTAAATTTGTACATTTTTCGATAGACAAATGTCTCCGGATTTCTCCATACAATGCCGGAGACGATAATATTCCATTTAAAAAAGACCTCCAGCCATTAATAGACTTTGACCTATCTCACTTAACCCTTTCAACCTTTTTTAATACCACAGATCCTTCTTCAGCTGCAAAAAATCGTCTAAATGTAGCAGGCATAAAATTAGAAAAAACGTCGCTATCGCTCGCCCAGAACAAAACAACAACAACAACAACAACAACAACAACAACAACCCTACTAATTCAACAAACCAAACGTCATCCGCGGTAGTGTTAAGGGGAGGTTTTTAGTTCGTTCCCTAGAATTCCATCAAACTTAAAATTACACCCCCTAGACCCCCTTTCAAGATAAATTTGTACATTTTTCGGTAGAAAAATGTCCCGGCCAAAGGCCGGTTCCTCTTAAATTACAGGCTCGCTATCGCTCGCCCGGATAAAATCGACACCTAAATGGCACGAAAGGTCTTAAAATTGACAGAAATGGGGCAAAAGTTCCTAAAATCACCAAACTAATGGGGCGAACGTCTTAAAATTTCAAAAGCAATGGGGCTAAACATGAGGGAGAAAGGGGTCCTGAAAAAAATGCCTCAAGTAGAAACCTCCCCTTAATAAGCGTTATCAAGGGGAGAGAGAGAGAGAGAGAGAGAGAGAGAGAGGTTAAGTACAATAGATACCGGGAACAACAGCAGGGTACCGTACAAGTCAAGGGGTTAGTATACGTTGTTGTTGTTGTTGTTGTTCCCCAAGCTGCCTGGCCGAACAGCCCCAAGGCCCCGAGCAAGGCCAAGGCCACAACCGAGCGCCCCCACAGAACCCTCCCTGCTTACCACAATAAAGCCTGGGTGACCGAAGCCACTCCATGGCGGGGAGCTGAGGAGGGTGCGGAAACGCCCGGGAAACCAAAGCCCCACCCAGGGCCCTGTGCCCCTCAGCAATTATGAAGAGAAAGTTGAGGGGCAAGGGAAAAATGTGACGCTTTGGCTTCCAATCTTGGTAGATTGGGAGGTCAATCCACGGAAGAGACGCCGTCACTCGAGATCTAGAAAATATATAAGTAAAAGGAACAGTCAGAGTAAGCTATGGGTATGGCAGAGATCGCTCAGTTCTCACTCTGATAGACCAGCCCATCACCACATGACTAGAACCCAATCCTCTCAGCAACAGCTATACGTTTCTTAAGGGGCTAGTGATTGGTTTCTTAAGGGGCTAGTGATTGGTTTCTTAAGGGGCTAGTGATTGGTTTCTTAAGGGGCTAGTGATTGGTTTCTTAAGGGGCTAGTGATTGGTTTCTTAAGGGGCTAGTGATTGGTTTCTTAAGGGGCTCGTGATTGGTTTTTGTTTTTTCCTGTTGGTCTACGAGTTTATTTATTAATATATTTTTGAGTTTCCTCGCTAGACCTCCATCAAGCTTAAATACAAAAAACACCCTCTAGACCCCCTTTCAAGACAAATGTGTACATTTTTCGGTAGACAAATGTCCCGGTACCTTCTAAAATGACAGGCTCGCTATCGCTCGCTAGGAAAAAAATCGACACCTATATGGCACGAAAGGATTTAATAACGGGGAAAATGGGGCGTTATCAAGAGGGAGGTTAAGTAATGGCACGAAAGGTTTCAATAATACCGGATACCAATGGGGCCCCCGTTATCAAGGAGAGGTTAAGTACAAGATACCGTGAACAGGGTAGGCTACAGGTCAAGGGTGTGTAGATTCTTAAGGGGAGGTTTCCACTTGAGGGACTTTTTTTTTCGAACTTCCTTCTCCCTCATGTTTAGCCCCATTGCTTTTGAGGTTTTAAGACGTTCGCCCCATTAGTTTGACGATTGTAATAACTTTCGCCCCATTTCTGTCAATTTTAAGACCTTTCGTGCCATTTAGGTGTCGTTTTTTTCCTGGCGAGCGATAGCGAGCCTGTAACTTAAGAGGAATCGGCCTTTGGCCGGGACATTTTTCTACCGAAAAATGTACATATTTATCTTGAAAGGGGGTCTAGGGGATGTAATTTTAAGCTTGATGGAGGTCTAAGCAACACACTAGAAATCTCCCCTTAAGGGGGTAGTGATTGAGTTTTATTGTATTTGTTTTGTTTTCTGTTGGTCTAAGAGTATATTTATTAATACATTTTTGAGTTTCCTCGCTAGACCTCCATCAAGCTTTTAAAAAAAAACACCCTCTAGACCTCCTTTCAAGATAAATTTGTACATTTTTCGGTAGAAGAATGTCCTAGCCGAAGGTCTAAATATTGACGAAGAAATGGAGCGAAAGGTCTTAAAATCGACTAACTAATGGGGCAAACATCTGAACATCTGAAAACTAATGGGGGCTAAACATGAGGAAGAAAGTGGTCCAGAAAACCGGCCCATGGCCCCTTAAGATCTCTGCACACAATCGTCTAAATATAGCTAGAATAAACAAATAAAATAACACGTCGCTGGTACAGAAGGGGTTATCAAACAGGTAAAAACAACAACAACATGATCACTAATGGGGCTAAACATGAGAAAGAAGGGGGACCAGACAAACGACTCATTTTGTATAGTACCTTATAATGGACAATGGATTCACAACGCAAGGTGCAATCCGTTTTTTTTTTTTTTTTTTTTTTTTTTATTATACAGTATATACATAAATACACCTATTTATTTTTCTCTATAACCTGTCTATAAATATCTCACTCTCTCACTCTCTCTCACACACACACACACCCACACATTTCTCTTTCCCGCCAAATTCTCCCTTCTCTACGCCTGGGCTAAGTCGTCACCCGCCAAATCCCGATGGTTCCCGCGCAAATCCAATAATTCCCGCCCAAACTCTCCCATTCCTTTCCCAAATCCTGTCTTTCCCGCCCAACGTTGCTACTTTACGCCCAATGTTGTTTAAGGGGAGATGAACCGGTTTTCTGGACCCTTTTCTCCCTCATGTTTAGCCCCACTAGTTTCCAGATGTTGAGATGCTTGCCCCATTAGTTAGTCGATTTGGACCTTTCGCCCCATTTCTTCGTCAATATTTAGACCTTGCGTGCTATTTAGGTGTCGATTTTTTCCCTGGCGAACGATAGTGAGCCTTGTAATGTTGGAAGAACGGATTTGTTTTCTACCGAAATATGTACAAAGTAATCTAGAAGGGGGATCTAATGGATGTTTTTTTAAATTTGATGGAGGTTTAGGGAGGAAACTAAAAAAAAAAAAAAAAAAAAATTACATGGAAACATTGCCCAAAAAGTGAACCATATTGCTTTGTACTGGTATATTCTCGCCCAATTGTGTTATAGCCCGGAGGATGTTACTCAAATATCGCCTATAGTCGGTTTAATTTCAATTGGCAGTAAATTGAATTCCTTAGCAATTGATTTCTCGATCACTAACGGGAAAATAAGAAGCTACTATAGTCTATCCGCTGTAAGTAGGCGACAAATAATGACCTCTAACCTCTGTAACTCCAAAACGACTCTATTAATCGAGCTAATATTGCTAACATTTGGGAAGATGTGGACATTTACAGCCAATTTACTCTAGCCCTTTTTGAGTTACAGAGGATAGAGGTTATGATTTATCGCCTACTTACAGCGAATAGACTATAGGCTATATCTGTGCTTCATATTAATGCCAGGTTTTCATTATTAACAACATGTAGCTACAAAATCTGCATAATAGCGGAGTAATCAAGATGAAGACATGGCAATTTACCGTCTGCTGGAAAAATAACTGAGTATATAAAAAAATATACTCGGTTATTTTTCCACCTAATCTTGGATGAGCCCATGTAAACTTTTTGAATGAGCTCAACAAATATCAGTGTCTCATTTCAAGCCACTCACTGCATGACTCGAACTCATAATATATCCCCGTATGTGAAGGCGCCTATTGGGAGGGGTACAATATTACTATACTATTTTCTTGGCGAGTGCTAGCGATCATACAAACACCCAAATGAACTTCCGAATTTAATTAGGGGAGATATCGACTTGAGGGATTTTTTTTTTTCTGGACTCCTTTCTCCCTCATGTTCAGCCCCATTGCTTTTGAGATTTTAGGATGGTCGCCCCATTAGTTTAGCGATTTTAAGAGCATTCGCCCCATTTCTGTCAATTTTAAGACCTTTCCTGCCATTCAGGTGTCGATTTTTTCCTGGCGAGCGATAGCGAGCCTGTAATTTAAGAGGAACCGACCTTCGGCCTAAACATTTTTCTACCAAAAAATGTACAAATTTATCTTGAAAGTGGGTCTAGGGAGTGTAATTTTAAGCTTGATGGAAGTCTAGGGAGGAAACTAAACACCTCCCCTTAAAATTAATTGACAGAATTAACGAGAAGGTTCGACTCAGTTCGGGACGGCTTCGAAAATTGAATGGCACGATTAAAGTGCTAGAGCGTACAGTTGCCTGTGTAAAGCCGGTATCACACGAGCGCTTTTTCCCTAAACATTTATCCTCAACACTGGTCTGGCAGCTATGAAGTAAACATTTAAAACATATCTGTCACCTCAATCGATCTCTATCACCAGTCTAGTTTCCGATACCAGGGCAAAATATTTCAGAAATGTTGCCAGATTTTTGTTTTTTTTTAAATTATCGAATGTTGACTATAAATGCTCTCGTGTGATACCGGCGGAAGTTTTGTTTCTCGTCGTGATCGTCTGTGTCAAAGTAAAATTAGTGTGAATCAATTGACCACTTGCGAGTTTCAGGCTATAAGGAAGTTGGTGCCGTAAACATCGATATTAAACACAAATACAGTCATTATGTAGGTTTCTGATGGATAAATAGTATTTGGAATTTGTTTTTTAGTATTTATAAATGTACTGAAACCGTGCTATAGCTGGTTATTCTGCTAAATATCGATGTCTACAGCTCCAACTTCCTTATAGAATGGAACTCGCAAGCGGTCAATTGCGAGCGGGGTCTCTTTAAATTATCAGTTGACTAATCAGACTAGTGAACCACTGCAAAAGAAACTACACAGTAATTCAATCCTCGCATTATATCTCTATGTATAATATCACGGAAAGGAACAAAACTTATGTGGGCAACTGTACCTGTACAATATAAAATTGTATTCTATACCGGTTATAAATTATATACCGGTATAATTATATATATATACAGTATATATATATATATATATATATATATATATATATATATATATATATATATATATATATTTTTTTTTTTTTTTTTTTTTTTTTTAGACATAGGAATAACTTAATCATTGTATATTACCGGTGCAGTATATTTGATGTTCTTGGCAATTATATACTATTAAAAAAAAAAAAAAAATATATATATATATATATATATATATATATATATATATATATATTAGTTACAATAGTCTACAGATAACTTATTTGTCACTACAGAATTGCATACATTTTCTTACCACAGTTATATATACAGTATATATATATATATACGGTACACAATACAAAAACAAATTTGTTTTAGGAGAGTTAAGATACAATTTCCTAAGTATTTCAGAAACGTCGACTGTGAATACTTTCTGTTGCCAATTACTGGAGATTATAACCCGTCAACTAATTATAACTAAGAGAGAGACACACACTACGATCCTTCATAGTAATCAGCTAAAAAGTTTCTCATTATAATAACAAATATATATACTGTACCGGTATATAGCCCTAATACGACAAACCTACCTGTACACCATCGCAAATTTCACACGAGACGGAAATTCTTGCAAATGCGTTTTTTTCATAATTACAATTTCGCAGGAAAAAAAAAATATATATAGTCTATGTAATAAAATATAACGCCTTTCGGGGGTACTACTCGCTTTTCCTGGACCCCCTTCTCCCTCATGTTTAGCATATTAGTTTTTGAGGTATTAAGACGTTCGTTCCGTTAGTTTGACGATTTTGAGACCTTTCGCCTCATTTTTGTATCAATAGTAAGACCTTTCGTGCCCTTCATGTGTCGAATTTTCCCTGGCGAGCGATAACGAGCCTCTAATTTTAGAAGGAACCGGCCTTGGGCCGGGAAATTTTTCTACCGAAAAATGTACACATTTATATTGAAAGGTGGTCTAGGGGGTGTTTTTCTAAGCTTGATGGAAGTCTAGCGAAGAAATAAAAACATTTATATATAGACCAAAAATCAAGCACTACCTCCTTAACCTCAAGGGACTGGAGTTCTCGAAGACGGGCTCCAGTCCTGCCGTTCTTCATGAATTACAGTGTGCTGGCTTAATAATCCAGAAGGCTTGATAGCCTCTGCAGTCCTATGTTAACTACCCTTCGAGCCTTCTGTACCGGCGCCCCGTTCTTTTCAACTTTATCCCGGCGACTATTAGACGATTATCCCGGCGACTATTAGACGATTATCCTGGCGACTATTAGACGATTATCCTGGCGACTATTAGACGATTATCCTGGCGACTATTAGACGATTATCCTGGCGACTATTAGACGATTATCCCGGCGACTATTAGACGATTATCCTGGCGACTATTAGACGATTATCCCGGCGACTATTAGACGATTATCCTGGCGACTATTAGACGATTATCCTGGCGACTATTAGACGATTATCCTGGCGACTATTAGACGATTATCCTGGCGACTATTTGACGATTATCCCGGCGACTATTAGACGATTTTATTCAGTTTCAAAAGGGCCTCCAGCGATGAATGCTTCCAACTATCTCACTTAAGGGGCGGGTGACCTGTTTTGGTTCTGTCCTTTTCTATCTTTCTCTGCCTTGTATCCATTTGGCCCAATTCAGCCTATTGTTTTAAGACGTTTATCCCCATCCAGGTGTCAATTTTTTACTGGTGAGCGGTAGCGAGCCAGCATATTTTTTATTTTTGTTTGACAGCAGGCTAAATTTGTACATTTTTCGATAGAAAAATGTCTCCGGCGAAGCCGGATTTCTTCATATAATGCTGGCTCGCTATCGCTCGCCAGGAAGAAATCGACACCTAGATGGGGATAAACGTCTTAAAATAGTTGGCTGAATGGGGCCGAATGGATACAAGCCAGAGCAAGAGAG
Source organism: Paralithodes platypus (assembly GCA_032716605.1). Classification (NCBI taxonomy): domain Eukaryota; kingdom Metazoa; phylum Arthropoda; class Malacostraca; order Decapoda; family Lithodidae; genus Paralithodes; species Paralithodes platypus. The sequence goes on along the minus strand of CM064533.1, from coordinate 53,935,702 downwards.
AAAAGGACAGAAATAACAAAAAGCAGGTAACCCCCCTTAAGGGGAGGCACTTGTTTCTTCGGGACCTCCTTCTCCCTCATGTTTAACCCCATTGTTTTTTGAGATTTTAAGACGTTCGGCCCATTAGTTAGGCGATTTGAAGCCTTTTCGCGCCATTTCTTTGTCAATATTAACACGGTTCGTATCATTTAGATACCGATCTTTTCCTGGCGAGCGATAGCGAGCCTGTATTTGTAAGAGGAACCTCGGCTTTCGGCCAGGACATTTTTCTATCGAAAAATGTACAAATTTATACTGAAGGGGGTCTTGAGAGTGTTTTTTAATGTTTGATGAAGGTCTAGGTAGGATACTAAAACAATTATAAAATTATATAAAATGAGGAAATAAATACGCCCGTCCCCCCTTAAGGGGAGATATTTACTGTGTTCCCTAGACCTCCATCAAGCTTAAAATTACACCCCCTTGAGTCCCTTTCAAGATAAATTTGTACATTTTTCGGTAGAAAAATGTCCCGGCCCAAGGCCGGTTCCTCTTAAATTACAGGCTCGCTATCGCTCGCCAGGATAAAATCGACACCTGAATGGCACGAAAGGTCTTAATATGGGGTGAAAGCTCTTAAAATCGCTAAACTAACGGGGCAAACGTTTTATATCAAAAGCAAAGGGGCTAAACATGAGGGAGAGGGGGGGGGGGGGGGTCAAGAAAAACATCCCTTAAGTGGAAATCTCCCCTTAACCCTTTTTGACGACCCCAGATCCTTCTCAAACTGCACAACATCGTCTAGATGTAGCTAGCATACAAATAAAAGACGCGGTACAGAAGGGAAGAGTCTGGCGGGGAATTATAATAGCCTGTTTGCTCACGTCCCTTTTGGAGTAACAGAGGTCAAGGGGAGACTGACCGTTTGTTTGGTCTATTAATTCATTTATTCATGTATTTTTTTTAGCTTCCTCCCTAGACCTCCATCAAGCTTAGAAAAAACACCCCCTAGACCCCCCTTCAAGATAAATTTGTACATTTTTCGGTAGAAACATTTCCCGGCCGAAGGCCAGTTCCTCTTGAAATTGCAGGCTCGCTATCGCTCGCCAGGAAAAAAATCGACACCTAAATGGCACGAAAGGTCTTAAAATTGACAACGAAATGAGGCGAAAGGTGTTAAAATCGCCAAACTAATGGGCCGAACGTCTTATAATCTCAAAACTAGTGGGGCTAAACATTAGGGAGAAGGGGGTCCAGAAAAACGGTCAGCCTCCCCTTAAGGGAAGATTTTCACTTAAGGGATTTGATATTTTGTTTAATCTCCTTTTCCCTCATGCTTAGCCCCATTAGTTTTGAAATGTTAAGACGTTTGCCCCGTTAGTTTGGCGATTTGAAGACTTTCGCCCAATTTATGTCAATTTGAAGACCTTTCGTGCCATTTAGGTGTTGAATTTATCCTGGCGAGCGGTAGCGAGCCTGTAATTAAGGAGGAACCGGCTTTCTCTCTCCCTCCACCCTTGGATCGGTATCGGGATAAGCCAGCAGTCTAACTCTCTGATCCACCATAGCTGCTGTTGCTGCCGCCGCCGCCGCCGCGCCGTAGCCGTTCCTCCGCCGCTACGGTACTCTCCCCGCTCTCACTCACTCACTCACTCACTTCCCCTCTCACGTTCGCCCCATTAGTTTGGCGATTTTAAGATATTTCGCCCCATTTCTTTGTCAATTTTAAGACCTTTCGCCCCATTTCTGTCAAATTTAAGATCTTTCGTGCTATTTAGGTGTCGATTTTTTCCTGGCGAGCGATAGCGAGCCTGTAATTTAAGAGGAATCGGCTTTCGGCCGGGACATTTTTTACCGAAAAATGTACAAATTTATCTTGTAAGAGGATTTTAGGGGGTGTAATTTTAAGTGAACGAAATTATACACCCCATCATTTTTCCCCTACCCCCCCCCCCCCCAAAACAGCCCTCCGCCCTTGGATCGGTATCGGGATAAGCCACCAGTCTAACTCTCTGATCCACCATAGCTGCTGTTGCTGCCGCCGCCGCGCCGTAGCCGTTCCTCCGCCGCTACTCTCCCCGCTACCTCACTCACTCACTCACTCCCCCTCTCACGTTCGCCCCATTAGTTTAGCGATTTCAAGATATTTCGCGTTTTGACGTTTCTATCCTTTTTGGGAAGAGTCCACCAGGAAATAGGTGGGGATATTTACAGCCAGTTCGCTCTAGCCCCTTTTGAGTTACAGAGAGGTCAGGGAACAAGAGTATTGTCAAGTTCGTTGGCACTACCTGTATCAACATACTTTCATATGGGTATTTAGTATCAACGTGTTAAGGGGAGGTTTTTAGGGAGTTTCCTAGACTTCCATCAAGCTTGAAATTACACCCCCTTGACCCCCTTTCAAATTAAATTTGTACATTTTTCGATAGAAAAATGGCCCCGGTTCCTCTTAAATTACAGGCTCGCTATCGCTCGCCAGGAAAAAATCGACACCTAAATGACACGAAAGGTCTTAAAAGTGAAATAAATGGGGCGACAGTTCTTAAAATCGCCAAACTAATGGGGCGAACATCTTAAAATCTCCAAAGCAATGGGGCTAAACATGAGGGAGAAAGGGGTAAAGAAAAAAATCCCTCAAGTGGAAATCTCCCCCTTAACCCCTTCAGCACGATAATGCCTTTTTGCCGCTAACTCTGGCTGAAACTAGAACGATTTTATGCAGCTTAAGAAACACCCCTTTGAGTCGTAGAGATATATTGTGAGCTTAACCCTCTCCTACATAAGACGTGATTTTGAGCCTATTGGGGATACTTTAAAGCCTTTGTTACCATCAGGGGTATTTAGAAACCTTTAGTTTAGTTACTTCAACCTCTGCAGTTGTCTTTGAGTTAGCTGTGGGCAGAAAACTAATTTTGGAGGTAATTATAAGAGTGAGAAAACTCGATCTCTTATTGCTAATCTGGCAACCTCTGCGTCATAAATGCGTGAAAGGGTTAAAAACGGTTCCGATCGTTTTCGTGTGTTAGTTTGAACATGTAAACGATTGAGACACTTATTAGGCTATGTATATCATCGATATTTAGCAGAATTACCAGCTAAAATACGGTCGTAGTACAGTCGCGCTAATAAGTCTTGTCCTAGCTGTCATTACGTTTGGCTTGCTCTGTGCTGTATTAATGTCTGTCAGGTGTTGAATAGGGTGGGTAAGTTTAGGAACATGTTTGTATATTTCACTCGATATGAAGAAATGCAGCTTAAGATATGGCTGATACCAATTATGGATCAAAAGATACTTGGTGCCGAGACATGACTTATTAGCGCCGACTGTACCTTCATAAATACAAACAACTCGATTCAACACACCTTTTATCAATCCGAAACGCACATCATTACTGTATTTCTGTTTGAATATCGATGTGTACGGCTCCAACTTCCTCGCAAGTGGTCAAATTTGAACCCGCCATGATGACCCAAATGGTCCACAAATACAGCGTTCTTCCGTGTATCTATACCGACACGATTGAAAACTTATTAGGTGTAGGCCTATATTCGTTGTTGCAGTTAACCCTATTAGGTGCAGGGCGGGCCAATGTCGATCCTCCCTGATTTACTCCATTAGCTTGGAGATTTTAAGACGTTTCACCTCATTAGTTTGGCGATTATAAGATGCTTTAACCCAATAAGGTGTCGATTATTTCTGGGCGAGCGACAGCGAGCCTGCAATTTGGGAGAAACCGGCCTATTGGCCGGGACATTTTTCTACCGAAAAATGTACATATTGAGCTTGAAGGGGGTCTGGGGGTCGTTTTTTAGTTTGAAGGGGGTCTGGGGATCGTTTTTTAGTTTGAAGGGGGTCTGGGGATCGTTTTTTAGTTTGAAGGGGGTCTGGGGGTCGTTTTTTAGTTTGAAGGGGGTTTGGAGAGGCGTATTTCTAAGTCTCGGGGTGAACTAAAAACACATTGTTAAAAAATGGCTAAAACAAATAAAACCCTCCATAAACAAATAAAACCCTCCATAAACAAATAAAACCCTCCATAAACAAATAAAACCCTCCATAAACAAATAAAACCCTCCATAAACAAATAAAACCCTCCATAAACAAATAAAACCCTCCATAAACAAATAAAACCCTCCATAAACAAATAAAACCCTCCATAAACATAATAAAACCCTCCATAATAATTAAACCAAATACCATAATAACCCCCCCGAGACGTGGCACCAGCTAGTGTTAAGAGGGGGTATCTGTGGTTATTGTTTGGTCTAATTATTAGTTTACCTCGCTAGACCTCCATCAAGCTTAAAAAAAAATACCCCATAGACCCCCCTTCAATATAAATGTGTACATTTTTCGGTTCCTCCTAGAATTACAGGCTCGCTATCACTCGCCAGGAGAAAAAAATCGACACCTTAATGGGACGAAAGGTCCTATATTGGAAAAAAAATGGGGTGAAAGGTCATTTAGTCGCCAAACTAATGGAACGAACGTCTTACAATGTCAAAGCTAATGGGGCTAAACACGAGGGAGACAAAAAGCATCTACGGTACCTGCCCCGTAAGCGCTCATTCTAACAGTGTCGCTAGTGATCGCCAGTTTATCGGTAGGATCAACTTAGGGGGGGGGGGTCACCTGTTTTTTTTTTCTCTGTTTCTCCTTTTCTCTCTTGCTCTGGCTTGTATCCATTCGGCCCCATTCAGCCAACTGTTTTAAGACGTTTATCCCCATCCAGGTGTCAAAATCTTCCTGGCGAGCGATAGCGAGCCAGCATTGAATAGAGAAATCCGGCTTCGCCAGAGAAACTTTTCGATCGAAAAATGTACAAATTTAGCCTGCTGTCAAAACAAAAATATATATATGCTGGCTCGCTACCGCTCACCAGAAAAATATTGACACCTGGATGGGGGTCAACGCCTTAAAACAGTAGGGTGAATGGGGCCGAATGGATACAAGCCAGAGAAAGAGAGAAAAGGAGACAAAAAAAAAAGGCAGGTGACCCCCCCTTAACTAAGAGTGTACCGGTATACGCTAACGATCGCCAGGTTATCGGTAGGATCAACCCGTTCCGTCACACGCACGCATTATTCCCACCCGTCACACGCATTATTCGCACCCGTCACACGCATTATTCGCACCCGTCACACGCATTATTCGCACCCGTCACACGCATTATTCGCACCCGTCACACGCACCGTAAATGGACTCCCGCGAGCACTTTTCCGCGAACGTATGTCGGCGTTCCTGGTGTTGGGGTCTGCAGGCTTCGAAGCTGCTGCATAATAAATCGTAGGCTTGTGCAACATTCTTTTTAACTGTCTTCGTGGGTGCAATGCATAAGTGTGTTGATTTTCGGTGTGAGCGTCCTGGGTTCGAATCACCCGGACTGCCACATGTGTTTGTTCATTTCATTAAGGGGAGATTTCCACTTGAGGGAGTTTTTTCTTGACTCCTTTCTCCCTCACGTTTAGCCCCATTGCTTTTCTAATTTTAAGACGTTCGCCCCATTATTTTGATGATTTTAAGAACTTTCAAACCATTTCTGTCAATTTTAAGACCTTTCGTGCAATTTAGGTGTAGATTTTATCCTGGCGAGCGATAGCGAGCCTGTAATTTAAGAGGAATCGGCTTTCAGCCGGGACATTTTTCTACCGAAAAATGTACAAATTCATCTTGAAAGGGGCTCAAGGGGGTGTAATCTTAAGCTTGATGGATATCTAGGGACCAAACTAAAAACCTCACCTTAAGCGAGTTTAGGAGTCAAGTTGGTTAACCGGTGGAGAGAATGTAGTAATTAACCGCCACTGTACCGGCGACGTCTGTTACATAATAATATTATTTAAACGATTTTGCCTAGTTTAAGAAAGATGTGAGGTGGTCAAAAGGGTTAAGGGGAGATTTCCACTTGAGGGATTTTTTTTCTGGACCCGTTTCTCCCTCGTGTTTAGCCCCATTGCTTTTGAGATATTAAGACCTTCGCCCTCGTAGTTTGGATATTTTAAGACATTTTGCCCCATTTCTGTCAATCTTAAGACCTTTCGTGCCGTTAAGGTGTCGATTTTTCCCTGGCGAGCGATAGCGAGCCTGTAATTTAAGAGCAACCGGCCTCTGGCCGGGACATTTTTCTACCGACAAATGTACACATTTATCGTGAAAGGGGGTCTAGGGGGTGTAATTTTAAGCTTGATGAAAAAGTAGGGAACAAACTAAATACCTCCCCCTTAATGGATATATATATGTCTGTAGGCTCTAGCCTTTCTTCTCATATGGATTACGGTGACGTGCTTTTAACCCCTTGGAGCTCTGCCGCGTTTTAGCAGTTTATTTTGGCTATCATTAGACGGTGTTATGCAGCTTAGGAAGGAGCTGTGGGCATTAAGACGGTACATACTGTCTCGATCAACCCTCTGCCTGCCATATGCCGTTAGTAATCTGAATAAAATCGTCTAATAGTAGCCAGAAAACAGAGCAGAAACGCGGATTGGAGCTTGAAAGGGTTAATTATATTTAAGAGGGATCCGTGGTGTAGTAGAAAGGGTTACGTGAGTTAGCCCGTAGCTTTGTTCATTGTTATAGGCCCTTATTAAGAGGAGGCATTTAGTTTGTTCCCTAGACCTCCATCAAGCTTAAAATTACACCCCCTTGAGTCCCTTTCAAGATAAATTTGTACATGTTTCGGTAGAAAAATGTCCCGGCCGAAGGCCGGTTCCTCTTAAATTACAGGCTCGCTATCGCTCGCCAGGATAAAATCGACACCTGAATTGCACGAAAGGTCTTAATATGGGGTGAAAGTTCTTAAAATCGCTAAACTAATGGGGCAAACTTCTTAAAATCTCAAAAGTAATGGGGGCTAAACATGAGGGAGAAAGGGGTCAGGGGAAAAAAATCCCTCAAGTGGAGATCTCCCCTTAATTGAGTTTAGGAGTCAAGTCGGTTGGTGGTGGAGGTCACATAATACTAAATAATACTTCATCAAATCATCTACATGGAGGTGAAATCATCTACATGGAGCTGAAATCATCTACATGGAGCTGAAATCATCTACATGGAGCTGAAATCATCTACATGGAGGTGAAATCATCTACATGGAGGTGAAATCATCTACATGGAGGTGAAATCATCTACATGGAGCTGAAATCATCTACATGGAGCTGAAATCATCTACATGGAGGTGAAATCATCTACATGGAGGTGAAATCATCTACATGGAGCTGAAATCATCTACATGGAGCTGAAATCATCTACATGGAGCTGAAATCATCTACATGGAGGTGAAATCATCTACATGGAGGTGAAATCATCTACATGGAGGTGAAATCATCTACATGGAGCTGAAATCATCTACATGGAGCTGAAATCATCTACATGGAGGTGAAATCATCTACATGGAGGTGAAATCATCTACATGGAGCTGAAATCATCTACATGGAGCTGAAATCATCTACATGGAGCTGAAATCATCTACATGGAGGTGAAATCATCTACATGGAGGCTGAAATCATCTACATGGAGCTGAAATCATCTACATGGAGCTGAAATCATCTACATGGAGGTGAAATCATCTACATGGAGGTGAAATCATCTACATGGAGCTGAAATCATCTACATGGAGCTGAAATCATCTACATGGAGCTGAAATCATCTACATGGAGGTGAAATCATCTACATGGAGCTGAAATCATCTACATGGAGCTGAAATCATCTACATGGAGGTGAAATCATCTACATGGAGCTGAAATCATCTACATGGAGGTGAAATCATCTACATGGAGGTGAAATCATCTACATGGAGCTGAAATCATCTACATGGAGGTGAAATCATCTACATGGAGCTGAAATCATCTACATGGAGCTGAAATCATCTACATGGAGCTGAAATCATCTACATGGAGCTGAAATCATCTACATGGAGGTGAAATCATCTACATGGAGGTGAAATCATCTACATGGAGCTGAAATCATCTACATGGAGCTGAAATCATCTACATGGAGGTGAAATCATCTACATGGAGCTGAAATCATCTACATGGAGCTGAAATCATCTACATGGAGCTGAAATCATCTACATGGAGGTGAAATCATCTACATGGAGGTGAAATCATCTACATGGAGCTGAAATCATCTACATGGAGGTGAAATCATCTACATGGAGGTGAAATCATCTACATGGAGCTGAAATCATCTACATGGAGGTGAAACCAAACTAATGAAACGTCACCGGTACAGAATGGTGATAGCCCCATACCTTTGTCATACCCAATTGCCGACCACTTGCGAGTTTCGTTCTATAAGGAAGTTGGAGTTGTAGATAGCGATATTTATCAGAATTACCTGTTCAAATACGGTCTTATAAACACATACAACCCCAATTCAGGATACTTTTTATTGTATTAACCCTTTGAAGCTCCGACGCGTTTTAGCAGTTTATTTTGGCTATCATTGGACGATTTGATGCAGCTTAGGAAGGATCTGTGGGTATTAAAAGGGTAAAAATACTATCTCAATCAACCCTTTGACTTCCACATACCGTTACTAATCTGAATAAAATCGTCTAATAGTAGCCAGAAACAGAACAGAAACGCGTATTGGAGCTTGAAAGGGTTAAGATCGATGTTTACGGCTCCAACTTCCTTATAGAACGAAAGTCGGCTAGTGCTTTCTGCTGACACTATACTCCGTTAAAGTGAATCCCTTAGCATCTAATTCCTCGGCACTTAACCCTCTCCGACATATGACGCGATTTTGAGCCTATTAGGGATACTTTAAAGCCGTTGTTACCATCAGGGGTATTTAGAAACCTTTAGTTTAGTTACTTCAACCTCTGCAGTTGTCTTTGAGTTAGCTGTGGGCAGAAAACTAATTTTGGAGAGGTAATTATAAGAGTGAGAGAACTCTAATAGTCTTTCTTATTGCTAATCTGGCAACCTCTGCGTCATACGAGTCTGAAAGGGTTAATACCCACAGATCCTTCCTAAGCTGCATAAAACCGTCTAATGATAGCCAAAATAAACTGCTAAAACGCATCAGAGCTTGAAGGGGTTAAGGCCAAGTGTATGCGTTGTGTAATTACAGCACCGTATTTCACTACAAAATCTTCAAAATGTCTGAGAAAACTTGATGGGAATTTTATGAAACTACTATGTCTCTGCGTCATATTAAGGGGAGGTTTTTAGTTAGTTCCCTAGACCTCCATCAAGCTTAATATTACAGCCCCTAGATCCCCTTTCAAGATAAATTTGTACATTTTTCGGTAGAAAAATTTCCCGGCCAAAGGCCGGTTCCTCTTAAATTACAGGCTCGCTATCGCTCGCCAGGAAAAAATTGAGACCTAAATGGCACGAAAAGTCTTAAAATTGACAGAAATGGAGTGAAAGTTCTTGAAATCGCCAAACTAATGGGCCGAACGTCTTAAAATATCAAAAGCAATGGGGCTAACCATGAGGGAGAAAGGGGTCAAGAAAAAAATCCCTCAAGTGGAAATCTCCCCTTAAGGCCAATTGTATATATTTCGCACCATATTTCACTACACAATCTTGAAAATAACTGACAAATATGAAACTACTATATCTCTGCGTCATATTACGGCCAAGGGTATATATTCCGCACCGCATTTCACTACAACAACTTCAAAATGTCGGAGAAAATTTGATGGGAATTTAGCATTTTACCGTCAGTGTGTGGGTCCTGGGTTACGGTACCGTACTGGTTGAAAGACTCTACGGCAACTATCTCGCTTAAGGCGGGTGACCGGTTTTTGTTCTGTCCTTTTCTATCTTTCTCTGGCTTGTATCCATTTGGCCCCATTCAGCCTACTGTTTTAAGACGTTTACCCCCATCCAGGTGTCAATATTATCCTGGCGAGTGGTAGCGAGCCAGCATATATATATATATATTTTTGTTTTGACAGCAAGCTAAATTTGTACATTTTTCGATAGAAACATGTCTTCGGCGAAGCCGGATTTCTCCATACAATCGCTATCGCTCGCTATGTTGCACAGGAAGAAATCGACAATATGGGGAACGTCTCTTAAAACAGTTGAATGGGGCCGAATACAAGCCAGGAAAGAGAGAAAAGGGAGAAAGAAAAAAAAAATCTCTCCAGGTGAAATCTCCCCTTAAGGCACCGATTTGCCCTTTTCCTTCTCTACCACTTGTTTTCTTCTTAAGGGGAGATTTCCACTTGAGGGACTTTTTTCTAGACCCCTTTCTCCCTCATGTCTAGCCCCATTGCTTTTGAGATTTTAAGACGTTCGCCGCATTAGTTTGGCGATTTTAAGAATGTATGCCCCATTTTGTCAACTTTAAGATCTTTCGTGCCATTTAGATGTCGATTTTATCCTGGCGAGCGATAGCGAGCCTGTAATTTAAGAGTAATCGGCCTTCGGCCGCGACATTTTTCTACCGAAAAATTTACAAATTTATCTTGAAAGGGGGTGACATTTTTAGATTGCTGGAGGAGTAGGAAACAAACTAGAAACATCCCCTTAAACTGCACAAAATCGTCTAAATATAACCTACGTTGTTCGGTATCCATCACACATCTCGGCCACCGGTATCATTGCATTAGTATTGGGAGGTGGGTCGTTTTTCTGAACCCCTTTCTCCCTCGTGTTTAGCCCCATTAGTTTTCAAAAATTAGGAGGTTCGGCGCATTTAATTTGGCGATTTTAGCACCTTTCGCCAATTTCGTTGTCAATTTTAACTAAGACCTTTCGTGCCATTTAGGTGTCGATTTTTGTTGTTCTTCTGGTATCATATTGAAGACGTACGGTCGCGCTAATAAGTCATGTCCCAGCTGTCATGACGTTTAGCTCGCTCTGTGCTGTATTAATGTCTGTCAGATGTTGAATAGGGTGGGTAAGTCAGATAGGAACATGTTAGTATATTTCACTCATTACTAAGGAACTCTTTACCCAAGGCCTTAATCTTGGGATCTGTTGGAAAGTGTGTACATGCTTAGATGAAAAGTGAAATAATGAAGCTTAGATGTTGCCGATACCAATTATTGATCAAAACATACTTGGTGCCGAGACATGACTTATTAGCGCGACTGTACATGACTTATTAGCGCGACTGTACATGACTTATTAGCGCGACTGTACATGACTTATTAGCGCGACTGTACATGACTTATTAGCGCGACTGTACATGGCTTATTAGCTTTATTCCGGCTATAATTTAATTAGACGATTTTATACAGCTTCAAAAGAGCCTCCAGCAAACTAACAGGCTACGACACTATCTCCGTAATTAACCCTTTGTAATACCACAGATCCACCCCCTTAACACTAGCTGGTGCAACGTCTCGGGGGTTATTATGGTGTTGGGTTTAATTAGTATGGAGGGTTTTATTTGGTTTTAGCCATTTTCGAACAATGTGTTCTTAGTTTACCCTGAGACTTGGACAAACGCCTCTCCAAACCCCCTTCAAACTTAAAAAAACGTCCCCCAGACCCCCTTCAAGCTAAATATGTAAATTTTTCGGTAGAAAAATGTCCCGGCCAAAGGCCGATTTCTCCCAAATTGCAGGCTCGCTATCGCTCGCCCAGGGAAAAATCGACACCTCATTGAGTTGAAGCACCTCATAATCGCCAAACGAATGAGGTGAAACGTCTTTAAATCTCCAAGCTAATGGAGTAAAACAGGGAGGCACCAAATTGGCCCGCCCTGCACCTAATAGGGTTCAGAAGGATTAGTTAGTGTTAGTATAAAGGGTTAAGTAAAATAGTTCGAACCCTCTTAACCCTTTCACGCACATATGACGCAGAGGTTGCCAGATTAGCAATAAGAAATCGAGTTCTCTCACTCTTATGATTACCTCTCCAATATTTGTTTTCTGCCCACAGCTAACTCAAAGACAACTGCAGAGGTTGAAGTACCGGTAACTAAACTAAAGGTTTCTAAATACCCCTGATGGTAACAAAGGCTTTAAAGTATCCCCAATAGGCTCAACACAGCTAACTCAAAGACAACTGCAGAGGTTGGAAGTAACTAAACTAAAGGTTTCTAAATACCCCTGATGGTAACAGACTTTAAAGTATCCCCAATAGGCTCAACACAGCTAACTCAAAGACAACTGCAGAGGTTGAAGTAACTAAACTAAAGGTTTCTAAATACCCCTGATGGTAACAGACTTTAAAGTATCCCCAATAGGCTTAACACAGCTAACTCAAAGACAACTGCAGAGGTTGGAAGTAACTAAACTAAAGGTTTCTAAATACCCCTGATGGTAACAGACTTTAAAGTATCCCCAATAGGCTCAAAATCGCGTCATATGTCGGAGAGGGTTAATTGCTGGAGGCCCTTTTGAAACTGAATATAATCGTCTACTAAGCAATAATGTCTTGATTACAAGTTAGTTAAAATGACGTTGCCGGTACTGAAGGGGTTGGTTTCGTAAAACTAAAAGGTTAAGGGGAGATTTCCACTTGAGGGATTTTTTTCTGGACCCCTTTCTCCCTCATGTTTAGCCCCATTGATTTTGAGATTTTAAGACCTTCGCCCTAGTAGTTTGGATATTTTAAGACATTTTTGCCCCATTTCTGTCAATTTTAAGACCTTTCGTGCCGTTAAGGTGTCGATTTTTTCCTGGCGAGCGAAAGCGAGCCTGTAATTTAAGAGCAACCGGCCGGAGGCCGGGAAATTTTTCTACCGAAAAATTTACAAATTTATCTTGACAGGGGGTCTAGGGGGTGTAATTTTAAGCTTGATGGAGGTCTAGGGAACAAACTAAATACCTCCCCTTAAGCAAGTACAGGTTAATCACCGCAAGAGAGAGGTACAGTCGGTAGCCTACCCCGCGACAGTGGTGGCGGTGAGAGAGAGAGAGTGTGAGTGAGTGAGCGGAGGGAGAGAGAGAGTGAGTGAGAGCGGGGAGAGTAGCGGCGGACGAACGGCTACGGCGCGCTATGGTGGATCAGAGAGTTAGACTGGTGGCTTATCCCGATACCAATCCAAGGGGGGAGGGCTGGGTTTTTTTTTTTTGGGGGGGTAGGGGAAAAATGATGGGGTGTATAATTTCGGTCACTTAAAATTACACCCCCTAAAACCCTCTTTACAAGATAAATTTGTAAATATTTCGGTAAAAAATGTCCCGACCGAAAGCCGATTCCTCTTAAATTACAGGCTCGCTATCGCTCGCCAGGAAAAAAATCAACACCTAAATAGCACGAAAGATTTTAAATTTGACAGAAATGGGGCGAAAGGTCTTAAAATTGACAAAGAAATGGGGCGAAATATCTTAAAATCGCCAAACTAATGGGGCGAACGTGAGAGGGGGAGGGAGTGAGTGAGTAAGAGCGGGGAGAGTACCGTAGCGGCGGAGGAATGGCTAAGGCGCGGCGGCGGCAGCAACAGCAGCTATGGTGGATCAGAGAGTTAGACTGCTGGCTTATCCCGATACCGATCCAAGGGTGAGGGAGGGAGAGAGAGAGGGGGGGGGGGATAGAAGAGAGAGAGGGGGGGGGGGATAGAAGAGAGAGAGAGAGAGTTGGGGGGTATAGTTACGGAGGTAGGGGCATATTAAGGGGAGGTTTTTAGTTTGTTCCCTAAACCTCCATCAAGATTAAAATACCCCCCCCTAAACCCCCCTAACAAGATAAATGTGTACATTTTTCGGTAGAAAAATGTCCCGGCCGAAGGCCGATTCCTCTTAAATGACAGGCTCGCTATCGCTCGCCAGGTAAAAATCGACACCTAAATAGCACGAAAGATCTTAAATTTGACAGAAATGGGGCGAAAGGTCTTAAATGGGGGGTAGGGGAAAAATTATGGGTTATATAATTTTATAGAGAGTTCGTTTACTTAGGGGAAGGTTTTTAGTTTGTTCCCTAGACCTCCATCAAGCTTAAAATAGCACCCCCTTACAAGATAAAGGGTGTACACCTCCTAAATTATGACGCAAACATTTCTAAACGCATTTTTTAACCCTTTGAAGATTATGAGGTATTTTCACGGTTTATATATCTGGCTACCTTTGGCCGATTATATACAGCTTAGGAAGGAGCTGTGGGCATTACAAGGGTAAAGACTATCTCAATTAACCCTCGGACTGCCATCTACCCTTTCCTCATCTGAATAAAATCGCTTAATAGTAGCCAGAAATCGGAAAAATAAATGAGCATTTTATATCTGGTGTGTGTGTGTGTGTGTGGGGGGGGGGGGCTCTCTCTCTCTCTAGACCTCCAATCAAGCTTAAACACACACACACACACACACACACACAACCCCAAGACTCCCCTTTGATATATATATTTGTACATTTTTCGGTAAAATGATGTCCCCCCTCCTAAATCACAGGCTCACAAGAAAAAGGGGCGACACCTAAATTGCTGCACGAAAGGTCTTAATATTGGCAAATCAATGGGTTGAAAAGTCTTATAATCGCCAAACCAGTGGTACAAACTTCTTCTAATATCAAAACTAATGGGGCTAAGCATGAGGGAGATGGAAACTCCCCTTAAATACCTCCTAGTGATAAACACAAGATGGTGAACGCTAACTAGTGATGCCAAGTATTAGGGTCAAGTAGTTTGTCAAAATAGTTCACCGGTGAATCATAATGATGCCTGCATATTTATTTGTCTTCTCAGCAACTAATGACCATAGCTGTTCATTATTGGAGATTGAATTCCTAACGCTAGACGATTTTCCTGAGATTAGGCATGACATTTCCTTATAGTCCGCAATAGTAATGACACACATATATATGAACAAACTAATACATTACCGCCGCACTAATTTGCCTAATTATGATACTTTACCGCCGCACTAATTTGCCTAATTATGATACTTTACCGCCGCACTAATTTGCCTAATTATGATACTTTACCGCCGCACTAATTTTTCTAATTATGATACTTTACCGCCGCACTAATTTGCCTAATTATGATACTTTACCGCCACACTAATTTGCCTAATTATGATACTTTACGGCCGCACTAATTTGCCTAATTATGATACTTTACCGCCGCACTAATTTGCCTAATTATGATACTTTCTAATCGATATAATTGTCCGTTTGATAAATTAAGGGGAGGTATTTAGTTTGTTCCCTAGACCTCCATCAAGCTTAAAATTGCACCCCCTTGAGTCCCTTTCAAGATAAATGTGTACATTTTTCGGTAGAAAAATGTCCCGGCCAAAGGCCGGTTCCTCTTAAATTACAGGCTCGCTATCGCTCGCCAGGATAAAATTGACACCTGAATGGCACGAAAGGTCTTAATATGGGATGAAAGTTCTTAAAATCGCTAAACTAATGGGGCAAACGTCTTAAAATCTCAAAAGCAATGGGGCTAAACATGAGAGAGAAAGGGGTCAAGAAAAAAATCCCTCAAGTGAAGACCTCCCCTTAAGACCACTAATTCCAACCAAGCCTAATCTTCCTAGGGGCAGTTTGTAGACGGAAGATAAATATTTTGCTTATTCACAAAAGTTCGGGTACTTTTAATTATTCTGTTCTGATTAATGCAATGACGGTAGCATTATACTCTATATATATATATTTGTGTAATGAGGGAGACAAAAGGCATAACTACCTGCAGCGAGTGCCTCCCCCAGATTTCAAAGAGTGACAGGGCCGAAATCAAGGGACGTTCGAGTTACAATGCCTGGACACACGGAGTTTGAAGCAACTTAAGTCATAGGAAGAGGGAAAGACTGATTCTGGGAGAGAATTATATGGGTATTCCGAATTAGATCGGCACAAGCCAGCCCTCTGTGAAAAAGAAACAAAAACAAATAAAAATAATATAATACAACACAAAATTCACAGATTGGAACAGCCTAAATGTTTAGGCTGGCAAACGAGATTTGTCATATCCAATCTCAAAACTAAATATGTTGTTCTCAACCATTATCATTATATATATATACCGGTATATATATATATATATATATATATATATACAGATATATATATATATATATATATATATACGGTATATATATATATATATATATATATATATATATATATATATATATATATATATATATATATATATATATATAAAGTAATAAATATTCGCCAACGTACCCATTATGCCTCATTAGGTGATTAAATGGTTAAGGGGCGGTATTTAGTTGTTAAGGGGCGGTATTTAGTTGTTAAGGGGCGGTATTTAGTTGTTAAGGGGCGGTATTTAGTTGTTAAGGGGCGGTATTTAGTTGTTCCCTACGTTTTCATCAAGCTTAAAATTACACCCCCTAGACCCCCTTTCAAGAAAAATTTGTACATTTTTCGGTAGAAAAATGTCCCGGCCGGAGTTGCTCTTAAATTACAGGCTCGCTATCGCTCGCCAGGAAAAAATCGACACCTTAATGGCACAAAAGGCCTTAAAATTGACAGAAATGGGGCAAAATGTCTTAAAATTGCCAAACTACTAGGGCGAACGTCTTAAAATCTCAAAAGCAAATGGGGCAAAAGGGGATCTAGGGGGTGTAATTTTAAGCTTGATGAAAACGTAGGGAACAAAACAAATACCTCCCCTTAAAACGGTTCAATTTGATGCACATTATACCGGTATCACTTTTACATTCAACTGGGTCTAGAAACAACATTGCCGCGGTTTGCCAGCCTAACCCATCATTCTGACCCCGTGACACTACATCGACTATTATAGCAGCATCAGGGGTGTCAAACCGGTGCAATAGGAGATGGAATACAAGCATATGTACACGACACGGCTTTGTGTTGGCCCCTCTACCACCTCCAAAGATACATCTTAATAAATAAAGGTCAATGTTTGTCTCTTTGTCAGTTACCCGACTACCCGACCTTTGTTACTAAACTCCTACCCACAGTTTTGGTTCCAGGTGGGAGTGTGGGGCACCGTTGGAAAGCCCAGGCTTTGGAGATGGTTTTAGGCGACTTTAGTGGAAATCAGAGACACTTTTGTTTAATAAAATGTTCGGCAGAACTTATGTAGTATACGGGAGCGAAAAAAATGCGAAAAAAAAATGGCCGTTTGGGGCAGAAGGAGGCCTCCGATCGAAAAGGTGTATGGAACGAAAGTTGTTCGCAGCCCCCCAGAATGGGGGTACGGATGAGGTCAGATCCAAAATCGGAGGTCATTTAGCGGCCGAAATCGAGGTCGCCGTTTAATGAGGCACAGGGAGGTCGAGGCCGGTGATTATGGTAGTAGTAGTATTGTGATGATTGTGGTAGTAGTGATTGATGATGGTGATTGTGGTAGTAGTGATTGATGATTATGGTGATTACCCGGGCAACGCCGGGTACCCCTGCTAGTGATATATGAACCACAATCTTATCTTTACATATACAATAACAAAGGGTTAAGGGGGGGGATGGATGTCTTTGTATTTGGTTACCCCTTTCTCCCTCGTGTTTAACGCCATTAGTTTCGAAATTATAAGACATCCGGCCCATTAGTTTGGCGAAATTAATACCTTTCGCCCCATTTCGCTGT
The DNA here is from genome assembly GCA_032716605.1 of Paralithodes platypus. Classification (NCBI taxonomy): domain Eukaryota; kingdom Metazoa; phylum Arthropoda; class Malacostraca; order Decapoda; family Lithodidae; genus Paralithodes; species Paralithodes platypus. Next base: position 53,918,299 of record CM064533.1, on the reverse strand, counting down.
CAATTTTAAGACCTTTCGTGCCATTTAGGTGTCGATTTTTCCTGGTGAGCGATAACGAGCCTGTAATCTTAAGGGGAACCGGCCTGCGGACAGGAGGAAATTCTAGGGGGTGTTTTTCTAAGCTTGGAGGTCTACCGGGGAAACTAAAAAATATGAATAAATTAATTAATTGACAAAATAATATATATGTATGTATGTATGTATGTATGTATGTATATACTCAGGCACATACCCCATTGCTGGGGATGGCCGACACGAGACAGAGCCCGAACAGAAACATTTTAAATTCCTATTCTCAGGGTCTGGGACCACTTTCGCGCTCCCTTGCCCTTCTCTGGCTCGTCGAGTAGGAGAATTATACAAGGGGAGGAGGATTCCTAGCCCCCCGCCCCAACTAATATATACTGTATATATATAAAAAGAAAGGACTCGACTTAGATTTTAGCTGAGGATGCCAGTAAAAGAGAGAGAGAGAGAGAGAGAGAGAGAGAGAGAGAGAGAGAGAGAGAGAGAGAGAGAGAGAGAGAGAGAGAGAGAGAGAGAGAGAGAGGAGAGAGAGAGGAGAGAGAGAGGGTGAGAGGAGAGAGAGAGAGAGGGTGAGAGGAGAGAGAGAGAGAGGGTGAGAGGAGAGAGAGAGAGGGTGAGAGGAGAGAGAGAGAGGGTGAGAGAGAGAGAGGGGGGGGGGGGGGGGGGGGGGAGAGGGGGGGGGGGGGGGGGGGCAGGGAGGAGGAAGGAGGAGTGCCACACGTGTTTGGCCCTCCCTCCCTCCCTCCTTTCCACCACCACCACCACCAGGGATCATCTCTAGTCCCCTCCCACTATTATCTCCATCCCCTCACCCTCCCTCCACACGCGGTTTTCTCTCTCTTCCACCTATATTTTATCCTCCATCCTCCCTCTCCACCAGCGATATTCCCTCTCTCTTCCACCTACACTATAATTTATCATCCACCCTCCCTCCACCCACCGCCTCTACACCCGCGATTATCTTTATTCCACCTGTATCGTATCCTCCATCCACCTTGCTTCTCTCCCGTTCCCCACCCACTCTAAACAATGAACGTTTAGTCGCAACGATTATGACACGCATAATAAACGTTTCAATCGTTTGTACGTTCAATCTACATACCAAGACGATAAACACTATGTATGCGTAACGATTTGGTTACAATCAAGGGGAGGGTTTTAGTTCGTTCCCTAGAATTCCATCAATCTTAAAATTACACCCCCTAGAACCCCCTCAAGATAAATTTGTAAATTTTTCGATAGAAAAATGTCCCGGCTGAAAGCCGGTTCCTCTTAAATTACAGGCTCGCTATCGCTTGCCAGGCTAAAATCGACACTTGAATTGCACGAAAGGTCTTAATATGGGGTGAAAGTTATTAAAATCGCTAAACTAATGGGGAAAACGTTTTATAATATCAAAAGCAATGGGGCTAAACGTGAGGGAGAAAGAAAGGGGTCAAGAAAAAAAATCCCTCAAGTGGAGATCTCCCCTTAAGCGTTCAATTTTGACAGCATTACTTTCTCCACTTCACTATCATCCACTTTATCTCCACATTCCCAACCACAGTGGATTCATTATCTACCGTATGTGCCCATCCACTTTTGTCCCGCTCCTTCTCCACCTAGGCTATATCTCCTCCACCTACAGTATATCTTCCCTCTCCTTCTCCACCTGTATCTGATCTTATGTGGAGATCAGCCATATAATATTTGTTTGCCTTGATATCCCTCACTATAAATATTTTCGCTTCTTCACCCACCACCCCATATCCACTATTATTGTTCATTCATCCACTATTATTGTTCATTCATCCACTATTATTGTTCATTCATCCACTATTATTGTTCATTCATGTTTTCATTCATCCACTATTATTGTTCATTCATCCTCTATTATTGTTCAATCATCCACTATTATTGTTCATTCATCCACTATTATTGTTCATTCATCCACTATTATTGTTCATTCATCCACTATTATTGTTCATTCATCCACTATTATTGTTCATTCATCCACTATTATTGTTCATTCATCCACTATTATTGTTCATTCATCCACTATTATTGTTCATCCATCCACTATTATTGTTCATTCATCCACTATTATTGTTCATTCATCCACTAATCCACCTGCTATGATTATCCCCTTCCACCTGCTATGATTATCCACCTACAACCACCAATACTAACTACTTCCAACTGCCAATGCTAATCACTACTTACCGCAATGATTACCCTACACGGCTTCCTTCTCCTCGTACTGTTGTTGCTTGATTTCCTTTGTACTACTATTTACATCTCAAAACCTTCCATTAACTTACAAATAAACCTAATCTATTTGTTTTAATTAATGAAATCGATTAAATTAAGGGGCGATATCCACTTGAGGGATTTTTTTTTCTGGACCCCTTTCTCCCTCATGTTTAGCCCCATTGTTTTTCTAATTTTAAGACGTTCGCCCCATTATTTTGACGATTTTAAGAACTTTCGACCCATTTCTGTCAATTTTACGACCTTTCGTGCCATGTAGGTGTCGATTTTATCCTGGCGAGCGATAGCGAGCCTGTAACATAAGAGGAACCGGCTTTCAGCCGGGACATTTTTCTACCGACAAATGTACAAATTTATCTTGAAAGGGGGTCTAGGGGGAGTAATTTTAAGCGTGATGGAAGTCTACGGAATCAACTAAAAACCTTCCCTTAACCAATACATGTGGTACTCCAAGGATTCGAATCTGGGATATACCGGTACTCACACCAAAATCCAGCGCACTAATTTATATATTAAAACTACTAGTTATTAAGTTATTCATGATTGATACCGACAACAATGAGATGTATTGTTATGGGGCGTCGAACCGGGACAATAGGGTTTTAAGACTGGGTTGAATACGAGGAGGAATACAGGCAACAATTACATGACATTACTTTGGTTTTGGTCATGTTACCACCTCCAAAGACGCGATTCAAACTGTACAGTATTATAATAATAATAATAATAATAATAATAATAATAATAATAATAATAATAATGACTAAAAAGAAGAAATTCGGCTTTAGGACTATTATTTATTAGTCTCTTGTTTAAGGGGAGGTTTTTTAGTTTGGTCTCTTGATATCCATCAAGCTTAAGATTACACCCCCTTGAGCCCCTTTCAAGATAAATTTGTAAATTTTTCGGTAGAAAAATGTCCCGGCTGAAAGCCGGTTCCTCTTAAATTACAGGCTCGCTATCGCTCGCCAGGAAAAAATCGACACCTAAATGGCACGAATGGTCTTAAAATTGACAGAAATGGGTCGAGGGTTCTTAAAATCGCCAAACTAATGGGGCGAGCGTCTATAAATATCACAAGCAATGGGGCTAAACATGAGGGGGAAAGAGGTTCAGAAAAAAAATCCTCCAGGTGGAGATCTCCCCTTAACAGCCTGAATAAACACCCGTCACATTAATAACAATGAAAATAACAAAATAAAGAAGGGTCAGCTTAAGGGGAGATTTCCACTTGAGGGATTTGTTTCTGGACTCCTTGCTCCCTCATGTTCAGCCCCATTGGTTTCCTAATGTTAAGACGTTCGCCCCATTATTTTGACGATTTTAAGAACTTTCAACCCATTTCTGTCAATTTTAAGACCTTTCGTGCCATTTAGGTGTCGATTTTATCCTGGCGAGCGATAGCGAGCCTGTAATTTTAGAGGAACCGGCTTTCAGCCGGGACATTTTTCTACCGAAAAATGTACAAATTTATCTTGAAAGGGGCTCAAGGGGGTGTAATCTTAAGCTTGAAGGATATCTAGGGACCAAACTAAATACCTCCCCTTAAGATAGCATACCAACGCCATAATTATAACACAAACTTTGACTACCATCCGATATTATTTGAAACCATCATCATTTCTCATCGCGAATACGATATATACGTCAGATCACACGGATAGTTCTAGGCCTATGAATCGAGGCTCTTAAACTCGGTATAGAACATTTTTATCCGCATGTCGAGGTTCTTGTGAAATATATTCTCTCACCAACCAACTTCACCTCTAAAAGTAAATTAATGAAATCAACAAATACATGCGGCACTCCCAGGACTCGAACCTAGGCTACTCACACCGAAATTCCGCGCCCTTATGCATTACGCTATCAAACGCTAAGCAAGTTTGGCCTCTTTAGGACTACCAGAGCGTATTTTGTAAGCGGTACCGTTCAAATGTATTATCTTTAACCCGGTGAATTAACAATTGGTCTTGTTAGGCTATACAACTCTATTTCAAAATGACTGGCTGATGGTGGTCCTTGAGCCCGAATAACATAGGTTAGTTGCAAAACAAACACAATAAATATAAGAACATAAGAACATAAGAAAATGGGAGTCTGCAGAAAGCCGATTGGCCCAAGCAAGGCAGATCCCTGAATATACTGTTATACTGTGCAGTACCATCTACCAATCAGCTCCTAGTACTTCTTTACTACTCTGGAGGAACGAAGGATAAGGGAGACATGATAGAAACTTTCAAGATCCTAAAAGGTTTTGACAAGATCGGTGAGGAAGACTATCTGCAGCCTAGCTCCCAGAGAACAACATATGGAGATCAGAGGACACAGCATGAAGTTGTTGAAGCCCCGTCACAGAACCACCAAACGGAATAAGGTTTTATTAAATCGAGAATCGTGAATAAATGGAACAGTCTCACTGAAAAGGTAGTTAGCAGCACAAGTATAAATATGTTTACAAATAGATATGACCAGTTTGAGACTGAAAGGAATATGAGAAGAGGCACCCCTTATGAGCTTTGACTCTTTTGCCTCTTTACTATCACTAAGGTAAGCAATTTAGCTCAAAGTGACGAAGTGCCAAAATAGCCAGTTTAAGAACTAATAGACAGCTTGTCTCGCCCTTCTCTCCGTTGTACCTCACACTGGTTTCAATGGATGTCATCTTTTGGGTATCCTATACCATAACGTCTATAAACAGCTTCATGGCTACACACAGCGGCTAACCAATCACGTTAAGGGTCTCGAGATTTCCACCGGGAGGATTTTTTTCTGGACCTCTTTCTCCCTCACGTTTAGCCCCATTGCTTTTGAGATTTTAAGACGTTCGCCCCATTAAATTTGGCGATTTTAAGAACCCTCGCCCCATTTCTGTCAATTTTAAGACCATTCGTGCCAAATAGGTGTCGATTTTTTCCTGGCGAGCGATAGCGAGCCTGTAATTTAAGGGGAATCGGCCGGGACATTTTTCTACCGAAAAATGTACAAATTTATCTTGAAAGGGGGTCTAGGGGTAGTAATTTTAAGTTTGATGGAAGTCTAGGGATGAGTGAATGGGTACCGTACCTAGTTGATGATTATCAACGGATTATAGAGATCACCGTCACCAAACCTAGATTGCACATAGGCCTAACTGGCATTGCCTCGTGGAAAAAGTGGTACACATACATTAGTTGGCTAACCTGTCTAATGTATATAACTCTTTGATACGTTGGTTTAAATGTATATAACTCTTTGATACGTTGGTTTAAATGTATATAACTCTTTGATACGTTGGTTTAAATGTATATAACTCCTTGATACGTTGGTTTAAATCTATATAACTCTTTGATACGTTGGTTTAAATGTATATAACTCCTTGATACGTTGGTTTAAATGTATATAACTCCTTGATACGTTGGTTTAAATGTATATAACTCCTTGATACGTTGGTTTAAATGTATATAACTCTTTGATACGTTGGTTTAAATGTATATAACTCTTTGATACGTTGGTTTAAATGTATATAACTCTTTGATACGTTGGTTTAAATGTATATAACTCTTTGATACGTTGGTTTAAATGTATATAACTCTTTGATACGTTGGTTTAAATTTATATAACTCATTGATACGTTGGTTTAAATTTATATAACTCTTTGATACGTTGGTTTAAATTTATATCTCTTTGATACGTTGGTTTAAATGTATATAACTCCTTGATACGTTGGTTTAAATTTATATAACTCTTTGATACGTTGGTTTAAATGTATATAACTCTTTGATACGTTGGTTTAAATGTATATAACTCCTTGATACGTTGGTTTAAATGTATATAACTCCTTGATACGTTGGGTTAAATGTATAAAACTCCTTGGTACGGTGGTTTAAAAGTATATCCTTGATACGTGGTTTAAATGTATATAACTCCTTGATACGTTGGTTTAAATGTATATAACTCCTTGATACGTTGGTTTAAATGTATATAACTCCTTGATACGTTGGTTTAAATGTATATAACTCCTTGATACGTTGGTTTAAATGTATATAACTCTATGTTGGTTTAAATGTATATAACTCCTTGATACGTTGGTTTAAATGTATATAACTCCTTCATACGTTGGTTTAAATGTATATAACTCCTTCATACGTTGGTTTAAATGTATATAACTCCTTCATACGTTGGTTTAAATGTATATAACTCCTTGATACGATGGTTTAAATGTATATAACCCCTTCATACGTTGGTTTAAATGTATATAACTCCTTGATACGTTGGTTTGTGTGTTGTTACACTAGGTGCGGTACTAAACGGAAGTGACGCGTTCCAATATCTTGCCAGAGCTTAACAATTAACGGGAGATTTCCACCTGGAGGATTTTTTTCTGAACCTCTTTCTCCCTCATGTTTAGCCCCATTGCTTGTGAGATTTAAAGACTCTTGCCCCATCAGTTTGGCGATTTTAAGAACCCTCGCCCCATTTCTGTCAATTTTAGGCCTAAGACCATTCGTGCCATTTAGGTGTCGAGTTTTTCCCTGGCGAGCGATAGCGAGCCTGTAATTTAAGGGGAATCGGCCTTCGGCCGGGACATTTTTCTACCGAAAAATGTACAAATTTATCTTGAAAGGGGGTCAAGGGGGAGTAATTTTAAGCTTGATGGAAGTCTAGGGAATCAACTAAAAACCTCCCCTTAAATCCATATGGTTTCTACATGTTGATCTTAAATGGCCTCGTTGAGGAAATGGAAGCTTTTGAATGGGCTTGATAAGCACCTTTGTCTCACTTCCAAGACATTAATTGCCCGAACTTAATGTCCGCATCTGTGAACGTGCCTATTAACCCTTTCAAGATTCGATACCGGTACACATTTCTTATTTCCGGCGATTTTATTCAGATAAGGAAGGGTATAATTATGGCAGATTAATTAAGATAGTGTTTTGGCCTTATATTGCCCACAGCTCCTTAAACTGCATAGAATCGCCTAATGATAGCCAGATTAAAGTGTCAAATGCGTCAAAGTGCTGAAAGGGTTAAGGGGAGGTTTTTAGTTGGTTTCCTACTCCTCCAGCAATCTTAAAATTTCACCCCCTCGAACCCCTTTCAAGATAAATTTGTACATTTTTCGGTAGACAAATTTCCCGGCCAAAGGCCGGTTACCCTTAAATTACAGGCTCGCTATCGCTCGCCAGGATAAAATCGACACCTAAATGGCACGAAAGGTCTTAAACTTGACAGAATGGGGCGGAAATTCTTAAAATCCCCAAACTAATGGGGCAAACGTCTTAAAATCTCAGGACCAATGGGGCTAGACATGAGGGAGAAGGGGGTCAAGAAAAAAGTCCCTCAAGTGGATATCTCCCCTTAATGACACTAATGACTCGAGCCTAGCGTAGTAATGCAAGACTCACCTGGTGGTCGGAGGAGCCTGGGCGAGACTTGGTATTGGCGGCCATCCAAGCTTCAGCGAAAGTCTCCATGGCGCTCTGAAAGTCCATCCTGAGGGGGAAGCGTCTCAGGAGGGCCTAGCCACCTCGCTCTCGCTCCGTCTGCGTCGCCTACACAGCACGCACTCTCTCTCTCCGTTGCTTACAGAACACGCACTCTCGCTCTCTCTCCGCGTCCTACAGAACACGCACTCTCTCTCTCTCCGTCGCCTACAGATCACACACACTCTCTCCTTCAGCGTCGCCTTCAGATCACCGTAACGTAACACACGCGCGAGTTGTAGGTACGGAGGTATGTTAGCGGGGACCACGGTAATAGTTCACTAGTGTGGTGGTGGTGATGGATGGAGGAGAGTAGTACTAGTGGTGGTGGTGGTGATGGAGTGTAGCGCGGCGGACATGGTGATGGTGGTAGAGCGACTGGCTACTGGTGGTTGGTGGTACTGTCTCCTGGCACCGATTAAAGTCACTACCACGTGTTAAGCCGTCGGTAGCAGCAGCACCCGGTAGGCTGTAGGTGATCGTGGCCGCGGTGGCACTACTAACACGCCTCACACCACACTACCACTGATGCGTCGCCACGGTCGTGCCATCCACGACTACCTAATTTCTCACAGAAACATACTTTATAAACAGCGAGTTGAGATAAGCCTCCATAATCCTAGATTAGGGTCGAGACCGCGCCGACGCAGTAACCGCGCCTCAGTTTAGCCCTCACTTGTGTCTTCTTTTTGATGATGATAGGAAGGTTATGAGCGGTGGCTAACTCGCGTGATATCTGCCCATGTCACTGAGCGTGCGCACGGCCGCCCCCAACCAGCACCACAACAGAGGGAGGCGCCAACTGAAGATAATATCGTGCAAGGGGCGGAGGCTGGTCGGGTGATAGGTGCGCGCGCAACCCACCCTCAGTTCCCGCCCAGACGTTGTAGGCGCCACACCCTCGCCCCGCCTCCCAGCCATGTGTCTAGCCTGGCACCAAAACAACAACACTGGCGCGCGGTACACCACCACCATACCACACCAGTTTGATCCATACCTAGAGTCTATTATCACACGTCCCCCCTTCACACACCACCACTCCCGCCTGAGTAAGTGCGAGTGATTGTTTGAGTGCGTACGTGCGTGTGTGTGTGTGTAGGATTGAGTGAGTTACCATCCCACCCACTATTTATTCCTCCCGTCTTATACAAAATCCCAACAGATTAACCCTTTTAGTACAGTGACGCCATCATATATTGTATTCCGGCTAATCAACAGACTATTGTATACAGCTTGGGAAATACCTCAAGGCATCATCATAAATTTCAAAAAAAAAAAAAAAAAAAAAAACGGTATCTCAGCCATCGCTCTCCGACTCCGTTTTATCGTAACAGCTGAATAAGATCGTCTGACGTTTGTGATCAACGTACTGAAATGGTTTGCATACGCTGTTAAGGGGGGAGGGGGTCACCGTTTTTTTGTTATCTTTCTCTCCTTTTCTTTCTTTCCCTGGCCCCATTCAGCCAACTGTTTTAAGACGTTTATCCCCATTCAGGTGTTGATTTCTTCCTGGCGAGCCAGCGTTGTATGGAGAAATCCAGCATCGAAAAATGTACAAATTTAGCTTGCTGTCAAAACAAAAATATAAATATGAAGGCTCGCTACCGCTCGCCAGGAAAATATTGACACCTGGATGGGGGTAAACATCTTAAAACGGAAGGCTGAATGGGGCCGAATGGATAAAAGCCAAAGAGAGAGAGAGAGAGCGAGAGAAAGAGAAACGAAGCAAGGTGGGCTCCCTTTAAAAATCAAAGGTATGAAACAGGTATATAAAATCCTTGATTGTGATTTACCTTCCTATCCCAAGATGTGGTTAGTTTAAGGGGAGATGGTTCACTTTTTGGGCGATTTTTGCATGTATTCATCATTTTTCTAGTTTCCTCCCTAGACTTCCATCAAATTTAAAAAAAAAAAAAAAAAAAAAAAAATCCATTAGATCCCCCTTCTAGATTAATTTGTACATTTTTCGGTAGAAAAATGTCGCGGTCGACGGCCGGTTCTTCCAACATTACAGGCTCACTATCGTTCGCCAGGGGAAAAATCCGACACCTAAATAGCACGAAAGGTCTAAATATTGACGAAGAAATGGGGAGAAAGGTTTTAAAATCGACTAACTAATGGGGCAAACATCTTAACATCTGAAAACTAATGGGGCTAAACATGAGGGAGAAAGTGGTCCAGAAAACCGGCCCATCCCCCCTTAACCCTTTCTATACCGATGACGTCTTTTTTGTATTTGATTTCAGCTACATGTAGACGATTTTATGAAGCTTAGGAAGGATGTAGGGGGTAGCTAAATGGATGAAGGGGAGATCTCCACTTGAGGGATTTTTTATCTGGATCCCTTTCTCCGTCATGTTTAACCCCATTGCTTTTGAGATTATAAGACGTTCGCCCTAGTAGTTTGGACATTTAAGACATTTTGCCCCATTTCTGTCAATTTTAAGACCTTTCGTGCCATTAAGGTGTCGATTTTTTCCTGGCGAGCGATAGCGAGCCTGTAATTTAAGAGCAACCGGCCTCCGGCCTGGACATTTTTCTACCGAAAAATTTACAAATTTATCTTGAAAGGGGGTCTAGGGGGTGTAATTTTAAGCTTGATGAAAACGTAGGGAACAAACTAAATACCGCCCCTTAATTGAGATACTCTGTCGCCTTTTAACGGGTAGATGTCCTTCCTAAGCTGAATACAGTCGTAAATTAGTTGCCAGAATATACTGAAAAGGAGGTCACCGAAGGTACTAAACGGGTTAAGGGGAGATTTCCACTTGAGGGATTTTTTTCTTGACTCCTTTCTCCCTCATGTTTAACCCCATTGCTTTTCTAATTTTAAGACGTTCGCCCCATTATTTTGACGATTTTAAGAACTTTCGGCCCATTTCTGTCAATTTTAAGACCTTTCGTGCCATTTAAGTGTCGATTTTATCCTGGCGAGCGATAGCGAGCCTGTTATTTAAGAGGAACCGGCTTTCAGCCGGGACATTTTTCTACCGAAAAATGTACAAATTTATCTTGAAAAGGGCTCAGGGGGGTGTAATCTTAAGCTTGATGGATATCTAGAGACCAAACTAAAAACCTCCCCTTAACCCCTTCTGTACCGGCGACGTCTGTTTTCATTGTAATCTACCTATAGTTTATATGCGGTTTAAGAAGGATCTGTTACGGGAGGATCTGTTTAAGGCCGCTCGGACGGTATTGGGGTTGGGTGTGAGAGGGATCTGCCTTGTGTGGGCCAATCGGCTTTCTGCAGAGTCCCATTTACTTATGTTCTTATAATTTACTGGTTCGGCTCCATGGTTTAAGGAAGGGGTTTAGTTTGCTCTCTAAACCTCTATCTCGGTTCAATGGTTTAAGGAAGGGGTTTAGTTTGCTCTCTAAACCTCTATCTCGGCTCAATGGTTTAAGGAGGGGGTTTAGTTTGCTCGCTAAACCTCTATCAAGCTTAAAAAAAACACTCACAAGACCCCCCTTCGATATAAATGTGTACATTTTTCGGTAGAAAAATGTCCCGGCCGAAGGCCGATTCCTCTTCCAATACAGGCTCGCTATCGCTCGCCAGGAAAAAAATCGACACCTAAATGGCACGAAAGGTCTTAATATTGGCAAAAAAATGGGGCAAAAGGTCTGAAAATCGCCAAACTAATGGGGCGAATGTCTTGAAATCTCATAACTAATAGGGCTAAACCTGAGGGAGGAGGAGGACTCGAAAAACCAACTGCCTCCCCTTAAGTACAACACAATCGTCTAACACCACCCAGCATGGAGTTACAAGGACGGCATCGGTACTCAAAGGGTTAAGGGGAGATTTCCACTCGAAAGATTTTATTTTTTTCTGGACCCATTTCTCCCCCCTCATGTTTAGCCCTATTACTTTTGAGATTTTAAGACGTTCGGCCCCATTAGTTTAGTTATTTTAAGAACTTTCGCCTAATGTCTGTCAATTTTAAGACCTTTCGTACCACTAAGGTGTCGATTTTGTCCTGGCGAGCGATAACGAGTCTGTTATTTAAGAGGAACCGGCGCTCTTTCCCGTAACTTTGGTCTGGCCATTGACCATAAGGAAGTTGGAGCCGTGAACATCGATATTGAACAGAAATGCAATAATAATGTGAGTTTCTGATGGATTAATGCTAATGTTGAATTGGGTTTTATGTATTTATAAATGTACCACGACCGTATTTTAGCTGTAAATCCTGTTAAATATCGTAGTCTACGGCTCCAACTTCCTTATAGCCTGAAACTCGCAAGTCGCCAATTGACCACTTGCGAGTTTCGGGTTATAAGGAAGTTGGCAGTTAAGGGGAGATCCTTCACTTTTTGTCAATATTTTTATTTATTAATTATTTTTCTAGTTTCCTCGCTAGACCTCCATCAAGCTTAAAATGAAGCCCCCTAGACCCCCTTTCAAGATAAATTTGTAAATTTTTCGGTAGAAAAATTTCCTGGCCGAAGGCCAATTCCTCTTAAATTACAGGCTCACTATCGCTTGCCAGGAAAAAATCGAGACCTAATTGACAGGAAAGGTCTTAAAATTGACAGAAATGGGGCGAAAGTTCATAAAATCGCCAAACTAATGGGTCTAAAGATGAGGGAGAAGGTGGTCTAGAAAAGCGACTCGTCTCCCCTTAAGACAGATATCTTGTAGAATTACCAGTTAACACACGGGTTGTAGTGCATTTATAAAGACATCAAACCCAATGCACCATGCTTTCTAGTCATCGGAAACCTACATTAGTACTGCATTTCTGTTTACTATCGATGTCTACGGCTCCAACTTCCTTATAGCCTGAAACTCGCAAGTGGTCAATGTTTGAAAGATATATAATGTACACATGTCGTCACCTAAACTAAAAAAAAAATAAAAAATAAATAATAATAATAACAATAATAATAATAATAATAATAATAATAATAATAATAATAATAATAATAATAACAATAACAACAATAATAATAATAATAATAATAATAATAATAATAATAATAATAATAATAATAATAATAAATATAGACAAAATCAAGGGTATGACAGGATACACAGTATATGATAATGAACGGGAGGTTTTTAGCGTGTTCCCTAGACCTCCATCAAGCTTAAAATTACACCCCCCCACCCCCACCCCAGACCTCCTTTCAAGATAAATTTGTAAATTTTTCGGTAGAAAAATTTCCTGGCCGAAGGCCGGTTCCTTTTAAATTACAGGCTCGCTATCGCTCGCCAGGAAAATATGGACACCTAAATGGCACGAAAGCTCTTAAAATTGACAAATGGGGTGAAAGTTCTTACAATCGCCAAAATAATGGGGCGAACGTCTTAAAATCTCAAAAGCAAGGGGGCTGAACATGAGGGAGAAAGGGGTCCAGAAAAAAATCCCTCAAGTGGCAATCTCCCCTTAACCCCTACAGTACCAGTGACGCCCTTTTCTTTGTATTGTGACCACGATTAGACGATTTTATTTAGATTAGGAAGGACCTCTATCAATATTAAGGCTTCAAACTATCTCAACCAACCCTCTTAACTACCGCAGATCCTTCCTAAGCTGCATAATATCGTCTAAAAGGACCTCTAGCAATATTAAGGCTTCAAACTATCTCATCCAACCCTCTTGACGACCACAGATCCTTCCTTAGCTGCATAATATCGTCTAAAAGGACCTCTAGCACTATTAAGGCTTCAAACTATCTCATCCAACCCTCTTAACTACCACAGATCCTTCCTAAGCTGCATAATATCGTCTAAAAGGACCTCTAGCACTATTAAGGCTTCAAACTATCTCATCCAACCCTCTTAACTACCACAGATCCTTCCTAATCTGCACAATATCGTCTAAAGGACCTCTAGCACTATTAAGGCTTCAAACTATCTCATCCAACCCTCTTAACTACACAGATCCTTCCTAAGCTGCATAATATCGTCTAAAAGGACCTCTAGCACTATTAAGGCTTCAAACTATCTCATCCAACCCTCTTAACTACCACAGATCCTTCCTAAGCTGCATAATATCGTCTAAAAGGACCTCTAGCACTATTAAGGCTTCAAACTATCTCATCCAACCCTCTTAACTACCACAGATCCTTCCTAAGCTGCATAATATCGTCTAAAAGGACCTCTAGCACTATTAAGGCTTCAAACTATCTCATCCAACCCTTTAAACTACCACAGATCCTTCCTAAGCTGCATAATATCGTCTAAAAGGACCTCTAGCACTATTAAGGCTTCAAACTATCTCATCCAACCCTCTTTAACTACCACAGATCCTTCCTAAGCTGCATACTATCGTCTAAAAGGACCTCTAGCACTATTAAGGCTTCAAACTATCTCATCCAACCCTTTTTACTACCACAGATCCTTCTAAGCTGCATAATATCGTCTAAAAGGACCTCTAGCAATAATAAGGCTTCAAACTATCTCATTCAACCCTCTTAACTACCACTGATACTTCCTTAGCTGCATAATATATCGTCCTAAAAGGAGCTCTAGCATTATTAAGGCTTCAACAATCTCAACCAACCTTATGAACTACCACAGATCCTTCCTAAGCTGCATAATATCGTCTAACAAGGACCTCTAGCAATAATAAGGCTTCAAACTATCTCATCCAACCCTCTTAACTACCACAGATCCTTCCTAAGCTGCATAATATCGTCTAAAAGGACCTCTAGCACTATTAAGGCTTCAAACTATCTCATCCAACCCTCTTAACTACCACAGATCCTTCCTTAGCTGCATAATATCGTCTCAATATATCATCCAACCCTCTTAACTACCACAGATCCTTCCTTAGCTGCATAATATCGTCTAAAAGGACCTCTAGCACTATTAAGGCTTCAAACTATCTCATCCAACCCTCTTAACTACCACAGATCCTTCCTAAGCTGCATAATATCGTCTAAAAGGACCTGTAGCAATATTAAGGCTTCAAACTATCTCATCCAACCCTCTTAACTACCGCAGATCCTTCCTAAGCTGCATAATATCGTCTAAATATAGCTAGAATACAATATAACACGCTGGTACTCAAAGGGTTAAGGGGAGATTTGTATTGACTTGTGTTTATTATGTTAATTTATGTTAATTTATTATGTTAATTTATGTTAGTTTATTATGGTAATTTATGTATTTATTCATTTAACCCTTTCACGCACTTATGACGCAGAGGTTGCCAGATTAGCAATAAGAAATGGAGTTCTTATAATAATTACCTCTCCAAAATTAGTTTTCTGCCCACAGCTAACTCAAAGACAACTGCAGAGGTTGAAATAAATAAACTAAAGGTTTCTAAATACCCCTGATGGTAAGAAACGCTTTAAAGTATCTCCAATAGGCTCAAAATCGCGTCATACGTCGGAGAGGGTTAATATTTTTAGTTTCCTCCCAAGACCTTCATCAAGCATTTTAAAATACCCCCAAGATAATTTTGTACATTTTTCGGTAGAAAAATTTCCCGGCCAAAGGCCGCTTCTTCCTATTTTACAGGCTCGCTATCGCTCGCCAGGAAAAAAAACGACACCTAAATGGCACAAAAGGTCTCAATATTGACAACGAAATGAGGCGAATGGTCTCAAAATCGCCAAACTAACGGAACGAACGTCTTAAAATCTCAAAAAAAAAAAATTATTATGCTAAACATGAGGGAGAAAGGGGTCCAGCCAAAGCGACTACCTCCCCCCTTAACCCCTTCACTTAATGTCCCTCATATTCCGGTTACCATTAGCCGATGTTCTCTGGTTTACTATAGTCTACCTCTACGACCTCAACAATGGATAATCTACCTCTACGACCTCAACAATGGGTAAACACGAGCTTAATATTTTTTTTTTTTTTTTTTTTTTTAAAGTCACCGGCTTTTTTTGTTTACCTTTCTCTCGTTTTCTCTCTTTCCCTGGCTTGTATCCATTCGGCCCCATTCAGCCAACTGTTTTAAGACGTTTATCCCCATCCAGGTGTTGATTTCTTCCTGGCGAGCGATAGCGAGCCTGCATTGTATGGAGAACTCCAGCTTCGCCGGAGAAATTTTTCTATCGAAAAATGCACAAATTTAGCTTGTTGTCGAAATAAATATATATACATACTGGCTCGCTACCGCTCGCCAGGAAAATATTGACACCTGAATGGGGGTAAACGTCTTAAAACAGTAGGCTGAATGGGGCCGAATGGATACAAGCCAAAGAGAGAGGGGGAGAAAGAGAGACAAAGCGAGGTGGGCTCCCTTAATACACCCTCCTACCTCTACTACTAGGGTAGCGCCAACCAACTTGACAATAATCTTGATCCCTGACCTCTCTGTAACTCGAAAACGGCCTGGAGCAAACTGGCTGTAAAATGTCCACCCCCTATTTCCTGGCGGACTCTTCCCAAATGAAGGGGTGGAGATTACTGTCAAGTTCGCTGGCGCTACCTATAGTGTCGCAAGTCCTTCTTAAACTGCACAACATCATCTCATTTTAGACACAATCAAAGGTAAAAAGGCGTCATGGTGCTGAAGGGGTTAAGGGGAGACTGACATTTTTTATTTTATTTTTGTTCTCTTAATTAATTTATTTCTATATATATATATATATACTGTATATATATACTGTATATATTTTTTTTTTTTTTTTTTTTTTTTTCTTAGTTTCCTTGCTAGGCCTCCATCAAGCTTAGAAACACCCCGTAGACCCCCTTCAAGATAAATTTGTACATTTTTCGGCCAAAGGCCGAAAAATTTCAGGCTCGCTTACGCTCGCCAGGAAAAAATCGACACCTAAATGGCACGAAAGAACATAAGAAAACATACGAACATAAGAAAATGGGAGTCTGCAGAAAGCCGATTGGCCTACACAAGGCAGATCCCTTGTGGATCTTAAATTTGACAATGAAACGGGGTGAAAGGTATTAAAACGGGGTGAAAGGTATTTAAAACGGGGTGAAAGGTATTAAAACGGGGTGAAAGGTATTAAAACGGGGTGAAAGGTATTAAATTCGCCAAACTAATGGGACGAACGTCACAAAATCTGCAAACCAATGGGGCTAAACACGAGGAAGAAAGGGAGGACCAGAAAAACGGCCTGTCTCCCCTTAATGGGTTAATTATAAGCTATTGTGGACACTTGATTGACCATTTATCTAAAGGGGGGGGGGGGGGGGGATGATGGGTTCTTCCTGGACCCCCTTTTTTAGATTTTAAGACGTTAGCGATAGGGAGAGTCAGCATCGAAAAATGTACAAATTTAGCTTGCTGTCAAGACAAAAATATATGTATGCTGGCTCGCTACCGCTCGCCAGGAAAAAATCGACACCTGGATGGGGGGTAAACGTCTTAAAAACAGTAAGCTGAATGGGGCCGAATGGATACAAGCCAAAGAGAGAGGGAGAGAAAGAGAAAACAAGTTAGGTGGGCTTCAATACATCCTTTTAGAGGTATGGTGGTGGTGGTGGTGGTATTAAGGGGAGGTCTCCACTTGAGGGATTTTTTCTGGACCCCTTTCTCCTTCATGTTTAGCCCCATTGCTTTTGAGATTTTAAGACCTTCGCCCTAGTAGTTTGGATATTTTAAGACATTTTGCCCCATTTCTGTCAATTTTAAGACCTTTCGTGCCGTTAAGGTGTCGATTTTTTCCTGGCGAGCGATAGCGAGCCTGTAATTTAAGAGCAACCGGCCTCCGGCCGGGAAATTTGTCTACCGAAAAATTTACAAATTTATCTTGAAAGTGGGTCTAGGGGGTGTAATTTTAAGCTTGATGAAAAAGTAGGGAACAAACTAAAAACCTCCCCTTAAATCCTTCTTATTCCGGGATAGCAAAGGTAAATCACTATCAATATACCTCATGATCTTTTAAGGGGAGGCAGTTGGTTTTGAGAGTCCTCCTCCCTCATGTTTAGCCCTATTAGTTATGAGAGTTAAAGACATTCGCCCCATTAGTTTGGCGATATTCAGACCTTTTGCCCCAATTCTTTGCCAATATTAAGACCTTTCGTGCCATTTAGGGGTCGATTTATTTTCCTGGCGAGCGATAGCGAGCCTTTATTTGAAGAGGAATCGGCCTTCGGCCGGGAAATTTTTCTACCGAAAAATTTAAAAATTTATATCGAAGGGGGGTCTTGTGGGTGTTTTTTTAAGTTTGATAGAGGTTTAGAGAACAAACTAAACCCCTTCCTTAAACCATTGAACCGAGATAGAGGTTTAGAGAGCAAACTAAACCCCTTCCTTAAACCATTGAACCGAGATAGAGGTTTAGAGAACAAACTAAACCCCTTCCTTAAACCATTGAGCCGAGATAGAGGTTTAGAGAGCAAACTAAACCCCTTCCTTAAACCATTGAGCCGAGATAGAGGTTTAGAGAGCCAACTAAACCCCTTCCTTAAACCATTGAGCCGAGATAGAGGTTTAGAGAGCAAACTAAACCCCTTCCTTAAACCATTGAACCGAGATAGAGGTTTAGAGAGCAAACTAAACCCCTTCCTTAAACCATTGAACCGAGATAGAGGTTTAGAGAACAAACTAAACCCCTTCCTTAAACCATTGAACCGAGATAGAGGTTTAGAGAGCAAATTAAACCCCCTCCTTAAACCATTGAGCCGAACCCGTAAATTACCCTGCACAATACCGTCTGGGCTGCCTCAAGTTGGTAGTAATAAACTCATCATATTCAGAGGGGATAGCAAAGTAAATCACTATCAAGATACCCCATAACCTTATATATATATATATATATATATATATATATATATTGGTAGTAAATATACCAATCTAACTCAATTAATGAAAATCAACAAATACATGTGGCACTCCAAGGACTCGAACCCAGGACACTCACACCGAAATTCCGCGCACTTATGCATTACGCTATCCTATATATGTGTGAGTATGTGAGTATGTGAGTATGTGAGTATGTGAATATGTGTGTATGTGAGTATGGCCGCTTAGGTGTGTGTCAGTTTGTGTTAACCCTATCTGGTGCAACGTCTTGGGGGTTATTATGGTATTTGGTATAACTATGGAGGTTTTTCAGTGTTTTAGCCATTTTCGAACAATGTATTTTTAGTTTAACCCTTAGACTTAGAAAAACGCCTCTCCAGACCCCCTTCAAACTAAAAAATAACGTCCCCCAGACCCCCTTCAAACTAAAAATAACGTCCCCCAGACCCCCTTCAAACTAAAAAATAACGTCCCCCAGACCCCCTTCAAACTAAAAAATAACGTCCCCCAGACCCCCTTCAAACTAAAAAATAACGTCCCCCAGACCCCCTTCAAGCTAAATGTGTAAATTTTTCGGTAGAAAAATTTCCCGGCCAAAGGCCGGTTTCTCCCAAATTGAAGGCTCGCTATCGCTCGCCCAGGAAACATCGACACCTTATTGGGTTGAACCATCATATAATCGCCAAACTAATGAGATGAATCGTCTTAAAATCTCCAAACTAATGGAGTAAAACAGGGAGGTTCCAAATTGGCCCGCCCTGCACCTAATAGGGTTAAGACCGTTTAGGAGTGTGGCCGTTTAGGAGTGTGGCCGCTATGACACACTTCCGGTAAATGCAGCGCTACCGTAACTTCGCCTTATCGTCCTGGTGCGTTGACGATAGTTTTTGCCTCCGCCGGCAAACGACAGAGGCATATTACCGGTCGAGCCACTCTTTTTGTTGTTGTTCTGGTTCAGCCGAGAGAGTTGTCGTGGGAGAGTGAGTGTGTGTGTGTGTGTGTTACTCAGTTACTTGTTCGTCAAGGGGAATCCACACAATGCGAGCTAAGCTCATTATTATCGCGCCTCCTTAACTGGGAATGTATTGCGTGAAATGCATGTTAAGTGTTTTATGTACTGTTGGAATGGCTGTGGATGTGTGTGTAGTCTGTATTTTTAGCCAATTGGCGACATTGGAAACGAAGGCTTAGGGTGGATCTGTATGGTACCATTCTCACTATAGACGGTACCGTCTCGCCCGAAGGCTTAGGTAGCCATCAGCTTAGGTGAACCATATGATACCCATCTCGCCTTGTACCATTTTTGCCAACCCCAGATGGGACGTCACACGTCGTCCACTTATTCCAGGTACCTATTTACAGCTAGGTGAACTGAGGCTAACACATGAAAGGAGACAAGCCCAATTTGTCTCCGCCCGGCCGGGTATTGAACCCCCGACCCCTCGTGTGTGAGACGAGAGCTCTACCTACTAGGCTACGGGCTGTGTGTGTGTGTGTGTGTGTGTGTGTGTGTGTGTGTGTGTGCGCGCAAACCTACACACACATATATGACAGTATACCTACACACAATTCACACTTGAACACACACTTACATAAATGAAATACCCGCGCAAAATTCCCCCCCGAACAATTCACCCCCCCCCCCCCCAATCATAAGCACACACAAACTAAATTAATGCTTGTTTGTCGTTACAGAAGTTATGATATAGCTCTTGTTAGGTTACAGGTTACGATATTAAAATACGGACCTAATATTGGGTTAGTATAATGATTGTAATAGAAGAGACAATGGCCTGGTCTTTTTTTTATTGTTTTTTATTATTTTTCCCGTGGATGGTCCTCCAATTTAAGGGGATATTTCCACTTGAGGGATTATTTTCTGGACCTCTTTCACCCTCATGTTTAACTCCACTGCCAATGAGATTTTAAGACGTTCGCCCCATTAGTTTGGCGATTTTAAGAACTTTCGCCCCATTTGTCAATTTTTAGACATTTCGTGCCATTTAGGTGTCGATTTTTTCCTGGCGACCGATAGCGAGCCTGTAATGTAAGAGGAAACGGCCTTCGGCCGGGACATTTCTCTACCGAAAAATGTACAAATTTATCTTGAAGAGGGTCAAGGGAGTGTAATTTTTAAGCTTGATGGAGGTCTAGGGTACAAACTAAATACCTCCCCTTAATCGCCTAGCCGCTAATTCCTCGATACTTAACCCCTTCAGTACCGGTGACGCCCTTTTCGTAATACTCCGGCAACAATTGGTCGCTCCGTATTCAGCTTAGGAAGGACTTATACCCATGAAAAGGGCTACAGACTTATCTCGTTTAAGGGGAGATAATTATCCACTTGAGGGATTTTTTTCTGGACTCCTTTCTCCCTCATGTTTAGCCCCATTGCTTTTCTAATTTTAAGACGTTCGCCCCATTATTTTGACGATTTTAAGAACTTTCGACCCATTTCTGTCAAATTTAAGACCTTTCGTGCCATTTAGGTGTCGATTTTATCCTGGCGAGCGATAGCGAGCCTGTAATTTAAGAGGAACCGGCTTTCAGCCGGGACATTTTTCTACCGAAAAATGTACAAATTTATCTTGAAAGGGGTTCAAGGGGGTGTAATTTTAAGCTTGATGGAGGTCTAGGGAATCAACTAAAAACCTCCCTTTAATCCTTGTAGCTACCACACATCCTTCTGAAGCTTCATAAAATCGTCTAAATGTTGCTGAAATTCAATAATAAGAGACGTCGCCGGTACAGAAGAGGCAAATGCAACACATATGAAACTACTACGTCTCTGCATCATACGTCTCTGCATCACGTCTCTGCATCACGTCTCTGCATCATACGTCTCTGCATCACACGTCTCTGCATCATACGTCTCTGCATCATATCAATACCAAGTTTTCCTACTTAAGGGGAGGTATTTAGTTTGTTCCCTAGACCTCCATCAAGCTTAAAATTACACCCCTTTGAGTCCCTTTCAAGATAAATTTGTACATTTTTCGGTAGAAAAATGTCCCGGCCGAAGGCCGGTTCCTCTTAAATTACAGGCTCGCTATCGCTCGCCAGGATAAAATCGACACCTGAATTGCACGAAAGGTCTTAATATGGGGTGAAAGTTCTTAAAATCGCTAAACTAATGGGGCAAACGTTTTATAATATCAAAAGCAATGGGGCTAAACATGAGGGAGAAAGGGGTCAAGAAAAAAATCCCTCAAGTGGAGATCTCCCCTTAAGGGGGTAGTAATTATTTGGGGGTCTATTTATTTATATATATATATTAATTTATGTAATATATATATTAATTTATTTATATATATATATTAATTTATATATATATATATATATATATATATATATATATATATATATATATATATATATATTAATTATTTTATATATATATTAATTATTTTATATATATATTAATTAATTTATATATATATTAATTTATTTATATATATATTAATTTATTTTTTTTGTTTCCTCCCTAGACGTCCATCAACCTTAAAAAAAAAAACATATATTAGACCCCCCTTCGAGATTAATGTGTACATTTTTCGGTAGAAAAATTTCACGGCCGAAGGCCGGTTCCTCCAAAATTACAGGTTCGCTATCGCTCACCAGGAACAAAATCGACACCAAAATGGCACAAAAGGTCTTAAAATTGACAAAGAAATGGGGCGAAAGGTCTTAAAATCGGCAAACTAATGGGGCCAAAAGACATAAAATCTGAAAACTAATGGGGCTAAGTATGAGGAAGAAAGGTGGACCAGAAAACCGACCCACCTCCCCTTATTGCTTTAGGTCTGATAATGACATAATTATGCTAATGTCGAAACGTTACAAAAATAAAGATGTTTGTGTTGGCCACGAACGAACCGCCCCCATGCACCTCTGTCCCCAGTCAGTCGACACCCCTCCCCCCAACCAGCACCGCCTTCGTTCATGTACTTCCTCACTCCATCCTTCCACCTCTCTTTCGGTCTACCTCTCCCTTTCTGTCCCTCCACCTCGCTCTCGTACACCCTCTTAGTCATTCTCTCGCTTTCCATACGTTCCATATGGCCGAACCATCTCAAGTTGTTCCTTTTCACACTTTCCAGCACATCTACCTCCACACCACACCTCCTTCTTACTTCCTCATTAGTCTATCTATCCCTCCATGTAACTCCGCACGCACTTCTTAAGTAATTCATTTCCACTGCTCTCACTCTTGGTCTGAGTCTCTCAACCAACGTCCATGCTTCGCTTCCGTAAGTCAGTGTCGGGATTACCACACTGTCATGCAAGGACTTCTTCACTTCCATACTGACCACCCTATTTCTTGTTACTGCTTTCAGCATTCCTACAACCCTCTTCCCCTGTTGTACCCTCTCCCGCACTTCTTCATCCATAGTCCCATCTTTACTCAACACACTGCCCAGATACTTAAAAGAGTTGACGATATCCATAGCCTGACCGTTCAGCTTCACCTCACACTCTGTGACTTCACCCCTTTCGAAGCCATAACCTTGCTCTTCCCCGCATTTACCTTCAAATTCCGTTTTTCGCACACTGTTCCAAACTCATTTACCAGACCCTGCAACTCCCATTCATTATCACTCATCAGAACTGTATCATCCGCAAACAGCAGTATAGGTAGCTTCCATTCAATTCCCTCCCTTTTCAGCGATATACCAACATCCACTGCTCTTGATAGTATTTCTTTCATGAGTCCATCCATATATACAGTAAACAACCACGGGGACATCACACACCCCTGTTTCAAACCAACGTTCAGGTCAAAGAACTCGCTCTGCTCACTCTCCACACGTACTGCCACCTTTGCACCCTCATACATGCTCTTCACTGCTGTCAGCAACTTGCCATCTACTCCGTATATTCTAAGTAGTTTCCACAAACCTTCTCTATCCACTCTGTCATAGGCCTTCTCCAAGTCCATAAAGGCAACATACACCTTTTGTTTCTTCTCCAGATATTTCTCCACAACACAATTCAGGGTAAAACTCTGATCTACATATCCTCTTCCAGTTTAATATATATATATATATATTAAACTGTATATATTGAAGTCCAGAACCCGATCCAGGGCAACCGAGAGAGATGACGAGCTAAACGGAAGAGGGGAGAGAGTGTGGGATGAGCCGATAAAACACTGTAGATGGAGGGGAGACAAGGGGAGGGAGGGAGGGAGGGAGAGAAGGGGCGGAGGATTAGCAGATACAGGGGAGCATGGAGGGGAGGGTGGTGAGGGAAGGGAAAACGGGGGGGGGGGGGGGGGGGAGAGGTGAGGAGGGAGGGGTGTAGAGAGGTGGGGGGAGGATTAGGAGATACAGGGGAGCATGGAAGGGAGGGTGGTGAGGGGAGGAATGGTGGGGGGAGAGGTGGGAGTGGAAATGAGGGTGGTGATGGGGGAAGAGATGAGGGTGATGATGGGGGGAAGGAGGAAGGAAGCAGGGGAGGGGGGAATGAGAATAGAGAGGAGAAGGGAGGGTCGTGATGAGGGGAGAGGAAGGTGGGAAGGGTGGTGATTGTGGAGGGGGGAGGGGGTGGTGAGGGGGAAGTGATGACAGAGGGGTGTGGAATGAGGGGAGAGAAGTGACAGAGAGGTGAGGGAGGGGAGGGGAAACATAGAGGGGAGGGGAGAAAGAATAACAGCATACAGTACAGAAGGGGAGGGGAGGGTGGTGATGAGGGGAGAGGAAGGAAGGGAGGGGAGAGGGGGGATGGGTGAGGGTGGTGATGAGGGGGGAGGGAGGAAGGGAGAGGAAGAAAGGGAGAGGGTTGGGATGGGTGAGGGGTGGGATAAAGGGGATCAAGGAGGGTATACGAAAGCCGTGGGAGACACAGAGACACTCAGAATACACTTTGGAGTTCATATAAAATTAGTGTTTAGATTCGTAAAGCTAATAACTGTAATGGCATTGCATAACTAAAATTAAGAAAGACAAGGGTAACTAATGCAGATTCCGTAACTATTATAATTAGTCCAATTCTTCCGATAACAAATTAATTAAAAAAAAAAAAAAAAAAATTTGATCGCATAAATAAATTACTACTGCAACAACAACAACAACGGGCTACTACTACTACTACTACTACTAATACTAATAATAATAATAATAATGTTGAAATAACTTAGAAAAATTGACAGAATGAATATATCTTCTAATCGTTGTCAATAAAGCGCTCCTCCTCATATGGTGTTTATAATCAATAATAACAATACTATCATCAATGTTAGCAGGAGAAAAAGTAAATATAGATGAAAGTAGCGAGCGGTACCGAACGAAAAGAAAAGACAAAATAAATTAAACATTGTCAAAAGAAAGATAAGGGTGGATTAGAGCGAGATATTTGAGATTAAGGAAAGAAAGGGAGAGGAAATTAAAAGTTCAGAGAGAGAGAGAGAGAGAGAGAGAGAGAGAGAGAGAGAAGAGCATAGAGACAAATCAAATAGGAGGAACTTTGAAACTATTAAGGCAGGAAAAACAGCTGTTATAATTAATGTAGACTTTGTGTTTTATCTTTCAAGTCTTTCCAAAAACTGTATCGGAGTTTAAAGATTTAGATAGAGGGAAGAAGAAGAAGAAGAAGAAGAAGGAGGAGGAGGAATAAATTAAGTAAAAGATTAAAATAAAAGGAAACGTAAACAGAATAACACAGCATACTAGATGAAAAAGGGATCTGCCTTGTGTGGGCCGATCGGCTTTTTGCAGACTCTCATTTTCTGATGTTCTTATGTTAAAAAACAAACTCCCCCAAAACAACATGAAGATGAAGATCAGAGAAGGGAAAAGGGTGAAATAAAGTACAGACCAATCAATAAAGTCCAGACCAATCAATCAAGTACAGACCAATCAATAAAGTACAGACCAAGCAATAAAGTACAGACCAATCAATAAAGTACAGACCAATCAATAAAGTCCAGACCAATCAATAAAGTCCAGACCAATCAATAAAGTACAAACCAATCAATAAAGTCCAGACCAATCAATAAAGTCCAGACCAATCAATAAAGTCCAGACCAATCAATAAAGTGCAGACCAATCAATAAAGTACAGACCAATCAATAAAGTACAGACCAATCAATAAAGTATGGACCAATCAATAAAGTACAGACCAATCAATAAAGTACAGACCAATCAATAAAGTCCAGACCAATCAATAAAGTCCAGACCAATCAATAAAGTCCAGACCAATCAATAAAGTCCAGACCAATCATTAAAGAACAGACCAATCAATAAAGTACAGACCAATCAATAAAGTACAGACCAATCAATAAAGTACAGACCAATCAATAAAGTACAGACCAATCAATAAAGTACAGACCAATCAATAAAGTACAGACCAATCATTAAAGAACAGACCAATCAATAAAGTACAGACCAATCAATAAAGTACAGACCAATCAATAAAGTACAGACCAATCAATAAAGTCCAGACCAATCAATAAAGTACAGACCAATCAATAAAGTACAGACCAATCAATAAAGTCCAGACCAATCAATAAAGTACAGACCAATCAATAAAGTCCAGACCAATCAATAAAGTCCAGACCATCAATAAGTACAGACCAATCAATAAAGTCCAGACCAATCAATAAAGTCCAGACCAATCAATAAAGTCCAGACCAATCAATAAAGTCCAGACCAATCAATAAAGTCCAGACCAATCAATAAAGTCCAGACCAATCAATAAAGTCCAGACCAATCAATAAAGTCCAGACCAATCAATAAAGTACAGACCAATCAATAAAGTACAGACCAATCAATAAAGTCCAGACCAATCAATAAAGTCCAGACCAATCAATAAAGTCCAGACCAATCAATAAAGTACAGACCAATCAATAAAGTCCAGACCAATCAATAAAGTACAGACCAATCAATAAAGTACAGACCAATCAATAAAGTCCAGACCAATCAATAAAGTACAGACCAATCAATAAAGTCCAGACCAATCAATAAAGTACAGACCAATCAATAAAGTCCAGACCAATCAATAAAGTCCAGACCAAGCAATAAAGTCCAGACCAATCAATAAAGTACAGACCAATCAATAAAGTCCAGACCAATCAATAAAGTCCAGACCAATCAATAAAGTACAGACCAATCAATAAAGTCCAGACCAATCAATAAAGTCCAGACCAATCAATAAAGTACAGACCAATCAATAAAGTCCAGACCAATCAATAAAGTCCAGACCAATCAATAAAGTACAGACCAATCAATAAAGTCCAGACCAATCAATAAAGTCCAGACCAATCAATAAAGTACAAACCAATCAATAAAGTCCAGACCAATCAATAAAGTCCAGACCAATCAATAAAGTACAGACCAATCATAAAGTCCAGACCAATCAATAAAGTCCAGACCAATCAATAAAGTCCAGACCAATCAATAAAGTCCAGACCAATCAATAAAGTCCAGACCAATCAATAAAGTCCAGACCAATCAATAAAGTACAGACCAATCAATAAAGTACAGACCAATCAATAAAGTATCTAAAGGATTAGTTAATAGATCAATGAAAATTAACAGTGAGAGAGGGGGGGGGAGGGGGGGGGGGGTTTACCCCTTGACTTTGAGTGGCAGAACGGTATCGGGAAAACTCGGTCCCTGGGTGAAGTCGGCCGGTAAGAGAACTCGGTCTCTGGGTGAACTCGGACTCCAAGATAACTTGGACTCTAAGAGAACTCGGACTCTAAGATAACTCGGACTTTAAGAGAACTCGGACTCTAAGATAACTCGGACTCTAAGATAACTCGGACTCTAAGAGAACTCGGACTTTAAGAGAACTCGGATCTATGAGAACTTGGCATCTATGAGAACTTGGATTTTAAGAGAGAACTCAGACTCTAAGAGAACTTGAACTCTAAGAAAACTCGGGCTCTAAGAGAACTCGGGCTCTAAGATAACTCGGACTCTAAGATAACTCAGCCTCTAAATCTAAAAGAACTTGGACCACCCCTTCAGACCAAATAGGGTTAAATTAGGCTATGTCAAAGTCGATAAAGTTTGGCCGAGTGTGTGTTCGGCCATATATATATATATATATATATATATATATATATATATATAGAGAGAGAGAGAGAGACAGAGAGAGAGAGAGGCTGGGGATGTATATTGAAACTTGAAACGCATGAGAAATGAACACACACACACACACACACACACACACACACACACACACACACACTCATAGATGGTAGGGAAGATAAGGTTTAGGAGCTTCTTTTTACGACAAGCCCCCCCCCCTCCCCCTACCTCCCAGCTCCCCCCTTCCCTCCCCCTCTCTCATTTCGTACCTCCCTTCTTCTCTCCTCCCCCTCCCCATCCTATTTCCCAATCCCAAACCCTCATCTCTCCTCCCCCCCCCTACCCCCTCCTCCCTCCCCCTCCCTCCCTCCCTCCTCATCCCTCCCCCCTTACATCCCCTCACCCTCTCCTCACCTCTCCCCCTTACCTCCTCACGCCCCTCCCCCCTCCATACCTCCTCATCCCTCCCCCTCCATACCTCCTCATCCCTCCCCCCCCTCCCCCTCCTTCAACCCTTCCTTCACCACCCGTCCTCACCCTCCTTCCCCCCCTACCTCCTCACCCCTCTCCCCCTCCCCTAACCCTCCTCATCCTCCCCCTCCCTCCCTCCTCATCCCTCCCCCCTCCCCTCCCTCCTTCCTCATCCCTCAGCTCCCTCCCCACCTCCTCCCCCTCCCCCTCCCCCCCCCTCCTCCCTCTCATTATCCTCCTCCTCTCACCCTCCTCCTCTCTCCTTTCTCCTCCCTCCCTCCCTCCCTCCCGCCTTCTCCTCCCCTCCTAATCCCTCACATCCCTCAATAATGTGTTTCTAACGTCTCACTCTCTACCTATTCTCAGACCTTTATAAAGAAGGAATATTTCATCATATATGTATGTAAATAATTATACGGTATATATGTATATATATATATATATATATATATAGTATATACTATAGTATAATATAGTATGCCTACCCCTCTCTCAACTTCCATCCTTCCCCTCCAACTATAATTATATTTGTAAATACTATGTAAGAAGAATAACCACTGTCGGTGGAAATAAACTTTATTATCATTATTATTATTATTATTATCCACGTTTCTCCCTTCCCCATCTCTCCCCTCCCCCACCCCTCTCTGTCAATATCTCCCTTCCCCTTCTCTCCCCTCCCCCACCCCTCTCTGTCAATATCTCCCTTCCCCTTCTCTCTCCTCCCCTCCCCCACCCCTCTCTGTCAATATCTCCCTTCCCCTTTTCTCTCCTCCCCTCCCCCACCCCTCTCTGTCAATATCTCCCTTCCCCTTCTCTCTCCTCCCCTCCCCCACCTCTATATTAGCCTCTCTACAGTCAAGCCCTACAGTAAACAATGCCGCCTTTCTTGCCTTACTGTATAATTAGCCTCTACGTCACTGCTTGCTTGTATTCAGCTTAGGAAGACACGGTGGGAGTCAGGTAGTTGACATAAACCTCCACTCCTACGATGGCGTATTTCTGTTCTGTTCTCAGGCTATTATGAAACGATTGTGTTCAGATTAGGAAGGGTATGTGCAAGTCAGAGGGTTGATTGGTATAGTCTTTACCCTTATATAATTCCCACAGATCCTTCCGAAACTGCATAAAATCGTCGAATGATAGCCATAATAAACTGCCAAATGCGTCATAATCCACAAAGGATTAACGTTGCTTGGTTATATTGACGGTCACAGGACAGGCAGCAGTATTGCCAACATAATACCGTAAATTTAAGGGGGGGGGGACCTGTTTTTGTTCTCTTCGTGTCTCTCTCTCTATGGGTTGTATCCATTCGACCCCATTCAGCCTACGGTTTTAAAACGTTTATCCCCATTCAGGTGTCGATTTCTTCCTGGCGAGCAATAGCGAACTAGCATTGTATGGGTAAATCCAGCTTCACCGGAGACATTTTTCTACCTAAATATGTACAAATTTAGCCTGCTGTCAAAAACTTGTTTTTAACATGCTTTTAAAACGACCCCTGGATGGGGATAAACGTCTTAAAACAGTAAGTTGAATGGGGCCGAATGGATACAACCCTATCCCCTATCCCCCTCCCCCCCTCCCACATCCTATCCCCCTCCCCCTCTCCCACATCCTATCACCCTCCCCCCCCTCCCACATCCTATCCCCTCCCCCCCTCCCCATCCAATCCCCTCACCCCCTCCCACATCCTATCACCCTTCCCCCCACATCCAATCCCCCTCCCCCCCTCCCACATCCTATCCCCTCCCCCCTCCCACATCCACCCCAATCCCCCCCCCCCCTCCCACATCCCATCCCCTCCCCCCCCTCCCACATCCCGATCCCCTCCCACATCCGATCACCCTTCCCCCCTCACATCCTATCACCCTCCCCCCTCTCCCACATCCTATCCCCTCCCCCCCCCTCCACATTCAATCCCCCTCCCCCCCCTCCCCGATCCCCTCCCCCCCCTCCCACATCCGATCACCCTCCCCCCCTCCCACATCCTATCACCCTCCCCCTCTCCCCACATCCAATCCCCCTCCCACCTCCCACATCCTATCCCCCCCTCCCCCCCTCCCACATCCAATCCCCTCCGCTCCCCCCTCCCACATCCAATCCCCTCCCCCCCCTCCACATCCTATCCCCTCCCCCCTCCCACATCCCAATCCCCTCTCCCCCCCCCCCCTATCACCCTCCCCCTCTCACACATCCGATCCCCTCCCCCCCTCACACCTTCCGCTCCCCCCCCCACATCCGATCACCCCTCCCCCCTCCCCCCTCCCAATCCCCTCCCCCCCCCTCCCACATCCTATCACCCCTCACCCCCTCCCACATCCTATCCCCCCCCCCCTCCCACATCCAACCCTCCCCCCCTCCCACATCCAATCCCCCTCCCCCTCGCACACATCCTATCCAGCCCCCCCCTCCCCCCCCCGGCCCACCACCCCAACCACCGTAGCGCGTCGGAGCGGGGATCGTGCGTCTACGATAATCCGCCGGCTTTACCGCTTACGCCCCAGATTTGACCTAATCCGATTGGGGGCCGTAATTGCTGCTGCTGAAATGTCTTAAGGGGGGTCACCTCGCTTTTTTTTTTATCTTTCGCTCCTTTTCTTTCTTTCTCTGGCTTGTATCCATTCGGCCCCATTCATCCAACTGTTTTAAGACGTTCGCCCCCATCCAGGTGTCGATTTCTTCCTGGCGAGCGATAGCGAGCCAGCATTATATGCTATATGGAGAAATCAGGCTTCGCCGGATACATTTTTCTATCGACAAATGTACAAATTTAGCTTGCTGTCAAAATAAAAATATATATATGCTGGCTCGCTACCGCTCGCCACTAAAATATTGCCGTCTTAAAACAGTAGGCTGAATGGGGCCGAATGGATACAAGCAAAATAGAGAGGGAGAGAAAGAGAAAAAAAGCGAGGTGGGCCCCCTTAAACCCGAGAGAGAGAGAGAGAGAGAGAGAGAGAGAGAGAGAGAGAGAGAGAGAGAGAGAGAGAGAGTACAAAGGAGTACAAAGGAAATCAAGCAACAACAGATCTAGTGACCCTTCTAGGTTGCTTGTCCTCCAAAACACTGAGGATCAAATGTCCAAACAGTGGTTTAGAGTGGGTAAGGAAACATTGGAAAGGGAATTACTGCCCTGGAACTAATGTCCGTGGCAGGATTAGGAAGTTAGTAGGGGACAGATGGGTTAGTAACTGAGGGAGGATAAAATAAAGTTATTCATTTACAAACGCAGTCAGTCGCGGGTTTGATGCGAGATATTTGTCTAGGCGGAGTTTAAATGTAATCAACGGTGATGCAGTCTATAACGTATCGGGGAAGCCCATTCCACAAGTTGACAACTCGATTGAAGAAGAAATTCTTAGATTCGTGTGAGTTAAAAGATTTACCAATAATTTTGCAACCGTTTCCCCGCGTGTAATTAGATTGGTCGATAGTGAAGTACTTACTACAGTTTCATATTGTCGATGCCCTTTGATGATTTTGAACACTTGAATTAAGTCACCTCTTAATCTGCACTGGGTTTAAAGGAAATAGATTTTAATTCTCTAAGACGCTCTTCGTATGGTTTGCTCTTTAGGCTAGGTATCATTTTGGTAACTCTACGTTGAACCTCGTTCTAGCTTGTTTATGTCTTTTTTGGTAATAAGGGCACCAGGATTGAACGCAGTATTCCAGAAGAGGGCGGACTAAGGAATTGTAAAGGGTTAGGATAACGTCTTTGGATTTATGCTCAAATGACCTGCCTATAAAGCCAATTATTTTGTTTGCCTTCTTAACAACTTCTGAACATTGTTGACTCGGTTTTAGGTTACTCGATATTGTTACTCCCAGATCGGTTTCTCTGTTTACATTCTTAAGCTGAGTGCCATTCATCGAATAGTTTGCTTTCTCATTTAGGTATCCGATATGTAGTACTTTACATTTATCCGCATTGAAACTCATTTGCCAAATTTGGGCCCAACATGACAATTTATCTAGATTGTGTTTCATATCGTCAACTTGTTCTTTTGAGAGTATGCTATTTGCAATTTTTGTATCGTCAACAAATTTTGAGATTGTGCAGGTGAGACCCTCATCTATGTCGTTGATGTAAATTAGAAAGAGAATTGGTCCTAGTACCGATCCCTGGGGTACCCCGCTACTTACATTGGTCCATTTAGATGCCTTACCGTTTATGACTACTCTTTGCTTTCTGTCGCTGAGCCAATTTTCTATCCATTTCAACACACCGTCTTGTATTCCATGCGCTTTTAGTTTTAGCAGTAAACGTTTGTGGGGAACTTTGTCAAAGGCCTTTTGAAAAGAGAGAGAGAGAGAGAGAGAGAGAGAGAGAGAGAGAGAGAGAGAGAGAGAGAGAGAGAGAGAGAGAGAGAGAGAGAGAGAGTGAGAGAGAGAGAGAGAGAGAGTCAGAGAGAGAGAGAGAGAGAGAGAGAGAGAGAGAGAGAGAGAGAGAGAGAGAGAGAGAGAGAGAGAGAGAGAGAGAGAGAGAGAGAGAGAGAGAGAGAGAGAGAGAGAGAGAGAGGAAAGGCAAAAGGAGAGAACAAATAGTAAAGGAAGATATAATGGGAAGGAATGGTGAGCTACACAGAGTTACAAGGAGTATTTAGTATCTCAAAGACCTTGCGGCCCATTCTGAAGGAGATACTTCAGGTGGAAAGAGATTTACTGTGTAGCAGTTAGAGTAAACGGGGGCCTGAGTGAAGAGTTCCCAGTGAAAGTTGGAGTTCACCAAGGCTCAGTTCTGAGCCCATTACTGTTTGTGTTAGTCTTGGAGGCTCTGTCAAGAGAATTTAGGACAGGACTCCCATGGGAGGTGTTATGTGCAGATAATCTAGTTCCAGATAGTGCGCAGGAAGCAGAGGCGAAGTTCAAAAGATGGAGGGAAGGTATGGCAAGTATGGGTCTGAGAGTTAACATAGATAAAACAAAGGTCATGATTAGTGGAGTAGGCGCAGTATGTGGGAAGGGGGTGGGAAGTAACTCAATTCAATGTTGTGTCTGTAGTGACTGGGTACACAGGAGATGTAGTGGAGCTAGAGGACCTTTGACAAGAATCATAGACTTTGAATGTGCAGTGTGCAAGGGAGATCTTGTATTAAGTGACCCGCCTGTCAGTGTTGATTTGAGTGTGTGAAAAAGTGCTGTTACCTGGGCGATACAGTTTCCGCTGGAGGTGGCGCTGAAGCTCTAGCTCCATTGCTAGAGTCAGAAGTGGCTGGGGAAAGTTTAGAGCTTTTGCCACTCCTGACCATGAGAGGGCTCCCACCCCACCTTAACCCTCTCCGACATATGACGCGATTTTGAGCCTGTTAGGGATACTTTAAAGCCTTTGTTACCATCAGGGGTATTTAAAAACCTTTAGTTTAGTTACTTCAACCTCTGCAGTTGTCTTTGAGTTAGCTGTGGGCAGAAAACTGATTTTGGAGAGGTAATTATAAGAGTGCTTATTGCTAATCTGGCAACCTCTGCGTTATATGAGTCTGAAGGGGTTAAAGGGAAGGTGTATAGGAAGGTGTGTTAGGAGCGCGATGACCTATGCCTCTGAGACGTGGCCGGTTAAAGCGGAGGATGTCAATAGAATGGAACGAAATGAGAAGAGAATGGTGAGATGAATGTGTGGGGTTAATCTTAGGGACAGGGTATCGAGCGAGGAATTGAGAAGGCGTCTGGGCATTAGGAGTATCGGTGAAGTGATGCGCACGAGCCGACTTGGTTGGTTTGGACATGTGGAGAGAATGGATGATCAGAACTGGGTGAAGAAATGCCGGACAGTGAACTTGGGGGGGGGGGGGGGGGAGCTGCGCGTAGGTGTGGGGGGGGGGGGGGACCTAGAATGACGTGGGCTCGGGTACTCCGGTCCGATCTCAAAATAAAGAACTTGACAACACAGGCGGCCCTTGACAGGGCCGCCTGGAAAGCTGCCATTTAGGACGTGAGACTGTAACCGCAGCTTCTGTGGACAAACGGTCTTTAAACTTGTATGTATGTATGTATGTATGTATTGTACTACACTCATTGCAGTGTGTGCAAAAGTATATCTACTCTCTTCTTCAATGGCTCTACGTTCTACTAACATAAGAAAATGGGAGTTTGCAGAAAGCCGATTGGCCCACACAAGGCAGATCCCTCTCACTCTCTTCTTGAATAGCTCTACTTACGAGCTATTTACATCTGAGGAACAATATTATTCTCTACTCTCATTTCCAGCCATGGTTGTGTGTTGTATTCATAATGAGGTTACAGTTTTGCTACATACAAACTGAGAGAGAGAGAGAGAGAGAGAGAGAGAGAGAGAGAGAGAGAGAGAGAGAGAGAGAGAGAGAGA
The DNA here is from genome assembly GCA_032716605.1 of Paralithodes platypus. Classification (NCBI taxonomy): domain Eukaryota; kingdom Metazoa; phylum Arthropoda; class Malacostraca; order Decapoda; family Lithodidae; genus Paralithodes; species Paralithodes platypus. The sequence goes on along the minus strand of CM064533.1, from coordinate 53,884,044 downwards.
GAGAGAGAGAGAGAGAGAGTGAGAGAGAGAGAGAGAGAGAGATGGGTTATAGTGTCAGGGTGTTTTTCAGTACCCATGACAAGTGAAGACAGGCGCACGCACACAGACACGCACGCATAATAGTATATGGTCACTACTGGATACACATACACACACACAATAACATACACACACATACACGCACGCACGCACACACACACACACACACACACAGCCCGTAGCCTAGTAGGTAGCGCTCTCGTCTCACACACGAGGGGTCGGGAGTTCAATCCCCCGGCCGGGCGGAGACAAATTGGGCTTGTCTCCTTTCATGTGTTAGCCTCAGTTCACCTAGCTGTAAATAGGTACCTGGAATAAGTGGACGACGTTGTGACGTCCCATCTGGGGTTGGCAAAAATGGTACAAGGCGAGATGGGTATCATATGGTTCACCTAAGCTGATGGCTACCTAAGCCTTCGGGCGAGACGGTACCGTCTATAGTGAGAATGGTACCATACAGATCCACCCTAAGCCTTCGTTTCCGATGTCGCCAATTGGCTAAAAATACAGACTACACACACATCCACAGCCATTCCAACGATACATATAACACCTACACATATAGGAGGCGGGAAATAACGAGCATGCTCACTCCCGCAATACAACTAGAGTAAGTACAACTAGAGTAAGTACACACACACACACACTCATACGCACGTATAATTTATATGGTCACTACTGGATACACACACACACACACACACACACACACACACACACACACACACACACACACACACACGCACACACTCATACGCACGTATATATGGTCACTACTGGATACACATACACACACACAATAACATACACACAACAACACACACACACCCACACACACACACGCACACACACACACATACATACGCACGTATATATGGTCGATACTGCATACAAGCACACACACACACCTGGCCAAAGGCCGATTCCTCTTAAGATTTCAGGCTCGCTATCGCTCGCATGGAACAAATTAACACCCAAATGGCACGAAAGGTCTTACAATTGACAACGAAATGGGGCGTATATATCTTACATTATTCTCCAACCCTATGACCCGGTATCATCAAAGCCACCATAAAGAAAAGTAAGTCAAGTCTAGTTAAGGCGAGATCTCCACTTGAGGGATTTTTTTCTTGACCCCTTTCTCCCACATGTTTAGCCCCATTGCTTTTGATATTATAAAACGTTTGCCCCATTAGTTTAGCGATTTTAAGAACTTTCACCCCATATTAAGACCTTTCGTGCAATTCAGGTGTCGATTTTATCCTGGCGAGCGATAGCGAGCCTGTAATTTAAGAGGAACCGGCCTTCGGCCGGGACATTTTTCTACCGAAAAATGTACAAATTTATCTTGAAAGGGACTCAAGGGGGTGTAATTTTAAGCTTGATGGAGGTCTAGGGAACAAACTAAATACCTGCCCTAAGGGAGTGATGGGTCGTGTTTAAGGACCCCATTGTTCCTCATGTTTAGCCCCATTAGTTTTCAGATTTTAAGACATTCGGCCCATTAGTTTGGTGATTTGAAGACTGTTCACCCCATATCTTTGTCAATATTAAGACTTTTCGTGCAATTTACAGTAGGTGTCGATATTGTCCTTGCGTGCAATAGCGAGCCTGGAATTTAAGAGAAACCGACCTTCGGCCAGGGGACACTTTTCTATCGAAATATGTACAAATTGATCTTGAAGGAGGGTCGGGGGGGGGGGGGGGATTCCTTTAAGCTTGATAGAGGTATAGGGAGAAACAAAATAAAATATATATATATATATATATATATATATATATATATATATATATATATATATATATATATATATATATATATATAATAAAGATCCCTAAATGAGTAAATAAATACGCCAATTAAATACTCAATTTAATCCCCAACCAATCGATCGCCTTAACCACCTCCTCCTCCTCCTCCACCTCCTCATCATCATCCTCCTCCTCCTCCACCTCCTCCTCCTCCTCCTCCTCCTCCTCCTCCTCCTCCTCCTTCTTCTTGGACTAACTTACCTAATTCGGATACATTAACTTGGCTAACCGAATTATGTGTGAGTGTCCCCCAGTAACCGAAATTTACCGGCTGGGAAGCGGACTGGTGGTAAGGTGAGTTATATTCCTGAATGGGGATAAACGTCTTAAAACAGTAGGTTGAATGGGGCTGATTGGATACAACCCAGAGAGAAAGGGAGAAAGATAAACACAACGAGGTGGGTCCCCTTAAAATAAATATATACGTGAATTAAGGGGAGATCTCCACTTGAGGGATTTTTTTCTTGACCCCCTTCTCCCTCATATTTAGCCCCATTGCTTTTGATATTATAAAACGTTTGCCCCATTAGTTTAGCGATTTTAAGAACTTTCACCCCATATTAAGACCTTTCGTGCCATTCAGGTGTCGATTTTATCCTGGCGAGCGATAGCGAGCCTGTAATTTACGAGGAACCGGCCTTTGGCCGGGAAATTTTTCTACCGAAAAATTTACAAATTTATCTTGAAAGGGGGTCAAGGGGGTGACATTTTAAGATTGCTGGAGGAGTAGGAAACAAACTAATAACCTCCCCTTAAGTACTGAATTAATTAATTTATTAATAAAATAAACATTTTCCTGGCAACATTACTGGGATCGTATACACTGGTATCTGAAAGCAAGCCCGTGGACTGATGATCCCCTCCCCGGCTGCCCTCTCAGAGACAGATCTCATCTCAGCCTGGTCTCTGCGGGGGCCCGAGCATCTGGAGCAGCTTCGGTCTACCGGACTCGGGACTATTCGGCCAGACAGTCAGGAGAACAACAACAACAACAACAACAACAACAACAACAACAACACACAAGACGGAATAATGCAGGCGACACAATTATTATCCCCTTCTGTACAGTCGGCCTAATAAGTCATGTCTCGGCACCAATTATGTTTTGATCAATAATTGGTATCAGCAATATTTACACACGATTTCTTCTTTTTTTGAGTGAGATATACAACCATGTTCCTACACTTACCCACCCTATTCAACATCTGACAGACATTAATACAGCACAGAGCGAGCCAAACGTAATGACAGCTGAGACATGACTTTATTAACCTCCTACACTTACCCACCCTATTCAACATCTGACAGACATTAATACAGCACAGAGCGAGCCAAACGTAATGACAGCTGAGACATGACTTATTAACCTCCTACACTTACCCACCCTATTCAACATCTGACAGACATTACTACAGCACAGAGCGAGCCAAACGTAATGACAGCTGAGACATGACTTATTAGCCTCCTACACTTACCCACCCTATTCAACATCTGACAGACATTGCTACAGCACAGAGCGAGCCAAACGTAATGACAGCTGAGACATGACTTATTAACCTCCTACACTTACCCACCTTATTCAACATCTGACAGACATTAATACAGCACAGAGCGAGCCAAACGTAATGACAGCTGAGACATGACTTATTAACCTCCTACACTTACCCACCTTATTCAACATCTGACAGACATTAATACAGCACAGAGCGAGCCAAACGTAATGACAGCTGAGACATGACATTAGCCTCCTACACTTACCCACCCTATTCAACATCTGACAGACATTAATACAGCACAGAGCGAGCCAAACGTAATGACAGCCGAGACATGACTTATTAGCCTCCTACACTTACCCACCCTATTCAACATCTGACAGACATTAATACAGCACAGAGCGAGCCAAACGTAATGACAGCTGACTTATTAACCACTTCTGTACCGCCGACGTCTTTGATTCTGGTTACTATTAGGCGATGTTATTCAGTTTAAAAAAGGCCTCCAGCAATCAACAGGCTACACACAAACACAAAATACAAATTCACAAACAAATACATCAATAAAAACCTAAATGATTGTGTTTGTCTAATTCTTCCCTATAGATGGAGTGGGGTTGGTCGGGATCCGGATAATCGGGTGGCCCATCTAGGGTGTCAGGATATCCGGCCCATCACAGTCCGGATAATAACTCGCGCTCACTCTCACACACTCATTCCCACACACTCTCTCTCTCTCTCTCTAATTGTGCTTGTGTGTTTCTGTGCATCTGTGTGTGTGTGTATGTGAGAGAGAGAGAGAGAGAGAGAGAGAGAGAGAGAGAGAGAGAGAGAGAGAGAGAGAGAGAGAGAGAGAGAGAGAGAGAGAGAGAGAGAGAGAGAGAGAGAGAGAGAGAGAGAGAGAGAGAGAGAGAGAGAGAATGTATGCAAGTGAGTTTTATATAGTACGGTCAATGCTAAAAAATAGTAAAGCCAAAAAAAAACAAAAAAAACAGTGGGGATTAGGCCTGAGTATATAGATAGATAGATAGATAGATAGATAGATAGATAGATAGATTGATGTATGTCCTCTTTACAGGCAGTATTAAAAACAAACTAAATTACTACGCTTACAATCGAACATTCAGAGAGAGATATCATTGGCTAAATCTGAAAAGAAAAAAGAAATCCCAAACAAACGTAGTACTTAATATTAAGGCACCCGAATTTGCATTGTACAGTCGGCCTAATAAGTCATGTCTCAGCACCAATTATGTTTTGATCAATAATGGGTATCAGCAATATTTCCACATGATTTCTTCCTTTTTGAGTGAGATATACCAACATGTTCCTACACTGACCCACCCTATTCAACATCTGACAGACATTGATACAGCACAGAGCAAGCCAAACGTAATGACAGCTGAGACATGACTTATTAGCGCCACTGTAAGACCTATCCCCAAACACGAGGGAGAAACGGGTTCAGAAAAACTGCCCTTAAAGGTTACCGTGGTTTCCCCCAAAAAATATGGATTACCGAAAACAGGCGGATTAAAGAGAACAGTGGCATTAACGGGAAAGAAGGATTAACGGAAACAGGCGGATTAACGGGGAGATGTGGACTTTTAGGTGGATTAACAGGTGGACAACGGTAACAGGTGGATTAATGACAACAGGTAGACTCAAGGGGGATTAACAGGTGGATTAATGACAACAGGTAGACTCAAGGTGGATTAACGGGACGACGAGGTGGATTAACAGGTGGATTAACGACAACAGGTAGACTCAAGGTGGATTAACGGGACGACGAGGTGGATTAACCGCTGGATTAACGACAACAGGTAGACTCAAGGTGGATTAACGGGACGAGGTGGATTAACAGGTGTATTAATGACAACAGGTAGACTCAACACTTAATCGCAATAAGCCGAGACATTGCCTTATTCGGGGTCGACTAACTACAAGTATAGTCTATTCGCTGTAAGTAGGCGAACAATCATGACTTATATCCTCTATAACTCAAGAAGGGCTAGAGCAAATTGGCTGTAAATTACCACATCTATTCCTCGACTTACTCTTCCCAAATGATAAAAATTTGAGATCGATTACCCTAGTCGTTTTTGTGTTACAGAGGTTAGAGGTCATGATTTCTCGCCTACTTACGGCGAATAGACTATAGTTCCTGTTCAATCATCCTGGAAGGAGACAATCCAGCTAAATTATTACTTTTTGGGTCCCAAAACCGGATTGCTCCGATTGAAACTGAAAACGGGAAACATTATGATAGTTTTTGTGTTAATTCTATGTGGATGAGGGAGACAAAAGGCAAAACTGCCTGTGACGAGTGCCTCCCCCAGAGTTGAAAGAGTGACAGGGTTCAACATCAAGGAATGTTCGAGTTAAATTGCCTGGCCACACAGACTTTGAAGCAATTTTAGTCATAGGGTGGAAGATGGATTCAGGGGTAGAGTTCTAGAGCTCAGCTGTTGAATAGAAGAAAGATTGGGAATATCGTTTCACTCTTGCGTTGGTGAGTCGCACAGAGTAGGGGTGGGATTGTGTTGCAAGACGGGTGCTGACAATAAACATTATGGTGTTAACATACCGAGGCTGACAGGACAACTTTTTTTCCTATATATTTATTTGTTTGTTTTCTTCTAAAAATGTTGCTGGGACCCCTGAATACCCATGCCAAGTTTCTTCGGGTCCCGAGGGTTTGAAGTTTAGAGGGACACAAACAAACAAACAAACAAACAAACAAACAAAAACACAAACAAACACAACCAAGCAAATAAACAAACACACACACAAGCAAACAAACAAACACAAAAAAACCCACAAACAAACAAAAACACAAACAAGCAAACAAACAAACACACAAACAAACACAAAAACAAACAAACAAACAAGCAAACACACAAACACAAACAAAAACACAAACAAACAATCACACAAACAAACACAAAAACAAACAAACAAACAAGCAAACACACAAACAAACAATCACACAAACAAACAAACACACAAACAAACACAAAAACAAACAAACAAACAAGCAAACACACAAACAAACAATCACACAAACAAACAAACACACAAACAAACACAAAAACAAACAAACAAACAAGCAAACACACAAACAAACAATCACACAAACAAACAATCACACAAACAAACAATCACACAAACAAACAATCACACAAACAAACAATCACACAAACAAATAAAGACAAACAAACAAAGACATACTATATAACTTTACATAATGATATACTGTAGGTAGATAAAATTAACAATAGAGAAAAGTTATATAAAGCTTCCACCTCAAATCTCTATTCCCGTGTGTGTGTGTTCTGTGTGTCTGGTGTCTGTGTGTTTGCGTGTATGTGTGTCTGGCGTCTGTGTGTATGTCTATCTGTGTATCTGGTGTTTGTGTGTCCGTGTTAGTGTTGTGCCTGTGTGTCTGGTGTGTGTGTTCGTGTTAGTGTATCTGGTGTCTGTGTGTGGTGTTTGTGTGTATGTATGTCCGGTGTTTGTGTGTCCGTGTTAGTGTTGTGCCTGTGTGTCTGGTGTGTGTGTTCGTGTTAGTGTATCTGGTGTCTGTGTGTGGTGTTTGTGTGTATGTATGTCCGGTGTTTGTGTGTCCGTGTTAGTGCTGTGCCTGTGTGTCTGGTGTGTGTGTTCGTGTTAGTGTATCTGGTGTCTGTGTGTGGTGTTTGTGTGTATGTATGTCCGTTGTTTGTGTGTCCGTGTTAGTGCTGTGCCTGTGTGTCTGGTGTGTATGTTCGTGTTAGTGTATCTGGTGTCTGTGTGTGGTGTTTGTGTGTATGTATGTCCGGTGTTTGTGAGTCCGTGTTAGTGTTGTGCCTGTGTGTCTGGTGTGTGTGTTCGTGTTAGTGTATCTGGTGTTTGTGTGTATGTATGTCCGGTGTCTGTGAGTCCGTGTTAGTGTTGTGCCTGCGTGTCTGTCTGTGTGTCTGTGTGTCCGTATTAGCGTTGTGTCTGTGAGTCTGGTATCTGTGTGTTGTCCGTTGGTGGTGTACGTGCGGCCGTGACTGTTCCGCGTCTTATCCCCGTCCTTAGCCAGCAAGGGGGGGAGGGGGGGCGTGGATAAAACCAACCGCCCCCCCCCCCCCCCCCTCTTATAATGACCAACGAGGCTACCGGATTATTGTGACGGTGGTAATGGTGGTGATGGTGGTGATGGTGATGGTGATGGTGTTATGGTGTGGTGATGTGTGGTGTTGATGATGTGTTGGTGTTGGCGTGATGGTGGTGATGTGTGGTGGTATGCTGTGATGGTGTTATGGTGTGGTGATGTGTGGTGTTGATGATGTGTTGGTGTTGGCGTGATGGTGGTGATGTGTGGTGGTATGATGTGATGGTGGTGATGGTGATGTTGGTGGGGATGTGGTGGTGTGTGGTGATGGTGTTGTGGTGGTGGTGTGGTGAGGATGATGTGGTGGTAGTGCTGGTGGTGTTAAGGTATGATGGTGGTGATGCTGGTGTTAAGGTGGTGTTGTTATGGTGTGGTTGTTATTGGTTGTGATGGTGCTGGTGTTGGGGTTATGGTGATGGTGGTGGTCATGGTGTTGTTGTGGTGGTGTTGTTGTGGTGGTGGTGTTGTTATGGTGGTGGTGGTGTTGTTGTTGTTGTTGTTGTTGTTGTTGTTGTTGTGGTGGTGGTGTTGTGGTGGTGGTGGTGGTGTTGTTGTGGTGGTGGTGTTGTTGTGGTGGTGTTGTTGTTGTTGTTGTTGTGGTTGTTGTTGTGGTGGTGGTGGTGTTGTTGTGGTGGTGGTGTTGTGGTGGTGGTGGTGGTGTTGTGGTGTGGTGGTGTTGTTGTGGTGGTGGTGGTGTTGTTGTTGTTGTTGTGGTTGTTGTGGTGGTGTTGTTGTTGTGGTGGTGTTGTTGTGGTTGTTGTTGTGGTGGTGTTGTTGTGGTGGTGTTATTGTTGTGGTTGTTGTTGTGGTGGTTGTAGTGATGCTGTTGATGTGATTTTTTGCACAAGCATATGCCACTGTCGAATTTACTGTGAATATAATTATAAACTTTAGGATCTTAAGGGAGCCCACCTCGCTTTTTTTCTCTTTCTCTCCCTCTCTCTTTGGCTTGTATCCATTCGGCCCCATTCAGCCTACTGTTTTAAGACGTTTATCCCCATCCAGGTGTCGATTTCTTCCTGGCGAGCGATAGCAAACCAGCATTGTATGAAGAAATCCAGTTTCGTCGGAGACATTTTTCTATCGAAAAATGAAAAGATTTAGCTTGCTGTCAAAACAAAAATATATAATACTGTATGCTGGCTCGCGATCGCTCGCCAGGAAAATATTGACACCTGGATGGGGGTAAACGTCTTAAAACAATTGGCTGAATGGGACCGAATGGATACAAGCCAGGGAAAGAGAGTAAAGGACAGAAGATAAAAAAACAAGCCGGTGACCCCCTCTTAAATAGTTACGTAATGTGAGTGCTATTAAATCCGCTAATGTGGAGAAATGCCGGTTATGAAAACAGCAAACACTAGTTATCATTATTATTATGAGTATTATTATTATTATCAACTCTGCGTAAGTAGAGTGGTATCCCCCCCCCCCCCCCCCACCCCGTATAGTGGTACCATGTCGGCCTAAATGTCTGTCTGTCTCTCGTCTGTCTCTCTGTCTCTCTGTCCGAATACTGCTCCTAGACCGTTCGACGGATTTTCACCAAACTTCCCACGAACATTCGGTACTGCACATAATCATCAACACATATCTAGCATAATTATGATTCAAGAAGCGTCGCCGGTACATAAGGGGTTAATGAATAAAAAGCATGTTCCATCCAAAAATCAATCTAGATGATTTTAACCCGTTCAGTACCAGGGACGTCCTTTTCATCATATTATCGCAATTATTAGACGATTTTATTCAGTTTAGGAAGGACCTCTAGCCATAATAAGGCTTCATACTATCTCAACTAACCCTTTTAACTACCCCCAGCTCCTTCCTAAGCTGCATAATATCGTCTAAATATAGCTAGAATAAAATATAATACACGTCGCTGGTACTCAAAGGGTTAATATAACACACGTCGCTGGTACTCAAAGGGTTAATATAACACACGTCGCTGGTACTCAAAGGGTTAATATAACACACGTCGCTGGTATTCAAAGGGTTAATAGCACAACGAAAAGCTACTGGGGGGGGGAGGGGGGTATCCACGAATGTCAGTAAGTGAGTGTACAGTGGCGCTAATAAGTCATTTCTCAGCTGTCATTTCGTTTGGCTCGTTCTGTGCTGTATTAATGTCTGTCAGATGTTGAATAAGGTGGGTAAGTGTAGGAACATGTGTGTATATCTCACTCGAAATGAAGACATCGTTTTTAGATATTGCTGATACCAACTATTGATTGAAATATAGTGGGTGCGGAGACATCACTTATTAGCGCCACTGTACAGTCGCGCTAATAAGTGATGTATCGGCACCAAGTATGTTTTGATCAATAATTGGTATCAGCAATATCTAAGCTTCATGTCTTCATATCGAGTGAGATATACAAACATGCTCCTACACTTACCCACCTTATTCAACATCTGACAGACATTAATACAGCACAGAGCCAGCCAAACGTAATGACAGCTGAGACATGACTTATTACCGCGACCGTACATAAAATAATATTCATAATTAACTGTCTTGGTGGTGTAATGGTTAAGGTGTCTAATAATCTGTGTGTGATAACCCGGGTTCGAATCCTGGTGGATCACATATATGCTTGCATTAATTTCATTGGAGGTGTTTGGTGTTGTGGTGAAATTAATACCAATAGAAAATACTTCCATAATTAGAAATAGTTAAGGTCCACTCATTTTTATAAGTCACTCTACCTCCTAAGCTGCCAGACCAGTGTTGATGATAAAGGTGGAGGGTAATTAGAGGTGTGTCACGTGACCGTCACTTGTGTCACTTGTCCTGCCCGAGAGAGAGAGACTACTGGAAATCGTTAAGGGAGCCCACCTCGCTCTTTTTTTCTCTTTCTCTCCCTCTCTCTTTGGCTTGTATCCATTCGGCCCCATTCAGCCTACTGTTTTAAGACGTTTACCCCCATCCAGGTGTCAATATTTTCCTGGCGAGCGGTAGCGAGCCAGCAGATATATATATTTTTTTTGACAGCAAGCTAATTTTGTACATTTTTCGATAGAAAAATGTCTCCGGCGACATTTCTCCATACAATCCTGGCTAGCTATCGCTCGCCAGGAAGAAATCTACACCTGGATAGGGATAAACGTCTTAAAACAGTTGGGTGAATGGGGCCGAATGGATACAAGCCAGGGAAAGAGAGAAAAGGAGAGAAAGATAAACAAAAGCAGGTGACCCCCCCATAATGGTCAAGAGAAACATTTAATTGTTCAACATTTAAACATATCCTATATATTACCGCCAACACACACACACACACACACACACACACTCCTATAAACACACGCAGACACTCTACTACCAACAAACACAATACAAACAGTCACACACTCTCTACGTACACACACACTCTATTACCAACACA
>CM064533.1:53865673-53870673 GCA_032716605.1 Paralithodes platypus | reverse complement strand
TCTCCTCCTCCTCAGCTCCTTTCTCCTCCTCCTCCTCCTCCTCAGCTCCTTTCTCCTCCTCCTCCTCAGCTCCTTTCTCCTCCTCCTCCTCAGCTCGTTTCTCCTCCTCCTCCTCTTTCTCCTCCTCCTCCTCCTCAGCTCCTTTCTCCTCCTCCTCCTCAGCTCCTTTCTCCTCCTCCTCCTCCTCAGCTCCTTTCTCCTCCTCCTCCTCCTCAGCTCCTTTCTCCTCCTCCTCTTCAGCTCCTTTCTCCTCCTCCTCCTCAGCTCCTTTCTCCTCCTCCTCCTCAGCTCCTTTCTCCTCCTCCTCCTCCTCCTCAGCTCCTTTCTCCTCCTCCTCCTCCTCAGCTCCTTTCTCCTCCTCCTCTTCAGCTCCTTTCTCCTCCTTTCTCCTCCTCCTCTTCAGCTCCTTTCTCCTCCTTTCTCCTCCTCCTCAGCTCCTTTCTCCATTTCTTTTCCCCTCCTGAACGACGGCGCTTAACTTTTAATCGCGCCTCTTTTGTGGGCAAATCGAGTTTCCAACCCTGATTTATGGGCCATGATGTAGATTATGGCGGGGATGCGGCCGCCTCGATAATCCCGGCTCATATTACCGTGATTGCCAGGGTTTAATTTAGATGCAGCGTACACACACACACACACACACAGCCTCTCTCCCTCTCGCTCTTGCTCTCTCTCTCTCTCTCTCTCTCTCTCTCTCTCTCTCTCTCTCTCTCTCTCTCTCTCTCTCTCTCGCGTACGCACACACACACACACACACACCTACACAGACACAGTAGGAGATTGGCTGTCGAGTATAGGGATTTCTTTTACTACTGTGCCAACGAAAAAATGATTTCATGTGTATATATACAAAATATATATATATATATATATATCTTGGTTTATTCACGCGTGTTCTACTGCTGTCCGCAACAAGGTGGAAGCATTCAAATGGTACCGACGCCTTAAAACTCAAGAATCTCATTCTTCCTATGTCCTAATTAGAAAGAGTGAAACGTTACTCTCAGTCTTTCTTCTATTCAACAGCGGAGCTCTGGAACTCTCTCCCAGAATCAGTCTTTCCCTCTTCCTATGACTTGAATTGCCTCAAACTCCATGTGTCCAGGCATTTTGGCTTGAACATCTCTTGATTTTGGCCCTGTCACTCTTTCAACACCAAATATAGCAATATTAAGATTAAGATTACGTCGCTGGTACAGTATACTCGCTAAAATGAGCAATTCTCGCTAATGTCTCGCTACACTTTCCTTTGGCAGCACTGTATATCTCGCGAGAGTCTGACTCAGAGCCTTCAGAGCCACAGCCGTCTGGCTGGGAGAAGGACGTGTGGCCTGCCGCGATCTCGCTCCCTTGAACTCGATTTTACAAGCTTTAAGGGGAGGTATTTAGTTTGTTCCCTACGTTTTCATCAAGCTTAAAATTACACCCCCTAGACCCCCTTTCAAGATAAATTTGTAAATTTTTCGATTGAAAAATGTCCCGGCCCGAGGCCGGTTGCTCTTAAATTACAGGCTCGCTATCGCTCGCCAGGAAAAAATCGACACCTTAATGGCACGAAAGGTCTTAAAATTGACAGAAATGGGGCAAAATGTCTTAAAATGTCAAAACTTCTAGGGCGAACGTCTTAAAATCTCAAAAGCAATGGGGCTAAACATGAGGGAGAAAGGGGTCCAGAAAAAAATGCCTCGAGTGGAAACCTCCCCTTAAGAGGCTTTAAAATCCTGTAAATTGCCATGGCGTTCCGGAACGTCTCCCGCAGGGAAAGGGTTAAAGACCAAGCACATGGTGTACTGTAGAGAGTACGGCCTTAACCCCTGGAACATTATGATGTGTTTCGATAGCTTCTTCTGGCTATTGCGAGATGCCTTTCTTCAGTTTAGGATGAACGTATGGGATCTAGAGAGCTGACAGAGATAGCTTGTACGGTCGCACTAATAAGTCATGTCCCAGCTGTCATTACGTTTGTCCCGCTCTGTGCTGTATTAATGTCTGTCAGATGTTGAATAGGGTGGGTAAGTGTATGAACATGTTTGTATATCTCACTCAAAAAGAAGAAATCATGTGTAAATACTGGCTGATACCAATCATTGATCAAAACATACTTGGTGCCGAGATATCACTTATTAGCGCGACTATACCGGTATCCCTTTGCTTTCTAGACACACTTCCTAAATTGCGTAATATCGTCTAATGATAACCACCATAAAGCTTAAGGGGAGATTTCCACTTGAGGGATTTTTTTTCCAACTTCCTTCTCCCTCATGTTTACCCCATTGATTTTGAGATTTTAAGACGTGTGCTCCATTTAGTTTGGTGATTTTTAAGAATTTCCGCCCCATTCTGTCAATTTTAAGACATTTCGTGCCATTTTAGGTGTCGATTTTATCCTGGCGAGCGATAGCGAGCCTGTAATTTAAGAGTAATCTTGAAAGGGGGTCAAGGGGGTGAAATTTTCAGATTGCTGGAGGAGTAGGAAACAAACTAGAAACCTCCCCTTAATGATGTGTTCTCAAATACTAAAAGAGTTATCGTACACTCGCGTACCATAATCTCTGGCCCACTCATAATAATTCGTGTTTTTATTTACGCAATTATAACTATCTGGATTGGTTTGTGGATAAAACTTGCTTCCCCATCAATAGTATGTACCTGTAGCCTATAGCATTTTCTGTCAATTTTAAGACCTACCGTGCCATTTAGGTGTCAATTTTAAGACCTTCCGTGCCATTTAGGTGTCAATTTTAAGACCTTCCGTGCCATTTAGGTGTCAATTTTAAGACCTTCCGTGCCATTTAGGTGTCAATTTTAAGACCTTCCGTGATATTTTGGTGTCAATTTTAAGACCTTCCGTGCCATTTAGGTGTCAATTTTAAGACCTTCCGTGCCATTTAAGTGTCAATTTTAAGACCTTCCGTGCCATTTAGGTGTCAATTTTAAGACCTTCCGTGCCATTTAGGTGTCAATTTTAAGACCTTCCGTGCCATTTAGGTGTCAATTTTAAGACCTTCCGTGCCATTTAGGTGTCAATTTTAAGACCTTCCGTGCCATTTAGGTGTCAATTTTAAGACCTACCGTGCCATTTAGGTGTCAATTTTAAGACCTACCGTGCCATTTAGGTGCCAATTTTAAGACCTTCCGTGCCATTTAGGTGTTAATTTTAAGACCTTCCGTGCCATTTAGGTGTCAATTTTAAGACCTTCCGTGCCATTTAGGTGTCAATTTTAAGACCTTCCGTGCCATTTAGGTGTCAATTTTAAGATCTTCCGTGCCATTTAGGTGTCAATTTTTGTCCGTCCCCCTAATATACCTTCCTTTCCCCACTACCTCTACTCCCCTCTCCACTAACACACCTTCGCTGCCCCATTACCCCTACACCCCCAACTCCCCCTCTCCCTCCCTCCCCCAACACACCTTCTCTGCCCCCGTCCCCTACTCCTCCATCCCTCCCTCCCTCCGCCAATACAGCTTCTCGTCCCCTCCCCAACCCTCACTCCCAACACACCTATGGCCCCCTCTCCCTACTCCCCCAACCTCCCTCCCCTACTCCTTCTCTTCCCCCTCCTCTTCTTATTTCCTCATCCATCCGCGCAACATATCTTACTCCCCCCCCCCTTCCCTCCCTCTCCCAGCACACCTTCTCTGCTCCCCTCCCCCTCTTCCTCATCTCTCCACCAACACATCTTCTCTGCCCTCCTCTCTATACTCCCTCATCCCTCCCCCAACACATTTTCTACTCCCCCCCCCCCTTCCCCCTACTCCCTCAACCCTCCCTCCCCAACACACCCTCTCTAGCCCCCTCGCCCTACTTCCTCATCATCCCTTACTCCTTCTCTTCCCCTCCCCATCCTTCCCCCAACACATCTTCTATTCCCTTCCCCCCTTCCCCCCCCCCCCACCACAACGAGATAATAAACAAGTTTGGAGAAGTGGCTGGAATTAGTGATCCAAGTCTCTCTGTTATTAAGAGGATCACTTGGGTACCCCCAAAGATGGCCTGGTGTGCCCCCCCCCCCCCCCACCTACCCCGCCCCCTTCCTCTGTTCCTCTTTCTCCTCCCCACCCTCTCTCTCTCTCTCTCTCTCTCTCTCTCTCTCACACAAACTTGGAGGGGGGTGATGTCGGTGAGAGAGAGAGAGAGAGAGAGAGAGAGAGAGAGAGAGAGAGAGAGAGAGAGAGAGAGAGAGAGAGATAATTATGTTGAGTGATGCAAACAACAGATCAATGAGGGACAAAGAGACAGTGTGAGCAAGAGAAAAGCAGCATTGATTTAAAACTTAAAAGCTCGATTCGCCTCCAAACTTATTCCCGAAGCACCTCACCCTCCCTACCCACACACACACACACACACACACTATCTCTCTCTGTCTCTCTCTCTCTCTCTCTCTCTCTCTCTGGCGGGATTTTTTGTTTATATAATATTTATGTATATTTTATTCTCTCTCTCTCTCTCTCTCTCTCTCTATCTCTCTCTCTCTCTCTCCCTTCTATAACTTTTGGAAATAGACAGATGAGTGATATTCTATGTACCGGTACATACATAATTATTATCACCATGCATCATAGATTAATGCTCGTTTCCATACGGGATATTTTCAGTTACAGTTAGTTGCACTCAAAGCACTATACTTGTTTGACAGGGGAGATGGCTGATCTTTTTCTGGACCCCTTCTCCCTCATGTTTAGCCCCATTAGTTTTCGGATTTTAAGACGTTCGGCCTATTTTGGTGATTTTAAGACCTTTCACCTAATTTTTTTGTGAATTTTAAGACCTTTCGTGCCATTAGAGTAGATTTTTCCCTGGCGAGCGACAACGAGCCTGTAATTTAGGAGGAACCGGTCGGACGGGACATTTTCTACACCCCAAAAAATGTAGTGTACAAATTTATCTAGAAGGGTGTGGGTGTGTGTGTGTGTGTGTGTGTGTGTGTGTGTGTGTGTGTGTGGACAAGCGGTGGTGTGCTTAAAGGTACAAATTTGACTGAATATGTAGGCTTGCAAGT
>CM064533.1:53805673-53860673 GCA_032716605.1 Paralithodes platypus | reverse complement strand
GAGAACCCCAATCCCATTATTATAGCTAACCCACCATTTTCTTCTTCCTGGATCCCCTTCGCCCTCATGTTTAGTCACTAGTTTTGACATTTCAAGACGTTCGCCCCCATTTAGTTTATCGATTTCAAGACCTTTCGTCCAATTTCATTATTAATATCAAGACCTCTCGTGCCATTTAGGTGTTGATTTTTTGTTTCGTGGCATAATATATCTTAGCTACAATGATAGCAAGAATAATAAATTAAATCAATCTATACGGAAAATACAATGCAATATAGGTCATTCTCTCCATACTATTCTATCTATCTATCTATCTATCTATATACTCAGGCCCAATCCCCACTTTTCCTATTTTTATTATTATTATTATTATTATTATTATTATTATTATTTATTTTTTTTTTTTTTTTTATTTTTTTTTTTTTTTTTTGGGGGGGCTCAAGACAGAGCCAGAATAGGAACCACACAAAACACAACAGCAAACAATGCACACACACACAAAACAAAATACAAATTCACACACACATCTAATATGTGATCCAGGAGAAGACCCAGAGACAAGGAAATATTCACATCAGTCATCTACATACATATTACATACAACTCAACCAGTAGACCATTTCAACCAGTAGCTCTCAACCAGTACCAAATCAATCAATACGGTTAGGTTAGGTTAGGTTAGGTTAGTACTATATTTTGGCACTGGTTTGGTTGGTCTGGGCTAATTTGGGGCACTGGTTGAGAGCTACTGGTTGAAATGGTCTACTACTAGTTGAGATGACATGGAACCATAGTGGTGATGGGCTGGTCTATCAGAGTGAGACCTGAGCGATCTCTGCCATACCCATAGCTTACTCTGACTGTTCCTTTTACTTATATATTTTCTAGATCTCAAGTGACGGCGTCTCTTCCGTGGATTGACCTCCCAATCTACCAAGATTGGGAGCCAAAGCGTCACATTTTTCCTTTGCCCTTCAACTTTCCCTTTATAATTGCTGAGGGGCACAGGGCCTTGGGTGGGGCTTTTGTTTCCCGGGCGTTTCCGCACCCTCCTCAGCTCCCCGCCTTTGAGTGGCTTCGGTCACCTGGGCATTATTAGTGGTAAGCTGGGAGGGTTCTGTGGGGGCGCTCGGTTATGGCCTTGGCCTTGCTCGGGACCTTGGGGCTGCTCGGCCAGACAGCCTGAGGAACAGCAACAACAACAAACTCCTCAGCTTGCATACCTGAATGTTCTCTGTGTTATATTTATCCTCTATTACCTTTTGTGCATGTATTCATGTGGATTCAACTTCTCCAGTCAAGCAAGAACCTACCTAATCAATCCAATTAACCCCAGCAAAAACCTGGTATAACATTTGGGGCAGACGGTGGTTCTTGATTCGGGTAGAAGAAGCCATTTGGCGCAAACATCAAAAGAAATCGAGAAATTTGGCGATTTTAAGAACTTTCGCCCAAATTTCCGTCAATTTTAAGACCTTTCGTGCAATTTAGGTGTCGATTTTATCCTGGCGAGCGATAGCGAGCCTGTAATTTAAGAGGAACCGGCTTTCAGCCGGGAAATTTTTCTACCGAAAAATGTACAAATTTATCTTGAAAGGGGCTCAAGGGGGTGTAATTTTAAGCTTGATGGATATCTAGAGACCAAACTAAAAACCTCCCCTTAAAGATATAATACATTTGAACGGTACCGCTTACAAAATACGCTCTGGTAGTCCTAAAGAGGCCAAACTTGCTTAGAGCGTTTGATGGCGTCATGCATATGGGCGCGGAATTCCGGTGTGAGTAGCCTAGGTTCGAGTCCTGGGAGTGCCACGTCATGTATTTGTTGATTTCATGATTTGAGTTTTTTAGAAGTGAAGTGGGTTGGAAACAAAAACCCCATAATAACAAGTCATGAATCATGGCTACTCGTTCGCATATATCCACCCTTACTAAGTATGAGGCAGAGGTACTGTATATCCACCCTTACTAAGTATGAGGCAGAGGTACTGTATTATATGATGATATTCGTAAGTATTAGGGTACGGTCAATCCATTTCCACTGGAGGGATTTTTTTCTGGACCCCTTTCTCCCTCATGTTTAGTCCCATTGCTTTTGAGATTTTAAGACGTTCGCCCTATTAGTTTGGACATTTTAAGACATTTTGCCCCATTTCTGTCAATTATAAGACCTTTCGTGCAATTAAGGTGTCATTTTTTTCCTGGCGAGCGATAGCGAGCCTTTAATTTAAGAGCAACCGGCCTTCGGCCGGGACATTTTTCTACCGAAAAATGTACAAATTTATCTTGAAAGGGGGTCTAGGGGGTGTAATTTTAAGCTTGATGAAAACGTAGGGAACAAACTAAACACCTCCCCTTAAATACCCTCCACTGGACTGGAAGGTGGACTTACACTCCTATGACGTCACAGGTCTGGTGTAGACGATCCACAAAATCCTTTATACCATTGTTAATAATTATTTCAGTGCCATTGCATTTTGCAAGATAATTATGTACAGGTTGGCAATTATTATGCCATGTTTATCTCAACCCATGCACCCCCACCTTTAACCCTTTGAGAGTGAGGGAGTGAGAGTGACTGTGTGTGTGTGTGTGTGTGTGTGTGTGTGTGTGTGTGTGTGTGTGTGTGTGTGTGTGTGTGTGTGTGTGTGTGCCATAGTGATAACCCAAGTGGAAATATATTAAGCAGATCATGACATTTTGAGCGCAGCAGTACAAGGGGGGGGGGCGGCGGATATGAGACGGACCAGAGGAGGAGCGGTGAACAACGACAGCACACCACGGTAAAGAACACAGCGGTAAAATCAGCAGTAAAGAGCAGCAAGCAACATCAGCAGCGGTCTAACGGTAACAGCTGCACTAAGGGAAACAGAAACAACGGTAACAGCTGCAGCGGTAACAGCAATAACGGTAATAACAAGAGCAGCACAACGGTAACAGCTGCTCCAACGGTAACAACAATAACGGTAATAGCAACAGCTGCACAACGGTAACAGCTGCTCCAACGGTAACAACAATAACGGTAATAGCAACAGCTGCATAACGGTAACAGCTGCTCCAACGGTAACAACAATAGCGGTAATAGCAACAGCTGCATAACGGTAACAGCTGCCCCAACGGTAACAACAATAACGGTAATAGCAACAGCTGCTCCAACGGTAACAACAATAACGGTAATAGCAACAGCTGCCCCAACGGTAATAGCAACAGCTGCATAACGGTAACAGCTGCCCCAACGGTAACAACAATAGCGGTAATAGCAACAGCTGCATAACGGTAACAACAATAACGGTAATAGCAACAGCTGCATAACGGTAACAGCTGCCCCAACGGTAACAACAATAACGGTAACAGCTGCTCCAACGGTAACAACAATAACGGTTATAGCAACAGCTGCATAACGGTAACAGCTGCCCCAACGGTAACAACAATAACGGTAACAGCTGCTCCAACGGTAACAACAATAACGGTTATAGCAACAGCTGCATAACGGTAACAGCTGCCCCAACGGTAACAGCTGCCCCAACGGTAACAACAATAACGGTAATAGCAACAGCTGCCCCAACGGTAACAACAACAAGGGTTAAGGGGAGATGGGCTGTTTTTTTGGTCCATTAATTCATTTATTTGTTTATTTCTTAGTTTCCTCGCTAGACCTCCATCAAGCTTAGAACAACACCCCCTAAACCCCCTTTCAATATAAATGTGTACATTCTTCGGTAGAAAAATGTCGAAGGCCAATTCTTCTTAAAATTGCAGGCTCGCTATCGCTCGCCAGGATAAAATCGGCACCTATATGGCACGATAGGTCTCAAAATTAACAAAGAAATGGGGCGAAAGGTGTTAAAATCGCCACTCTAATAGGCCGAACGTCGTGTAATCTCAAAATAAATGGAGCTTAAATTAACACGAGGGAGAAAAGGGTCCAGAAAAACTACCCATGTCCCCTTAAAGTACCCATGTCCCCTTAAAGTACCCATGTCCCCTTAAAGTACCCATGTCCCCTTAAAGTACCCATGTCCCCTTAAAGTACCCATGTCCCCTTAAAGTACCCATGTCCCCTTAAACTACCCATGTCCCCTTAAAGTACCCATGTCCCCTTAAACTACCCATGTCCCCTTAAAGTACCCATGTCCCCTTAAACTACCCATGTCCCCTTAAATTACCCATGTCCCCTTAAACTACCAATGTCCCCTTAAACTACCCATGTCCCCTTAAACTACCCATGTCCCCTTAAACTACCAATGTCCCCTTAAAGTAACAGCGACACCAACGGAAACAGCAACAACGGTAATCCTATTTCTGTTCACCAACCCGCCAATTGTCTTGACACATTATTATTAGACGATGCTATTCAGATCATAGGAAGGGCCGGCCGAAGGCCGGTTCCTCTTAAACTACAGACTCGCTATCGCTCGCCAGGAAAAAATTGACACCTAAATGGTACGAAAGGTCTTAAAAGTGACATACATGGGGTGAAACTTCTTAAAATCGCCAAACTAATGGGGCGAGCGTCTTCAAATTTCAAAAGCAATGGGGTAAACATGAGGGAGAAAGGGGCCAAGAAAAAAATCCCTCAAGTGGATATCTCCCTCTTAAGCTGTATAAAGTCGTCTAATGATAGCCAGAGGAAACTCTCGAAGATGCGTCACAATCTTCATGGGGTTAATTTAGAAGAGGGAAGGTTGGCTGGAGAGACAATTCGATTTCCAAAATATATTCAAAATCAAAATCGAGGAGAGAGAGAGAGAGAGAGAGAGAGAGAGAGAGAGAGAGAGAGAGAGAGAGAGAGAGAGAGAGAGAGAGAGAGAGAGAGAGCGCGAGCGAGAGCGAGAGAGAGCCAGCGAGAGAGAGAGAGAGAGAGAAAGAGCGCGAGAGGGGGGGGGGGGGGGGTTAGAGAGAGAGAGAGAGAATGAATGATAGGGATTTGTGATGTCTTAGGTCTTCTGCGTGCCTAATTTTGCCCCGGCCCCATGGTCTTACACGGTTCTCCTAGTCTGGCCTTTTTTTTTTTTTTTTTTGGGGGGGGGCCTTTTTTCTTTTTTTTTTTTGGGGGGGGGTTCCTTTGTCTTAGTGTTGGTTCTTGCCTTTTGAGACGAACTGAAGATGGTATTGTCGTTATTAAGAGGGGGAGGGAGGGAGGGAGGGAGGGAGGAGGGGGGGGGGGCCCTTAAGGGGAGATTTCCCCCTGGAGGATTTTTTTCTGAACCTCTTTCTCCCTCATGTTTATCCCCATTACTTTTTTAATTTTAAGACGTTCGCCCCATTATTTTGACGATTTTAAGAACTTTCGACACATTTCTGTCAATTTTAAGACCTTTCGTGCCAGTTAGGTGTCGATTTTATCCTGGCGAGCGATAGCGAGCCTGTAATTTAAGAGGAACCGGCTTCCAACCGGGACATTTTTCTACCGAAAAATGTACAAATTTATCTTGAAAAGGGCTCAAGGGGATGTAATCTTAAGCTTGATGGATATCTAGAGACTAAACTAAAAACCTCCCCTTAATACAAATGTAGGGATGTTTTTGTTTAGCTTGCTGGCGGTCTAGAAAATAATAAACACAAATAATTAACTGGACTAATAGATGAACCCAAACCCCCTTAGCCGGTCAATGAGACTCATGGGTACGACAAGGGCGATTAAAGTGGCCGTTGAATCAATGTCATTTCCGGGTCGTTTTATTCCCCCGTGTCAGACACATAGCAACAACAACAACCTCCTCCTCCTACACTCCCCAGCACTCTTGAGGTCACCAGGTGTTGACTTTTCACAGGTATTCCCCCGTGTCAGACACATAGCAACAACAACCTCCTCCTACACTCCCCAGCACTCTTGAGGTCACACCAGGTGTTGACTTTTCACAGGTATTCCCCCGTGTCAGACACATAGCAACAACAACCTCCTCCTACACTCCCCAGCACTCTTGAGGTCACACCAGGTGGTGTTGACTTTTCACAGGTATTCCCCCGTGTCAGACACATAGCAACAACAACAACCTCCTCCTACACTCCCCAGCACTCTTGAGGTCACACCAGGTGTTGACTTTTCACAGGTATTACCCCTGGTCAGACACATAGCAACAACAACAACCTCCTCCTACACTCCCCAGCACTCTTGAGGTCACACCAGGTGTTGACTTTTCACAGGTATTCCCCCGTGTCAGACACATAGCAACAACCTCCTCCTCCTCCTACACTCCCCAGCACTCTTGAGGTCACACCAGGTGTTGACTTTTCACAGGTATTCCCCCGTGTCAGACACATAACAACAACCTCCTCCTCCTCCTACACTCCCCAGCACTCTTGAGGTCACACCAGGTGTTGACTTTTCACAGGTATTCCCCCGTGTCAGACACATAGCAACAACAACAACCTCCTCCTCCTACACTCCCCAGCACTCTTGAGGTCACACCAGGTGGTGTTGACTTTTCACAGGTATTCCCCCGTGTCAGACACATAGCAACAACAACCTCCTCCTACACTCCCCAGCACTCTTGAGGTCACACCAGGTGTTGACTTTTCACAGGTATTACCCCTGGTCAGACACATAGCAACAACAACCTCCTCCTACACTCCCCAGCACTCTTGAGGTCACACCAGGTGGTGTTGACTTTTCACAGGTATTCTCCGTCACCTCTGAGGGGATGGAGCAGAAGGGTAGAGAAAGGTATGGAGAGAAATTGTTTTGTCACTTAAGGGGAGATCTCCACTTGAGGGATTTTTTTCTTGACCCCTTTCTCCCTCATGTTTAGCCCCATTGCTTTTGATATTATACAACGTTTGCCCCATTAGTTTAGCGATTTTAAGAACTTTCACCCCATATTAAAACCTTTCGTGCAATTCAGGTGTCGATTTTATCCTGGCGAGCGATAGCGAGCCTGTAATTTAAGAAGAACCGGCCTTCGGCCGGGACATTTTTCTACCGAAAAATGTACAAATTTATCTTGAAAGGGACTCAGGGGGATGCAATTTTAAGCTTGATGGAGGTCTAGGGAACAAACTAAATACCTCCCCTTAAGAGAGAAACCTAGATGTGTGTTGATAGTTTTCTGTTGTGTTGTCCCTATACTGGCTCTGTCTTGAGTCCCCCCCAAAAAAAATAAAAATAAAAAAAAAATAAAATAAAAAAAGAGGGGATTGGCCCTGAGTACATACATACATACATACATACATACATACATACATACATACATATATACATACATATACATACATACATATAGAGATAGCTTGGAGTTGATAAGACGAGTGGAGGACTTCTCCCTGTTAATATCCTACATCACTGTTCCTGCATTCAAGTTTATTCCTGTTGGTGTAATTAATGGCTTGGGTGCTTATGTTGTGGGTGTGGTGTCCCGAGTTCGAATCCAGGGAGGACCGTATGCTTTCACTAGTTTATTCAAGTACATTGGGGGTTTTGTAATTGATGATTAATGTTAAGAACGGGATGATATTTATTTAAGTTTGTTCCTGTTTTCATAAGTTAAAGTCCTCATCATTTAAACATAATCAATTAGTGGCTGGATAACAAGTGTATTTAAATCCCCCGTTTTCTATAACAAGTGTATTTAAATCCCCCGTTTTCTATAAGTATTACATAATATATTTATAGTAATGTGGGAATCGGTGGCAGCAGTATTACTACTTAAGGGGGCCCACCTCGCTTTTTGTCTCTCTCTCTCTCCTTCTCTCTTTGGCTTGTATCCATTCGGCCCCATTCAGCCTACTGTTTTAAGACGTTTACCCCCATCCAGGTGTCAATATTTTCCTGGCGAGCGGTAGCGAGCCAGTATATATATATATATAAATATTATATACTGTATATATATATATATATATATATATATATATATATATATATATATATATATATTTCTTTACAGCAAGCTAAATTTGTACATTTTTCATGTCTCCGGCGAAGCCGCATTTCTCCATACAATACTGGCTCGCTATCGCTCGCCAGGAATAAATCGACACTTGGATAGGGATAAACGTCTTAAAACAGTTGGCTGAATGGGGCCGAATGGATACAAGCCAGAGAAAGAGAGAAAAGGAGAGAAAGCGAAAAGGAGAGAAAGATAAAAAACCGGTGATGCCCCTTAACTAATTATAAGTAAAGGAGCGGGATTCCAGAGTCTATGGACCAGAAACAGAGAATCATCGAGGACAATCAACCACGGAGTCTTCAATCAACCACGGAGTCTTCAATCAACCACGGAGTCTTCAATCAACCACGGAGTCTTCAATCAACCACGGAGTCTTCAATCAACCACGGAGTCTACAATCAACCAAGTACTACATTATAAATACAATCAACCACGGAGTGTTCAATCAACCACGGAGTCTTCAATCAACCAAGTACTACATTATAAATACAATCAACCACGGAGTGTTCAATCAACCACGGAGTCTTCAATCAACCACGGAATGTTCAATCAACCACGAAGTGTTCAATCAACCACGGAGTCTTCAATCAACCACAGAGTCTTCAATCAACCACGGAGTCTTCAATCAACCACGGAGTGTTCAATCAACCACGGAGTGTTCAATCAACCACGGAGTGTTCAATCAACCACGGAGTGTTCCATCAACCACGGAGTCTTCCATCAACCACGGAGTCTTCCATCAACCACGGAGTGTTCAATCAACCACGGAGTGTTCAATCAACCACGGAGTGTTCAATCAACCACGGAGTGTTCAATCAACCACGGAGTGTTCAATCAACCACAGAGTGTTCAATCAACCACAGAGTGTTCAATCAACCACGGAGTATTCAATCAACCACGGATTCTTCAATCAACCACGGAGTCTTCAATCAACCACCGAGTGTTCAATCAACCCCGGAGTCTTCAATCAACCACGGAGTCTACAATCAACCACGGAGTCTACAATCAACCACGTACTACATTATAATACAATCAACCACGGAGTCTTCAATCAACCACGGAGTCTTCAATCAACCACGGAGTGTTCAATCAACCACAGACTCTTCAATCAACCACGGAGTGTTCAATCAACCACGGAGTGTTCAATCAACCACGGAGTCTTCAATCAACCACGGTGTTCAATCAATCACGGAGTGTTCAATCAACCACGGAGTGTTCAATCAACCACGGAGTCTTCAATCAACCAAGTACTACATTATAAATACAATCATAACACCTACTTAACCCTTTCAGTACCAGCGACGTGTGTTATAGTATATTCTAGCTACATATTGACGATATTATGAAGCTTTGGAAGGATCTGTGGTAGCTGAAAGGGTTGGTTGAGAGAGTTTGAGGCCTTATTATTGCAAGAGGTCCTTCCTAAGTTGAAATAAAGGGTTGGTTGAGAGAGTTTGAGGCCTTATTATTGCTAGAGGTCCTTCCTAAGTTGAAGTAAAGGGTTGGTTGAGAGAGTTTGAGGCCTTATTATTGCAAGAGGTCCTTCCTAAGTTGAAGTAAAGGGTTGGTTGAGAGAGTGTGAGGCCTTATTATTGCTAGAGGTCCTTCCTAAGCTGAATAAAATCGTCGAATAGTTGCCAGAAAATTATGAAAAGGACGTCCCTGGTACTGAAGGGGTTAAGTATTTATAAAGATATTTATTTTTGAGTTTCCTCCCTAGATCTCCATTAAGCTTAAAATATCACCCCTTAAACCCCTTTTCAAGATAAATTCGTAAATTGTTTCGCTAAAATTACATGTAAATATATGTAACTCTACTGCTTGTTTTTTTATCTATGTATTTATTAATATATTTATTTTCGATGTTCCTCGCTAGACCTCCACCAAGCTTAAAATAGCACCCCCTGGAACCCCTTTCAAAATAAATTGGTACATTTCTTCGGTAAAAAAATTACATGTTAAATCAATGTAACTCCATGCAACTCTCTCAGCCCGGCAGCCGCCAGCATCAGCGTCTTGATGGCCTTAGCAATAATCAAAAAGAGTCCTTAATTTAGCAGTGGGGTCCCGGGCCAAGCTGTTTAGGGGCCCCACTAAGGCTTCCTAGACCACGCAGGGGAGGGGGGGAGGGGGGAGGATGAGATAATGAAGAGGGATGGGAGGGGAGGGGGGGTAGAGGGATAGGAGGGGAGGGGGGATGAGATAATGAAGAAGGGTGGAGGAAAGATAGAGGGGTGTAGAGGGATAGGAGGGCAGGGGGAGGGGTGGTGAAGAGGGAGGGGTGGGAAGGGGAGAGGATGGGGGAGAGGGTAGGTGGGGAGGGTGTAGGATGGTGGTGCCTGGGGTGGTGAAGAGGAAAGGGATAGGAGGGCAGGGGGAGACTGGTGAAGAGGGAGGGGTGGGGAGGGGAGAGGGAGGGGGCAGGAAGATAGATACAAGGGAGGGGGGAAACATGGGATGGGAGGAGGGGGTATGGAGTTACTGGTGGATTAGATAGAGGGATGGGAGAGGTAGAGAGAAGGGGGGAGGGAGATGAAAAAGGAGGGGATGGGGTGTGAGGAGGGGGAAGGGGGGAGGGGAGAGGGATGAGGAGGGGGAGGGAGAGGGAATGAGAAGGGATGAAGAAGGGAGGGAGGGGGAGAAGGAATGAGGAGGGTTAGGGGGAGGGAGGGGGGATGCGAGAAGATGGACACAGAGGGGAAAGAATAAGATTGTCAAATTAATTACATAACCCGAGTCTCTGTATTCATAACCCTCTCAGTATTGTAAGACGCAGTACTTATATAGTATCTGGCTATTATTAGACGATTTTATTCAGATTAGGAAGGGTATATAGAAGCCGAAGGGTTGATTTAGATTAGACTGTGTTAGGTGGCTAGGTTTTGATACCACTTACAGACTACCAGACTACAATTGCTCGTAAAAAATAATGGAGAAAGATTTCGTGTGACACTACCTTATCACCCACCTTGCATAAACCATGCATTAATCTTTGTTAAGCAGATATTGCCTAAAACGTTTAACTTCGATTATAAGTCAATTGCAAGAAAAAGTGATTCGTACAAAAATGGCAAACTACTTAAACAATGATAAGTTTGTTTGACGCAATATGGTTTACGAAACGACTGTTTGTGATGAGCGTACCTACTTGACTATATAATCAACATAGGAAGACACTTTAGTAACCTTACGACGCTCCCACCCACCCACCTCTCTTTAGCTTCAACATGATAATTATACTGTAATTATATGGCAATACACAATACAAGATAATCCATTGTACTCACCCGCCCAGTCAGTGGATTCATCTTCACCTCCACACAATTCTAACACTTCCTGTAAAAAGTAAATCAATAAATATATATAAATAAATAATAATACAAATATCAATACAAAAATGTGTATATGTATGTAAATGGAAAATAATTAAACAAAAATATATATATAAATTTAAATTCTATTATATTCTATATACTCAGGCCCAATCCCCACTTTTCACACACACACACACATATACAGTATATATATATATATATATATATATACTGTATATTGTATATTATTATATATATATATTATTTTATTTTATTGTTTTATTTATTTATTTTTTTTTTTTTTTGGGGGGAAGGTGGCCGACTCAAGACAGAGCCAGCATAGGACTAAATAATTAATGAATAATATCAGAGCAGGTGTTATCTTGCAGTGGTTAATTTACAGAGGGTCGTAACAAATTTTCTACCGAAATATGTACAAATTTATCTTGAAAGGGGGTCTAGGGGGTGTAATTTCAAGCTTGATGGAGGTTTAGGGAACAAACTACAAACCTACCCTTAAGGGGGGAGGGGCTGGGTTTGCTGGCCACCCTTCTCCCTCGTGTTTAGCCCCATTGGTTTTCTGATTTTATGACATTCGGCCCATTAGTTTGGCGATTTTAAGTTGTTTCGCCTCATTTGTTTGTCAATATTAAGACCTGTCGTGCTCTTTAGGTGTCGATGTTTTCCTGGCGAACGATAGTGAGTCCGGCCTTTGGCCGGGATATTTTTCTACCGAAAAATCTACAAATTTATCTTAAAGCGGGTTCTAATGGATGTTTTTTTTAAGCTTGGTTAATCCTTTTCGCTACCATACAGCCTTCCTAAGCTTCATAAAATCGTCTAAATGTAGCTTAAATCCAACTAAACAGACGTTCCCGGTACTGAAATGGTTAAAAGGGACACTGCAGAGGATACAAACAGCGTGTGATATACCGTAGCAGAACTGAATTAGTTTATAGAAAAGATGAGTTCACAACTTTTTATGATATCTGGTATGCCTTCATATATATCCGTTAATTAAACCTTCGAGTACCAGCGACGTGTGTTGTATTTCATGCTAGCTATATTTAGACGATATTATGCAGCTTAGGAAGGATCTGCGGTCGTTCAAAGGATTAGTTGAGATCATTTGAAGCCTGATTATGGCTAGAGGTCCTTCCTAAGCTGAAGATAATCGTCTAATAGTTGCCAGAATATGATGAAAGGGGACGTCCCCGGTACTGAAGGGGTTAAACGAGGGCCTTGCATGAGAAGACCATCGTACATTCAACCCAGGGACAGTATCGCCTTTATAACATGTAAACACAAACACTATATTTAGCCATATATAACTCCGTGTGTCCAGGCAGTTTGGGCTCGAGTGTTCCTTGATTTTGGCCCTGTATGTCACTTTTTCAACTCTGGGGGAGGCACTCGTCACAGGAAGTAGTGCCTGTTGTCTCCCTCATCCACAAAAAATAACAAAATAAAAATAAAAATACAATAAAATACAATATATATATATATATATATATACTGTATATAATGTACATAAGGTTGAAGTAAGCATGGTGAATATATATAAGTGTAGTCCATAATGACATCTGTACCCCGGGATAAACATTCAGGCCTTCCAAGTAGCCAACATTAATCTTCTAATTATAGCGAGCGTGGGGTCGGGGCGCCGGCAGCACAGGAGGGAAGGAAGGAGGAGGGGGGGAGGGCGTTGTTTTAAGGGGAGATTTCCACTGGAGGGATTTTTTTCTTTACCCCTTTCTACCTCATGTTTAACCCCATTGCTTTTGAGATTTTAAGACGTTCGCCCCATTAGTTTGGCGATTTTAAGAACTTTTACCCCGTTTATGTCACTTTTAAGACCTTGCGTCCCATTTAGGTGTCGATGTTTTCCTGGCGAGCGATAGCGAGCCTGTAATTTATGAGGAACCGGCCTTCGGCCGGGAAATTTTTCTACCGAAAAATTTACACATTTATCTTGAAAAGGGGGTGTAATTCAAGCTTGATGGAAGTCTAGGAAACTCACTAAAAACCTCCCCTTAAGGGGAGAGAGATTTCCCTTATTTACTTCTTGACCCCTTTCTCCCCCATGTTTAGCCCCATTACTTTTGCGATTATTAGACGTTCGCTCCATTAGTTTGGCGATTTTAAGAACTTTCGCCCAATTTCTGTCAATTTTATGATCTTTCGTGCCATTTAGGTGTCGATTTGTTCCTGGCCAGCGATAGCGAGCCTGTAATTTGAGAGGAGCCACGAAAAATGTACAAATTTATCTTGCAAGACGCCCAAGGGGGTGTAATTTTAAGCTTGATGGAGGTCTAGGGAACAAACTAAAAACCTCCTCTTAAGTCAGGATAAAAAGTGAAGAGACAGGGAGGGGGGGGGGGGGGGGAGACTGTCGGACACTATACTAGGGGCGGGGGGCGGGGTGTTGGTCGGCGCCTGCAGGATCACACACAATAGCCCTGTAATCCCCCCCCCCCCTCCTTCCGGCAGTCAAGATATTCCGACTATTTTTAAACCGTTTAAGAAGGCAATTTCTCCGGAGATTTTCGGAGTGGTGTCTTTGGGCGGGTGACGTTTTTCTCTCTCTCTCTCTCTCTCTCTCTCTCTCTCTCTCTCTCTCTCTCTCTCTCTTTTCCTCCTCCTATCCTTCCCCTTTCTCTCAGTCCCTCCTCTTCTCAGTCCTTCCTATCCTTCTCCTTTCTCTCATTCACTCCTTTCCTCTCCTCCTCCTTCCCCCTATCCCTCCTATCCTTCCCCTCTCTCAGTCCCTCTCCCCCTCCATCCTCTCCTTCCCCTCCTCTCCTCATTCCCTCCTATCCTTCCCTCCCCCCTCTCCTCTCCTCCCCCTTCCACTCATTCCCTCCTCTCCTCCCCTCTTCTCATTTCCTCCTCCCCCCCCCCCCCCCTCCCCCTCATCCCCCCTCTCCCCCTTCCCCTTACACCCCTCCCCCTCCCCTCTTTCCCTTCCCCTTATTCCTTCTCTAACCACTAAACCCCCCCCCCTTTCTCTAGCAAAAGGTGGGGTCACACGAGCCCAGTTGTCGGCTCCCTGGTAACTGTGTTGGTGGTGTAATGGTTTAGGTGCTTATGTTCTGGGTGTGGTGCCCCGAGTTCGAATCCCGGGAGGACCTCGCACCACAAGAAAAAATCGACACCTAAATGACACGAAAAGTCTGAATATTGACAAAGTAATCAGGCGAAAGGTCTTAAAATCGCAAAAATAATGGGCCAAACGTCTTATAATCTCAAAACTAATGGGGCTAAACATGAGGAAGAAGGGAGTCCAGAAAAACTGCCCATCGCCGTTTTGTGTTTGTTTCTTTTCCCCCAAGCTGAAACCCATCATTATTCTAGACAATGACCAAAGGGTTCATTCTTCTTCGCTCTGCTTGCCCCCGCTTGCCATGAAAATAATGACCCCTGAATAGCACGATAGGTCTGAATGTGGTATCCCAGGTTCGAATCCCGTGAGGATCACATATTTTCATTCATTTCATTTGAGGGTGATTGGTGTTGGGAGTGAAATGAATGAATTAATATTATTGAAAAAAAATGGAACGAAAGGTATTATTTTATTTATTTTTTTATTTTTTTCTATATTCCAACTACTCCCTCTCGGGCATAGGCTGAGAGCCTGTACATTCCACCGCTCAACACGGTGAAGCCCGTGAGGTCTTGTTCCAGTCTGGGGAGTGAGACATGTGAAGCAACCATCATGGCTCGAAGCAGCTCCATCTCTGAAGCGGCCGGTTGCTTCGCTCAAGTGCTTCACCGTCTCACCCTCCAGACTCGACCCTCACTCTCAGAACGCCACCTATTGAGCAGTGAACTCACTAGGCATTGTCCAAAAAGGCCTAATCGCCAAACTAAAGGGACGAATGTCTTAGCATATCAAGGAGCTAAACATGAGGGACAAGGGGGTCCAGAAAACAAAAGCCAGACCTACCCTTAACCCCTTCTGTACCGGCGACGTCTTTTTAATTTTATTCCAGCGATTCTTAGACGATTGTGTGCAGTTTATGACGGATCTGTGGTTTTTAAAATGGCTGGGGTGAGATTATTGGAAGCCTGTTAATTGCTGGAGGCCCATTTTAAGCTGAATAAACTCATCTAACAGTAGTCAGTATAAAGACGTCGCCGGTACTGAAGGGGTTAAGGGGAGATGGGTCGTTTTTCTGGTCCCCTTTCTCCCTCGTATTAAGTCCTATTTGTTTTGAGATTATAAGACGTTCGGTCCATTAGTTTGGCGAATTTACCACCTTTCGCCCCATTTCGTTATCAATTTTAAGACCTTTCTTGCCATTTAGGCGTCGATTTTTTTTCCTGATCAGCAATAGCGAGCCTGAAATTTTAAAAGGAAAATTTGTCTACCGAAAAATGTACAAATTTATCTTGAAAGGGGATCTAGGGGGTGTAATTTTAAGCTTGATGAAGGTCTAGCAAGGAAACTAAGAAATAAATGAATACATTAATTAAGAAAAAAAAAAAAAAACGCCATCCCCCCCTTTAAATCGCGTTCCTCCGCTAAAATTCCCGGGCTGTCGTTTACCCCCGAGCGCCGCGGAGGAAGAGACCCGGGGCGACAAGTGAGGGCCCTACCCGAATGACCCCCCGGTCGGCTCTCTGGGGGGAGGGGGGGGATCACTCTTTAAATATGCCCAAAGACAGCTACTCCGACCGGAATTAATGAGTTGGGATTTTTACTGGGGAGAGAGGAGAAGAGGAGAAGAAGAGGGGGTGGGGAGGGTGGAGGGAAAAGAGTAGGGTGGGGAAGGGGAGACAGGGGGGATGAGGAGGGATGGGAAAGGAAGGGGGTCACAGGAGGAGGGATGGGAAAGGAAGGGGGCCACAGGAGGAGGAGGGATGGGAAAGGAGGGGGGTCACAGGGGGAGGGATGGGAAAGGAAGGGGGCCACAGGAGGAGGAGGGATGGGAAAGGAAGGGGTCACAGGAGGAGGGATGGGAAAGGAGGGGGCCACAGGAGGAGGAGGGATGGGAAAGGAAGGGGGTCACAGGGGAGGGATGGGAAAGGAAGGGGGTCACAGGAGGAGGGATGGGAAAGGAAGGGGGTCACAGGAGGAGGGATGGGAAAGGAAGGGGGCCACAGGAGGAGGAGGGATGGGAAAGGAAGGGGGTCACAGGGGGAGGGATGGGAAAGGAAGGGGGTCACAGGAGGAGGAGGGATGGGAAAGGAAGGGGGTCACAGGAGGAGGGATGGGAAAGGAAGGGGGTCACAGGAGGAGGGATGGGAAAGGAAGGGGGTCACAGGAGGAGGGATGGGAAAGGAAGGGGGTCACAGGAGGAGGGATGGGAAAGGAATGGGGTCCAGGAGGGATGGGAAAGGAAGGGGGTCACAGGAGGAGGAGGGATGGGAAAGGAAGGGGGTCACAGGAGGAGGGATGGGAAAGGAAGGGGGCCACAGGAGGAGGGATGGAAAGGGAGTGGGCTCACAGGAGGGCGGATGGGAAAGGAGGGGGGGCACAGGAGGAGGGATGGGAAAGGAAGGGGGTCACAGGAGGAGGAGGGATGGGAAAGGAAGGGGGTCACAGGAGAGGAGGATGGAAAGGAGAAGGGGGCCACAGGAGGAGGGAGGGGAAAGGAGGGGGGACCAGGAGAAGGAGAAATGGGGAGGGTAGGGAGGCACAGAGGAGGAAGGATGGGAAGGGCAGGGGGGGACAGGAGGAGGAGGGATGGGGAGGGGAGGGGGACAAAAGAGGAGGGATGGGGAGGGAAGGGGGACAAAGGAGGAGGAAGGATGGGGAGGGTAGGGGGACAAAAGAAGGAGGGATGGGGAAAGAAGGAAGAGGAGGGATGGGGAGGGGGGAAGGAGGAGGAGGAATGGGGAGGGCAAGGAAAGGGGGGAAGGAGGAAGGTTGGCTAGGAATGGGAAAGGGAGGGGGGCGGTGGGGATATTCCATGCCCCCAAATGTTAGCCTTCCAACCCCCTACTTCTGTCCGCTGGTCTTATCTTTCTATTGGTTCACTTTTTGGTCGATTTTTGTTTTCATTTATTCATGATTGTTCTAGTTTCCTCCCTAGACCTCCATCAAACTTAAAACAAAAAAAAACATCCCTCAGATCCCCTAGTAGATAAATATGTACAAAATAAAGACACAAGGGACCCCTCAAATATGTACAAAATAAAGACACAAGGGACCCCACAGATATATAAACACACACAGGGCCCCAATCAAGAGAGCCAAGAAACAAAACAAGCAAACTGTAGATGGTGTTTTAAGTAGTAGTGTTGTTGTTTAGCGGGACGAGAAGGGGGGGGGGGGGGGGGGGGGCTCTTTTAAGGGAATTTCATGCATCACGACCCCTCTCATCCCCTTGTCCTGCTTCCAACTCCCCTTCCCCCCCCCCCCCTCCCCTCTGTCCTTTTTCTGAATCCGCTGCCTATCTCTGTCTTTTTCTTCTGTCCCGCTTCACTGTCTTAACTATCTGTTTTTTTCTTATGCCCTGCTTTACTGTCCTAACTATCTCTGTCCTGCCTTACTGTCCTAACTATCTTCTGTCTTTTTCTTCTGTCATGAATATCTCTGTCTTTTTCTTCTGTCATAAATATATCTGTCTTGTTTATTCTGTCCTGCTTCACTGTCCTAACTATCTCTGTCCTGCCTTACTGTCCTAACTATCTTCTGTCTTTTTCTTCTGTCATAAATATCTCTGTCTTGTTTTATTCTGTCCTGCTTCACTGTCCTAACTATCTCTGTCCTGCCTTACTGTCCTAACTATCTTCTGTCTTTTTCTTCTGTCATAAATATCTCTGTCTTGTTTATTCTGTCCTGCTTCACTGTCCTAACTATCTCTGTCCTGCCTTACTGTCCTAACTATCTTCTGTCATAAATATATCTGTCTTGTTTATTCTGTCCTGCTTCACTGTCCTAACTATCTCTGTCCTGCCTTACTGTCCTAACTATCTTCTGTCTTTTTCTTCTGTCATAAATATCTCTGTCTTGTTTATTCTGTCCTGCTTCACTGTCCTAACTATCTCTGTCTATTTCTTCTGTCCTGCTTTACTGTCCGTTTTCCACCGAAAGTAAAAGCCTTCAATGTTGAGTTTGGGTACAGGAACGTGCTGTTGTTGTCGTTGTTCTATGTTCTTTTGTAAACAAAAATTTCTTTCTTTCTAAGAAGAACGTCACTGTTGGTCATTACCCTATTAATCCTGCCACGGATGGTAAGGCAAAACTCTGTCAAAAGTCAGGCCACAAACGGCCACACTCCATAAACGGCCACAACCAGAACGGCCACACACCAAAACGGACACAACCAGAACGGCCACACTCCAAAAGTCACAACCAGAACGGCCACACTCCAAAACGGACACAACCAGAACGGCCACACTCTTAAACGGCCACACTCCAAAACAGTCACAACCAGAACGGCTACACTCCAAAATGGGCAGTCAGAACGGCAACACTCCAAAATGGCGACAAACCAGAATGGCCCCACTCCAAAACGGAAATACCCGAACAGCCGCACTCCAAAAATGGCCCCAACCAGAACGATCAAACACCATAACTACACTGTAAAAATTGCAAAGGAGAGAGAGAGAGAGAGAGAGAGAGAGAGAGAGAGAGAGCGAGCGAGCGAGCGAGCGAGAGAGAGAGAGAGAGAGAGAGAGAGAGAGAGAGAGAGAGAGAGAGAGAGAGAGAGAGAGAGAGAGAGAGAGAGAGAGAGTTTCTACATCAACACTGGCCACTTGAACAACATTGATACACATAAATAGTGTGCGAATTTGAACACCAAACGATTGAAACACTTGAGGGGGGATGGGCGTATTCATTTGCTCATTTCTGTATTTATTTATTTTTTAAATACGGGTAGTTTCCTTTTTAAATACGGGTAGTTTCCTTTTTAAATACGGGTAGTTTCCTTTTTAAATACGGGTAGTTTCCTTTTTAAATACGGGTAGTTTCCTTTTTTAAATACGGGTAGTTTCCTTTTTAAATACGGGTAGTTTCCTTTTTAAATACGGGTAGTTTCCTTTTTAAATACGGGTAGTTTCCTTTTCAAAGTTTCCTCCCTAGACCTCCATCAAGCTTAACAAACAAACAAACAAACAAAAATCCAAACCCCTCTTTCAAGATAAATTTTTTGATTCCTCTTAAATTACAGGCTCTATATCGCTCGCCAGGAAATCAATCTACACGTAAATGACACGAACAGTCTTAATATTGAAAACAATGGGGGTGAAAGGTCTTAAAATCGCCAAACTAATGGGCCGAGTATCTTACAATCTGAAAACTAATGGGGCTAAATATGAAGAAGGAGGGTCAGAAAAACAACCCGTCTCCCCTTAACATGTGTTTCAAGTTCGTTACATTCGAACACAACCGATTTTACAATGTAGTCACTAATTAAATAAAATGTGCAGGTGTCCAGTGTCGGGAAACTAAAGTGTCTCTCTCTCTCTCTCTCTCTCTCTCTCTCTCTCTCTCTCTCTCCATGAATATTCGGGGTGTCTTGACCATTCTCTCTCTCTCTCTCTCTCTCTCTCTCTCTCTCTCTCTCTCTCCATGAATTGTCGTCCTTGACCAATCTCGTCTCTCCTCTCTCTCCTCATCTCCATCTCTCTCTCTCTCTCAGCTCCCATAATTTGTCGGGTGTCCTTGACCATTCTCTGTCTCGTCTCTCTCGCTCTCTCTCTCTCGCCCTCTCTCTCTCACGTCTCTCGCACCATCACTCTCCTCTCTCCTCTCTCTTCCTCCAGGAATTGTCGGGGTGTCTTGACCATTCTCTCTCTCTCTCCTCACTCCTCCTCTCTTCTATTCGCGACTCATTCGCCTCTCTCTCTCTCCCCTCTCTCTTCTTTTGCTCTCCGTTTCTCCTCTCTCCCTCGCCTTTCTCTCTCTCTCCCTCTCTCCTCGCTCCCATCTCTCCGTGACTCCTCGTTCTCTCTCTCTCTCCTCCCTCGTATATTCGGGGTGTCTTGACCATTCTCTTCCTCTCTCTCCTCGTCTCTCTCTCTCTCCTCAACTCCTCTCTCTCATCCATCTCCTCTCTCCCTCCCCTTCTCTCTCTCTCACATCTCTCCTCACACTCATCTCACTCTCCTCTCCATCGTCTACGCTCCTCAATCCTCACTCTCCACAATTCTCATCTCTCTCTCTCACTCACAACTCTCCTTCCTTCTCACTCTCGCTCTAAGATTGTCGGGGTCTTGACCATTTTTGAGGCATTATTGTATTATTGGGCATTTTACGGGGGGGGGGGGGCATTACTCGCTGTTTTATATGGGGTTGGGTTGCGAGTTTAATTTCTACAAACCCTCTCTTATTATAATCTCAAAAACAAATGGGGGATAAACACGAGGAAGAAGGGGGGGGGGGGGACCAGAAAAAACATCCCATTCCCCCTTAAAATACTCGTGGGAGGGCGTGTTTTTGATAGCCTAGGGTGCAAACTAAAACACCCTGCTCGAAAATGGCCTAAACGAGTAGAATCCTCAATAAAGCCGGTATCACACGAGCGCTTTTTCACTCAACATTTATCCTCAACACTGGTCTGGCAGCTTATGAGGTTAACATTTAATATTTGGCTGTTACCTAAATTCATCTACTATCAGTCTAGTTTCCGATACCAGTGCGAAATATTCCAGAAATGTTACCAGAAAAATGTTGATCATCGAATGTTGACTATAAAAGCTCTCGTGTGATACCGGCTTAACAGTGTGGTTGAGTCGTCCGGTTACCGCCAGATGTGGGTTGCGTGTAATATGTTGGTGGCTTGGGTGACTCTTATGGCGGTAGGGGTCATTACGGGGGGGGGGGGTAATTATGGATTTACTGTCAGTGTATTCTAAAGACCTTGCAGCCCAGCCCAGGGAGATAATCACTCACTGAACTCTGAACTCTGCGCTCCAACTTTCGCTAGAAACTCCACCTTGGATGATTCCGGTGCTATTCCTCCCTCTCCACTCCCCTCTCTCCTACTTAGCGGTATGCCTAGTTTCCTAATGTCTTCTAAAGATGTACTTTCTACCCTCTCTGGGCTTAATACTAAGAAGGCGTACGGTCCGGACGGTGTTCCTCCTGTTGTACTCAAAAACTGTGCTTCTGTGCTGACTCCCTGCCTAGGCAAACTCTGTTGTCTCTGTCTCTCCTCTAACGTCTTTCCTTTTTGCTTGAAGTTTGCTCTCATTCAAACTGTCCCAAACAAGGGTGACCGCTCTCAACCCTCCAACTATCGTCCAATTGCTATCATCCATAAAGTTTTAAAACTATTCTTACTTCCAAATTTCTTTAGCATTTCTCTTCCCATTATCTACTCTCAGATCGCCAGTATGGCTTCCTCAAGGGTCGCTCTACTGGCGATCTTCTTTCATATCTTACTAACTCTTGCTCATCCTCCTTTCAGGACTTCGGTGAGACCTTTTCTATTCCGCTAGACATAGCTTCGATTTGGACAAATTTTAATTTTTAAAACTACTCCACCGGCAATCCCTATCCCGTGTAACTAAGGGACAAATTTACGTGATAAAGGGAGTTATAAGGGATCTTTTTCTGCACTCCTCCTTCTCTATGTTTAGCCCCATTTTTGCTACATGTTAAGAGGAACTTCACACCCATTTTTGTCATTTTAAGACCTTTCTCCCCTAGACAGGTTGTCGATTTTTATCCTGGGGCGATAGCGAGCCTGTATTTTGGAGGACCATTTCATCCACCTGAATGTACACATTTACTTAAAGGTCTCCAGTGGTGTAATCTTTAATCTGAGGAATCCAGGGACCAAACTAAAAACCTCCCTTTAACACGTCTCTCAGTGTATGTGGTAATTATATATACTGTATATATATTGATCTTCAGTATTCTCCCAGTGTATACCACCTCCTCTACATAGCCGTCTTGCAACACAATCCCACCACTATTCTGTGCAACTCTCCAACTCAACAGTAAAACGATACTCCCAATCTTTGTTCTATTCAACAGCTGAGCTCTGGAACTCTTTCCCTGAATCCATCTTTCCCTCATCCTATGACTAAAATTGCTTCATACTACGTGTGTTCAGGCATTTTGGCTCAAACGTTCCTTGATTTTGGCCCTGTCACTCTTTCAACTCTGGAAGAGGCACTCGTCACAGGCAGTTTTGCCATTTGTCTCCCTCAATATAAAAATATAAATGTATCTTTGTGTGTCCTATTGATACTTGTTACTTTCATTCTTTGTGTGTCCTATTGATACTTGTTACTTTCATTCTTTGTGTGTCCTATTGATACTTGTTACTTGCATTCTTTGTGTGTCCTAGTTTACTTGTTACTATGCATCTTGTGTGTCCTATGCTGTTACTTCCTCTTTGTGTGTCTATTGATACCTTGGTACTTATTCTTTGTTTGTCTATTGATACTTGTTACTTGCATCTTTGTGTGTCCTATTGATACTTGTTACTTGCATTCTTTGTGTGTCCTATTGATACTTGTTACTTGCATTCTTTGTGTGTCCTATTGATACTTGTTACTTGCATTCTTTGTGTGTCCTATTGATACTTGTTACTTTCAATCTTTGTGTGTCCTATTGATACTTGTTACTTTCAATCTTTGTGTGTCCTATTGATACTTGTTCTACTTTGCTTCGTACCTTGCATTCCTTTGTGTGTATTATATTGTTACGTCCTATGTATTATGTCAATCTTTCCATGGCCGTGTTACGGCGAGGTTAATATAACTTGTTTGTCATAATGCTATATTCCAAAGTTTCGGACACTGACTAATACTCTGAGGGATAAGCACTTTTCCCAATAACTATAAAGATACAATAACACTTGTTGAGCGAAAACCACTGGAATCTATGACAACACTTAATACCCCGGATTGTACTTGTACCTGTGAATAATAATATATGCATATCAACCAACCTAACTATAAGATAATAAGAGTTGTACACCCATCTCTCGTACTCTCTCAACACCTCCCCCTCGGCACAATAGGACCCGTGAGAGAGTCGAAATACATAAATGGTATAATTCTACATACTGTACAGCAGACACATACAAACAAACACACACACACAGCAAGTGGAAATACGTACACTTTAAGGAGACCGACCTGCCTTTTTTATCTGGGTTTTATCCATTCGGCCCCATTCAGCCTACTGTTTTAAGACGTTTATCCCCATCCATGTGCCGATTTCTTCCTGGCGAGCGGTAGCGAGCCAGCATTGTATGGAGAAATCCAGCTTCGGCGGAGACATTTTTCTATCGAAAAATTTACAAGTTTAGCCTGCTCTCAAAAACATTTAAAAAATATGCTGGCTCGCTGCCGCTCGCCAGGAAAAAATAGACACCTGGATGGGGTTAAACGTCTTAAAACAGTAGGCTGAATGGGGCCGAATGGATACAAGCCAGAGAAAAGGCAGGTGACGACCCTTAAAGGAATATATACATAAACAAATACACA
This sequence comes from Paralithodes platypus, assembly GCA_032716605.1. Classification (NCBI taxonomy): domain Eukaryota; kingdom Metazoa; phylum Arthropoda; class Malacostraca; order Decapoda; family Lithodidae; genus Paralithodes; species Paralithodes platypus. Next base: position 53,837,074 of record CM064533.1, on the reverse strand, counting down.
ACAGTCAGAAATAAATGCCATCAAGTCTTTGTAACACTCTCCAACTCTTTGTATAATTAGAAGAAATAAAACACAAGAACACATTTAAGGATACTGAAAAAGGAAAGCTCCATTAAAAAAAAAAAAAAAAAAAAAAAAAAAATTATATATATATATATATATATATATATATATATATATATATATACAGACTGCTCAAAACATCAATATTTTCATCTGTAAAGCTGCTTTGGTTGAAGGTTTGATTATGACAAAGTATAGGTACACGAATGTTGATATGCAAATGGCTTCAGCACTCTCACTATGTTCCAAATGTATCAAATGGACGGTTGGCATTATATGTTCCTCGTTGTGAAATAATGTATGATAGTATATAATAGTTTGAGAGAGAGAGAGAGAGAGAGAGAGAGAGAGAGAGAGAGAGTGACCGAGAGAGAGAGAGAGTGACCGAGAGAGAGAGAAAGCGAGCGTGAGAAAGCAATCGAGAGAGAGAAAGCGAGCGTGAGAGAGAGAAAGCAAGCGAGAGAAAACGCGAGCAAGGGAGAGAGAGGAAGCGAGCGAGAGAGAGAGGGGGAGAGAGAGAGAGAGAGAGAGAGAGAGAGAGAGAGCCTATATGATCCCTGAGAGGAGGGGGGGGTAGCCTATAATATGTGGTGTTCTTTTGCAGTATCGAGTGTTTTAACAACCACAACAACGGTGATTGAGGCAGTGGTTGTGTGTCTTCATCAGGGGGAGAGAGAGGGCCTGGTTAAATGAAGAGGTAGTGTGTGTGTGTGTGTGTGTGTGTGGACAAGCGGTGATGTGCTTCTGTGTGTGTGTGTATGTGTAGTGTGAGTGTGCAGGATGTGTGTGTGTGTGTGTGTGACTATGTGTGTGTGCAGGGTGCGTGTGCGTGTGAGGGTGCTGAAGATTAACATTGTTCTGGATAAGCCCCTTCTTACCCCCCCCACCCCCACCCCCTTCCGCCACTTCCCTCCTCCCCCCCCCCCCCCCCTTCTCTCTCTCTCTCTCCCTGAAGTTCTCCTCCACCCTCAACTCCTTCAATGTACAGGTGGCCACATAAGTTCATATAGTATGATTATAATACGGGTTTAGTTCCTTGTTATACGCCTAATCAGTTGTCTAACCAGACGAGTTAACCACTGACACAGAAACTACCCTCGTAATTCAACCATGCCCATTATATTGCCATGTATAATAACATCACGGCGTGGAGCAGAACTTATGTTGGCTACTATACCGTTACTTATACAAATTCTGGGGCCTCTATCAAATTCTGGGGCCTCTATCAAATTCTGGGGCCTCTATCAAATTCTGGGGCCTCTATCAAATTCTGGGGCCTCTATCAAATTCTGGGGCCTCTCTCAAATTCTGGGGCCTCTATCAAATTCTGGGGCCTCTATCAAATTCTGGGGCCTCTATCAAATTCTGGGGCCTCTACCAAATTCTGGGGCCTCTATCAAATTCTGGGGCCTCTATCAAATTCTGGGGCCTCTATCAAATTCTGGGGCCTCTATCAAATTCTGGGGCCTCTCTCAAATTCTGGGGCCTCTATCAAATTCTGGGGGCCTCATTCAAATCTGGTTCCTTCTATCAAATTCTGGGTCTACAAATTCTGGGGCCTCTATCAATTCTGGGGCCTTTCTCAAATTCCTGGTGTCTATAAATTCGGGGCAAATTTCTGGGGCATATCAAATTCTTTTCTCAATTTGGGCCGCTATCAAATTCTGTCTATCAAATCTATCAAATTCTGGGGCCTCTATCAAATTCTGGGGCCTCTCTCAAATCTCATTATAGACATATTATTTTGAACAGTGAATTATTTGTTTAACGCATGCCATAAAGCAAGTGCATCTGAAGACGATGTACACTGTCAACATGTGTGGGTATGGACAGGGTAAATACAGTGTCCATAATATTACACCCATTTAAAGGTATCTTGGCAGTAATAAACCCATCTAATACAAAGAAAGAAAGGTAAATCACTAGCAATATACCCAATATGCATACCCTTTTCTCGCTGAAATACTGTATAACTCTAGTCCAGGGGTCGGCAACCTGCGGCTCTTTCAGGACACTGGTGTGGCTCCAGAAGTTTCAGAAATAATTATCATATAACACATCCAAGGCAACAATTTTGTGTTTTATTCAACTACGAAATTCATCATATAACACATCCAAGGCAACAATTTTGTGTTTTATTCAACTACGAAATGATGTATAGGTATCAATCGTTATGATTCTAGAAATGTGACTCATGTCTTTCCTAAGCTTGTGAATATCAATATATTGAACAATATAATTATAGTTTGTTTAGTTCAAAAGTAAGGTACAGTATAGTCTCTTATTTCTGTAGTACTGTAGATTTCGGTTGAAGAGAACTTTTTTTTTTTTTTTTTTTTTTTTCGGCTCCGACAATACATTTTTTTATGAAACTTGTACAAAATGGCTCTTCTAGCTCTAAGGGTTGCTGACCACTGCTCTAGTCTATTAATTATAAGTAGGCCAGCAAGTGTAAAACCCTAACCTCTGTAACTCAAACGGGGCTAGAGCAAATGGGCTGTCAATTTCCAAACACATTTATGGGTTATTATAATTATACGTGTTCTGAAAAAAAATAATAATCAGAAACATACTCTTACGAAGAGTACATTTCTCTCTCTCTCTATCAACAATTTTACGAAGAGTACATCTCTCTCTCTCTCTCTCTCTCTCTCATCTCTAATCCCCCCCCCCCCCACCAGGATCATCTTCAGAGTTATCTAAGAGTCAGGAACACCAGCTTAGAAGGTATCCCAAGACTGACTCTCTCTCTCTCTCTCGCTCGCGCTCTCTCTCTTGCTCTCTTTCTCTCTCTGATTCTGACTCTCTGACTCTCTCTCTCTCTCTCTCTGTCTTACACACATTCACACACATCCGATCACACAAACACACATATGCACACAATAACACTAGCACTGATATATACACACTCACATTTAGGCTCGAGCGTCCCTTGATTTTAGCCCTGTCACTCTTTCAACTCTGGGGGAGGCACTTGGCTACAGGCAGCTCTGCCTGTTGTCTCCCCTCACTCACATACAGTAGACAAAACAAAACAAAAAAAATCAGAGAAAAGTAACCGGACTTTGGCTTCGAAAAATGTACAAATTTATCTTGAAGGGGGATCTTAGGAATGTTTTTCTAAGCTTGATGGAGGGCTAGGGAGGAAACTGATTTTTTTTTTTTTTATAAAAGGGATAAATAATTAAGCAAATAAATACGCCCATCTCCTTAATCCCCCCCCCCCCCCCACCAACCCTTCCCTCTTTCAAATAAACACCGGGATTGTTTACGCTGCCCCCCGGCTACGATACACGCGCGGCGGCGGCGGAGGCCAAGAATATTATTAACCCCTTCAGTGTTACGACCAAGCTATTGAACACTAGCTCATCCGACGTCTTGGAGGGCATGGTGATATCTGGTTTAAGATGCTGGTTGTGCTACTTTCGAGCCAAGTATTTTTTAAGTTTGCCCTCTCTAGACAAAAACAAATATATACATAAATACAAATATATACATAAATACAAATATATACATAATACAAATATATACATAAATACACATATATACATAAATACACATATATACATAAATACAAATATAAATACAAATAAATACAAATATATACATAAATACAAATATATACATACAAATATATACATACAAATATATACATACATACAAATATATACATAAATACACTAATACATCATACAAATATATACATAACACAATACATACATACAATCATAAATACAAATATATACATACAAATATACATAAATACAAACTATATATACAAATATACATATACATAATTATAATATATACATATATATATATATATCTGACATACGGAGCCCTGTATGTTAATTTAAGAGTTAGAATTAGAGTTCAAGGAGCCCACACCTAAAACGGTGAAGCAGACTAGCGAACGAGCGATGGGGGCAAACCATCTCCCCCCATACCAGCATGCTAGCCTTCACACTTCGATGACCGATGCTATGACGTATATATCGACGCCAGGAGTGAATGGACCTCGCACCTGTTATGTGATTTCGAGGAGCTATGATTGGCGCCGGCACACCACCCGCCGCCTCCTGATTCGTTCCTACACCATCATTGTTTTGGTATATAAGACCCGAGTTGTGGGCATTCAAATCAGTCTCATTTGGAGTTGGGGAAGGTGAACTTGCAGCTGGAGGAAGACGGGTTGAAGTATTATAATGGGATTGTGACTGTCAGTCAGATTATATAAATGTGTGTTAAGTGTGTTCGGTGTAAACACTTATGTTATGTTGGTTAGTGAGATATGTGATTGGGAATTAACGTGAACGCTACTATTTATGTGTTTAACTATTTGATTGCGAATTAACGTTAACGCTACTATTTATGTACTTAACTATTTGATTGGGAATTAACGTTAACACTATTATTATGTACTTAACTATTTTAGTTGACTAACTTGTGGAACTCTTTAAGTAATTGGGTTATGATGAAAGTAATACTATTGTTTTATATTAATACTTACGAGTTCTTTCATTTTCTTTGAATTAAGCTTACATTGCTTAATGGTGTTTAGTACGGTGATGCTATTGTCTCGTATTAGTAATATCGCCTTAGACTAACATGGCTGTGTTAATATTACTTCTAGTGATTTCCTAAGCTGAAGAAAATTCTTTTGCTTCAAAATATTATATTTTGCTTTTCATATTATTTGAGTGAGACCTGAATCGAATCTATGAAACGATCCTGTAACTTTATTTACTCATAATCAAACCTCAATGTTACGTGGTTAAGAAATAAATTTAACTAATTATTAAATATATATCTAACTTTTATGTGACTTTGATATTACTCCTGATGATAATAATAATATAATACTATTAACGTAAGACAAGAACCAAGGATAATTACATTAAATATAAATAAAAGGACATAGAAGAAAACTATCTATTCATTTCAAAAAGGGTAAGAGACAGAAATATTCTTACTTTAATATTTATCTTTCAAGACGTTTTATAAAATTAATAGTCCTTCTTTAGCTATAACTTATTCGGTTCATAACCATAGCCTACTAAGCTTCGGTTAAATAATAATTCTTTATAAATACTACATGACTTTAATTAGTTTCAGTATTTTTCATAATTAAAGAGTATCAGTCAATAAAGGATATTAAGTCCTAAGATCCAAAAGGAAAGGAAGCAACAACAGGAAATTATTTTATTAGATTTTACTTTTGTTTTGCCTTCAGCTGACTGATACCTTAATATATATCTCTGTGCTATCTAGATTCATCAAGTTAACCACTTGAGGATCAAGATACGTAACAGAAGAGTGGCGACCTTGCCAGGATTCGTTTCATACAGTTTCACTCAGTTTCATTAACGTTTTCGCTACTTAACATCATGCCTCAACTAATTAATAACGAAGATGCTCGAGTTTTCATAGAATCAGAACCCACAGCCCCTGATATTGACTGTCTGTCAAAGGCTGAACTGAAAGTGCTTGCCTCATATCTCCAATTAACTGTCTCAAACATGTCTAAAGTAGAGGTGGCTCAGACCATAAAAACCCACCTGTTCCCTGTAGAAGGCGGGGAGGGTGACGGAGCAGTTGGTGGGATCCCCAGTAATCCTAGCCAACTTGATGAACAATTGCCACCTGGTTTGACCGGTGATCAAATATTAGAACTAGCCAGAATAAAAGCAAACACTGACTTAGAACTAGCCAGAATAAATGCCAGTGCAACGACCGAACAATGTGAATATCAATATCGTACGGCTCAACTAAATGTCAATACAAATGCTCCCGTAATTGCTCCCCCTCTGGGATTAACTATGACTAGTGTCATTCCACCTTTCACTGAGGATAATGTGCAGGATTTCTTTGTTTTGTTTGAGGAAGTTGCTGGAGGTATGAAGTGGACAAGAGATCAATGGCCTTTTATGTTACAAACTGTTTTGACAGGGCAGGCTCGAGCCACGTATTTGTCAGAAGTAGCAGAAGTTAGGCAGGATTATGACAATCTCAAAGAAGCTATCCTAAAAACCTATCCATTGCAGCCTGAGGCTTACAGGCAATCTTTCCGTAAAAACCAGAAGAAAGTAGAAGAAACCCATAAGGTATTTGCCAGGACCATGACTAAAACTTTCAATCATTGGGTCAAGAGTAAGAAAGTCACAAGCTACAACGATCTGAAGGAGTTGGTCCTGTTAGAAAATTTCCTATGGAAAATTGATTCTTCTGTATCCTATCATTTAAAGGGGAAAAAGGTAGATTGTCTTGCCGACGCTGCTGACATGGCTGACACATACGTGCTCAACAACAAATTTCGTGGAAAGAAGCCCTACGATAATTCTAGTTCTAATTTTAAGTATCCCAATCACAAATCTGACGGACCCAGTCACAAGCCTATAACGTCTTCCCCAGCTAGCCAAAATAGAAATGTTCCCCCAACTAAAAATGCGACTCAGGGCAATGGTAACAGAGGTGGGCCCCAAACTAATAGTAATGCTCAAAGAGGGAACGTTCCCGTATCCCCTAAAGTATGTACTTTTTGTGGCATGAGAGGCCACCTAGCTTATCAGTGCTGGGCCAAGGAAAAAACTGAGAGATCGGGGCAGACAGTTGCCGCCGTATCTCAAATTCCATGTGTGCCTTTAATGCAGGGCTCCCGACAGAAGGAGTACCTAGCACCAAATGTTCCTTTAATGCAGGACTCCCGACAGAAGGAGTACCTAGCACCAAAAGTTCCTTTAATGCAGGACTCTCGACAGAAGGAGTACCTAGCAGCTAACGTAAATCATCTAGACAGGGTGTAGTAGCATGTGTGGTGCAACCCCCAAGGGTTAAACCAATAATAATTTCACCATCAGTGCAGGACAGTTACCGTCCCTTTATTTCATCTGGCAACGTGAGATTAAATGGTTGCATGCATGAGGTAAAAATTCTGAGAGACACAGGTTCTACTAGCACCCTCATGGTGAATCCTTACACTGAGTGCCCACCTGGCGAACCAGTGTAATGAGAGGTGCTGGAGGCCAGTTTTATGCATACTTGGTACAAGGCGAAATTGAATGCGAGTTACTACAGGGTGAGGCCACCATAGCTTTGTGTAGGTCCCAAGATATCCCTGTGCCTGGGGTAACACTCCTTTTGGGGAATGATTTAGCAGGTGAGAAGGTCCGACCAGACCCCATTTTGTCACTTTCCCCTGTTAACGAGCCACTAACCGGTGAGCTCGACAAGGAGTTGCCAACTGTTTTCCCTGTGTGTGCTGACAAACGTTCAATGTCTCAAGTAGCAGTTCCCTCAGACAGAAATATACCGAATGTAAGAGTTGATGAAAGGGATGATGAGAGTGTGAATGATGCTCCAACTGTGCCTGATGATGTGACTGAGGTGGATTTATCTGACACCTTTATGGCTCATCTTGACCCTAACGATGACCATGAAACCCCTCCAATTTGTCCTAGCGGCCTGGTAGAGCTACAGAGAGATGATAGTGAATGCAAGGAGTTAGCTGCCAGGTCCGTGAGTGAAGAGGAATGTGAGAAGGAGGGTGGTGAATGTTTCTACCTCAAAGGAGGAGTATTGTGGCGAAGATGGAGACCGCCACACAGACCAATCGATGACGGGGCTTGGGACGTCCATCAAGTAGTAGTCCCCAAACCTTGTCGTAAAGATATCATGGAAATGGCACATTGTATACCATTGGCAGGACACCTAGGTGTGAGAAAAACTCTAGACAGAATCAGATCCCACTTTTACTGGCCAGGAATGCGTGCAGATGTAGTGGAGTTTTGTAGAGTGTGTCACACTTGCCAGATGACAGGAAAACTCAATCAGAAGGTGCCTGTACATCCTCTGGTGCCCTTGCCCGTTTTCGAGAATCCTTTTACTCGGGTGGTAGTGGACATTGTAGGCCCATTGCCTAAGACTTCCCAAGGTAACATTTATTTATTAACTATCATGGACATGGCAACTCGCTACCCAGAGGCTATACCCTTAAGGACTACCTCTGCTCCAACTGTAATCAAGGAACTGCTCAAATTTTTCACCAGAATGAGTTTCCCCCATGAGGTGCAAAGTGATCAAGGAACTAATTTTACCTCTAACATTTTCCAGCAGTCCCTGAAGGAGTTGGGTATCGAGCATGTAAAGTCTAGCACCTACCACCCAGAGAGTCAAGGGGTTCTCGAACGATATCATCAGACATTAAAGGGAATGTTACGTAAGTATTGTACAGAGACCGGAGTTGAGTGGGATAAGGGGGTACCTTTTCTTTTATTTGCTACTCGTGAGGTTCCAACTGAATCCCTGGGTTTTTCCCCTAATGAGCTAGTTTTTGGCCAACCTTTATCTGCCAAGTTCAGGGGCCCATATAAGATCATTCGGAGGGTGAGCATTACCGATTATCTAGTAACTACCCCAGACAGGAGAAAGCCCACGCAAGTATTCCATATAAATATGTTGAAGCCCTACCATAGGTCCCCTGATTCCTCTCCTCCAGATTCTCCCACTGTGGCAGTGAATGTCAGGACCTGTGAACGGCCTGGTGCGGACAAAGTCTTCAGTTCTCTTACTGATCCGCAGCAGACTGTTCCAGAGCCTGAAGGTATCCATGCAGACTTTGACTTGTCATGTAGCCTATCCAACTTTCAGTATAATTCAGTGGCTTTGAGGGAATTACCATCTAAACTATGTCATCTTCCCTCTGATCAAGCGAACCAACTAATCTCTGTTTTATCTCAGTCTCCCAATGTGTTCCGTGATACTCCAGGGCTCACTTCTTTGGCCATGCACGACATCGACGTAGGGGATGCAACTCCCATTAAACTATCCCCCTACCGTGTCTCACCACAACGCAGGAGTATACTGCAGGTCGAGCTTGACTTAATTTTTTCAAACCAGCTGATCACAAGGGCCTTCAGCCAGTGGAGTAGTCCGGTCATACTTGTGCCGAAGCCAGACGGGAGCCATTGGTTTTGTAGGGGCTATGGGCAAGTCAATGCTGTCAAAAGAACGATACCTACCCACTGCCACGGATCAAAGATTGCATTTACCAGTTTGGCCTCATGCAGCAGTAAGTATAATTTAATGAGAGGATTTTGGCAATTAGCTCTCCCTTGTAGCGAGGTAAATATCATGCTTTTGTAGTGCGCTTTTAAGCCTTCAGCTGTGAGATGCCTTGCAGTTCGAATAACGCTCCAGCTACGTTCCGGCTATGTTCTGATGTGGTACCTGGAGACGTTGCCTACTTTGGGTGATATCCTTATTATATCCTCATTATAATCTTGCTGTTGCCAATCTGGTGGTGAATCTATTTATGTATTATGTTTAATATTATGTACTATACTCCTTAAACTCTTTTCTAGGGGGGAGGTGTGACATACGGAGCCCTGTATGTTAATTTAAGAGTTAGAATTAGAGTTCAAGGAGCCCACTACCTAAAACGGTGAAGCAGACTAGCGAACGAGCGAGTGGGCAAACCATCTCCCCCCATACCAGCATGCTAGCCTTCACACTTCGATGACCGATGCTATGACGTATGATCGACGCCAGGAGCTGTGAATGGACCTCGCACCTGTTATGTGATTCGAGGAGCTATGATTGGCGCCGGCACCACCCGCCGCCTCCTGATTCGTTCCTACACCATCATTGTTTGGTATATAAGACCCGAGTTGTGGGCATTCAAATCAGTCTCATTTGGAGTTGGGGAAGGTGAACTTGCAGCTGGAGGAAGACGGGGTGAAGTATTATAATGGGATTGTGACAGTCAGATTATATAAATGTGTGTTAAGTGTGTTCGGTGTAAACACTTATGTTATGTTGGTTAGTGAGATATGTGATTGGGAATTAACGTGAACGCTACTATTATGTGTTTAACTATTTGATTGCGAATTAACGTTAACGCTACTATTTATGTACTTAACTATTTGATTGGGAATTAACGTTAACACTATTATTATGTACTTAACTATTTTAGTTGACTAACTTGTGGACTAAAGCAACTCTTTAAGTAATTGGGTTATGATGAAAGTAATACTATTGTTTTATATTAATACTTACGAGTTCTTTCATTTTCTTTGAATTAAGCTTACATTGCTTAATGGTGTTTAGTACGGTGATGCTATTGTCTCGTATTAGTAATATCGCCTTAGACTAACATGGCTGTGTTAATATTACTTCTAGTGATTTTCCTAAGCTGAAGAAAATTCTTTTGCTTCAAATATTATATTTTGCTTTTCATATTATTTGAGTGAGACCTGAATCGAATCTATGAAACGATCCTGTAACTTTATTTACTCATAATCAAACCTCAATGTTACGTGGTTAAGAAATAAATTTAACTAATTATTAAATATATATCTAACTTTTTATGTGACTTTGATATTACTCCTGATGATAATAATAATATAATACTATTAACGTAAGACAAGAACCAAGGATAATTACATTAAATATAAATAAAAGGACATAGAAGAAAACTATCTATTCATTTCAAAAAGGGTAAGAGACAGAAATATTCTTACTTTAATATTTATCTTTCAAGACTTTTTATAAAATTAATAGTCCTTCTTTAGCTATAACTTATTCGGTTCATAACCATAGCCTACTAAGCTTCGGTTAAATAATAATTCTTTATAAATACTACATGACTTTAATTAGTTTCAGTATTTTTCATAATTAAAGAGTATCAGTCAATAAAGGATATTAAGTCCTAAGATCCAAAAGGAAAGGAAGCAACAACAGGAAATTATTAGATTTTACTTTTGTTTTGCCTTCAGCTGACTGATACCTTAATATATATCTCTGTGCTATCTAGATTCATCAAGTTAACCACTTGAGGATCAAGATACGTAACAACATACATACAAATATATACATAAATACATAATACATATAAATACATAAATACAAATATATACATAATACAAATATATACATAATAATACAAATATATACATAATACAAATATATACATAATAATACAAATATATACATAATAATACAAATATATACATAATACAAATATATACATAAATACACATATATACATAAATACACATATATACATAAATACAAATATAAATACAAATAAATACAAATATATACATAAATACAAATATATACATAAATACAAATATATACATAAATACAAATATATACATACATACAAATATATACATAAATACAAATATATACATAATTCATATAAATACATAAATACAAATATATACATAAATACACATGTAAATATAAAATAAAATAAAAAAACGCGTCCCTAGACCCCCTTCCAACTAAAATAAGGCCCCCCCCTCCCCATGGCCCCCCTTCAACCTACATTTGAGCCTATTTCGGTAGAAAAACGTCCCGGCCGAAGCCTGGTGGTTTCTCCTAACTAGCAGATTCGCTATCGCTTGCACTGAAAACAAAATCGACACCTGAATGAGGTGAAGCATCTTATAATCGCCGAACTAATGAGGTGAGACAGGGAGGGTCCACAAAGCCCGCTCTTCGCACCAGATAGGGTTAACAGTTTATTAATTATGGCAATTATTAGACGGTTTGCTTGATATTAAAGGGGGTAGTGGTTATATGATTGATATTAAAGGGGGTAGTGGTTATTTTTTGGTCAATTTATTCTTTTATTGATTAGTTTCTTCGCTAGACCTCCATTAACCATTAAAAAAAAACACTGAGAGTCTTTTGTGTGTGTGTGTGTGTGAGTGGTGGAGTATGTGTGTGAGAGAGAGAGAGAGAGAGAGAGAGAGAGAGAGAGAGAGAGAGGGTTGCAGAGAGTGTGTGTGTGTGTGTTTGGCATAAGGTGTTTGTTTACACGGCCACCAAGGAGAGATTTACACTACGATCAAAGCCGGTGTGAGTCTAACTTAAGGGGAGGTATTTAGTGTGTTTCCTAGACCTCCATCAAGCTTAAAATTACACCCCCTTCAGTCCCTTTCAAGATAAATTTGTACATTTTTCGGTAGAAAAATGTCTCGGCCGAAGGCCGGTTCCTCTTAAATTACAGGCTCGCTATCGCTCGCCAGGATAAAATCGACACCTGAATTGCACGAAAGGTCTTCATATGGGGTGAAAGTTCTTAAAATCTCTAAACTAATCGGACAAACGTTTTATAATCTCAAAAGCAATGGGGCTAAACATGAGGGAGAAAGGGGTCAAGAAAAAATCCCTCAAGTGGAGATCTCCCCTTCATTTGTGGATGTGTATAGAAACGCGTACATAGAAAAGTGTACATAAAGGAGTGTACACATAAGCATATAGTGTACATAGCAACGTGTACATGAGGCTTGGCTTGATCTTGAGGAGTATACATACATGATCGTGTGTGTATATTTAGATGCTTATGTTCTGGGTGTGGTGGCCCGAGTTCGAATCCCGGGAGGACCATGTGCTTTCATTAGTTTATTCATGTGTAAGAGGGAGACAAAATGCAAAGCTGCCTGAGATGAGTGTTCCTTCAAATTGAAAGACAAATAGAGAGAGAGTTACATACAAGGTACGCCAGAATCAAGTTAATTAAGTCATAGGTTAAGGGGAAGATAGATTGAGGGAGAGAGTTCCACTTATCTATGTATGTGATTGTTATTGTACTTGTAGCAGTCTCGAAAATACACTTTTACAAAATGGCTGTCGTCTAAAACACTTTAACTCCACTCTATTCATTTAAAGTAGGCTAGACATCTGAACAACTAACCTCTGTAACTCAAAAAGGGCTAGAGCAGATGAGCTATCAATTTCCACACCTATTCCCCACCTGACTGTTCCCAAATGATGGACAAAACAGCATATTTAACCCTCTCAGTGCGGGGGTATTTTCCGCTATAATAGGGCTTATTCAGGCACTTCTGATTGCTTATACAAGTGCCTGAATGAAAAGAGGTTTCAAGTGACACCAGAACGACCTCTCTAGCTCGGGGGTCGAGAGAGAGAGAGAGAGAGAGAGAGAGAGAGAGAGAGAGAGAGAGAGAGAGAGAGAGAGAGAGAGAGAGAGAGAGAGAGAGAGAGAGAGAGAGAGAGAGAGAGAGAGAGAGATGATCAGAAGTGTGGGTCGGGTGGCGGCCATAGATCACCGGAACCCAACCCGGATTTAAGGGGGGTGACTCGCTTTTTTTCTCCTTTTCTGTCTTTCTGTGGCTTGTATCCATTCGGTCCCATTCAGCCAACTATTTTAGGACGTTTATCCCTATCCAGGTGTCGATATATTTCTGGCGAGCGATAGCGAGCCAGCATTGTATGGAGAAATCCGGCTTCGCCGGAGACATTTTTCTATCAAAAAATGTAAAAATTTAGCTTGCTGTCAAAACAAAAATATATATACGCCAGGAAAATAGTTGGCTGAATGGGGCCGAATGGATACAAGCCAGGGACAGAGACAAAAGGAGAGAAAGAACAAAAAAGCCGGTGACCCCCCTTAATTAGAGGCTTAAATGGTTCGAATAGAAGGAGAAAGAAACCCCACGGACAATGCAACCCTCATCTCATCAATGTAATGTAAGTACCGGTATACAGTATATCATAGAACAAAATATTACGGTGGTGATGGGCTGGTCTATCAGAGTGAGAACTGAGCAATCTCTGCCATACCCATAGCTTACTCTGACTGTTCCTTTTACTTATATATTTTCTAGATCTCAAGTGACGGCGTCTCTAACGTGGATTGACCTCCCAATCTACCAAGATTGGAAGCCAAAGCGGCACATTTTTCCCTTGCCCCTCAACTTTCTCTTCATAATTGCTGATGGACACAGGGCCCTGGGTGGGGCTTTGGTTTCCCGGGCATTTCCGCACCCTCCTCAGCTCCCCGCCATGGAGTGGCTTCGGTCACCCAGGCTTTATTGTGGTCAGCGGGGAGGGTTCTGTGGGGGCGCTCGGTTATGGCCTTGGCCTTGCTCGGGGCCTTGGGGCTGTTCGGCCAGGCAGCTTGGGGAACAACAACAACAACAACAACAACAACAAAATATTACGGTACATTACCATAAACTGTAGTCATAATACGTTGTTGTATTAACGCCTAGAAGGTTTAGAACATAGAGTTGTAGAAACCAGAGAGATTGACATAGATTTACATAGATACACTGACCACACAGACCTTACGATCCCAGAGAGAGAGAGATATACAACGAGAGCGAGAGCGAGATACAACGAGAGCAAGAGCGAGAGAGAACGAGAACGAGAGCAAGAGCGAGGCAACCAGCGACCACCCACCCATCATCAGAGCTTAAAAATTAAGATCAAGTGAGCGTTGGTAGGCGAGGTGGGGCGGGCAGTGCTGATCCCCAACTAATCGAGGGTAAATCACTCTGCTCCCTCCCATAACTCACACTTACCACCCCACCACACCGCTACCTGCATGTTGATATCCTACTATGCATCCACTACCAATGCTACTATTGCTGCTACCACTGCTACCATTACTGCTACCACTGCTATTACTGCTACTACCACTACACTTACCACACCACACCCCTACCTGCATGTTGATATGGTACTATGCATCCAACGCTACTGCCACTACTACTACTACCACTGCTGCCACTACCACCACTACCACACCACACCACTACCTGCATGTTGATATGGTACTATGCATCCAACGCTACTACCACTACTACTGCTACCACTACTACCACACCACACCGCTACCTGCATGTTGATATGGTACTATGCATCGACAACCACTGTTACTACTACTGCTACCACTACTATCACTACTGCTACCATAACTCACACTTACCACCACACCGCTGCCTGCATGATGATATGGTACTATGCATCCACCACTACTACTACCACTGCTACCACTATTACTACTACCACTGCTACCTCTACTGCTACCACCCCACACCGGTACCTGCATGTTGATATGGTACTATGCATCCACCACTACTACTACTATCACTACTACTGCTACCACTACTACTGCTGCTACCACTACACTGCTACCACTACCACCACTACCACACCACACCACTACCTGCATGTTGATATGGTACTATGCATCCACAACCACTGTGAATTTTCCAACTCTAGCTCTTCCCAAGATTTTTTGGCATCTAGCCAAAAACCTCTCCAACAATTTCACTTCCTCGTCTTTCCCTCCTCTTTTCCACTCTGTTGGTACCACCGTCGCTCAAACTTTTACTAAAAACTCCACTTTGGATGATTCCGGCGCTACTCCTCCCTCTCCACGCGCCCCTCTCACTTACCTATACCCAATATCATAATCTCTTCTTAGGTTATATATACTCTCAGCCCTTCTGTACCGGTGACGTCTTCTGTACCGGTGACGTCTTCTGTACCGGTGACGTCTTCTGTACCGGTGACGTCTTCTGTACGGTTACGTCTTCTGTACCGGTGACGTCTTCTGTACCGGTGACGTCTTCTGTACCGGCGACGTCTTCTGTACCGGCGACGTCTTCTGTACCGGTGACGTCTTCTGTACCGGTGACGTCTTCTGTACCGGTGACGTCTTCTGTACCGGTGACGTCTTCTGTACCGGTGACGTCTTCTGTACCGGCGACGTCTTCTGTACCGGCGACGTCTTCTGTACCGGTGACGTCTTCTGTACCGGCGACGTCTTCTGTACCGGCGACGTCTTCTGTACCGGTGACGTCTTCTGTACCGGTGACGTCTTCTGTACCGGTGACGTCTTCTGTACCGGTGACGTCTTCTGTACCGGTGACGTCTTCTGTACCGGTGACGTCTTCTGTACCGGTGACGTCTTCTGTACCGGTGACGTCTTCTGTACTGGCGACGTCTTCTGTACCGGTGACGTCTTCTGTACCGGTGACGTCTTCTGTACTGGCGACGTCTTCTGTACCGGTGACGTCTTCTGTACCGGTGACGTCTTCTGTACCGGTGACGTCTTCTGTACTGGCGACGTCTTCTGTACCGGTGACGTCTTCTGTACCGGTGACGTCTTCTGTACTGGCGACTTCTGTACCGGTGACGTCTTCTGTACCGGTGACGTCTTCTGTACCGGTGACGTCTTCTGTACTGGCGACGTCTTCTGTACCGGTGACGTCTTCTGTACCGGTGACGTCTTCTGTACCGGTGACGTCTTCTGTACCGGTGACGTCTTCTGTACTGGCGACGTCTTCTGTACCGGTGACGTCTTCTGTACCGGTGACGTCTTCTGTACTGGCGACGTCTTCTGTACCGGTGACGTCTTCTGTACCGGTGACGTCTTCTGTACCGGTGACGTCTTCTGTACCGGTGACGTCTTCTGTACTGGCGACGTCTTCTGTACCGGCGACGTCTTCTGTACCGGCGACGTCTTTTGTGTATTATCATAGCTATATTTAGAACAAAAAATTGCCGTTTAAGAAGGATCTGTGGTAGTAAAAAGGGTTAAGGGGAGGTTTTTAGTTTGTTTCCTACTCCTCCAGCAATCTAAAAATGTCACCCCCTTGACCCCCTTTCAAGATAAATTTGTACATTTTTCGGTAGAAAAATGTCCCGGCCAAAGGCCGGTTCCTCTTAAATTACAGGCTCGCTATCGCTCGCCAGGATAAGATCGACACCTGAATGGCACGAAAGATCTTAATATGGGGTGAAAGTTCTTAAAATCGCTAAACTAATGGGGCAAACGTTTTATAATATCAAAAGCAATGGGGCTAAACATGAGGGAGAAAGGGGTCAAGAAAAAAATCCCTCAAGTGGAGATCTCCCCTTAAGTGAGATGGTTGGAAGCCTGTTTAGTGCTGGAGTCCCCATATCTAAACTGCATACAATCGTCAAATAGGTGTTAGAATATACTAAAAAGATGTCACCGGTAATGAAGGGGTTAATACTAAGAAGGGCCCATTTGGTTAACCCCTTCTGTACCGGCAACGTCCTTTTAACCCTTTCAGACATATGACGCGATTTTGAGCCTATTAGGGATACTTTGAAGCCTTTGTGACCATCAGGGGTATTTAGAAACCTTTAGTTTAGTTACTTCAACCTCTGCAGTTGTCTTTGAGTTAGCTGTGTTGAGCCTATTGGGGATACTTTAAAGTCTTTGTTACCATCAGGGGTATTTAGAAACCTTTAGTTTAGTTACTTTAACCTCTGCAGTTGTCTTTGAGTTAGCTGTGGGCAGAAAACTAATTTTGGAGAGGTAATTATAAGAGTGAGAGAACTCTATTTCTTATTGCTTAACTGGCAACCTCTGCGTCATATGTGCGTGAAAGGGTTAACTGTATTCTGGCTACTAATAGACACTTTTAATCAGCTTAAGGGGAGGTATTTAGTTTGTTCCCTACTTTTTCATCAAGCTTAAAATTACATCCCCTAGACCCCCTTTCAAGATAAATTTGTACATTTTTCGGTAGAAAAATGTCCAGGCCGGAGGCCGGTTGCTCTTAAATTACAGGCTCGCTATCGCTCGCCAGGAAAAAATCGACACCTTAACGGCACGAAAGGTCTTAAAATTGACAGAAATGGGGCAAAATGTCTTAAAATATCCAAACTACTAGGGCGAAGGTCTTAAAAGCTCAAAAGCAATGGGGCTAAACATGAGGGAGAAAGGGGTCCAACAAAAAATCCCTCCAGTGGATATCTCCCCTTAAAGAAAGAGCTTCCAACAATTAACCAGCTTCGAACCATCTCACAAATAACCCTTCGGACTACCACAGACCCTTCTCAACCTGTTATACAATCGTCTACATTTGGCCAGAATACCACTTCAGAATACCACTTCAGAATACCACTTCAGAAGACATCGCCGGCACGGAAGGGGTTAATTGCGAAAATCGGTACCGATAACAGATTTACGAGATGATATTACAAGATCAGCTCGTTAACAAGATAACGTGACAATAATTAAGAGAGAGTGAGTGAGTGAGTGTGTGAGAGAGAGAGTGTGAGTGAGTGAGTGTGTGTGTGTGTGTGTGAGATAGATAGATAGATAGATAGAGAGTGAAAGAGAGACAGTGAAAGAGAGAGAGAGGGAGAGGAAAGACAGAGATAAAGAGAGAATGAGATAAAGAGAGAGAGAGAGAGAGAGAGAGAGAGATAAAGAGAGAGAGAGAGAGAGAGAGAGAGAGAGAGAGAGAGAGAGAGAGAGACCCCCCACATTACTTCTACTGTGGGGGTGACTTGGATATTCTGTGACTCCTTCCTTCTCATTCCTAACTAATCCCCCCAGCACCACCACCATCTCCACCTCTCTCTCTCTCTCTCTCTCTCTCTCTCTCTCTCTCTCTCTCTCACGTATAAATGCATAGGGCAGGTGTTGCTACTGAACTGGCATATATAGTTGTTTATAGAATGTGTGCCGTACTTGTTCGTTAGTCGCCCATTACGCCATAGAGACCACCCAATCTTTATCCAATACATAAGCATCCCGTGTGAATCTTCCTGTATTCAAAATATGTAATGGGAGACAGTAGGCCTACCTATAGTCTATTCGCTGTAAGTAGGCGAGAAATCGTGACCTCTATCCTCTGTAACTCACAAAGGGCTGGAGCAAATGGGCTGTACATATCTACATCTATTCCTTGACTAACTCGTCCCAAATGGTAGCAATATTAGCTCGATTACTCTAGTCGTTTTTGAGTTACAGAGGTTAAAGGTCATGATTTCTCGCCTACTTACAGTAAGTGAAGAGCTCAGTAGGTAGCGTGAGAGTGTGTGAAGTCCGAGATGACCAAGCGAAAATGGGAGACGGCAAGGGGGGTACTGAGCTGGGAAGTCAGAGTACGTCGTCGAGCCAGTTGCAAAATTTATCATCCGACTCGGCATCTGGAATAAGACCTTCATCACGTTGACCAAGTGAATCGAAAGGTCATAGTTGTGTGTAGGGAGAGTTGGGGACATTTTTCGACCTAAAAATGTACAAATTTATCTTGATTGGGGGGGGGGGGTCTAGGGGGTGTTTATTACAGCTTGGTGGAGGTCTGGGGAGGACACTAAATAATAATAATATAAAATATAAAACAATAAGCAAAACAATAGACAAAACAGAGAGAGAGAGAGAGAGAGAGAGAGAGAGAGAGAGAGAGAGAGAGAGAGAGAGAGAGAGAGAGAGAGAGAGAGAGAGAGCAAGTGAGAGCGATGTTTATTAAAAGCGAAGAAAGGTTTGAAAGTAAGAAAACACAAGCGCGAGAGAGAGAGAGAGAGAGAGAGAGAGAGAGAGAGAGAGAGAGAGCAAGAGCAAGTGAGAGCGATGTTTATTAAAAGCGAAGAAAGGTTTGAAAGTAAGATAACACAAGCGAGAGAGAGAGAGAGAGAGAGAGAGAGAGAGAGAGAGAGAGAGAGAGAGAGAGAGAGAGAGGGAGCAGGGGGGGGGGGTAGTGATGATAGTGTCTTAGATGGGGGATTAGATACAGATTTCTCCTCCTCCCCACCTCATCACTCCCTGGTAATTGTGAACCACCACCCCTCTCTTTCTTTCTCTACTCTCTCTCTCTCTCTCTCTCTCTCTCTCTCTCTCTCTCTCTCTCTCTCTCTCTCTCTCTCTCTCTCTACTCTACTCTACTCTCTCTCTCTCTCTTACACACACACACTCTCTCTCTCCGTGACCTATGTATGACCTTTAGATTCACTTGGTCAACTAACTGTCTTGATAGCGTAATGCATAAATACGCGGAATTTCGGTGTGAGTATCCTAGGTTCGAGTCCTGGGAGTGCCACATGTATTTGTTGATTTCATTACTTGAGTTTAGAAGTAAAGTTGGTTGGTGAAAAAAATATATAATTGTAAGAGTAACCAGTTTTCAGCCGGGACATTTAGCTACCTAAAAATGTACAAATTTATCTTGAAGGGGGGGTCTATTTTTTTTTTTATTACAGCTTGATGGAGGTCTAGGGAGGAAACTAAATACTAAAATAAAAGATAACACAAAAAGCAAATCAATACACAAGGAAAATACATTTACAACGTAGGGTTTTGAGGGAAAAAAAAACAACCCGGGATTGATGGAAGGAACAAACAAAAGAA
The DNA here is from genome assembly GCA_032716605.1 of Paralithodes platypus. Classification (NCBI taxonomy): domain Eukaryota; kingdom Metazoa; phylum Arthropoda; class Malacostraca; order Decapoda; family Lithodidae; genus Paralithodes; species Paralithodes platypus. Next base: position 53,817,078 of record CM064533.1, on the reverse strand, counting down.
GAAAGAAACCTACATCCCCGACCATAAGAATACCTTTAAAACAAAAAAACGTATATAACGAAACCAAAGCCAACACAAATAAAAGCTGTACGTGTAAAGAAAACGAAAAAGTGTTAGTGGATTAGCCAAGTCTCCCTTACAGCAGCACCAAAGAAAACGGGGGGGATTTGAGATTATTTTAGGATAATCTTTTTTGAGTTACGGAGAGAAGAACGGTTGTTTTATAGATAGTGTATAGATATTAATTACACACACACACACACAGACACAGACACACACACACACACACACGGCATTATTTCGACTAGTCATTATTGAAAGATGGATAAGACAGCTTAAATTTGTTAACCCTTTATTCTGGCTACTGTTAGACGATATTATTCAGCTTAAAAGGGGCCTCCAGCAATTAACAGGTCTAGAACCATCTCAATTAACCCTTTTTACGACAACAGATCCTTCTTAAACTACACAAAATCGTCTAAATATATCTAGGAAAACAAAAAAACCCACGTCGCCGGTACAGAGAGGGTTAATAGTACTACACAGTCAACATTTTCGAACAATTATTTTTAGTTTGGCACTTGAAGACTAAGAAAAACGCCTCCCCAGACCCCCTTCAAACTATAAAAACGCCTCCCCAGACCCCCTTGAAACTATAAAAACGCCTCCCCAGACCCCCTTCAAATTATAAAAACGCCTCCCCAAACCCCCTTGAAACTATAAAAACGCCTCCCCAGACCCCCTTGAAACTATAAAAACGCCTCCCCAAACCCCCTTGAAACTATAAAAACGCCTCCCCAGACCCCCCTCAAACTATAAACGCCTCCCCAGACCCCCCTCAAACTATAAACGCCTCCCCAGACCCCCCTCAAACTATAAAAACGCCTCCCCAGACCCCCATCAAACTTTAAAAACGCCTCCCCAGACCCCCATCAAACTTTAAAAACGCCTCCCCAGACCCCCATCAAACTTTAAAAACGCCTCCCCAGACCCCCTTCAATCTTAAAAGAAACACCTCCCCAGATCCCCTTGAAACAAAAACACCTCCCCAGACCCCCTTGAAACAAAAACACCTCCCCAGATCCCCTTGAAACAAAAACACCTCCCCAGACCCCCTTGAAACTATAAAAACGCCTCCCCAGACCCCCTTCAAACTATAAAAACGCCTCCCCAGACCCCCTTCAAACTATAAAAACGCCTCCCCAGACCCCCTTCAATCTTAAAAGAAACGCCTCCCCAGACCCCCTTCAATCTAAACAAAAAACGCCTCCCCAGACCCCCTTCAAACTATAAAAACGCCACTCAGACCCCTTGCAAGCTAAATGTGTGCATGTGGCTTACAAACCTATTCCCACACTTACCCACCCTATTTAACATCTGACAGACATTATTACAGCACAGGGCGAGCCAAACGTAAGGACCAGTGAGACATGACTTATTAGCGCTACTGTACAGTCGGCCTAATAAGTCATGTTTCGGCACCAAGTCTATTTTGATCAATATAATTGGTATCAGGAATATCTAAAACATTATTTGTTCGTTTCTAGTTAGATATAAAAACATGTTACTATACTTATCCACCCTATTCAACATCTGACAGGCATTAATACAGTACGGTACAAAGCGAGCCAAACGTAATGCCAGCTGAGACACGACTTATCAGTGCAAATGTACCCAATTTACAACGAGAGCAAGATATAGTAATGTACAGTATATGTCTGTAGTTGATGCACCATAGGGCATTTAGTGTGTTAAACAATCTCTCTCTATCTCTCTTTATATCTCTCTCTCTCTCTCTCTCTCTCTCTCTCATGTATATATATATATATATATATATATATATATATATATATACTGTAAATATGTGTGTGTGTTTCTGTTTACCTGCATCTCTGCTTGTCTGACTTGTTTCCTGTCTGTCTGTCTGTCTGTCTGTTTGTTTATCTGTCAGTTGCTCTGTCAATGTCCTCTTGTGTCAGACAGTTTATAACACACATACTGTCTCTTGCTGTGTGTGTGTGTGTGTGTGTGTGTGTGTGTGTGTGTGTGTGTGTGTGTGGTGTGTGTGTGTGTCTATCAAATACATCTACCTACCAACCAACCAACCAATCTATCAGCCTTCACCCCCCCCCCCCCCCCCCCGTCTCTCTCTCTGGACTCCCACCACCACCACCTTCGGGCTTAAGGTTTCAACACGTTCAACCTTTCACCCTAACCCTCTATATAGCTTACCCCCCCCCCCCCCCCATCGCTCTCTATCCCCAATTACACTCACGCCGCAACAAAAACATACGGCGAAGAAGCGAGGAAAAAATCGACTCCGTATCCTCCCCCCCCCCCCCCCCCTCGCAAGATCCGCCAGAATTTTGAGACCGGGACAACTTCGAACCGTGAGGCCATTTATTTTGTTTTCTATGTGAGTGAGGGAGACAAAGGGCGGAACGGCCTGTAGCGAGTGCCTCCCCCAGAGTTGAAAGAGTGGCAGGGCCAAAATCAAGGGACGTTCGAGCCAAAACGCCTGGACACACGGAGGTTGAAGCAATTTAAGTCATAGGAACTGTTGAATAGAAGAAAGACTGAGAGTAACGTTTCACTCTTGGGTTGGAGAGTTGCTCAGAGTAGGGGGTGGGATTGTGTTGCAGGACGGGTACCACGTGCCCTACGTAGAGGAGGTGGTATACACTGAGAGAGCTCTGAGGAACAATGATTATTACGAATTTATGAATACACTTTTCTATAAATCAACTACAAAAATATGCGATTTATTGATAAGCAACACTTAAGGGGAGATTTCCACTTGAGGAATTTTTTTCTGGGCCCCTTTCTCCTTCATGTTTAGCCCCATTGTTTCATAATATTAGAAATCTACCATATGAAGAAAGGTTGAACAAATTAGGCTTACATTCGTTAGAAAGACGCAGAGTTAGAGGGGATATGATAGAAGTGTTCAAGTGGTTCAGTGGGGTAAATAAAGGAGACATGAAAAATGTACTGAAGCTCAGTGATAGCGAAAGAACTCGAACAAATGGTTATAAATTAGATAAATTTCGTTTCAGAAAAGATATAGGCAAATATTGGTTTGGTAACAGAGTTGTAGATGGGTGGAATAGGCTACCAAGTGATATAGTGGGATCAAGAACGATAGGGAGCTTTAAGATAAAATTAGATAGGCATATGGACGAGATGGGTTGGGTGTGAGGGGGATCTATCAGGTGTGGGCCAATCGGCGCTCAGCAGACCCCCGTTATCTTGTGTTAATCCCTGACCGTTTTGGTGGGGTCAGTACTCAAGGTATTAGTGAGTTGGGCCTATAATTGGGCCTTGTAATTGGGGTTGGGTGTGACAGGGATCTGCCTTGTATGGGCCGATCGGCTTTTTGCAAACTCCCATTTTCTTATGTTCTTATGTTTTTGAGATTTTAAGACGTTCGCCCCATTAGTTTGACGATTTTAAGCACTTTCGCCCCATTTATGTAAATTTTTAAGACCTTTCGTGCCATTTAAGTGTCGATTTTATCCTGGCGAGCGATAGCGAGCCTGTAATATAAGAGGCACCGGCCTTCGGCCGGGAAATTTTTCTACCGAAAAATGTATACATTTATCTTGAAAGGGGGTCTAGGAGGTGTAATTTTAAGCTTGATGGAAGTTTTAGGGAACAAACTAAAAACCTCCCCTTAAATACATAAGGGGTCCACGAATTCTTACGAGTGGGCTAGTGACTATGGCATCCGAGTCGCGCTAATAAGTGAAGTATATTTTGATCAATAATTGGTATCAGCAATATCTAAGCTTCATTTCTTCATATCGAGTGAAATATACAAACCTGTCGCTACACTTATCCACCCTACTCAACATCTGACAGACATTAATACAGCACCGAGCAACCCAAACATAATAACAGCTGGGACATGACTTATTAGCGCGACCGTACCAATAATCTTAAGCCGGTGTCACACGAGCGCTTTTCCCGGCAATTTTCGTTGAGCAAGTTTGTTCTCGTAATATTTTGAGGCTTTTTCGCATTGGCATCGGAAAGTAGACTGCAGGTAGACTATGATAAATGGCTGAATTCTGATATAACTGGGATTTTAAAGCTGCCAGACTACAATTGCTCGTAAAAATTGACGGAAAATGCGCTCGTGTGACACCGCCTTTACATACCATTTGCACAGCCATTTGTATACCCTTGATTTTGTGTACAATATATGGCCCTAAATTGATAAACAGTGACCATAGCCTTTATTACTATGCATTGTGATTAAGGGAGCCCACCTCGCCTTTTTCTCTTTCTCTACCTCTCGCTTTGGCTTGTATCCAACCACCCTACTAACCACCCACGCAACCAACCAACTAATCACCCAATTAACGAACCAACCACCCTATTAACCACCCATCCACCTAACTAACCAACCTCCCCCCCGCCAACCAACTAATCACCCAGCTAACCAACCGACCACCCTACTAACCATCCAAGCAAGCAACCAACCCCTCCCCTTTGGACACTTGATCCTCAGTGTTTTGGAGGACAAGCAGCCTAGAAGGGTCACTAGATCTGCTGTTGCTTGATTTCCTTTGTACTCCCCCCCACCCCCCCACCCCCTCCCCCCTCAAACAAGCCTTGGTATAGCAGCAGCAACCATCCCATCCACCTAACCAACTAACCCCCCACCCAACCAACCAACCCCTCCCCCCACACCCCCCACCCCCTCTCGTACTTCGTTACCCCCCCCCCCCCCCCTCAAACAAGCCTTGGTATAGCAGCAGCAACCATCCCATCCACCTAACCAACTAACCAACCCCTCCCCCCTCCCCCCCCCTCTCGCAGCTCGTTACCCCTCAGCCCCCCCCCCCCCTCTCAAACAAGCGGTGGTGGTATAGCAGAACCAGCCTCCTCGGATATACTCTGCACAACAACACCCTCCAAAAGCTATACTAAGAGGATTGTTGCTGCTGCTGCTCCGGCCGGGATCTTTTTTTGCGCGATATCACTATTTGCCCCCCCCCCCCCCCCCCCCCCCAGCCATCTTTTGCATTACTTTCGCATTTTTTGCCCGATGAATCCCTGGAGGGGAGGGGGGGAGGGGGGGGGGGGCCCTTTAGTAACCAGGAATGGACAATTTTCCCACACTGGTAGATAGATGCAGAAATAGGTAGATAGATAGATAGATAGATAGATAAGCACTTTTCCCAGTAACTATAAAGGTAGCAATAACACTTGTTGAGCGAAAACCACTGGAATCTATGACAACACTTAATACCCCTGATTGTACAGTCGCGCTAATAAGTGATGTCTCGGCACCAATTATGTTTTGAGCAATCATTGGTATCAGCCATATCTAAGCTTCATTTCTTGATATCGAGTGAAATATAAAAACAAACATGTTCCTACACTTACCCACCCTATTCACCATCTGACAGACATTAATGCAGCACAGAGAGAGCCAAACGTAATGACAGCTGGGACATGACTTATTAGCGCGACTGTACATATGTGTGTGTGTATGTGCGGCTGTGAACGTAAACCCGCGTGTGTAGTGTACACGTGTGTGTATAACAGCAGCTGGCAGTCAATGAGGAGGGAAGGAGTGGTAAGTTTAATCCAGCTTCTCAAACTACGATTAAAGCCAGCCAGCCTCTCTCTCTCTCTCTCTCTCTCTCTCTCTCTCTCTCTCTCTCTCTCTCTCTCTCTCTCTCTCTCTCTCTCTCTCTCTCTCTCCAATATATATATATATATATATATATATATATATATACAGTATATATCTTGGTTTTATCAGGTTATAAGACATGATACCAAATTTTACCCACAAAAATTAAGGGCAGATCTCCACTTGAGGGATTTTTTTCTTGATCCCTTTCACCCTCATGTTTAGCCCCATTGCTTTTGATATTATAAAACGTTCGCCCCATTAGTTTAGCGATTTTAAGAACTTTCACCCCATATTAAGACCTTGTGTGCCATTCAGGTGTCGATTTTATCCTGGCGAGCGATAGCGAGCCTGAAATTTAAGAGGAACCGGCCTTTGGCCGGGACATTTTTCTACCGAAAAATGTACAAATTTATCTTGAAAGGGACTCAAGGGGGTGTAATTTCAAGCTTGATGGAAGTTTAGGAAACACACTAAAAACCTCCCCTTAAGGCCGAGAAGTGAGTTTCAAAAAATTATTGAAGTATATTAACCCTTTGAGTACCAGCGACGTGTGTTATATTAACCCTTTGAGTACCAGCGACGTGTGTTATATTATATTCTAGCTATATTAAGACGACATTATGCAGCTTAGGAGGGATCTGTGGTAGTTAATAAGGTTGGTTGAGATAGTTTAAAGTCCTATTATGGCTAGAGGTCCTTCCTAAGCTGAATACAATCGTCTAACAGTTGCCAGAATATAATGAACCAAAAGGACGTCACTGGTACTGGACAGGGTTAAAAACAACACCTATACAAAAAACAGTATATACCGTACTTACGTCCCAGTTACTACGGCTCTCATGATACGCCCACGGTCCACGGTACTGGCAGAGTCTGTAATTGAGGAACACGGAACAATTAACACTATTTATATATATTTTATTTTTTTATTATTATTATTATTATTATTATTATTATTATTGTTATTATTATTATTATTATTATTATTATTTTTATTTTTTTTATTTTTTTTTTTTTTATCTGTAATAGAGGAACACTGAACAATTAACACTATTTCTATTTATTTATTTATTTATATTATTATTATTATTATTATTATTATTATCATTATTATTATGATTTGGTTTGCATGAAGGAGACAAAAGACAGATCCTTCTCAAACTGCACAAAATCGTCTACATATAGCTAAAAGAATATTAAAAAGACCTCGCCGACACAGCAGGGGTTAAATCTATGTTAATCTCTCTCTCTCTCCTTCAGCCCCCCCCCCCCCACCCTCTTACGTATAAGGTACGAAATCAATGAGTGTTAATCCGGGCCTTCTGATCAGGGTTTGGGGGGAGGGGGGGGGATCAGGGGGTTTAGGGAAACTTGGAAGCCTACCAGTGATCCTAATACTCTCTCTCTCTCTCTCTCTCTCTCTCTCTCTCTCTCTCTCGGTGTGTGTGTGTGTATGTGGGTGTGTGTCAGTGTCTGTGTGGGTTGTATGTGTGGTGTATGTGTGTGTGTGTACGTATGTGTTATGTATGTATATGTGACGTGTATTTATATATGTATGCCCACCAGTAATCGAACCCAGACCCACCTAATCCACCCTCACTCGCTATTCCCAAAAACTCCGGATTAAGTCGCTCATAAATCTAAACTTTTGTGAACTGCCTTAAGGGGAGACAGACCGTTTTTCTGGACCCCCTTCTCCCTCATGTTTAGCCCCACTAGTTTTGAGATTTTAAGACGTTGGTTCCATTAGTTTGGGGATTTTATGAACTTTCGCCCCATTTCTTTGTCAATATTAGGACCCTTCGTGCCATTTAGGTGTCGATTTTTTCCTGGCGAGCGATAGCCAGCCTGTAATTTTAGGAGGAATCGGCCTTTGAAAAATGTACAACTCCATCTTGAAGGGGGGTCTAGGGGGTGTTTTTCTAAGCTTGATGGAGGTCTAGGGAGGAAACTAAAACAAAAATATATGAATAAATGAATGAATAGACCAAACAAACAGCCACTGCCCCCTTAATCGTGAATATATTATCGGTGAAGGCTTAAGGAGGATATATTATGTTCCGTAGAGGAGGCCTAACCTTACTTTAGGGGACGTGGGTCGCTTTTCTGGTCCCTCTTCTTCCACATGTTTAGCCCCATTAGTTTTCAGATTTTCAGAAATTTGGGCCATTAGTTTGGATATTTTAAGACTTTTCGCCCCATTTGTTGTCAATATTAGAACCTTTCGTGCCATTAAGGTGTCCTGACGAGCGAAAGCGAGCTTGTAAGTTTAGGAGGAATCGGCCTTCGGCTGGGACAATTTGCTACCGAAAAATTCACAAATTTAACTCGAAGTGGGGTCTAGGGGGTGTTTTTTTTAAGCTTAGTGGAGGTCTAGCGAGGAAACTAAACATAATATATATATATATATACAGTATATATATATATATCTATATATATACAGAGAGAGAGAGAGAGAGAGAGAGAGAGAGAGAGAGAGAGAGAGAGAGAGTAAAACAATGTCTAAAGGATAATTAAGGTGTCCATAAATAATATAGCCGTATAAAGGTATATATTGGCTGTCATACACAGTATATAGACAGAGCTAGAAAGGTAAATGACGTGGGCCTATATTATTATCTGGGACAAAAACACAATATTAGAGTCATACTGCAAGTCTAGAAAGGAGAGAGAGAGAGAGAGAAAGAGAGAGAGACAGAGAGAGAGAGAGAGAGATAAGGAGAAGAGAGAGAGAGAGAGAGAGATAGAGAGAGAGGATAGGGAGAGAGCGAGAGCAAGGCAGAGAGAGAGAGAGAGAGAGAGAGAGAGAGAGAGAGAGAGAGAGAGAGAGAGAGTCAGAGTCAGGCAGGACACACGGGGGGGGCCTGACAAGATCAAGAGGATTTAATGTTTTTCCCGTCGAATATCCCGGCTGAGTGACGTCACACCGCCGCCGCCGCTAGGGACACGCTCACACGGAAAAAAAAAAAAAAAAAAAAAAATGTTAAAAAAATATACATACCCCAAAAAATATAATAAAAGGAACAAAATACAGCGCCAGATTTTATTGCCAAGTTTCTGCCCCGGGATTTGAAAAAAAAAAAAAAAATATGCATATATAAAAATCCGTGAAAGTTGGTGTCATGTTTACTATTGTTCATTATTGTTTATCGTGTGAGTTGGAAAAGTGTTCTTGGTATTCATTTGTCCACCGTACATAGTTAGCATGAAAATTTGGGGTCGCATATGATTATATTACAGATTTATAATATATATCTATATATATATATATAGATAAGATATATATATATATTATATATATATACAGTAATATTATATATACTGTTAATATATATTACGGTATAATATATTATATATAGATATATCTAATATATATTATAAATATATATAGATATATCTATATTTCAGTAGCCTATATATAATAATAATAATAATAGGTATATTTCGAGCCGGCAGCCAATGAGGGTGAAAGTAGGCCTACACTGACTTAACCTAGATCTTATCCTAAATGATCAACAGACTGATCCTGGCTGCTAAAGAGAGCGCCTACATACCCCCGAGGGAGTAGGGCGTGGGCAGGACACTTTGTGGGTCCCCCGAGACAGTCCGTCAAAAACCCTAGCCTTCACAGCCAAGGAAAGTTTTGCGAGAAACTTCCCCTGCCGGCGCATGAGATCGAACCCCCGACACCAGAGCAAGCACTCCCAGTCAGAGGCTAAGGGCGCTCGGCCACCGCGCGTGTGTGTGTGAGTGTGTGTGTGTGTGTGTGTGTGTGTGTGTGTGTGTGTGTGTGTGTGTGTGTGTGTGTGTGTGTGTCCAAAATATTTACCTTTACAGTTGCCCAAATAAGTGTTGTCGCGGCACCAAGTATATTTCGATCAATAATTGGTAGGCCTATCAGCACTATCTGAGTATTCATTAATCGTTTCGAGTGAGATATGCAAACATGTTCCTATCTTTACACACCCTATTCAACATCTGACATACATTAATACAGCACACAGCGAGCAAAACGTAATGACATGACTTATTTAACCAACCGTATTACTATTACTATCATTTTTCTACCATTCTTCGACCACCGCGGTTCCACAATTGTACCATCATTCCACCACCACCATGCCACATTAGTACCACCATCGCTTTACTACTGTTCCACCACCACCACCGTTCCACAATTGCACCACCATCACTTTACCACCGTTCCACATCACATTACCGCCGTTCCACCACCACCGTTCCACCATTAGTATCAGCATTTCTTTACCACCGTTCCACCACCACCGTCCCACAATTGTACCACCATCACTTTACCACCGTTCCACATCACATTACCACCATTCCACCACCACTAACCGTTCCACAATAGTACCCGTGAAATGCCCTAGCTTCGGACGGGGGCTATACTTCGGACACTTCTGGATAACAGTATGTAAGCTACAGTTATCGAAAAATGACTGCATTATGGAAGAACACCGCAGACATACTTGTTTTGTCCATAACATCGTGTATTTATCCCATAACTGTGGTTCATTGTATATGTTATCCAGAGTGTCCGAAGTTACCTCCCCGTCCGAAGTTACCTCCCCGTCCGAAGTTACCTCCCCGTCCGAAGTTACCTCCCCGTCCGAAGTTACGTCATGTTACCGGTACCAGCATTTCTTCACCGTTGTAGTACCATTATCCCACCAACACGTACCGTACCGTACCGTACTGAGCTTTGATCCAGACATTACATCCTGCGCCTGGTGTAATCAGCCCCCGGGGTAGCCGAGACATCAGTAAATTACATTGTTAAGGGGAGATTTCCACTTGAGGGACTTTTTTCTTGACCCCTTTCTCCCTCATGTCTAGCCCCATTGCTTTTAAGATTTTAAGACGTTTGCCCCATTAGTTTGGTGAATTTTAAGACCTTTCGTGCCATTTAGGTGTTGATTTTATCCTGGCGCGCGATAGCGTGCCTGTAATTTAAGAGTAATCGGCCTTCGGCCGGGAAATTTTTCTACCGAAAAATGTACAAATTTATCTTCAAAGGGGGTCAAGGGGGTGAAATTTCAAGATTGCTGGAGGAGTAGGAAACAAACTAGAAACCTCCCCTTAAAGCAGATAACATTGCAGGGTGGAGTACAGTACTGCTCTAAACCGGCCTCATTGTGTAATGCTTGGTGTTGGTGTTATTATTATTAGTATTATTAGTATTATTATTGTGTTCATTATTATTATTATTTATATTATTATCATCAATATTTTTATTATTATTATTATTATTATTATTATTATTATTTTTATTATTATTATTATTATTATTATTATTTACAAACACACACACACACACCGTATGTATTTTGAGCTCATTGGGCTGTCATATCGTGTTAATAAACCGTTAATGGCGATGTTTATTATCAATACTCTTACGTTTAATGATGAGTTGACTTCTTCCGGTACTGTAGATTAGTGAATGTTAACCCCTTGAGGATGTTGACAGTTTATTCTGGCTATCATTAGACGATTATATACAGCTAGGGAAGGATCTGTGTAAATGATTAGGGTGAAGACTGTCTCATTATATACAGCTAGGGAAGGATCTGTGTAAATTGGTAGGGTAAAGACTATCTCAATCAACCTTCTGACTTTCATAACCCACCCACACATCAACCCATCCACCCACATACTCCAACCCATCCACCCACATACACACACACCAACCCACCCACACATCACCCCATCCACCCACATACTCCAACCAATACCCATA
>CM064533.1:53779921-53805573 GCA_032716605.1 Paralithodes platypus | reverse complement strand
TATTAGCGCGACTGTACACTGTCAGCATCTATAGGTTTAACCCCTTCTGTACCGGCGACGTCTTTTGTATTATATTCTGGCTATAATTAGACGATTTTGTGCAGCTTAAGAAGGAGCTGTGGTACGAAAAAGAGGTAAATGGAACAGTTGGAAGCCTCTTAATTGCTGGAGGCCCCTTTTAAAACTGAATAAAATAGTTTAATAGCAGCCAGAGTAATGTTAAAAGAGGGGCGCCGGTACAGAAGGGGGTTAAAGAGGGTATGAAAAGGGTAATTCAACTGCCCACAATGATATACAGTACCGTACTCTTATAGAGGTATATTGGTAGTGATAATCCATCTTATATAAGAATAAGAAAGGTTAAGGGGAAATGGGTCGTTTTTCTGGACTCATTTCTCCCTAATGCTTAGCCCCTTTAGTTTTGAGATTTTAAGACGTTCAGCCCATTAGTTTAGCGATTTTAAGGGTGAGGGTGAGCAGAGCGAGTTCTTTGACCTGAATGTTGGTTTGAAACAGGGGTGTGTGATGTCCCCGTGGTTGTTTACTGTATATATGGATGGAGTCATGAAAGAAATACTATCAAGAGCAGTGGCTGTTTGGTGTATGCATACTGAAAAGGGAGGGAATTGAGTGGAAGCTAACCTATCCTGCTGTTTGCGGATGACCAGTGTCTGCTGAGTGATAATGAATGGGATTGCAGGGTCTGGTAAATGATGTGTGCCACAGTGTGGCGAAAACGGGGATTTGAAAGGAAATGCCGGGAAGAGCAAGGTTCTGGTCCTTCGAAAGGGGTGCAGTCACAGAGTGTGAATTGTGAATCTGAGCGGTCGAGGCGTTGGAGATCGTCAACTCTTTTAAGTATCTGGTCAGTGTGTTGAGTAAAGATCAGACTATGGATGAAGAAGTGCTGGATAGGGTACAACAGGGTAAGAGGTTGGTAGGAACGCTGAAAGCAGTAACAAGAATAGGGTGGTCAGTCGGGAGTGAAGAAGTCCTTGCATGACAGTGTGGTAATCCCGACACTGACTTACAGAAGCGAAGCATGGACCTTGTTGGAGAGACTCAGACCCAAGAGTGAGAGCAGTGGAAATGAATTACTTAAGGAAGTGCGTGCGGAGTTACATGGAGGGATCGACAGACCTATGAGGAAGTAAGAAAGGTGTGGTGTGGAGGTAGATGTGCTGGAAAGTGTGAAAAGGAACAACTTGAGATGGTTTGGCCATATGGAACGTATGGAAAGCGAGAGAATTACTACACGAGAGCGAGGTGGAGGCACAGAGAGGGAGAGGTAGACCGAATGAGAGGTGGAAGGATGGAGTGAGGAAGTACATGAACGAAGGCGGTGACTGGTTGGTGGGGAGGGGCGTCGACTGACTGGGGACTAGAGGTACATGGGGCGGTTCGTTCGTGGCCACCCCTTCGGGGATCACGGCGTCAGGCAATAGATAGATAGTAGAAGGCCTTTCGCTCCTTTTCTTTGTCAATATTAAGACTTGTTATGCTATTTAGGTGTCGATTTTAACCTGGCGAGCGATAGCGAGCCTGTAATTTAGGAGGAAGCGGCCTTCGCCCGCGACATTTTTCTACCGAAAAATGTACAAATATATCTTGAAGGGAGATTTTGGGGTTATTCTTTTAAGTTTGATGGAGGTCTAGGGAGGAAACTAGAAAAATAATACATAGATGAAAAAAATCGACCCAAAAGTGAACCATCCCCCCCCCCCCCCCCCCCTTAATGACTATCAATATACCGGTCCTCACTGATTGTATACACCTGTTCTACACCCTTGTTGTTTACATTATAGGGTTCACTATAAAGCGTGATTGATAGAGTGGATCAAACTGGTGGGATCAATGGTTACGTGATTGGATATTGGCGTATTGAATGAAAGTATAAGTATAAGAGGGGGGAGGGAGGGAGGGAAAGATAGTGGTGGAGGCGTGTTGTCGCAGAAGGGTTTTAGGTGGAGAGGTAGGGAGGGTGGGGGGCAGATAATATGGTGGGAGGGAGAGTGTAAGAGGTAACGGGAGAGGGAAGTGGGTGAGTGGAGGGAAGAAGGTTAGTGAGACGAGTGGGGAGGGGAAAGGAGGGGGGGAAAGGGAGTGAGAGGGAAGGAGAAGTGGCAAGATCGAGTGAGGGGGAGGGAGAAGGAAAATATGGGGTGAGGTGAGGGTGGAATGAGGGAGGTGGTAGAAGGGGTGGAGAGTGATTGTGAATGAGGGAGCGGAGGAGGGGGGTGATGGGAGGTGGTGGTAGAGGGGGGGGGAATGAGGGAGCGGAGAGCGGAAGGAGGTAGGAGGGGGTGGGAAGGGGGCGCCAAGATGGGAACGAGGCGAGCGGATGGAGAGAGGAAGGGGGTGGGGTGGCAAGGTGGAATGAGGGAGCGGAGGGGAGAGGAAGGGGGTGGGGAGGCAAGGTGGAATGAGGGAGCGGAGGGAGGAGGGTGGGGGTTGTGGTTGGGAGAGGGAATGAGGGAGCGGAGGGGAGAGTGGGGAGGTAGGGGGTGGGGAGGCAAGATGGAATGAATGATCGGAGGGAGGTAAGGGAGGAGGTAGGGTAAGGCGGGGGTGAGAGAGGGGAGGGGGAGCGTCTCTCCCCCTTGCGCGTCACCGTCATCATCGTGGCCTAAGTGCACATTAACCCCATCTTTTGTTTAGCGAGTGGCTGAGCGGTCTCTGTCCTCGAGATAAGGAGATTAAACACCACTCTGTAGGAGATCAAAACCTTGGGGCGGCCTCCCGAAGAGAATTAGTCCTCGCCTGGCTGGCCATCTGTTGGGTGCTCCTTCATCCCCTGCTGCAAGACCTTTATAATATACCTTTTACTCTCTCTTCCTTTCTCCTCTCTCTTGTCATCTTTCTCCTCTCTCTCTTCCTCTTTCTCCTCTTCCCTCTTTCCCTCCGTCACCCCTAACCCCTTCTCTCTTCTGTTGGTACTCCTTCATCCCCTGCTGCAAGACCTTTATATTATAGCCTTACTCTCTCTCACACTCCTTCTGTTATTCTCCTCTACACTCTTTGCCTCTCCTTTATCTCCTTATTTCTCCTCTCCCCTCTCACCCCCATCCCTCCTCCTTCATCCCCTGCTACAAGACCTTTATATTATAGCTTTACTCTCTTCTATTTCACTCTCCTTTGCCTATCTTCCCCTCTCCTCTTCCCTCTCATCACCCCCCACCTCTCCTCCTTCTGTTGGTCCTCCTTCATCCCCTGCTGCAATGCCTTTCTCTTCTATCTTTACTCTCTCGATTTTATTCTCCTCTACATCTCTTCCCCCTTCTTCTCTCTCCCTCTTTCTCTTCTTTCCTTCCGTCACCCCCCCCCCCTCTCCTTCATCACGAGGTGGAAGGACAGAGAGGGAGAGGTAGACCAAAAGAGAGGTGGAAGGATGGAGTGAGGAAGTATATGGATGAAGGCGGTGCTGGTTGGGAGGAGGGGCGTCGACTGACTGGGGACAGAGGTGCATTGGGGAGGTTCGTTCGTAGCCACCCCATAGATAGATAGACCCTCTGTTTTATTCCCCTCTACATCTCTTTCCCCCTCCTCTCTCTCTCCCTCTTTCTCCTCTCCCTTCTCACCCCCATTCCTCCTTCTATGTTGGTGCTACTCCATCCCCTGCTGCAATACCTTTCTCTTCTTCTGATCTCTTTGTCTGTTCCTCTTCTCCCACCCTCCTTTTTCTCCCTCTTCTTTCTTTCCCCATCTCTTCTTTCCCCTCTATTCCTCTCTCCCCTGTATCCCTCTTCTATCCCTTCTATCCGTGTTTCCCCCTCTTTTCTCTTTCCCCTTCTCTCCCTCCTCTTTAACCCCCTCACTCCTCCCCTCTTTAACCCCCTCACTCCTCCCCTCCCCCTTTCTTTTCTATTTTCCCCTTTTGTATGTCCTCTCTCTCTTCCCCCCCCCCCTCTCTCCCACCTTTCCTCTTCTTACTCTGTCCTCCTCCTTCTATCCCTTCCCTTTTTACTTTCTATAGCTACCCCCTTCTCCCTCCTCTTCCATCCAGCTTCACTCTACCTATGTTTTGCTATGTGCATGAAGGAGACAAAAGGCAGGTTTCCTGTAACAAGTGTCTCCCCCAAAGCCAAAAGAGTGAGAGCCAAAATCAAGGGACGTTAGAGTCAAAATGCCTGGACACACGAAGTTTGAAGCAGTTTAAGTCATAGGATGAAGGAAAGATTGATCAAGGGAGAGAGTTCCAGAGTTTACTGTTGAGAAGAAGAAAGACAAAACATTTGCCAATTCTTGGGTTGGAGAGTTGGACAGAATAGGAGTGGGACTGTGTTGCAAGGCGGTTGCCACGCTCTCGCCGCAAGGGAGGGGGTATGCACTGAGAGAGGTCTGAACAACACTGATCCCCCCCACATACACACACTTCCTACCACTCCCTTCTTTTCATTTGTAAACCCTCCTTTTCCTAAGCGCTTCCCCTCTTTGTACCCCTTCCCTCCCTCCCTCCCCTCCGTGCCTCCTTCCCTCCCTCCCCTTCCCTTCCCTCCGTGCCCCCTCCCCTTCCCTCCGTGCCCCCTCCCCTTCGCTCCGTGCCTCCTTCCCTTCCCTCCCTCCCCTTCCCTTCCCTCCGTGCCCCCTCCCCTTCCCTCCGTGCCCCCTTCCCTCTCTCTTCGTAGCCCCCCTCCATATGAACATCCCGCCCCCCATTCATTCGTTCCGTTTTACCTCACCCCTCCCTCTCACAGCCCCACTCAATCACGTATACTCCTTTGCTTATTGCCCCCCCCCTCCCCCCCCCCCCCCTCTCTCTCTCTCTCTCTCACCACATAACAGATTTAGTGTGTATACTGTATATAGTGGAGGTGAGGCTATTCAGATTAACTAGTGACGGTCTGGGGGGGGGGGGGGGGGGAGTGGCTTTGTGGCTTACTAACTCACTCGCAGATTATTTAAGCTACTAACTTAGGGGGGAGGCATTACGTCCATCTGGAGTGTAGTGTGTGTGTGTGTGTGTGTGTGTGTGTGTGTGTATATGTGTGTGTCTGTGTCTGTGGGTGTGTGTGCGTGTGTCAGTGCGTGTGTGTGTGGTCCTTCCGATGCATACACCCACGCACCTCCCCCCCACCCCCCTCCTTTAACAGCCTTCCTATACATACCCCCCTCCCCCTCCCCCTCCCTACCCATTCTTTTGACAGCCTGCCTATGCATACACCCAAGTACCCCCCCCCCCCCCACCCGACCCCCCCTCCCCACCCCCCACCCCCACCCCACCCTCATAAAACCCATCTACCCAGGCGATAAGAAGCACCTCCCTCCAGTGAAAAATATATTGCGTAATAAATAGAGGTGGGCGTCGAAGGTTATTTCCCCGCCAGGTGATGCAGGAGACGGGGCCCCGCACCTCAAGCAGTCTTTACGATAGTGAGCCTGGACATTTTCCTACCCAAAAATGTACAAATTAATCTAGAAGGGGGGTCTATTGGATGTTTAGTTAAGGGGAGACAGACCGTTTTTCTGGATCCCCTTCTCCCTAATGTTTAGCACCACTAGTTTTGAGATTTTAAGACGTTGGTTCCATTAGTTTGGGGATTTCAGACCTTTCATCCCATTCCTTTGTCAATATTAGGACCCTTCGTGCCATTTAGGTGTCGATTTTTTCCTGGCGAGCGACAGCGAGCCTGTAATTTTAAGAGGAATCGGCCTTTGGCCGGGACATTTGTCTACCGAAAAATGTACAAATCTATCTTGAAGGGGGGTCTAGGGGGTGTTTATCTAAGCTTGATGGAGGTCTAGGGAGGAAACTAAAAATAAATATGAATAAATGAATTAATAGACCAAACAAACAAGCCGCTGTCCCCTTAAGTTTGATAAGAGGTCTATAGGGAGGAAACTAAACAAAACATTAATATATGCAATAATCTACCAAAAGATAAACCCCTCCCCCTTAACCCCTCGCGTATCATGACATTATATTTAGTAAAGGAGTGAAAAGGTTAACGGAGATCAACTTTACCCATCTGATTGCTAGAACTGTTTTCTCAGCTTTATACAATCATCCACTCGAAACAACTGCTAAACTACCGCCATGATCCTCAAAGGGGTTCCATGCCGTTCAAATGGTTTATTGTCGGACCCTTTGGAGTACCAGCGCCGTGGGTTATATTGTAGGCCTATTCTACCTAGATTTAGACGATATTCTGCAGCTTAGGAAGGATCTGTGGTAGTTAACCCTCTCCAACATATGACGCAATCTTGAGCCTATTAGGGATACTTTAAAGCCTTTGTTACCATCAAGGGTATTTAGAAACCTTTAGTTTAGTTAATTCTTTAAGACCTCTGCAGTTGTCTTTGTAGTTAGCTGTGGGCAGAAAACTAATTTTGGAGAGGTAATTATAAGAGTGAGACAACTCTATTTCTTATTGCTAATCTGGCAACCTCTGCGTCATATGAGCGTGAAAGGGTTAAAAGGGTTGTCTGAGATAGATTAAAGCCCCTATTATGGCTAGAGGTCCTTCCTAAGCTGAAAATAATCGTCTAGTAGTTGCCAGAATATGATAAAGAGGACGTCCCCTGGTACTGTACGGGTTAAGGGCAGATTTCCACTTGAGGGATTTTTTTCTTGACTCCTTTCTCCCTCATGTTTAGCCCCATTGCTTTTCTAATTTTAAGACGTTTCGCCCCATAATGTTTGACGATTTTAAGAACTTTCGACGACATTTCTGTCAATGTTTAAGACCTTTCGTAGCCATTTAGGTGTCGATTTTTATCCCTGGCCAGCGATTGAGCGAGCCTGTTATTAATTAAGAGGAACCGGCTTTCAGCCTGGACATTTTGCTACCGAAAAATGTACAAATATATCTTGAAAGGGGCTCAAGGGGGTGTAATCTTAAGCTTGAAAGATATCTAGAGACCAAACTAAAAACCTCCCCTTAAAGATACAACTCATATACAAAACATACAGGTGTGAACAAAATATACAGGTGTGAACAAAATATACAGGTGTGAACAAAATATACAGGTGTGAACAAAACAGTTTTGTCCCAGGTTCGTGTGAACAAAATATACAGGTGTGAACAAAATATACAGGTGTGAACAAAACATACAGGTGTGAACAAAATATACAGGTGTGAACAAAATATACAGGTGTGAACAAAACATACAGGTGTGAACAAAACATAGGCTATACCGTAGTAATTATCATATGACAATGAGGATCTTTGATGTCGTCTGGCATATGTCCTCTTCTATCATTTACTCACATTGTCAATACAAAAAAAAAGGAGAAGAGAAAGAAGGAGGTTCAAGGTGCATACTAAAGGGAAACTTATTTAATTTAATATAATAACCGGCTTAACTTGTTCATGTGGTGATGTGCACCCTAGGTGGTGGACTGTGTTCTTTCATTTCATACAATGTTATTTTAGTAAGCGTTGTTGCCACATGGCGATTTTGATACGTTGCTTTGACTTTATATTGTCTTTGTCCCAGTTTTGGTTTGACTTTATATTGTCTTTGTCCCAGTTTTGGTTTGACTTTGATTGCAAGTTTTACATTTTAATTGTAAATTATTACTATATACCCAAGGGTTTTCACACATGCTGTTGTCAAGGTGGGGCCGAGGGACCAATGGAGAAGTCAAGCTGAAATACAACACCATAACTAAATCACCAAGTTTAATATTGTCAAATTGGTTGATATATTGTTGGTAATTTTATCCGGTAACGCAATTTAGAGAATTGGTTGATTGGGGTGTGATGTGTGGTTGATGTGTGTGAATTTGTGTTTTGTCTGTGTGTGTGTGTGTTCGCTGTTGTGATGTTGTGTTCTGTGTGTTCCCTGTTCTTGCTCTGTCTTGAGTAGGCCACCCCCCCCCCCCCTCCAAAAAAAAAAGGGGGAAAATAAAAAATAGGAAAAGTGGGGATTGGGCCTGAGTAAATAGATAGATAGATAGATAGATAGATAGATAGATAGATAGATATTGATTGTTAGTTTTGGTTGGTAATATTTTTTTTGTTTTTTTGTTTTTTTGTTTTTTGCTAGACATCGATTGGAATATGATATAATAAATAATGTCCAGGTATTTTGACCCCAACGTCAATAGATTTGGCTCGCTGTCATTTGTTTAGCTTTTGGGGAGACACTGTACTCAGCTGACGATAAATTGGATCCCTTTAGTAGCTAATTTTGTTAGACTTGATGGCAAAACAAAATATGAAACTACCATGTCTCTGCATCATATCAAGACCAGGTTTATATAATTAGCACCATATTTCACTACAAAGTCGTCAAAATATCTGAGAAATCTTGAGGGGAACTTTGCAATTTACCGTCAGTTGAAAAGAAACAGAGTATAGTGGTTATAGTTACAGGTAGCCTGCATTGTGTCTCCTGCATACATATAGGACAAACACAAAACTTAACCCTTTCACGCACATATGACACAGAGGTTGCCAGATTAGCAATAAGAAATGGAGTTCTCTCACTCTTATAATTACCTCTCCAAAATTAGTTTTCTGCCCACAGCTAACTCAAAGACAACTGCAGAGGTTGAGAAGTAACTAAACTAAAGGTTTCTAAATACCCCTGATGGTAACAAAGGCTTTAAAGTATCCCCAATAGGCTCAAAATCGCGTCATATGTCGGAGAGGGTTAAGGGGGAGTCACCTGCTTTTTTTCTCTTTATCTCCTTTTGTCTCTTTCCCTGGCTTGTATCTATTCGGCCTCATTAAGCCAACTATTTTAAGACGTTTATCCCCATCCAGGTGTCGGTTTCTTCCTGGCAAGCGATAGCGAGCGAGCATTGTATGGAGAAATCCAGCTTTGCCGGAGACATTTTTCTATCAAAAAATGTACAAATTCAGCTTGCTGTCAAAACAAAAATATATATTTTCCTGGCTCGCTACCGCTCGCCAGGAAAATATGACACCTGGAGTTGGGTAAACGTCTTAAAACAGTAGGCTGAATGGGGCCGAATGGATACAAGCCAAAGAGAGAGGGAGAGAAAGAGAAAAAAAGCGAGGTGGACTGATCTTAAACCTCGTCTACTCTATTCCTTCTCGTCTATCCTCATTTCCCTTTGTTTCCTCTTTCTTTCAAGCCTACCCCACCCCCTTCTCTCTCTCTCTCCCTATACGTCTCTATCTCTCTTTTCTCCTCCTCTATCTCATCTATCCACTCTCATCTCTACCGTCACCTACTTCTATCTCTCTCTTTTCTTTCTGCCGTATTATCTGTCGCTCTCCTCT
The DNA here is from genome assembly GCA_032716605.1 of Paralithodes platypus. Lineage (NCBI taxonomy): Eukaryota > Metazoa > Arthropoda > Malacostraca > Decapoda > Lithodidae > Paralithodes > Paralithodes platypus. The sequence goes on along the minus strand of CM064533.1, from coordinate 53,796,379 downwards.
ATCTCTGTATTGTTTATACTCTCTCCGCAGCCAACTCTCCTTACTCTCTCATTTTCCTCTCTAATTACTTCTACCTTATCTCATCTGTCTTCCTCTATCTTCTATTGTTTATCTCTCCTCTCCCCCACTCTCTCTCTACTCATATTCCTTATTGTTTCGCATTCCCTCGCTATCCTTATTATCTCTCCCACACTCTTCTTTTTCTCTCTCTCTCTCTCTCTCTCTCCTATCAGTGAAGCTATCTATCTCTCCTACAGCCCTACTACTACCACCCCCCTCCCCACGACAGTCAGTCAACACCGTGATAATACTGATCAAGACTCTTCACCAGCCAACCAAGAGGGAGGGAGAGAGAGAGAGAGAGAGAGAGAGAGAGAGATATATATATATATATATATATATATATATATATATATACCTATATATATATTTTTTTTCTATGTGAATGAGGGAGACAAAAGGCATAACTGCCTGCAGCGAGTGCCTCCCCAGATTTCAAAGAGTGACAGGGCCGAAATCAAGGGACGTTCGAGCTAAAATGCCTGGACACACAGAGTTTGAAGCAATTTAAGTCATAGGAAGAGGGAAAGACTGATTCTGGGAGAGAGTTCCAGAGCTCAGCAGTTGAATAGAAGAAAGTTTGAGAATAGTGTTTCACTCTTGGGTTGGACAGTTGCACAGAGTAGGGGTGGGATTGTGTTGCAAGGTGGGTACTACGTACCCTACGTAGAGGTGGTATACACTGGGAAAGCTCCGAGGAACACTGATTATTGTAGTAGCGATAGAATAGTGAGAGAGATGCAACATTGTGGCGAAGAGAGACAAATTGCAGAGAATTGGCGAGTGGACGGGAGTTAATGATACGAAAGGCTTTCCTTTCTACTTTATCTAGGAGTGCGGTGTGAGAGGAACCTCCCCACACATGTGAACAATACTCAATACAAGGATGCACTGTGCCCCTGTACATAGCAAGTAGCTGCGCAGGGGTGAAGAACCCCTGGAGGCGGTTGAGCACACACATCTTCTGGGAGGCTGCCTTAGCGAGACTGGTATATATATATATATATATATTATATATAGATATATATATATATATAGAACATATAATCATGATATATATATATATATATATATATATATATATATAGAGAGAGAGAGAGAGAGATAGATAGGTAGATATACAGTAGATGGATAAATCACTAAACTAATGGAGCAAACGTCATCAAGTCTCAAAACGAATGGGGCTAAGCATGAGGGAGAAGAGGGTAAACAATAAACATTTATAAACAAAAATCAAGTGATACTACACCCCTGCCCCCCCCCCCTAAAATTTAAAGATGCCGGCAACAGAGTTCGTGTGAATCCTGGAAAGGGGGGGAGGGGGGGGGAGGGGGGAGAGTTAGGATGGAGGGAGAAAGAAGATCATACTAAACGGGGGGGAGGGGTGCTTTGAGTCCAGGTAGAGGGGGGGGGGGAGGAAGCGGCTTTTGGGTCAAGAGGGACGGAGGGGGGGGGGGGGGAAGAAAGGGGGGTGTAAAGAAGGGAATGAGAGAGAGAGAGAGAAGAAAGGAGAGCGAGAGAGAGAGATGAAAGGAGAGCGAGAGAGATAAGAGAAAGAAAGAGAGAAGAAAGAGAGGAGGAAGAGAGAGAAGAAAGGAGAGAAGAAAGGAGAGAGAGAGAGAGAGAGAGAGAGAGAGAGAGAGCGCGAGAGCGAGAGAGCGAGAGAGCGAGAGCGAGAGAGAGATACAGCCTGCACAGACCTTGCGGCCCCTACTAGACAGTCCGGACTTAATTAATGCAAACATGGAATTTGCTACAAAGTGGAAGGTAAGGACGGTAAAGCAAAGGCTCTCTCCCCACCCACCATTGACTCTAAACGAACTAGGGTTGGCATGATATTTGGTTAAGGGGGGTCACCGTTTTTTGTTTTATCTTTCTCTCCTTTTCTCGCTTTCCCTGGCTTGTATCCATTCGGCCTCATTCAGCCAACTGTTTTAAGACGTTTATCCCCATCCAGGTGTCGATATCGCGAGCCAGCATTGTATGGAGAAATCCGGCTTCGCCGGAGACATTTTTCTTTCGAAAAATGTACAAATTTAGCTTGCTGTCAAAACACAAATATATACTGTATATGCTGGCTTGCTACCGCTCGCCAGGAAAATATTGACACCTGGATGGGGGTAAGCGTCTTAAAACAGTAGGCTGAATGGGGCCGAATGGACACAAGCCAGAGAAAAAGAGAAAAGTAGGGAGAAAAAAGCAGGTCACCCCCCTTAAGTAAGTGAGAGTAAGTGAGAGAGAGAGAGAGAGAGTGAGAGAGTGTGTGTGTGTGTGTGTGTGTGTGTGAGTAGAGGTGTAACGTGTGGGAAGATGAGGTATGCAAGGGGATTACTGGGCACGGGGGAGCTGCTCTGTGTCACCCAAGCCGCGGTCTGAATAAACCCTCTACCACCACCACAAGCCTTATTCCTCACAAACCCCCTCGAGGCTCTCTCCAACACTCCAACACTACCACATATTTACTCCACCACCACCACCACCACCAACACTATCATCACTATCACCACCACCAACACTATCACCACCACCACAATCATCACTATCACCACCACCAACACTATCACCACCACCACCACCACAATCATCACTATCACCACCACCACCACAATCATCACTATCACCACCACCACAATCATCACTATCACCACCACCACCACCACAATCATCACTATCACCACCACCACCACCACCACCACAATCATCACTATCACCACCACCACCACAATCATCACTATCACCACCACCACAATCATCACTATCACCACCACCACCAACACTATCATCACTACCACCACCACCAACACTATCACTATCACCACCACCACAATCATCACTATCACCACCACCAACACTATCATCACCACCAGAATCATCACTATCACCACCACCAACACTATCATCACTATCACCACCACCACCAACACTATCATCACTATCACCACCACCAACACTATCATCACTATCACCACCACCACAATCATCACTATCACCATCACCACCACCAACACTATCACCACCATCACAATCACCACCCCACACCTACCACTACTATCATTACCATCACCATTTCAAACGACACAACATATCGCTATCACCACCACCACTACTACCAGCACAACTACTATTCCCACTGCAACGATCACCACCATCACCACCTTTCTCCTCCACCACCATCACAACAATAGAGTATCAGTATCACCACCATCACTATGTCAGTTCTACTAATCACCAAGGCGATACATTTGTGCTGATAATATCAATAAGGAAAATTGTTAGCTTGAACTGCTTATATATATATATATACAGTATATATATATATATATAATTATATTGTATTATATATATAATATATTATATTATAGAGAGAGAGAGAGACGAGAGAGAGCTGCGAGGAGAGATCCTGAGAGGGAGGGCAGAGTAGAGAGAGAGAGAGAGAGAGAGAGAGAGAGAGAGAGAATCCTTGTCTGTAAGGCCAAAAGTGTCCCACTTGCACAAAGCAGCCGTCCTAGGGTTCAGTCCTCCCATCAGCAAAGTAGCAGTCTAGAGTCCTAGGAGTCCTACTCTTAATCATCACTGTGGAATTAAAAGGTTACAAACTGTTAACATTTCCCCTACGATTTTCGGTGACAGGCCAGGCAGCACTATTGTCAACATAATACCATACCCTCTACAGTCACAAACTCTGGTGATGGGCTGGTCTATCAGAGTGAGACCTGAGCGATCTCTGCCATACCCATAGCTTACTCTGACTGTTCCTTTTACTTATATATTTTCTAGATCTCGAGGGACGGCGTCTCTTCCGTGGATTGACCTCCCAATCTACCAAGATTGGAAGCCAAAGCGTCACATTATTCCTTTGCCCCTCAACTTTCTCTTCATAATTGCTGAGGGGCACAGGGCCCTGGGTGGGGCTTTGGTTTCCCGGGCGTTTACGCACCCTCTCAGCCCCCCGCCATGGAGTGGCTTCGGTCACCCAGGCTTTATTGTGGTCGGCAGGGAGGGTTCTGTGGGGTCGGTCATTATTGCCTTGGCCTTACTCGGGGCCTTGGGGCTGTTCGGCCAGGCAGCTTGGGGAACAACAACAACAACAACAACAACAGTCACAAACTATTTAAGGGGACATGGGCCGGTTTTCAGGACCACTTTCTCCCTCATGTTTAGCCCCATTACTTTTCAGATGTTAAGATGTTTGCCCCATTAGTTAGTCGATTTTAAGACCTTTCGCCCCATTTCTTCATCAATATTTAGACCTTTCGTGCTATTTAGGTGTCGATTTTTTCCCTGACGAACGATAGTGAGCCTGTAATGTTGGAAAAACCGGCCTTTCGGCCCGGGAAATTGAAAATTTTTTTTCTACCGAACAATGGTAACAATTTTTTCATCTAGAAGGGTCTCTAAAATGTCATGTTTTTTTTTTTTTTTTTTTTTTTTTTTTTTTTTTATTTTTTTTTTTTTTTTTGGTTTTTATTTATTTTTTTTTTTTTTATTTTTTTTTGTTTTTCTTTTTTTTTTTTTTTTTTTTTTTTTTTTTTTTTTTTTTAAATTTGATTTAGGTCTAGGGAGGAAACCAGAAAAATAACGAATACATGCAAAAATGATGGAGGTCTAGGGAGGAAACTAGAAAAATAACGAATACATGCAAAAATTTGATGAAGGTCTAGGGAGGAAACTAGAAAAATAACGAATACATGCAAAAATGATGGAGGTCTAGGGAGGAAACTAGAAAAATAATGAATACATGCAAAAATGATGGAGGTCTAGGGAGGAAACTAGAAAAATAACGAATACATGCAAAAATGATGGAGGTCTAGGGAGGAGACTAGAAAAATAACGAATACATGCAAAAATGATTTAGGGCTAGGGAGGAGACTAGAAAAATAACGAATACATGCAAAAATGATGGAGGTCTAGGGAGGAAACTAGAAAAATAACGAATACATGCAAAAATCGGCCAAAAAGTGAACCATCCCCCCCTTAACAGTCGATATTAATAATTGTATACGTAGAGTTATAATAGGACTTCAGAGGCTATCAACCCTTCGGCATTATTAAGCCAGCACACTGTAAGTCAAGAAGAGCATCAGGCCTGGAGCCCCTCATCGGGAACTCCAGTTTGACATTCTTCCTCTCAACATCACCCTTTACTCCATACCTCCCCCCCCCTCCCCCCCCCCCACACACACACACACTTTAACACAATTATTTACACACGTCATATCATATAGTCATCCTCCCTCCCACCTTCACATATCAATACCCCTTATACACCACATATCCGTCCCACAGTTTCTCTATCTCTTACGTCCCACCCCCCCCCCCAACATCCCCCTCCCCCCCCAGTTCCCCTAACATCTCCTTCTCCCCCCCCCCCCGCGCCCCCCTTTTCCCGGTACCCTAAACATCAATATAACCTGCGAAAGCGTCTTGAGGGGTTTAGCCTGTGTATGCAAGTGAACCTTCCCCTCCCCCTGGTATCAGAAGAGGGGAGAGAGGGTAGGTGGGGGGGGGGGGGGGGGGGGGAAGAGGAGGTCACTGCCCTTCCCATCATCTTCCTCGTAAAAGATTATAATATTTGCTGAACTGTATAACAAATATCCGTAGAGTTAAGGGAGCTCAGACGGTATTGTGCAGCATTATTTACTGGTTCGGTTCAATGGTTTAAGGAGGGGGTTTATTTTGCTCTCTCAACCTCTATCAAACTTTAAAAAACACTCACAAGACCCCCCTTCGATTTAAATTTGTACATTTTTCGGTAGAAAAATGTCCCGGCCGAAGGCCGATTCCTCTTCAAATACAGGCTCGCTATCGCTTGCCAGGAAAAAAATTGACACCTAAATGGCACGAAAGGTCTTATTATTGGCAAAGGAATGGAGCATATGGTGTGAATATCGCCAAACTAATGGGCCGAATGTCTTGAAATCTCATAACTAATAGGGCTAAACCTGAGGGAGGAGGAGGAGGACTCGAAAAACCAACTGCCTCCCCTTAAATTAACAGGAAACCCCCCCGTAAATGATGGCGATCGGCAATGTTACTCAGTGATACGGGTTCTGGTCTGTATTATACCTATACATTACGGTATATAAGGTATATATATAACATTCCTTCTGCCCAGACCTTTTGTAAACCCATAAGACGCCCTCCTAGACCCCCTTCAAATTAAATTTGAATTTTTGTCGATGTGTTTTAAGTTACAGGCTCGCTATTGTTCGTCGACATAAAATCGACATCTGAAAATGGGGTGCAGCATCTTACTATCGCCAAACTAATGGGGCCAAACGTCTTATAAACTTCAAACTAATGAAGCAAAATATAGAGAGTTCCAAAAAGACCACCCTCGGACCAAAAAGGGTTACACACACCCCCGTTTGAGACATTTCCCTCAATCAATGTTCACAGTTTCAGACCCTCAGCAAAATATCGATTCCAAAAACAGAGAGATTCCTATAGAGACCATCATATACCGACAGATTCCTATAGAGACCATCATATACCGACAGATTCCTATAGCGACCATCATATACCGACAGATTCCTATAGAGACCATCATATACCGACAGATTCCTATAGCGACCATCATATACCGACAGATTCCTATAGCGACCATCATATACCGACAGATTCCTATAGCGACCATCATATACCGACAGATTCCTATAGAGACCATCATATACCGACAGATTCCTATAGAGACCATCATATACCGACAGATTCCTATAGCGACCATCATATACCGACAGATTCCTATAGCGACCATCATATACCGACAGATTCCTATAGAGACCATCATATACCGACAGATTCCTATAGAGACCATCATATACCGACAGATTCCTATAGCGACCATCATATACCGACAGATTCCTATAGCGACCATCATATACCGACAGATTCCTATAGCGACCATCATATACCGACAGATTCCTATAGAGACCATCATATACCGACAGATTCCTATAGAGACCATCATATACCGACAGATTCCTATAGCGACCATCATATACCGACAGATTCCTATAGCGACCATCATATACCGACAGATTCATATAGCGACCATCATATACCGACAGATTCCTATAGAGACCATCATATACCGACAGATTCCTATAGCGACCATCATATACCGACAGATTCCTATAGCGATCATCATATACCGACAGATTCCTATAGAGACCATCATATACCGACAGATTCCTATAGCGACCATTATATACCGACAGATTCCTATAGAGACCATCATATACCGACAGATTCCTATAGCGACCATCATATACCGACAGATTCATATAGCGACCATCATATACCGACAGATTCCTATAGAGACCATCATATACCGACAGATTCCTATAGCGACCATCATATACCGACAGATTCCTATAGCGACCATCATATACCGACAGATTCCTATAGAGACCATCATATACCGACAGATTCCTATAGCGACCATCATATACCGACATATTCCTATAGCGACCATCATATACCGACAGATTTAGAGACCATCATATACCGACAGATTCCTATAGAGACCATCATATACCGACAGATTCCTATAGAGACCACATCATATACCGACAGATTCCTATAGAGACCACATCATATACCGACAGATCAGCCAACCTCCGCCATACAAGTCCACACCTATAATAAACTGGTATATATATATATATATATCTATATATATATATATATATATATATATATATAATATATACCGGTATATATATATATTTTGTTATATGTGTATGAAGGAGTCAAAAGGGAAGGGTGCCTCAACAAGCCCAAGCCCCCCCCCCCCCCCCCCCCCCCCCCCCACAATGTGGAAAGAGTGATAGAGAGTCAAAATCATGGTACAAACGGGGGTATTCAGTGTTGTCATAGATTCCAGTGGTTTTCGCTCAACAAGTGTTATTGGTACCTTTATACTTGCTGGGAAAAGTGCTTATCCCTCAGAGTATTAGCCAGTGTCCGAAACTTTGTGAAATATCTGACAACACTTATTAACCTCGACCGTACATGAGAGGTAGTTTAGGTGTGTACTTGTAAAGTGCAGTGAAATGAATAGGTGGAGGAGGTGTTTGTGAGAGTTAGCTGGATTACTCTCTGTGTAGGTGAGGCACAATACAAATAGAAGGGGAAGCCAGACAAATGAGAAAGGAGTTCCAGCAATTCCTTATCATGTGCCTATGTGGCCTCCCCTGGGTACTGCCCTGCCCGATTGGTACTATGTATGTTATCGAAATACGTAAGTAAGTTTGTTTCTATGTAAGCATTGTGTAAGTTTGTATATATACATACATATATATTAGATGACCTAAAATATACATAATACAATATAAAATCACCCTGTTGTTTGATGATTAGGGTACCAAAATGGCGTCCAGATAAACAGTATATGGTGTATCTCTCATACAAAATATACATAATACAATATAATATCACCCTATTGTTTGATGATTAGGGCACCAAAATGGCGTCCAGATAAACAGTATATATATGGTGGATCTCTCTTACCATAGGGTCTCTAGGTCCGTAGCAGAGGATAAAGGGATGTAGAGGCATGTTGAAGACGCTGAGTCAAGTGCATCAAAAGAAATCAGGGAGAGAGAGAGAGAGAGTACAAAGGAGTACAAAGGAAATCAAGCAACAACAGATCTAGTGACCCTTCTAGGTGTTTTCTTGGTCCTCCAAAACACTGAGGATCAAGTGTCCAAACAGTGGTTTAGAGTGGGTAAGGGAACATTGGAAAGGGAATTACTGCCCTGGAACTAATGTCCGTGGCAGGATTAGGAAGTTAGTAGAGGACAGATGGGTTAGTAACTGAGGGGGGGATAAAATAAAGTTATTCATTTACAAACGCAGTCAGTCGCGGGTTTGATGCGAGATTATTTTGTCTAGGCTGAGTTTAAATGAATCAACGGTGATTGCAGTCTATAACGTTTCGGGGAAGCCCATTCCACAAGTTGACAACTCGATTGAAGAAGAAATTCTTAGATTCGTGCGAGTTAAAAGATTTACCAATAATTTTTGCAACCGTTTCCCCCCTTGTAAATTAGATTGGTCGATAGTGAAGTACTTACTACAGTTCATATTGTCGATGCCTTTGGTGATTTTGAACACTTGAATTAAGTCACCTCTTAATCTGCGCTGGGTTAAAGGAAATAGATTTAATTCTCTAAGACGCTCTTCGTATGGTCTGTTCTTTAGGCTAGGTATCATTTTGTTAACTCTACGTTGAACTCGTTCTAGCTTGTTTATATCTTTTTGGTAATACAGGCTATGTTGAAGACGCTGAGTCAAGTGCATCAAAAGAAATCAGGGAGAGAGAGAGAGAGAGAGAGAGAGAGAGAGAGAGAGAGAGAGAGAGAGAGAAAGAGAGAGAGAGAACAATGGTACCGTACGCTATCATGCGACCAAGAAATAGTATTTTTCATTACACCTGATTAGATCAATTGAACATGATAACATACTACCGTACTGATCGATATACTGATATAATATACAGTATATCAGCCTACATGAATACACTAATGACACAGCATATGGTCCTCCCGGGATTCGAACTCGGGACACCCACACCCAGCACATAAGCATCTAAACCATTACACCACCAACACAGTTATGCTATTTGCCAGAGTTGAAATATATACCGATATACGAGGCACTTAAATGGGCGAGCTCACACGTAGCACATGTCCTCATAACTTGTCCTATTTGTTTAAGGGGAGATAGGTCGTTCTTCTGGTCCCCCTTCTCCCTCATGTGTAGCCTCATTAGTTTCCAGATTTTAAGACGTTCGGCCCATTAGTTTGGCGATTTTAAGACCTTTCACCCCATTTCCTTGTCAATATTAAGACTTTTTGTGTCAATTAGGTGTCGATTTTTTTCCTGGCGAGCGATAGCGAGCCTGTAATTTATGAGGTAAATATGTTTGAAACAGTGTGCGAAAAACGGAATCTGAATGTAAATGCGGGGAAGAGCAAGGTTATGGTCTTTGAAAGGGGTGCAGCCACAGAGTGTGAGGTGAAGTTGAACGGTCAGGCTATGGAGATTGTCAGCTCATTTAAGTATCTGGGCAGTGTGTTGAGGAAAGATGGGAGTATGGATGAAGAAGTGCTTGTATCCATTCGGCCCCATTCAGCCTACTGTTTTAAGATTGTATCCCCATCCAGGTGTCGATTATCGCTCGCCAGCATTGTATGGAGAAATCCGGCCGGAGAAATTTGTCTATCGAAAATGTACAAATTTAGCCGTGCTGTCAAAAACATTTAAATAAATATGATGGCTAGCTGCCGCTCGCCAGGAAAAACATCGACATCTGGATGGGGATAAACGTCTTAAAACAGTAGGCTGAAACGTGGGGGAGGGAGAGGGGAAGAAAAATAGGGGAAGGGGATGTGAGGGGAAAGGGAGTGAGATGAGATAAGGGAGGAAAGGGGGAAAGAAGAGGGGGAAAGGAAGGGGAATGTAAGTGGGGGGTATAGAAGGGGATGGGAGGTGGTGGGAGGAAGATGAAGTGGGATGATGTTAGAAAGTGATTGAGTGGGGAGGGAGAGGAGAAGAGGGTGGTGGGAGGAAAGGGGAGAGTGGAATGATAAGTGGAAGGGTTGGTGGGGGAGGGAGGGGAGGTGAAGCAGTAGGAGGGGGACGAGGGAGGGAAGATAAGTATGGGAAGGAAGATAAGAGAGAGGTTGGGGAGGGAGGAAGATAGGTGTGGGAGGGGTGGGGAATGAGGGAAGGAGGGGGAAGATAATTGTGGAGGGTAGGGGGGGGGGAAAAAAAATTAGGGTAGGGATGGAGGGAGGGGGAAAGAATAAGTGGAGAGGGGGGGGGGGAGGGGGGGGGGGGGTTCAGGGGGGGCGAAGGGGGAATTGAAAGTGTGGAGAGAATAAAAGCTGGGGTAATTAGTAAATGTGGTGGCATTATCAGTGTGGGGGTGGGGGGGGGTGGGGTAGGATGCATTATCATGTGTGTGGGGTGTGGGGGGTGTGGGGGGGGGGCAATATTATAGATTGGATGGGGGTGAGGAGTACTCTTACCCCCAGGAACCGGAAGCACAGACAAGGTGTGTGTTGTGTGTGTGTGTGTGTGTTGTGTGTGTGTGGTGTGGTTTGTGGTGTTTTTTGTGCGGTAGTGTGTGTAATGTGTGTTTTGTGTGTGTGTGTGTGTGTGATGTATTGGGGGTAATTTGGGGGCCATTGAGGGAACTGTGTGTGTGTGTGTGTGGTGTTGTGTGTGATGTGTGTGCGAATAGCGTGTTTGTGTGTGTGGGTATTGGGGGTCATTTGGGGGGGCAAACAACGAGGGAACTGTGTGTGTGTTGGGGGGCAATGGGATAAATGTGTGTGAGGGAGGGAGTAGAAATAATATGGGAGAGAGAGAGAGAGAGAGAGAGAGAGAGAGAGAGAGAGAGAGAGAGAGAGAGAGAGAGAGAGAGAGAGAGAGAGAGAGAAGAGGAGAGAGAGGAGAGAGAGAGAGAGAGAGAGAGAGAGAGAGAGAGAGAGAGAGAGAGAGAGAGAGAGAGAGAAGCCCAGTATTATATAGCTAGTCTGTTGAACAAATACATGACCCTCTCCCCCTCAGTCTCTCAAGTATATATTTCAAGCTCACTCACTCACTCACATCTCCTCTCTCTCTCTCTCCTTCTACACAGAGGGAGATTTACATTACAGATTTACATAGATACACTGGCCGCACATACCTTGCTATTTCGGCCAGGATCCTTTATCACGCCGTGGTAGAGTTGGGATAAGAATAGAAACTCGTCCTGACTGTCGGTGGTTCGAGCCCCGCTGAGAGTATAAAGATATATATATATATATATATATATATATATATATATATATATATATATATATTATATATTACACTGAATTAGAGACAACTTTCTACCCAGATGACTTAAAAATTATTCGTGTCTTCCAAAAGTAATCAATTTATTAATGTTACGAACTACAAAGCTATTTATTCCATGCTATAAGTGAATGAGGCTTCGATCTATATTACCCGAATATCTTGGGTATATCCTTAACAAAAGATCGGGTGTTTATCCCAATACATCTGTTATAATTGTATAATGAAAATGATGGGGTGGTGCAGAATATTACGTACACGACTGTACATTGAGGCGGCGACCTTATAATAACCGATATTACAGAGAGAGAGAGAGAGAGAGAGAGAGAGAGAGAGAGAGGGAGAGGAGAGAGAGAGAGAGAGAGAGAGAGAGAGAGAGAGAGAGAGAGAGAGAGAGAGAGAGAGAGAGAGAGAGAGAGAGAGTATTTCCGCTTAAAGGGTACAAGTGTTCTAAAGACGGCTTACTCTGGCGACAGTAAACAACCCAACCTAAAACACTGACCTCCGTGTTAATGCTTGGTTTTTGGTATATATATATACAAATGAGCAAATAAATACGGCCATCTCCCCCTTAACACTCATTGCCCTATTGTTTATCATTAGTTCATGTATTCCTGATCACGACTTCACATTTTCATCTATAATCTAACATAACCAGTTGTAAGTTATCATGATGTTCAAAAATATCCCTATGCAGCTTGTTGCCATAACTAATCCATTGCTTATGATAAACACAGCAAATATTTAACCCGATAGTTTGTCTGTGATATACCCAAAAAGATTCGAGTCATACATTTTAGATCGAAGCCTCATTTATTTTTAGCGGGGAATAAATGTACTTAGTAAAATACACTAATTGACTACTTTTGGAAGCCATGAATAATGAAAGCAAAATCTGAGCAAAACGTTATCTCTAATTCAGTGTAATAAATATATATATATTAACTAACTAAATACCAGCGTCCAGGGTTAATCATAGGCATGCAACTCAACAGAACCACTGTAGAGGTATTTTTATTTTGCTTCTCAGTATATTAACTCTCTCTCTCTCCTCTCTCTCTCTCTCAATAATCCCAGGTACAAGGCCCCAGTAGAGCCCCCCCACATCAGCTGATCAACAACAACAAACACCACACAACACACGACTATGGTCCGATTCGTAAACAAGTGCGATTTCGGCGATTAGGGATATACCGCTGATCAGAGGCGAATCGGCGGCCCCTCGAGATGGCACAAAGACGGCATCGAGATGGCACTGATCCCCCCCCCCCCCCCCTACGCCCACCCCCCTGGTTGAATCAGAGCCGTGCCCACATCTCGCCCCAAATCCCCTGGGAATTCGGCCCTCCCCATTGATGTCTCATTCTTGGCGAGATCACCTGAGCGGGTCGAGATCACCTGTGGCGGGACGAGATCACCTGTGGCGGGCCAAGGTGGGTGATCCCGACAGCGTACAGCGCCGTACACAGATCCGTACTTTAGTGGAGAATTGTTTTTTTAATTGAGGTACATATTAATTCTTTTCAATAGGGCTTATTACATAATATATACAATTGATCCTTAGTTTAGTGGAGAAGGGGGTTCAGGAATAAACAAATGCTTCCCCTTGAACCTAAGCTAACGTAACAATAATAGGTTGAGTTGGCACGGGTTGAGAGTCACTGGTTACAATGGTCTGTTGGTTGAGTTGTCCGGTTATCATCCAATAGATTTCGCTGATAATTGCTTGTGCGATTCCGGTATTAGACAGCTTGTTAAAAATAATCGATCACACGCTCTCACACTAAATGTCAATAAAGATAATTTTGAGTCAGAAAAATGTATCGAACCTTAAGAAATTCCCACATAATACGATACATATACTATATATATATATATATATATATTATTATATAGTATATTATTATATATATATATTATAATACTGTATGTACACAAAGTCTCTCCCTTCCCTAGGCACTCTCTCTCTCTCTCTCTCTCTCTCTCTCTCTCTCTCTCTCTCTCTCTCTCTCACACACACACACACACACACACAACGACACCCACCCACCCACACACACACCGGACGAGTGAGTTCAACACAGCCAAGATAGAAAACGGATTTACCGCTGGGATAACTTACTCCAAGAGGATTAACTGATATCTCTCTCTCTCTCTCTCTCTCTCTCTCTCTCTCTCTCTCTCTACTTCTCTTCTCACTCACTCACACACTCTCTCTCTCTCTCTACTTCCCTTCTCACTCACTCACACACTCTCTCTCTCTCTACCCCTCTCTCTCTCTCTCTCTCTCTCTCTCTCTCTCTACCCCTCTCTCTCCTTCCCATCTCTCTCTCTCTACTTCCCTTCTCACTCACTCACTCACACCCACTCTCTCTCTCTCCTACAACACAATGGTCAGTTCCCGGTGCATGTGGTATTCTGTGGTATTCTTCTACTTAACTCCCCACACACATACACCCCACAAATCCCCCCAGCGCTGAGTGACGTACAGGTTTAGCCCCCCCCCCCCCTCCCTTTCCTTACCCTCCGTTTTTTATACAACCCAGATGGGGGTACACTCAGAGGCCACAACATAGTCTCTATAGCCCACTCATTAAGGGAGCCCACCTCGTTTGTTCTCTCTTTCTCTCCCTCTCTCTTTGGCCTGTATCCATTCGGCCCCATTCAGCCTACTCTTTTAAGACGTTTACCCCTATCCAGGTGTCAATATTACCGCGAGCCAGCATATATATATATATTTTGTTTTAACAGCAAGCTAAATCTGTACATTTTTCGATAGAAAAATGTCTCCGGCGAAGCCGGATTTCTCCATACAATGCTGGCTCGCTATCGCTTGCCAGGAAGAAATCGACACCTGGATGGGGATAAACGTCTTAAAACAGTTGGCTGAATGGGGCCGAATGGATACAAGCCAGGGAAAGAGAGAAAAGGAGAGAAAGAAAACAAAATCGGTGACCCCCCTTAAGATACGTGGATTTCACCGTATACTTCTCATTACGGAAGTAGATCCCTGGACACGAATTTAGGAATATACGTGTCTATATAGCAACTTAAGGGGAGGCAGTTGGTTTTTCGAGTCCTCCTCCTCCCTCATGTTTAGCCCTGTTAGTTATGAGATTTCAAAACATTCGCCCCATTCGTCATACAGAAAATGGATGGTGTCGTACTAATGCATGAGTCAAACAGAAACTGGATGGTGTCACACTAATGCATGAGTCAAACAGAAAATGGATGGTGTCATACTAATGCATGAGTCAAACAGAAAATGGATGGAGTCACACTAATTCATGAGTCAAACAGAAAATGGATGGTGTCACACTAATTCATGAGTCAAACAGAAAATGGATGGTGTCATACTAATTCATGAGTCAAACAGAAAATAGATGGTGGCACACTAATGCATGAGTCAAACAGAAAATGGTTGGGGTCATACTAATGCATGAGTCAAACAGAAAATGGATGGTGTCATACTAATACATGAGTCAAACAGAAAATGGATGGTGTCATACTAATTCATGAGTCAAACAGAAAACGGATGGTGTCATACTAATTCATGAGTCAAACAGAAAATGGATGGTGCCATACTAATTCATGAGTCAAACAGAAAATGGATGGTGTCATACTAATTCATGAGACAAACAGAAAATGGATGGTGCCATACTAATTCATGAGTCAAACAGAAAATGGATGGTGTCATACTAATTCATGAGACAAACAGAAAATGGATGGTGTCACACTAATTTATGAGACAAACAGAAAATGGATGGTGTCATACTAATTCATGAGACAAACAGAAAATGGATGGTGTCATATTTATAAACTGTCCTAATTCATGAGTCAAAACATAAAATGGATAGTGCCACATGTTTAAACTGTGCTAATTCACGAGTCAACACAGAAAATAGATAATAGGCTAATGTCTAAACTTCCCTAACCAAGTTGGATGTAAGAATATAGATCTCAGAACTCGCCGTACCCCCTTCTCTGCCTAATTTCTAATCCTTTATCAGCCTGTAAGCTGGTCTGACCTTGCCCCACCACCACAACCACACCCATATTATCATCCAGGCATCACTACACCCCTTACCCTCACCATACTAACACTATACTGTATATACCCTGTTCACCATATCACCAACACCATACCCTTATTATAACCCGGGCATCACTACACCCCTTACCCTCACTATACTAACACTATACTGTATATACCCTGTTCACCATATCACCAACACCATACCCTTATTATAACCCGGGCATCACTACACCCCTTACCCTCACTATACTAACACTATACTGTATATACCCTGTTCACCATATCACCAACACCATACCCTTATTATAACCCGGGCATCACTACACACCCCTTACCCTCACTATACTAACACTATACTGTATATACCCTGTTCACCATATCACCAACACCATACCCTTATTATAACCCGGGCATCACTACACCCCTTACCCTCACTATACTAACACTATACTGTATATACCCTGTTCACCATATCACCAACACCATACCCTTATTATAACCCGGGCATC
>CM064533.1:53759921-53777421 GCA_032716605.1 Paralithodes platypus | reverse complement strand
AGTAGTTGTGGTGGTGGTGGTGGTGGTGATAGAGAAGGCTGTGGTAGTAGTTGTGGTGGTGGTGGTAGTGGTGATAGCAGAATAAAGAGCTAACCAGTATTAGAGTTGGCTGCAAAAACCTTCCCAGTATAGAGTTCATCATCAGCGGGTCTCTGTGTGTGTGTGTGTGTGTGTGTGTGTGTGTGTGGTGCGGGGAGGAAAAATAGGCCAGTCCATTATCTTCACAGGGAAGTCAGTCACAGGGCACGGGGGAGTGGGGTAGTGGGGAGCAAGGGAAGGGGAGGGACGAGAGGGAGGGGTCGGAGGGGGTGAGGGAGGAGTGGAAGGGGGAGATGAGGGGGTGGAAGGGGGAGGTCCAGATGAGGGGACGGGTAGGGGGGAGGAGGGGAAACGAAGGGGTGGAATGGGGAGATGAGGGGGTGGAAGGGGGAGATGAGGGGGTGGAAGGGGGAGGTGAGGGGGTGGAAGGGGAAGATCGGGATGAGGGGACAGGTAGGGGGTGATGAGAGAAGACGAAGGGTGGAATGGCGAGAGGGAGGGGCGGAATGGGGAGATGAGGGGAGACAGGGAGAATACAAAGGAGTACAAACTGCAACAGACCTATTGATCCTCTCGGGGCAGTTTAAATATTCTAAACTTCTAATCTAATGACTACGAGGCAGAGAAAAGGATAGCAAAGAAGAAGGCTCCTCCCCACCCACCACTCCCTCCAGCTAATACTGGCATGGAAACAGTTGGAAAAATACGACGGGTAGAAGAGGGGAAGGATAAACGGGGAGAGAGAGAGAGAGAGAGAGAGAGAGAGAGAGAGAGAGAGAGAGAGAGAGAGAGAGAGAGAGAGAGAGAGAGAGAGAGAGAGAGAGAGAGAGAGAGAGAGAGAGAGAGAGAGAGAGAGAGAGAGAGAGAGAGAGAGAGAGAGAGAGAGAGAGAGAGAGAGAGAGAGAGAGAGAGAGAGAGAGAGAGAAGGGGGAATGAGGTAGTAGTGAGTAATAGAGTGCCTTTATATACAGTAGACAGACTTAGTGACATGAGGGGTCCCGGGCTTCAGAAACAATATGGCGCCCGGGGACTTACGTGCACTGATATATATAGATAAATAGATAGATAGATAGCTATATATAGATAGCTTGATGGATAGCCAAATATAAAGGGGTATTCAGGGGAGATCCTTCACTTTTTGTCAATGTTTTTATTTATTTGTTATTTTTCTAGTTTCCTCGCTAGACCTCCATCAAGCTTAAAATGAAGCCCCTTAGACCCCCTTTCAAGATAAATTTGGGTGGTGTTCTTGTGGTGTTTGTTGTGGTGGTGTTGATTTGGGTGGTGTTCTTGTGGTGTTCTTGTGGTGTTTGTTGTGGTGGTGTTATTGTTAGCGTTTTTGGTGTTTGTGTTGTTGTGGTGTTCCTGTACATTTTTCGGTAGAAAAGTGTCCTGGCCGAAGGCCGATTCCTCTTAAATTACAGGCTCACTATCGCTCGCCAGGAAAAAATCGAGACCTAATTGACAGGAAAGGTCTTAAAATTGACAGAAATGGGGCGAAAGTTCATAAAATCGCCAAACTAATGGGTCTAAAGATGAGGGAGAAGGTGGTCTAGAAAAGCGACTCGTCTCCCCTTAAGGGGGTAGTGGCTGTTTTTTTGGGGTCTAATAATTATTTTTTTCTTTTAGTTTTTAGTTTTTCCTCGCCAGACCTCTCTCAAACTTTGTAACAACACCGCCTAGACCCCTCCTCAAGATAAATGTGTACATTTTTCATTATAAAAATGTCCAGGACGAAGGCTGTTTTTTCTTATAATTACAGGCTCGCTATCGTTCGCCATCATCACCACTACCACCGCAATCACTACCATCATAACCATAATCACCACCATCATCACCCCAATCACCACCACCACCATCACAATCTCCATCATCACCACCATCATCACCATCACAAACAAGACCATCACAATCACAATCACCACCATCAACCACCACCACCACCATCACAAACAAGACCATCACAATCACCACCATCAACCACCACCACCACCATCATCATCATCACCACCACCACCATCATCATCAACCACCACCACCATCACAAACAAGACCATCACAACCACCACCACCATCATCAACCACCACCACCACCATCATCAACCACCACCACCACCATCATCATCAACCACCATCACCACCAGCACCACAACCACCATCATCAACCACCACCACCATCACAAACACCCGTCACAACCACCACCACCATAACAAACACCCGTCACAACCACCACCACCACCACCACCACCACCATCATCAACCACCACCACCACCACCACCATCATCAACCACCACCACCACCACCACCACCATCATCACCATCACCACCACCACCACAACCACCACCACCACCACCACCATCACAAACAATACCATCACAACCACCACCATCATCAACCACCACCACCACCATCATCAACCACCACCACCAGCACCACCATCACCATCATCAACCACCACCAGCACCACCATCATCATCATCACCATCAACCACCATCATCACCACCACCCTACATATCATCAACCAGCTCATACGACCCACATCTCTCCCAACCCCCTGATCATTCTGAAGCACCCAGGCTGAAAGTTAGTTCTCATAAGAGGAAGAAGCAGAAGAAGAAGAAGAAGAAGAAGAGGAGGAGGAGGAGGAGGAGGAGGAGGAGGAGGAGGAGGAGGAGGAGGAGGAGGAGGATTGAAGAAGAAGAAACAGAGAAGGATTGAGGAAGAAAAAGACAAAGAAAATTAAGAAGAAGAATAAGAAGAAAAAAAAAGAAAGAAGAAGGAGGAGGGAGGAGGAGGAGGAGGAGGACGAGGTAGCGGAGGAGAAGGAGAGGAGGAAGAACAGGAGGAAAGACGGAAGTGGGGAGGGAAACAATTGAGATGAAGATAAGGAAGAAAGATAAAGGAAGGAAGGAGAAGGTAAACATACTCCAGAAATGAAAGAAGGATATAGGAAAGAAGGAAGGAAAGATAAGATAGACACGCTCCAGGAATGAAAAAAGGATGTGGGAAGGAAGGAAGGAAGGAAGGAAGAAAGGAAGGTAAACACACTCCAGGCCTGAAAGAAGAAGAAGAAGGATGTTGTAGCCCAGGAAGGAAGGAAGGAAGGAAGGAAGACACAAGGAGGAACTAATAAGACTGATACCCGGTAGGTGATAGTGGCGTTAATGTCATTAAAAGCTCCTAAGTGCCAGCAGCCACTCCTCTTCCTCCTCTCACAAGGCGGCGCAAGGGGGGGGGGGGGGGGGGAGAGAAAGAAATTGAAAGACAGGTAGATAAAGAGAGACATGTAGAGAAAGACAGACACACAGATAGATTAAGGGGAGATTTCCACTTGAGGGATTTTTTTCTGGACCCCTTTCTCCCTTATGTTTAGCCCCATTGCTTCTGAGATTTTAAGACGTTCGCCCTAGTAGTTTGGACATTTTAAGACATCTTGCCCCATTTCTGTCAATTTTAAGACCTTTCGTGCCATTAAGGTGTCTATTTTTTTCTTGGCGAGCGATAGCGAGCCTGTAATTTAAGAGCAACCGGCCTCTGGCCGGGAAATTTTTCTACCGAAAAATGTACACATTTATCTTGAAAGGGGGTCTAAGGGGTGTAATTTTAAGCTTGATGGAGGTCTAGGGAACAAACTAAATACCTCCCCTTAAAGTAAGACAGGCATTTAGAGAAAGTCATACAAGTTTAAGGGGAGATGGGCCGGTTTTCTGGACCACTTTCTCCCTCGTGTTTAGCCCCATTAGTTTTCAAATTTTAAGATGTTTGCCCCATTAGTTTGTCGATTTTAAGACCTTTCACCCCATTTCTTAGTCAATATTAAGACCTTTCGTGCTATTATTTTCCTGGCGAACAATAGTGAGCCTGTCATTTTGGAAGAACCGGAGAGAGCGAGAGAGAGAGAGAGAGAGAGAGAGAGAGAGAGAGAGAGAAAATGAGTGAGAGAGAATGAGAGAGAGAGAGAGAGAGAGAATGAGTGAGAGAGAGAGAGAGAATGAGTGAGAGAGAGAGAGAGAGAGGCAGACAGAGATAGAGAGGCAGACAGAGAGAGAGAGAGAGGAGATGCGCCAAAGAGAGGAAAACAAAACAAATAAAGAAAACGAGGAAGACGGGAGGCCCCCCTTGAAAGAATCATTTTAGCCCCCAGGTAAAAATGTTAACAAGAAGAAATTAGATGTTGTTTGATCTGATCCTGGCCTGATGGCTCTCTTTGTCTTTCTTTCATATCCAACTCTCTCTCTCTCTCTGTCTCTCTCGTTCTCTCTCTGTCTTTCTTTCTCTCTCTCTCTCTCATACTACTACTAAGGGTGATGGGTTGGATGATTCCAATTAACCCCAACATTTACATGCTGCTAAGGCGAAGGGTTGCATGATTTTTGTGTTGTTGTTCCTTGTTTTCCAATCTTTCCTGTAAATTCCTTCTGGGGATTTCGAAGCCCAGCAAGGTTAATCACTTCCCACTATTTCATGTACGGCAATTGCCGGAGGTTCGGAACGGAGGGTGGGGAGAGAGCCTTCTTCTTTTCTATCCCTTCCTTCAACTTTCCTTTTCTATCGGATATGCCATCTCTACTAGAATTAAGTCCTGACCACCTCGTTTGGATCGTAAGGTCTGTGTGGCCAGTGTATCTATGTAAATATATGTAAATCTCTCTCTCTCTCTGTTTATGTGATATTTGAAAGTTTCTCCTATCTGGGTTGGCATTTACTTAATTAGATGACGCATTTCCATATTGTATGTTCGTTATCGTAAGGAAATGATAATAATAATAATAATAATAATAATAATAATAATAATAATAATAATAATAATAATAATAATAATAATAATAATAATATGCATAAGGTATCACACGAGAGCGTTTATCGTAAGCAATCGGTGGTCAACATTTCCCTGACAACATTTCTGGGATAATTTGCACTGGTACCGGAAACTAGACTGAAGACAGATGAATTAAGGTCAACATTTCTGGGATAATTTGCACTGGTATCGGAAACTAGACTGGAGACCGATGAATTTAGGACACAGAAATAGTTATAAAGAGTTGTTGTTGTTGTTGTTGTTCCCTAAGCTGCCTGGCCGAACAGCCCCGAGTCCCTGAGCAAGGCCATGGCCACGATCGGGCTTTCCCACAGAGCTCTCATTGAGTGTAGATTGTGTTGTTGGCGTAAGTGGTTGTGTGAAATGCAGTCTTCTATGATGTGTTTAATGGTATGGAGTGCTGTGTTACATCCCGGGCAGGCGTCGACAACGGAGTCATCCAGTCTCTTCTGATAGCTCAGGAGAGCTGGATGGTGTCCGCATCTCAGCCTGGCCAGGTGGACTCTGTCCTCGCGAGGAAGGGAGGATTCGGAAGGATGGATTTCGGGAGGTCGTGCATGCAGCTGCGTGTTGTCTGTGAGTGAGTGGATGGATCGGTGAGAGATATGAGTATGGATGTGCTTTGGTTCGGGGTGGGCAGGGAGGGAGAGAGGACAATAATTGTGTGTGATACCATGTGCTGGGTGTTGTTTTGATATTTCTTTGTGTCTGTGGGTGTGTTGCCATGTAGTTTAGTGGGTGGTCTTGGTTCGTGGAGGCTGCTGCCAGGAATTGAGTGCCTCTCATGTCCAGATGGTCTTTGACTTTGAGGATTTTGGTTTCTTGATGTAGGTGATCTGTGGGTGCAGTAGCTGTGCAGCCTGTAATGATCTTCAGGGCTTTGTTTTGAATAGTCTGTAAGGTCTTATGATGTGTTTCAGCTAGGTTAGAAGCCCAGGCTGGGCTTGCGTATTCCATCACTGATCTTATGTATTGTTTATATACTGTGGTGGTAGTTTCTTTGTTGTGTCCAAATTTTGTGTGAGCAAGTGACCTGAGGGCGTTAAGTCTGGGTGTCAGTTTCTTTTTAATGTTTGTGGTGTGCTGTTTGAATGTCATATGAGTATCATATGTTACTCCTAGGATTTTGGGTGTGTGTGTATGTGTTAGGGGTGTGTTGTTTATGGTGAGTTGAGGGATGTATTCGTGTTATAAAGAGTTGACCTCACAAGCTGCCAGACCAGTGTTGAAGATTAATGTTGATGATACCCGGCTTCAGAAAAGGGTCTGTGGGAGTGAAGGGTTGTTGTTGTTGTTCCCCAAGCTGCCTGGCCGAACAGCCCCAAGGCCCCGAGCAATTCCAAGGCCATAACCGAGTGCCCCCACAGAACCCTCCCCGCCGACCACAATAAAGCCTGGGTGACCGAAGCCACTCCATGGCGGGGGGGCTGAGGAGGGTGCGGAAACGCCCGGGAAACCAAAGCCCCACCCAGGGCCCTGTGCCCCTCAGTAATTATGAAGAGAAAGTTGAGGGGCAAGGGAAAAATGTGACGCTTTGGCTTCCAATCTTGGTAGATTGGGAGGTCAATCCACGGAAGAGACGCCGTCACTTGAGATCTAGAAAATATATAAGTTAAAGGAAAAGTCAGAGTAAGCTATGGGTATGGCAGAGATTGCTCAGTTCTCACTCTGACAGACCAGCCCATCACCACATGAAGGGTTGCTCGAGATTAGTGTCACGCAGGGTGTCCAATCAGAGCAATTTTGTTTGAAGACTTGAATGAATAGAAGAATTAAGGGCAGATATCCACTTGAGGGATTTTTTTTCTGGACCCCTTTCTCTCTCATGTTTAGCCCCTTGCTTTTTAGATTTTAAGACGCTCGCCTCCTTTAGTTTGGCGATTTTAAGAACTTTCGCCCCATTTCTGTCAATTTTTAGAACTTTCGTGCCATTTAGGTGTCGATTTTTTCCTGGCGAGCGATAGCGAGCCTGTAATTTGAGAGGAACCGGCCTTTGGCCGGGAAATTTTTCTACCGAAAAATGTACAAATTTATCTTGAAAGGGGGTCTAGGGGTGTAATTTTAAGCTTGATGGAGTTCTAGGGAAGAAACTAAATGCCTCCCCTTAAGGAATACAAGAAAATTAACTTGAAATAGCATTGTTTTGGCCATTTGATCAATTATAAAGACATCATTTGAACTATAAACCACAATTCTATCTTTACATAGACAATAATTAAGACTACAAATAATGGACTCGCCTTTCGTTTGACATCCTGTTAAAGGTAGCGCCCACGAACTTGACAATTGCCTCGATCCCTGACCTCTTCGTAACTCAAAAGGACCTTGAGTAAACTGGCTGTAAATCGTCACCCCTATTCCCTGGTAGACTCTTCCCAAATGATATAAATGTCAGCCCGATTGCTTTTATTTATTTTGAGTTATAAGAAGTTAAGGGATCCAGATTACTGTCAAGTTCGTTGGCGCTACCTGTGTCCCTTTGATTGCTACTAAATAATCTAAGGTATGAATAGGGTTATGAACCAAAAGTATACTTAACCCTTTCACACATTTATGACGTAGAGGTTGCCAGATTAGCAATAAGAAATAGAGTTATCTCACTCTTATAAAACCTTTCCAAAATGAGTTTGCTGCCCACAGCTAACTCAAAGACAACTGCAGAGGTTGAAGTAACTAAACTAAAGGTTTCGAAATACCCCTGATGGTAACAAAGGCTTTAAAGTATCCACAATAGGCTCAAAATCGCGTCATATGTCGGAGAGGGTTAAATTCATTGGGTATATTGACATTTTTCCTTGTCCAACTACAGTCCGTTCATTCTAGGTTGGGCAGCAATCGTAACCACTAACCTCTGTAACTCAAAAAGGGTTAGAGCAAATGTTTGCTGGTTAGTACGGTATTAGACGATTGTACATTTGGAAGTCAGAGTGTTAATTAAGATAATCTTTACCCTTATAATCCCCACAGATCTCTGTGTGTGTGGGTGGGTGTGTGTGTGTGGGTGTGTGTGTGTGGGTGGGTGGGTGGGTGTGTTTGTGGGTGGGTGGGTGTGTATGTGTGTGTGTGGGTGGGTGTGTATGTGTGTGTGTGTGGGTGGGTGTGGGGGTGGGGGTGGGTGGGGGGGGGGGGGGTGGGTGGGTGGGTGTGGATGTGGCTGTAATAATAATAATAATAATCGGTTTATTTCGAGGCTGAAAAAACACAATTCCTTAACCTAACTTATCCTAAGTGGTCAACAGATTTGACTGTGGCTGCCACAAGGGCGCCTACATACCCCCAGAAGGGGTAGGATGTGGGCAAGGAACCAGGTGGAACTCAGAGGTGGCACATCCACATCTAACCTCCACAGCCCGGAAAGTTTTTGACAGAAACCTCACCGGCAGGTAGCTGGGATCGAACCAGCGCTACCTGGGTCAAGCTACTAGACTAGAGTATGGTGACTTAGTGCGCTCGGCCACTGTGACCATATGTGTGTGTGTGTGTGTGTGTGTGTGTGTGTGTGTGTGTGTGTGAGAGAGAGGGGTGGTGAGGTTGTGAGTTGTCAACATAAGCTTACTAGAGCTTTATACCTGGTGTTGGGGAGAAGCATAGCATAGCACCACCTCCACCACTACCACCACCTCCACCACTACTACCACCACCACCACCACCACCACCCAATCATCTTGTATTCATATATATTTTTGTGTATTACCTATTTGTAAGACCTGGCGAGAGAGAGAGAGAGAGAGAGAGAGAGAGAGAGAGAGAGAGAGAGAGAGACGAGAACGATTGCGAGAGGGAGCGAGAGAGAGATTACAAAAAGCGGCTGACAATTTTGATCTGGGCAGCGTTTTGAAACTATAAAGCTGTAACAACTTTGCCGGGTGTATATTCTATCTATCTATCTATCTATATACTCAGGCCCAATCCCCACTTTTCCTATTTTATTGTATTTTTATTTTTATATATTTTTTATTTTTTTTTGGGGGGGTGGTGGCCGACTCAAGACAGAGCCAGAATAGGGACAACACAACAGCAAACAATGAACACACAAAAACAAAGTCCAAATTCACACATTCTGGGTGCATATTAGGTGGCGAAAATGGTTGCTGAACAGATTATTGGTTAATTCTCAAAGGGTGATATTTGGTTCACCTTAACCCTTCAAGAAGATCAGTATTTATAAATAAGAATACGAAGCAGTAATCATACAAAACAAATAATAATAATAATAATAATAATAATAATAATAATAATAATAATAATAACACACAAATCTTGCTAATTCATCCACACGTAGATTATATTTTAACCCTTTGAAGCTCTGACGCGTTTTAGCAGTTCATTTTGGCTATCATTAGACGATTTTATGTAGCTTAGGAAGGATCTGTGGGTATTAAACGGGTAAATACTATCTCCACCAACCCTCTGACTTCCATATACTAATCTGAATAAAATCGTCTAATAGTAGCCAGAAACAGAACAGAAACGCGTACTGGAGCTTGAAAGGGTTAATAACGTTAAGGGGAGATGGTTGTTTTTTTTTGCAACCCCTTCACCCTCATGCTTAGCCCCAATCGTTTTGAGATTGCAAGACGTTTGTTCCATTAGATTGGCGATTTTATGACCTTTCGCCTCATTTCTTTGTCAATATTAAGACATTTCGTCTCATTTAGGTGTACAAATTTTCCTGGCGAGCGATAACGTGCCTGTAATTTTCGAAGAATGTAAAAATGTAAAAAATATCTTGCAAGGGGATCTAGGGGGTGTTTATTCAAGCTTGATGGAGGTCTAGTGAGGAAACTAAAAAATAAACTAATGTATTAGAATATATTTGTATGTATTTGTATTTACACAGGCCCATTCCCCCCAGGGGGTAAGGGGGCCTTCATATAATGGTGGAGGAAAAAAGAATATGCCTCACGCATCCTACTGCGTGTCGTACAAGGCGACTAATAGGGGGGATGGCGATAGACGTGTGGACCAACAGCCATTACTAGACAATAAAGTCTTTATCTTAGCACTGTCTTGGTATGGCACTGCCGAGGCTGGTGGGGTGCGGATAGGTGCCACAGGGGACTGAGTCTTACCTGGGCGCTGTTTGGCACCACACCTCCTGTGTCGGCAACAGTGTTTGCATGTTGGAGCAGTGTTGGGGCAGGACTTTATTGTTCTATAGTCCAATTGCCTAATATACAGTAGAGTCTTGTTATGGTGCTGTCTTTTTGTAACACTGTTAAGGCTGGTGTGGTTGCAGATACTGCAGGTGCAAGTGCTGCAGGGGGACTCTGTTGAGTCTTGCTGAGGCACGGTTAGCACTATACCAACATCAGCCACAGTGATGACTTGGTGGGGCAGTGCTGTGGCGGGACTTTATTGTACTACAGTACACTCCAACTACTGAAAGGCAAACCCGTCTGAGCCGTTACAATGTATGTAATGGAAAAATGACGTTAAACCAATGTATGTATGTATGTATGTATTCCCCATTTATTTTATTTTTTTATTTTTTTTATTTTTTATTTTTTTTATGGATTGATTATTAGATAGAACTAGCTTGTCAATATATATTATATATAGTTGTGTAGTTGATGTATAGGACATTATATTAATACAATAGTTTTCAGAAATATACTTCCATAATCCCTTAAATTTAAGTATTACATTTACGACTGATAAGAGAGATACATTAGCCAAATCTCTGTGTATGTGATATATCTCCTAATTTAAACAGACGGATTCACACAGGCGATTTTTTTTCCACGGACTCTCTTCAGCAACAATGGCAGCTTCTGTAGAAAATCATTAAGGATTCGGCCCAAAATTCGCCCTTCTAGACACTCTACCCCTACCCTGGACGCCGATACTGGTGCTTAAAACTCCCGAATTGTTGCCCAGAACTCCGGAAATGTTGCCTAAGGAATACAGTTGTTGTTGGTAAGTAGTTGCCGGAAATTCGCTCTTGTGACCCCCCTCCCCCCATCCCACCCCGCCCTTTAATTTGCCACCCATGTTAGCAGGGGCGTAAGTGGCCTAAATACTGTAATGAGGTTATCAATGCTGCATCGACATTAACGCACAGCCAACATGGTGTGTGTGTGTGTGTGTGTGTGTGTGTGTGTGTGTGCATGTGTGTGTGTCTGTCTGTGTGTGTCTTTGTCTGTGTGTGTGTGTGGGGGGGGGGGGGGGGGGGGGGGGCATTTTGGACCTCACCGATATCATTCCATAAGGTTGGATATATTAAGATGTTTCACCCCATTAGTCCGGCGATAATAAGACGCTTCACTTCATTATTGTGTCGATTTTTGTCTGGCCGAGATATAGCTAGCCTATAACTTAGACGAAATCGGCCTAGCCGGACATTTTTCTGTCGAATAATGTACACAGTTAACTTGAAGGGAGTCTGGGTGGACATTTTGTAGTTTGAAGGAAGTCTAGCAAGGCGTTTTTGTTAGACCAGGGGACAAACTAAAATACATTGATGGAAAATGGGAAAACAAAAACAAAATCCTTAAGAATAATTAAACGAAATATGCTAATAATGTACAAGAGGTCGGTCCAGATAACAGAAAGAAAGAAAGAATATATCCTTGTTCTAGTCTATAATATAATGACCCTGTGTACGACACGCCTATCTTCACTAATCGCAGCGTTTGTTGTCATTCTGTAGCCTAGCCTATTGATTATGACAAGAGATAGTGGTGTAGATATCCCGACCCGGCCCAACCTCTCGTAACTCATGCACAGTATAACCTTCCCAGCTCAGTCGTGTGTGTATTGTGTGTATTATGTGTATTATGTGTATTATGTGTATTATGTGCATCATGTGTATTATGTGTATTATGTGTATTATGTGTATTATGTGTGTTATGTGTATTATGTGTATTATGTGTATTATGTGTATTATGTGTATTGTGTATTATGTGTATTATGTGTATTGTGTATTATGTGTATTATGTGTATTGTGTATTATGTGTATTATGTGTATTATGTGTATTGTGTATTATGTATTATGTATTATGTGTATTATGTGTATTATGTGTATTGTGTATTATGTGTATTATATGTATTATGTGTATTATGTGTATTATATGTATTATATGTAGTATGTGTATTGTGTAGTATGGGTATTATGTGTATTATATGTATTATGTGTATTGTGTGTATTATGTGTATTATGTGTATTATGTGTATTATGTGTATTATGTGTATTACGGTATATGTGTATTGTGTGTATTATATGTATTATGTGTATTGTGTGTATTATATGTATTATGTGTATTATGTGTATTACGGTATATGTGTATTATGTGTATTATGTGTATTATGTGTATGATGGAGATAAAAGGCCAAGCTGCCTGTAACAAGTGCCCCCCCCAAAAAAAAAGAAAAAAAAAAAAAAAAGAGATTGTAGCGAATTAGTAAGACGAGGTGAATTGCCGACTTGCGAGTTTCGTTCTATAAGGAAGTTGGAGCTGTAGACATCGATAATTTAACAGAATTACGAGCAAAAATACGGTCGTAGTACATTCATAAATACATAAAACCCAATTCAACATACCCTTTAGCCATCAGAAACGTACATTATTATTGTATTTCTGTTTAATATCGACGTTTAAGGCTCCAACTTCCTTATAGCATGAAACTCGCAAGTGGTCAATTGAGGAGACGCAATGCTCTTGACTCTACCCTTTTGAGAAGAGCGGTATAGTCCATAATTATACAGTATATGGACTATGGGTGGAACCTCCTAACACATACGAACAATACTCGATACATGGGCCCACTGTGCCCATGTACAGAGCAAGAAGCTGTGCGGGGATAAAGAACCCAAACAGGTCACCCCCACCCCCCCCCCCCCTTAAGGCAGATAAGCATGAGGCTATTTCCCCCCCCAAAATATTAATCCACAACCTTGTTCTAGTCATTAAGGGGAGATTTCCACTTGAGGAATTTTTTTCTGGACTCCTTTCTCCCGCATGTTTTGCCCCATTATTTTTCTAATTTTAAGACGTTTGCCCCATTATTTTGACGATTTTAAGAACTTTCAACACATTTCTGTAAATTTTAAGAACTTTCGTGCCATTTAGGTGTCGATTTTATCCTGGCGACCGATAGCGAGCCTGTAATTTAAGAGGAACCGGCTTTCAGCCGGGAAATTTTTCTACCGAAAAATGTACAAATTTATCTTGAAAGGGGCTCAAGGGGGTGTAATCTTAAGCTTGAAGGATATCTAGGGACCAAACTAAACACCTCCCCTTAACCTTATTATAGAGAGGGGGCCTGTGTGAACCCCCCCCCCCCACACCCCCCACCCCTCACTTCCGTTCAGCCAAAGAGGATGAGCGCGAGTGTGGGAGGGGTGGAGGGGGGGTCTGGATTATTGTAGACAGTTTATGATAATGTGGAGGTGTTGCGCTGGCCTTTATCTCCACCCCCCACCCCCAACCCCCACCCAGCCCCCCAGGAGCCCCTTAGGTTAACTGTTGACACTTAACGACTTACCGTAAGCTTGGCGGGTTAGCGAGTGTGAACCGGCGACATTTTTGTTTCTCCTTCTTGTTGTTATTGTTGTTGTTGTTATTGTTATTGTTGTTGTTGTTGTTGTTATTGTTGTTGTTGTTGTTGATAATGTTGTTGTTGTTGTTATTGTTATTGTTATTGTTGTTGTTGTTGATAATGTTGTTGTTGTTGTTGTTATTGTTGTTGTTGTTGCTTACCTGGAACAAAAGGACAAAGTTGTATTTAGTAATGCCGCCTTCATTATATTTTCGCATCCGTTCATTTGGGTGGGATTTCTTTCTCAAGCTGCATTCTCTGGTTTGTATCCATTCGGCCCCATGCAGCCTACTGTTTTAAGACGTTTATACCCATCCAGGTGTCGATTTCTTCCTGGCGAGCGATAGCGAGCCAGCATTGTATGGAGAAATCCGGCTTCGTCGGAGACATTTTTCTATCGAAAAATGTACATATTTAGCTTGCTGTCAATTTTTTTGTTTTTAAATATGCTGGCTCGGTATCGCTCGCCAGGAAAAAATCGACACCTTGATGGGGATAAACGTCTTAAAACAGTAGGATAAATGGGGCCGAATGGATACAACCCAGAGAGAGAGGGAGAGAGAGAGAAGACAAAAAAAGAGGTGCGCCCCTTAATGAGATTGTTCATTATCATCATCATCATCATGTCAGGGGTGGAGTAAGGACGAGAAGGGGTGAGGAATGATGGGGTGTAGGGCAGTGTGAGAGGCGAATTATCAGAGGTACAAGGAATGAAAGGGTTGAGAGCGGTGGGGTGAAGGGGGTGAGGTAGAGGGGTAAGACATGATGGGATGGGTGAATAGGGTGTAAAGGAAGGGGTGAGGGGGGAGTTAGAGGGGTGAGACATGACGGGAGGGGTGAATAGGGTGTATAGGGAGGGGTGAAGGGGGAGGTAGAGGGGTGAGACATGATGGGAGGGGTGAATAGGGTGTAAAGGGAGGGGTGAAGGGGGAGGTAGAGGGGTGAGACATGATGGGATGGGTGAATAGGGTGTAAAAGAAGGGGTGAGAGGGGTGAGACATGATGGGATGGGTGAATAGGGTGTTAAGGGAGGGGTGAAGGGGGAGGTAGAGGGGTGAGACATCATGGGAGGGGTGAGTAGGGTGTTAAGGGAGGGGTGAAGGGGGAGGTAGGGGGGTGAGACATGATGGGATGGGTGAATAGGGTGTAAAGGGAGGGGTGAGAGGGGAGGTAGAGGGGTGAATAGGGTGTTAAGGGAGGGGTGAAGGGGGAGGTAGAGGGGTGAGACATGATGGGATGGGTGAATAGGGTGTTAAGGGAGGGGTGAAGGGGGAGGTAGAGGGGTGAGACATGATGGGAGGGGTGAATCGGGTGTAAGGGAGGGGTGAGGGGGGAGGGGGGGGGGTGAGACATGATGGGATGGGTGAATAGGGTGTAAAGGGAGGGGTGAGAGGGGAGGTAGAGGGGTGAATAGGGTGTTAAGGGAGGGGTGAAGGGGGAGGTAGAGGGGTGAGACATGATGGGAGGGGTGAATAGGGTGTAAAAGAAGGGGTGAGAGGGGAGGTAGAGGGGTGAGACATGATGGGAGGGGTGAAGGGGGAGGTAGAGGGGTGAGACATGATGGGAGGGGTGAATAGGGTGTTAAGGGAGGGGTGAAGGGGGTGAGGGAGGTGTAGAATGAGGGGGTGGAGTGAGGGGAAGGGAGACAGGTGTAATTAAGAGGTGTCATGGGGTGAGATTAAGGGGGCCCACCTCGTTAATTTTTCGGCTCCATTCAGTCTACTAATTTAAGACATTAAATGTTATCCCCATCCAGGTGTCGATTTTGTCCCAGCATAATTAATACAATGTTTTTGACAGCAGGCTAAATTTGTACATTTTTCGAAAGAAAAATTTCTCCGGCGAAGCCGGATTTCTCCATCATACAATGCTGGCTCGCGATAATCGATACCTGAATGGGGATAAACGTCTTACAACAGTAGGCTGAATGGGGCCGAATGGATACAAGCGAGAGAAAGTGAGAGAAAAAGCAGGTGACCCCTCTTAAAGGTAGCCTACAAGATGAGGGGTTTGACGTAAGGGAATGGGGTAAGGGGGAAGTGAGAATGGTATGACTAAGAGCTGTGAAAGGGGTGAGGTACCGTATAAGATGAAGGGTTGGGGGTGGGGTAGGGGAGGGGAAGGGGGAGGGGTAGGGGTGGGGTGAGGGGGGTAAGAGGGTGTGAGGGGGAAGGGAGACAAGTATACCGGTAATTAAGAGATATGAGGGGGGTGAGGTACAGTATAAGATGAAAGGTGGGGGTTGGGGGGGGGGAGGGGGTAAGGAGGTGTGAGGGGGAGGGAGAAGGGTATAATTAAGAACGTGAGGGGGGGGGGGGTGAGGTACAGTATACGATGAGGGGTGGGGGGATGGATATGGATGCGGTGGACGGGGTAAGGGGGTGTGGAGTGGAAGGGAGAAGGGTGGGGGGTAAGAGGGGGAGGGGTAGGTAAGGGGGTGTGAGGGGAAGGGTGGGGGTAAGGGTAAGAGGGGGAGGGGGGTAAGGGGGGTGTGAGGGGTGGGAGAAGAGTGTAACTAAGAGCTGTGAGGGAGTGAGGTACCGTAGAAGATGAGGGTGGGGGGTGAGGGAGCAGAGTGAGGGGGAAGGGAGACAAGTGTAATTATTAAGAGCTGTGAGGGGGGGGGGGGGTGAGGTTGAAGGCTATAAGGTAAGGTGAGGGTGAGGTTAAAAGTATAAACTGAGGGGTGGGGGGGTGAGGCAAAAGTTGAATGAGGGGTTAGGGAAGGGGGGGGGGGGGAGGGGAGAGAGGTGGCGGGGTTTAGAAGGAAGAAAGAGGTGAGGGATGGGTAGACAGGTGAAGGCTACACACACACACACAGGGAAAAACTCACACGACACATTTTCTCTCACTCTCACACACTCTCTCTCACACTCACTCTCTCTCTCACTCTCTTTCTCACACACACTCGACTCCCCCCACCTCTCTCTCTCTCACACTCAGCCTAGAAGGGTCACTAGATCTGTTGTTGCTTGATTTCCTTTGTACTCGACTCCAAACCCTCTCTCTTTCTCACACAAACACACTCGACTCCCCCCCCCCCTCTATCTCTCTCTCTCTCTCACACACACACACTCGACTCCCAACTCTCTCTCTCTCTCTCACACACACTCGACTCCCAACCCTCTCTCTCTCTCACACACACACTCGACTCCCAACTCTCTCTCTCTCACACATACACACTCGACTCCCAACCCTCTCTCTCTCTCTCTCACACACACACTCGACTCCCAACTCTCTCTCTCTCTCTCACACATACACACACTCGACTCCCAACCCTCTCTCTCTCTCTCACACACACTCGACTCCCAACTCTCTCTCTCTCTCTCACTCACACATACACACACTCGACTCCCAACCCTCTCTCTCTCTCTCACACACACTCGACTCCCAACTCCCTCTCTCTCTCACACAAACACACTCGACTCCCAACCCTCTCTCTCTCTCACACACACACACACACTCGACTCCCAACCCTCTCTCTCTCTCAAACATACACACACTCGACTCCCAACTCTCTCTCTCACACACCCACATTATAATTACCCCCCCCCCCCCCACCCCAACAGTCGCCTCAGAAACCAGTCTCCTAAGCCGCCCCATTTTTCACCTCCTCTAGTTTTGATGTTTGCCCGATTTTTTCTCATTTACCGAAATTTTTAATCTTGTGGGGGAGAGCGAAGACGTAATCCTCTCTCTGTCTCTGTGTGTGTGTGTGTGTGTGTGTGTGTGTGTGTGTGTGTGTCTCTCTCTCTCTCTGTCTCTCTTATACCTTCCCCCTTCATAGTGTCTCTCTGTCTCTGTGTGTGTGTGTGTGTGTGTGTGTGTGTCTCTCTCTCTCTCTCTCTCTGTCTCTCTTATACCTTCCCCCTTCATAGTGTCTCTGTCTCTCTGTCTCTTATACCTTCCCCCTTCATAGTGTCTCTGTCTCTCTCTCTCTCTCTCTTGTACCTTCCTCCTTCATAGTGTCTCTCTGTCTCTTATACCTTCCCCCTTCATAGTGTCTCTGTCTCTCTCTCTCTCTCTCTCTCTCTTATACCTTCCCCCTTCATAGTGTCTCTGTCTCTCTCTCTCTGTCTCTTATACCTTCCCCCTTC
>CM064533.1:53623311-53759821 GCA_032716605.1 Paralithodes platypus | reverse complement strand
TAGTGTCAACACCGGAAGTGGAACTTAGGCCGGTATCACACGAGAGCTTTTATAGTCAACATTCGATGATCAACATTTTTCTGGCAACATTTCTGGACTATTTTACACTGGTATCGGAAACTAGACTGATGGTACATGTATTTAGGTAACAGAAATGTTTTAAATGTTGACCTCATAAGCTGCCAGCCCAGTGTTGAGGATAAATGTTGAGTGAACAAGCGCTCGTGTGATACCGGCTTTATTGTGGATCCTCGATCGTGCTCGGAAACTTGTGTACATACCTATCCATGTCTGACTGTAAATCTGTACATACCTATCCATGTCTGACTGTAAATCTGTATCATATTATAGTTAAATTAAATTATTATGTTTTTCCACCAACCAACTTCACCTCTAAACTCAATAAATGAAATCAACAAATACACGTGGCACTCCAAGGACTCGAACCTAGGATACTCACATCGAAATTCCACGCACTTATGCATTACGCTATATAGACAGTTAAGATATGGTACGGTACTCTATGCTTGTACTCTGTAGCCTATTATATTTATCCTTTATTACCTTTGTGCATGTGTTCATGTGGATTCAACTTCTCCAGTCGAGTAAGAACCTACCTAACCAGTCCAGTTAACCCCAGCAAAAACCTGGCATAACAAGCACAATACGCACGCAAGCACAATACGCACACAAGCACAATATACTCACATGCATAATGCACACACATACACACACATAAGCACAACACACACAAACACAATACTCATACAAACACAACACACACACAAGCTCAACACACACACACACACGCAAGCACCACACACACACACAAGCACAACACACACACAAGCACAACACACACACACACAAGCACAACACACACATACACAAGCACAACACACACACACAAGCACAACACACACACACAAGCACAACACACACACAAGCACAACACACACACACACAAGCACAACACACATACACAAGCACAACACACACACACACACACACACGATGACCGCCAAAACTGACCCCCCCCCCCCCTCCGTCTCTATGGAACCAGTTTAAAAATTGTCAGTCATCAATTAGAATGTTTTAATTTGGGTAATCATCTGCGGTCGACTTCTCATAATGCGATTTTGAGCAATTAATAAGGGAATCACTCTCGGGGGCTTGTTGTGGGTCGGACATTTTTCTTGGTTTTATTATTGTGGGGTTTTGTTTATTGATATTTATATTTGTTTGGAGGTTGGCTGGTTGCCGTGAGAGAGAGAGAGAGAGAGAGAGAGAGAGAGAGAGAGAGAGAGAGAGAGAGAGAGAGAGAGAGAGAGAGAGAGAGAGAGAGAGAGAGAGAGAGAGAGAGAGAGAGAGAGAGAGCGCGTGAGTGAGTGAGTGAGTGAGTGAGTGAGTGAGTGAGTGTGTTACTCATTGTTACTCAGTTACTTGTTCGTCAAGGGGAATCCACGCAATGCGAGCTAAGCTCATTATTATCGCGCCTCCTTAACTGGGAATGTATTGCGTGAAATGCATGTTAAGTGTTTTATGTACTGTTGGAATGGCTGTGGATGTGTGTGTAGTCTGTATTTTAGCCAATTGGCGACATCGGAAACGAAGGCTTAGGGTGGATCTGTATGGTACCATTCTCACTATAGACGGTACCGTCTCGCCCGAAGGCTTAGGTAGCCATCAGCTTAGGTGACCCATATGATACCCATCTCGCCTTGTACCTGTTTTGCCAACCCCATGGGACGTCACAACGTCGTCCACTTATTCCAGGTACCTATTTACAGCTAGGTGAACTGAGGCTAACACATGAAAGGAGACAAGCCCAATTGGTCTCCGCCCGGCCGGGGATTGAACCCCCGACCCCTCGTGTGTGAGACGAGAGCTCTACCTACTATAGGCTACGGGTTGTGTGTGTGTGTGTGTGTGTGTGTGTGTGTGTGTGTGTGTGTGTGTGTGTGTGTGTGATTAAACAGTATATGTGTAATTATGTATGTGGGTTTAGCCTAGTTTTGCACAACAGCCCTGCACGAAGGCAGAACACTACGACATCTGAGGAAGGCCCTCACTTGGCCCCTGCTGAAATTATAGGTTTAAGGGGGGGGGGGGGTGACCTGCCTTTGTTCTCTCCTTTTCTCTCTTTCTCTGGCTTGTATCTATTGAGCCCCATTCAGCCTACTGTTTTAAGACGTTTACCCCCATACAGGTGTCGATTCTAGATAGATATATAGAAAGAGAGAGGGAGAATCTCTCTCTCTCTCTCACATACACACACACACTCCCACACACACACACACCGTACCGTACAGATTAACCCTAAGCCTTCGTATCCAAATGTCGCCAATTGGCTAAAATACAGACTACACACACATCCACAGCCAGTCCAACGATACATAAAAACACCTAACATGCATTTCACGCAATACATTCCCAGTTAAGGAGGCGCGATAATAATGAGCTTAGCTCGCATTGCGTGGATTCCCCTTGACGAACAAGTAACTGAGTAACACACACACACACACACACACCGCTATCTGTGATCCTAATCTAATTGCTCAGAGAAACCCTGGATGTTGTGATTCCTCATTCGGATAAAGGCTATATTGCGGGAACTAACTTTAAGCTCTAATGGATTTAAGGGCAGACTTCCCCTTGAGGGATTTTTTTCCTGGACCCCTTTCTCCCTCACGCTAAGCCCCATTGTCTTTGTAATTTTAAGACGTTCGCCCCATTAGTTTGGCGATTTTAAGAACTTTCACCCTATTTATGTACATTTTAAGACCTTTCGTGTCATTGAGGTGTCGATTTTTTTCCTGGCGATCGATAGCGAGCCTGTAATTGAAGGGGGTGGGACCTATAGGTTTTTTTATTTATTTTTTAAAGCTTGATGGAGGTCTAACGAGGAAACTCAATATTAACCCTTTGAAGCTCTGACGCGTTTTAGCAGTTTATTTTGGCTGTCATTAGACGATTGTATGCAGCTTAGGAAGGATCTGTGGGTATTAAAAGGTCAAATACTATGTCAATCAACCCTTTGACTTCCATATACCGTTACTAATCTGAATAACATTGTCTAATAGTAGCCAGAAACAGAACAGAAACGCGTATTGGAGCTTGAAAGGGTTAAATAAATTAATTAATAAGTAGCCCCCCCCCCCCCCCCAAAAAAAAAAAAAAAAGCACTAGCCCCTTAAATCCCGCCACTGATTGACAGGTTCACAGCTTGGTGATTAACCCTTTCCGTATTCGAGGACGCCTTTTCTCACTCTATTCTGGCTATCATTAGACGATTTTATGCAGCTTAGGAAGGATCTCTAGTAATCCAAGAGGTCAAATCTATGGCAATGAACCCTGAACCCTCTCTAACTACCACAATTCATTCCTAAACCGAATAAAATCGTCTAATGATAGCCTGCATAAAATGAGAACAAGTCGAGTCCTCGTATAGCCTACTGAGTTTATTGTACGAAAAAAAAAAAAAAAAAAAAAAAAAAAAAATATATATATATTATATATATATATATATATATATATATATATATATATATATATATATATATATATATATATATATATATATATGTTTCTAGTCTCCCAGTGGGGATCGAACCATCGACTATCAAAACGATAGCCCACGCTTAATCAATTACCCCACTGCCGTGGTGTAATTGATTAAGCGTCGGCTATCGTTCTGATGGTCGATGGTTCGATCCCCACTGAGAGACTAGAAACATTTAGTGGCTCACGTGTATTTGTGATATATTCTCAATATATATATATATATATATATACCGGTATATAAATAAATAAATGAAACAGGGAGCTAATACGTTAAGATCCGAAGATATATGTAAGATCAGGGGAGGTAAGGGAGCAAGATCAAGGGGGGGGGGAGGTCAGGGTGTAAGATCAGGGGAGGCAAGGAAGTACGATCAGGGGAGGTAAGGGAGTAAGATCAGGGGGGGGGGAAGCTAAGGGGAGGTCAGAGAGGAATATCAGGGGGGTGGGGGGGGGGGGGGGGGGGGGGGGGGAGGCTCAGGGGAGGTCAGGGGGAATAAAGGGAGTAAGATCAGGGGGAAAGGAGAAAGATCATTGAGGTAGCTCTAGAGGAGAGACCGAACGGAAGATAAAGAGACGGCAGGGAGGATGAAGAATAAGAGGAGGAGGAGGAGGAAGGTAAGGAGGAGGAAGAAGACGAGGAGGAGGAGGAGGGAGGTAAGGAGGAAGAGGAAGAAGAAGAGGAGGAGAAGGAGGAGGGAGGTAAGGAGATGGGGGGAGGAGGGAAAAGGAGGAGGAAGGAGATGGAGAGAGGAGGAGGAATCTAGAGGTAAGAGACAAAGGAGGAGAAAAGAATAAGGGAGATAGGAAGGAAGGCAACGAGGGGGGAGGGGGAGGGGGAAGGGCAGGAGGAGGAGGAGGAAAGGAGTAAGGGAGAGATAGGAAGGAAGGCAAAGAAGGGAGGGGGAGGGGGAGGAGGTAGAGGAAGATCAGGGAGGAAGGGAGAGAAGAAGTAAAAGATAGGACAGGGAGGGGGGCGAACAGTAAAGTAAGAAGGAGAACCTGGGAGTAAGGGGGGGGGGGGTGGGGGGGGGGGTGGGGGGGGGGGGGTGGTGGGGGGACGGGGGTAAAAGAGTGGGTTAAGTCCAAAGGAGAAGAAGGGAGGTAAGGAGGGAAGAGGAGGAATGTAGAGGTACCGGTATATAGAAAGAGGAGGAAGACGATCAGGAAGAGAGGAGGGAGGAAGGAAGGTAGGTAAAGCGGGGGAATAGAAGAGGAGGAGAAAGGAAGAAAGGGAGGAAGGAAGGTAAAGAGGGGGAATAGAGGAGGAAGGTAAGGAGGAGAGAGAGAGAGAGAGAGAGAGAGAGAGAGAGAGAGAGAGAGAGAGAGTGAGAGAGAGGAGATAGAGAGAATTTGGGGGGTATGTGTGGGGGAGGAGTGAAGGAAGGTAACAAGAGGAGCATTCTCAATGTCAGTAAGGGATGAGTGAGGAGGGCGTAAAGTGAGAAAGTCCGTAAGTAATGGATGAGAGAGAGAGAGAGGATGAGTGAGGAGGGCGTATTAAAGGAGACGGAGAGATCAGAGGAGGATCGAGAGAGAGAAGCTCTCGATCTCTCTCTAGAAGAGAGGATAGAGAGAGAGAGACGATAGAGATAGAAAGAGGAAAGAAGGGAGGAGGAAGGAGGAAGTATAAGGTCGGAAGAGGAACGTAATGTAAAGAGCGGCGAGAAGTGCGTAAAAGGAGAAAGGGCAAGTTGATTGAGGAGAGAAAAATGATCAAGAACAAATTGAGTGATGGATGGGAGTGGGAGGATAAGATTCGAGGATGGTGGAGGAAGCTAGGGAGGGCGGGAGGGAGGGCGGAGCTGGAGGAACCTAGGGAGGAAGGGAGGGAGGGAGGACTCTGGGTGTTCCAATACTTTTTTTTCAGATTATACTAATAAGCTTATACGCTTCATTAATATTCCCTTTGATGGCATTGCTAAAATCCCAATGTCTACCGCAGCCGGCTTCATGTACGGATTATAATAGTCTTTTATCTTTTTTCATCTCTTTTTCTCCCTTCCATTTTCCCGGGGACAAGCGGCTCGCGGCGTTTAGGACAACTTAATATTTTCTTTCCGCAGCGCGAAGTGGTGGAAGGACCATTTTTACGGCGGGTAGTTATTGCTTCATTAATTTCAGAAGCGTGATTTGGCGGTTGCTGCATGGCTTCAAAAAGATTTTCACGAGTCTTTAATTTGAAAAGCAAATGTGTGTGTGTGTGTGTGTGTGTGTGTGTGTGTGTGTGTGTGTGTGTGTGTGTGTGTGTGTGTGTGTCCGCTTTGCTTAGGTCTTGCCTTGATTGAAAGCTGTTTCCTAAAGTACGGCATTGCTTTGCTTAAACCTTGCAGTGTGATAAAACTATATGTATACAGTATACCGGTATATTATATTTGGGCTATCATTAATCAAGCAGCTTTCTTTAACTATGAATGACCGAGCATCAACAGGTTCATATAGAGATAGATATTTTAACCCATTAAGTTTCAAAATGTTATTCTTAAGCCAAATCAAATAATAA
Organism: Paralithodes platypus; assembly: GCA_032716605.1. NCBI lineage: Eukaryota > Metazoa > Arthropoda > Malacostraca > Decapoda > Lithodidae > Paralithodes > Paralithodes platypus. Next base: position 53,753,757 of record CM064533.1, on the reverse strand, counting down.
TAATAATAATAATAATAATAATCTGGTTACTTATATAGCGCCCGTATCTCCTCCTTCGAGGATTCACAAGCGCTTGGCTTTCTTTAGTCTACCAGAGACCATTACCCATCCCCCTTGCTCATGGGGAGATGGTAACCGCCGGCTGTATCCCAGAAAAACTGTTCAATCTGAGCGGGGATTGAACGCGAGACCTTCAAGATGGGAATCAGGCACGCTACCAACTGAGCCTATTGATAGCCAAATTATAATATGCAATAGCGTTATCGAGCTTTAAGGGGAGATTTCCACTTGAGGGATTTTTTTCTTGACTCCTTTCTCCCTCATGATTAGCCCCATTGTATTTCTAATTTTAAGACGTTCGCCCCCATTATTTTGACGATTTTAAGAACTTTCACCCATTTCTGTCAATTTTAAGACCTTTCGTGCCATTTAGGTGTCGATTTTATCCTGGCGAGCCTGTAATTTAAGAGGAACCGGCTGTCAGCCGGCACATTTTTCTACCGAAAAATGTACATTTATCTTGAAAAGGGCTCAAGGGGGTGTAATCTTAAGTTTGAAGGATATCTAGGGACCAAACTAAAAACCTCCCCTTAAAGGTTTGCCAGAGCCTATTTTCAAATCATTGTCAAACACAGCATAGCCTACGCCTAAAACGATTTATTGCTAAGATGTCATGACCCATCGCTCCCAAATGCACAGTCAAGAGCAAAATAGGATGGCACCCAGTTGAATCAACAAGGAATACAAATGAGACAACACATTTTATTATCATAGCCCAGAAGCTTCAAAAAATGTGTTGGTGGTGTAATGGTTTAGGTGTTCTCATTCTGGGTGTGGTGTCCCGAGTTCGAATCCCGGGAGGACCATATGCTTTCATTAGTTTATTCAAGTACATTGGGGTTTGTAATTGATGATTAATGTTAAGAACGGGGAGTTACTTTTTAAAGGTTCAAATATTCGAATTGGTGTAACCTTATTATAAGCTCATGACTGCACCTTCAAAGTCTAAATGACAGTAGCCTAATGACATAATGGTAAAAGAAACGATGATGTGAAGTTGGGCCTTTTATTACGACAACGTTTGGCATTAAGGTCGCCAAACACACTCGCAGTTCGCTATGCCCAGGCTCAATTATGTAAAGTAGCCTACAGATAGACGAAGAAGAAGAAGAAGGTACCGGTCAATTTTAAGATATGATCATGATAATATGGTGTGACGGCTTATACTATAGGCTACAAGACTAATACTTGCACAAACCGTCAATGCAGCGCAGCGCAGGGCAGGGCAGGGCAGGGCAGGGCAGGGCAGGGCAGGGCAGGGCAGCCCAGCCCACCCCCCCCCCCCCCCCCCCCCCCCAACAACAACAAAAGAAAACAAAAAATACACACACACACACGAAGAACATCCATATTTTCCAACTAAAGCTGGATGCTAGTAGACGGAGAGACAGAACATGAGCTTAGCTCAATTAATGTAAACTACAATTAGGTAAATACCAGCTTCCACAGCTTCAATAATTCGACCTGAAGTTGTAAGGCGTAATGTTGTCATAATAACCCCTTCAGTACCATGACGCCTTTTTACCTTTGATTCCGCCTAAAACTAGACGAGTTTATGAATTTTAAAGACCTATGTTATTAAGAGGGTTTATCGAGTTCGTATTAACCCATTTGAGCCGTAGAGGTAGATTAATAACTAAAGAAAATCGTCTAATAGTAACCAGAATACGATGAAAATTAAGTAATGGGAGGTGGTTAAAGGCATGGTCTTCCTCTTAGCATGGTCACGAGAAGTATAGGCTAGGTTACATGTACGAGAAGTTAGGCCTATGCTCGTAGGCTAATCAACGAACTTGTCATTGCTACTTTCGGTTTGCTCGTAGGCTAATCAACGAACTTCTCAAATTGTATTTACGTTTGTTCGTAGGCTAATCAACGAACTTCTCATTGCTACTTTCGTTTTGCTATTAGGCTAATCAAAGAACTTCTCAAAATTTATTTACTCTTTGCTCGTAGGCTAATCAACGAATTTCTTAAATTTTATTTACTTTTTGCTCATAGGCTAATCAACGAACTTTTCTTTGCTATTTAATTTTTGCTCGTAGGCTAATCAACGAACTTCTCAAATGTTATTTACTCTTGCTCGTAGGATAATCAGCGAACTTCTCTTTGCTTTTTACTTTTGCTCATAGGCTAATCAACGAACTTCTCATTGCTACTTATTTTTGCTCGTAGGCTAATCAACGAACTTCTCATTGCTACTTATTTTTGCTCGTAGGCTAATCAACGAACTTATTGCTACTTATTTTTGCTCGTACGCTAATCAACGAACTTCTCATTGCTACTTTCGTTTTGCTGGTAGGCTAATCAACGAAACTCATTGTTACTTACTTTTTGCTCGTAAGACAATCAGCGAACTTATTGTTATTTACGTTTTAGTCAGCTATGTTCAAGAAAAGTGGGGAATGGGCCTGAGTAAATACATACAGTACATACACACATGTTTAAGAAACGGTGCATCGCTGATGGTAAATGTTGGTACCGCACCAAGGTATACCGGTACCGTATAACAAATACTGTACGGTATTATTGTATTACCTGTAGGCTATATTATATTACAATAAAGGTACAGTACACAATCACAAATGACGACTTAAATTTGTGTGAATAACAACATAATACCGATTGTCTCCAAATTGACCCAAGTGATGCTGACTAGGTTATGTAATTTTGAGAATCGTTTTTTGTAATTCGAAGTAAACACAATTATGAAAGATTGTTTTTTTCAAAGGCCATACATAGGCTATATGCTAAGTTTGCTAATTATGCAAACAACCCCATAGACCTATACCCGGAAACATTATAATCAAAACTAAACAGGATTGTCCGTAGATACAACACAACAATAGACCAACCTAAACTAGCCTAGTCCAAACTACTATAACAGATTCTGTACCGGTAGATATATATATATATATATATATATATATATATATATATATATATATATATATATATATATATATATATATATAAGTACCGGTGCCGTAGCAAATCAATACATAGAAAAACATCAAGGTGGTAGCCTACTGTCATTATGAGATTAGCAGTGGAGTCGTATTCACACATAGCCTAATGTTCGTGCATAGGCCTACTTGCCTATCTATAGAACATTATTTATGAATATAATACTAGCCTATATACGGTACGTTAATTACAAAACCATGTACCAGTAGCCTATATTATTTTAAAAATTCTTTAATATAATACCAGTTCGGTACAGGTAATCCAAATGGCTTTACTAGCATACCGTAATGAAAAATATAGAACCTTTCTGAGTTCAGCCCTCGGCCCACTTGTATTTCTCTTAATCCCAACATATCCCAAGTAGTACCGCCATCTTTCAAGGCACAGGTGGCTATAACTAGGCAACTTCACATATAATCCAGGGTGAAAATTGATCCCTTCAGAATCTCAAGAGAGAGAGTTTCGTTACAATTAGGCCTATTGGCAAAATTTCCGTTTCGGCGCCACAACCTATTTGGTGGTGAAGATATATTTGCCTTTGGTATTTGATGTAGCCTATCGGGTAATTCAAACGATTTTGACATCCGGAAAATTGGAAAATTAATTACTTTAACTTAACTTACCTAACCTAACCTACTACCGGTATCTTCGGTGGCGCAGCCGCTCCTACACCCCCACACACCTCACACCCCCTTAATTTAACGACGAAAAATGAACCAAGGCTAAATTATAAAATATCAGGTCAGGGAAGGTGATGGTATTGAGAGATGAGCCTTTACAACGGAACCTCGTACCGGTATATCCTTTTCGAAGAGTGCTGAGAGGGGAGAAGGGGTGTTGGGGAGAGGAAGTTGTTGGAGTGGCTTATGTGCATTATTAGTCTATACGTCGTTGTGGTGTGCCCCGACTTGGTGTGAGCTTGTGAAACACGCTAGGACGTTCAACCACACCACACTCATTAACTAGGCTATGTCCGCCTTGGCTGGGATCGAATCCTGGTCAAGCAGATTCACACGTGAGCGGCTATCCCCCCCCCCCCCCTCCATGACTTACTGAATCAGAATCTACACTGCCATTAGGGGGCCTAAATAGGGCAAGAGGGGGCAGGATGCCTAAATAGGGTAAGCGGGGGCAGGATGCCTAAATAGGGTAAGCGGGGGCAGGATGCCTAAATAGGGTAAGCGGGGGCAGGATGCCTAAATAGGGTAAGAGGGGGCAGGATGCCTAAATAGGGTAAGAGGGGGCAGGATGCCCTTATAGGCTAACTACAGTAATTCCCGCATAGCCTATACTCACCTATAATCCTATTCCACATCACTTTCCTCGTACCTTCCTCTTAGAAACAATTATACAAAATTTAGCTCGTAATGGTGCACTTATTGAATTAATCTTCAATCTCAATTTCAAGATCATCCAAGATGGCTGCCATTTAGACCTAGAGACGATTGACGACTGTGGCACCACAACGGCAATAATACCGCAGATATCCCGTAATTGAGGAGTTGTAGTGGTGTAGAATACCCTTTCACTATATCAACTAACTTAACCAACCCAACTAAACCTATCCTATCCTAATGCAATAACATTAAGTAAAAATACATCGAAATAAAATGGTGATGAGGCGCGGCAGTGGCAATGTGCTCCGGGATCAAGGATGACACAGTTTGAAGGAGATACAGTACATTCGGACATCATTACACTTTATAAACAATAGCCTAGTCTCTTCATAACCACATCAAAGGCTGGCGAAAATTAGGAAGGAGGAAGTAAATTGAATGTCTCCTTCATTTAAAACTATGGCTGAGTCGTAAACGGTATTAGTTTATGATTTGGCATTTCGGCTGCACCTACCTTGCTCTCTCCATGGCGTCCCTTAGTGATGCAGGCTAGCCCGGTGTTCACTTCCTTAGCCATCCTTTCCAGGTTTCCCGGAATGATATGCTCTCCCTCCACATGCACCATATCCTCTTCATGTGTTTGTCAATGCTCCACGCACTCACAATGTCTTGGGAAATGTATATTAATAGCAGAATCGGGGATAATTATCACAACGCACGAGACCCGTCACGCCGCACACGCGGATCACTTCTCAATGTTGTGGTTTTAGACGCGAGTGCATTCGGATGATCTTAATAAATAATATTATTTCGTCGAAATGAGCAATACATTATTCTATGCCAACAAGACGTTTAGTATAGGTATATGATTTTATTTCTACTTTCCTGAATGGCTCCATCTTGTCTGAAGAACATAATTATAAGTTTTATGTAATGTATGAAGCTGAAGTCGCAAGCGAACACTGAACTGATGCTGCCATATTATTGGTTTTGTTTCCTGCAATGTAAAGGAACATATAGCTTTATTACTATTTCGAAATATAGACAACTAGTTAATGAACAGTACACTATAATAAGCATTAAGACTGTATATGTGAATTAGGCAGCAAACTGTGGGTTTCCAAGGGGCGCATTAAGACAACAACCATTACGTTTTCTTTAAATGCATCATTCACCGCAGACTTGTAAGTTTAAATGTCAGTATTTAATCTGGACATTTGCCCACAATATGTCTTGTGTATTGTTATTACCAGCCACAGTGTTGTAAAATTTAACATGTTACTGATGACAGCCAAGAAAGCGTAGACCTACAATTTGCATATACTGTAATTGGATTATATTGTGCGCTTTCTAAAACCACAAGTACAGCCCAGAGCGCAAATGGAGACACACCCATTTGATTTATTATCAAAGGCATTTAATGTGACAACATATGTTTTATTATAGCCCAGATGCTTCAGAACTTGGCTTAAAAGGTTCAAATATTCGAATTGGTGTAACCTATTATATGCTCACGACTGTACGACACTGGAGTAAATAATTATATAAATATATACGGAAACCGGCTCTCTTGTACTTAATACCTCATAGCTCAACTGATATGTAATAACAATGTATGGCAGTGTATTATTCGATAAATATGAGTGATAATAGGCTAATTCCTTGAACGACACTTTTATTAGGCTACTCTTTAGGTGGCTGAGAGAGAAGAGAGCGTGTGAGTGTGTGTGTGTACGTATGTATATTCGTGCGTTATACCCTAGAGTCCAGAGCTCAGTACGTACAGGTTCTCTCGCTGATCCCTCCTCTTCCACGTGTACAACTGTGCGTGTGTGTGTGTGTGTGTGTGTAAGTATGGTGTATATATGTGTATGTATGCATGTATGTATTCATGTGTTATACCCTAGATTCCAGTGCTCGGTATGTAGCCTACAGTTTGCCGCACATATTCCATTTCTCAACCATCCCAGCATATCGTAACTTGGCAGAGCCGCACCCACCTCCTCAACCCCCCTCCCTCACTCCACCTCTTACCAACAGTGGAAGGTAGGAGGTGGAGCGAGGGAGGAGGGTTGGGGAAGTGGGTGCAGTTCTGCCAAATCACGACCCCAACGGAATAGAATGTGTGCGGAAAACTGTACACTCAACGACATAAGTTAGGGCCTAAGTTTTCGAAGCTATGCCGAACAGAATGGAATCTTCTCATTAATTTGTTTACCTTATAATTACATTTCGGAGGTTCCTTTTGCAGTGCGAGAGTTCATATTGGGTGAAGGTGAAGGTATTGAGGGATAAGCCTTTACAACGGCACCTCGTAGCTACTTTCTACTTTGTCTATTTTCTGAAGAGGGGAGAAAGGGTGTTGGAGAGAGAGGAAGCTGTTGAAGTGGCTTTGCTGTGCGTGTCATTAATCTGTGTTTCTCCTTTTATGTTGGTGTGGTTCATAAGCACACCACAACAACACAGCGGTTCAACAGGTTATTGTATAGCCTGTGTATTATTAATGTATAACCTATATTATCAGTCACCGGGCGACAGTCAACCAGTAGACCATTTCAATCTAGCTCTCAACCAGTAGACCATTTTAACCGGTAGCTCTCAACCAATAGACCATTTTAACGGTAGCTCTCAACCAGTAGACCATTTCAATCAGTAGCTCTCAACCAGTAGACCATTTCAATCAGTAGCTCTCAACCAGTAGACCATTTCAACCAGTAGACCATTTTAACGGTAGCTCTCAACCAGACCATTTCAACCAATAGACCATTTTAACGGTAGCTCTCAACCAATAGACCATTTCAACCGGTAGCTCTCAACCAGTTGACCATTTTAACCGGTAGCTCTCAACCAGTTGACCATTTTAACCGGTAGCTTTTAACCAGTATACCATTTCAACCGGTAGCTCTCAACCAGTAGACCATTTTAACCGGTAGCTTTCAACCAGTAGACCTTTTTAACCAGTAGACCATTTCAACCAGTAACCTTTTTAACCGGTAGCTCTCAACCAGTAGACCATTTCAATCATTAGCTCTCAACCAGTAGACCTTTTTAACCGGTAGCTCTTAACCAGTAGACCATTTCAATCAGTAGCTCTCAACCAGTAACCTTTTTAACCGGTAGCTCTCAACCAGTAGACCATTTCAACCAGCTCTCAACCAGTAGAGCAATTTAACCAGTAGCTCTCAACCTGTAGACCATTTCATCCAGTAGCTCTCAACCTGTAGACCATTTTAACCGGTAGCTTTCAACCAGTAGAGCAATTTAACCAGTAGCTCTCAACCTGTAGACCATTTCAGCCAGTAGCTCTCAACCTGTAGACCATTTTAACCGGTAGCTTTCAACCAGTAGAGCAATTTAACCAGTAGCTCTCAACCTGTAGACCATTTCAGCCAGTAGCTCTCAACCTGTAGACCATTTTAACCGGTAGCTTTCAACCAGTAGAGCAATTTAACCAGTAGCTCTCAACCTGTAGACCATTTCAGCCAGTAGCTCTCAACCTGTAGACCATTTTACCCGGTAGCTTTCAACCAGTAGAGCAATTTAACCAGTAGCTCTCAACCTGTAGACCATTTCAGCCAGTAGCTCTCAACCTGTAGACCATTTTAACCGGTAGCTCTCAACCTGTAGACCATTTCAGCCAGTAGCTCTCAACCTGTAGACCATTTTAACCGGTAGCTTTCAACCAGTAGAGCAATTTAACCAGCTCTCAACCAGTAGACCATTTCAATCAGTAGCTCTCAACCAGTAACCATTTCAACCAGTAACCATTTCAATCAGTATCTTTCACCTAAAGCCAACTCAATAAACACAATAGATAGGAAATGCCATTGAAAGGTGTGCCTTAAGCCGGTATCACACGAGAGCTTTTTCACTCAGCATTTATTCTCAAAACTGATCTGGCAGCTTATGTGGTCAACATATAAATGATTTCGGTTATCGAAATTAATCTATCATCATAATTATCAACATCATCATCTCTATTATTATCATCCCCATCAACATTATCAACATTATCAACATCACCATCATTATCATCCCCATCATCATCATCCCCATCAACATCATCAACATAATCATCCCCATCATTATCTTCACCATTATCATAATTAACAAAACCATCTTGCCCCAAACCCTCTTTTCATCGGCTCATAAGACGGTTTGCACCAAGAGTATAAGAGTAATTACTGCACACATATAATAATTACTTTTACTCATAATTATCGTTTTGTGAGCGGCTTGGAGAGGGATAGGTAGAGTAAAACACGTAAAAGGGGTGTAAAAAAACAAAAACAAAACGTAAATATGTGTGAGGAGATATGAAAAGAATGTGAGAAAATTGTTTTAGTTTTGTGTGTGTGGATGAAAGACGAGAGGGGAGAGAGTGTGTGTGTGTGTGTTCTTGTGTGTGTTCGAGTTTGTGTGTGTGTTTACAAGTGTGTGTGTGTGTGTGACTGTATATACTGTATGTGTACAGTATATACTTGAGTGTGTGTGCATGCTCGAGTTTGTGTGTGTGTGTGTGTGTGTACTGTATGTATATGTCTATGGGTGAGTATGCACATTTGTGTGTGACTGTGTGAGTATGTATGATTGAATGTATCTATGTGTGAGTGTGCATAGTTTCTGTGAATGTATGCATACTTGTGTGTGTGTGTGTGTGTGTGAATGTTTGCTGTGAATGTGTTTGTTTATGCATATGTGTGTGTATGTTAAAAGTCTGCTAGTGAATGCATTTCGTTTGATAGAGATAACGCTCATTCTTCCCCTTGCTGAGTGTGAGAAATATGTTAGAGAAACTGCAATACACATTCCACGAACTATTATAAAATCCTAAAGGAACCTAGTACGAGCATTCTTACAAACTCTACACATTATTTATTTGTTTTCCTTTTGGTTATTTGTATTGTATTTTTATCTTTGTTTATTTTATTTTATTTATTTATTTTGTGCATGTTTTCCGCAACGATGGCGCCTTTTCCATTACATTTCGGCTAACATTAGATCGTTGAAATATATTTAGCTTGGACAAAACGTGTCATGGTCAATGTGTTCAACCTATTTAGTACCGGTGACGTCCTTTTCATTATATGCTGGCAACTGTTAGACGGTTCTATTCAGCTTAGGAAGGACGTCTACCCGTTAGAAAGAATACAGACTATCTCAATTCATCGTTGTAGCTACCATAATCCTCTCCAAGCTTCATAAAATCGTCTAAATGCAGCTAAAATAAAAACAAAAAGACATCGCTGGTACTGTAAGGGTTTAGAATACAGCGAGAATTTATCCAATAATTTGTTATCTCGGTTTTTTTTTTTTTTTCTCTCTCTACCATTGCAGTCTATTCTGTTCCAGCTGAGGGTAAATTGCCATGTTACTATCTTGGTTACTCGGCTAGTACGTAGATTGTGTTGCGAAATGCGTTGTTAATTATGAACACTTGGCATTAATACGACACACAGCCATAGAAGTTTCATAATATATCATTAAGTATCGAGAAATCAGCTAATAAGGGATTCAATTTACCTCCAAAGGAGACGAACCAGAAAGGAAAATGCAAACATGCATTTCACCACAACACCGTCATTACAATACCGACAGATAAGACCCACCAGGAAAACAAAAATAAATATATAAATGCAAACGCCGAAAGTAAATGAGGGAAAATCTATATGCATAAATCAGCTGCGTCTTCGGCCGGTTAAAGTGTGACCGGGGGGAGATGATGATTATTATTATTGAAGGAGAAACAACACCGTACACCTTCGGCCGTCTTCGTACACGCCGTGGCCGCAAACCGTAATCTTCTGAGTGCTTAATTGAAGATTGTGCTTTGAGGGATTAATAGGGATTAAATACCCCCAAAACTAAGAAGGCTGAGGCAAGGCATAAGTGCTTCTTTGGCCGGCTTTTTTTGTGGTGGTATATTATGAAGCGAGAGCAAGAACCTCCTTAGGCTTTCACGCCATGTTGTAAATGTAAAATCGGCTTCACGCGAGGGGTAACGTTTTCGGTGGTCCCGGTAACGTTTTCGGGGGTCCTGGTAACGTTTTCGGGGATCCTGGTAACGTTTTCGGGGGTCCTGGTAACGTTTTCGGTGGTCCTGGTAACGTTTTCGGTGGTCCTGGTAACGTTTTCGGGGATCCTGGTAACGTTTTCGGGGATCCTGGTAACGTTTTCGGGGGTCCTGGTAACGTTTTCGGGGATCCTGGTAACGTTTTCGAGGATCCTGGTAACGTTTTCGGGAATCCTTTGCACTGGAACTGGTAAATAGGCTTAATGTAGTGTATTGTAGTTAGCCTGAAGTCTTATAAAACGTATCACTAGCGGGTCCGACGTCTTGTGGGTTATTATGATATTTGGTTTCATTATCATCAAACAACAGAGTGACATCATTGGGTCTCTCTCGGCACACACACACACACACACACACAGCGGCTCTCCCGGGTGTTTAGGTATCTCTCGGCATCTTACCATTTCGGCTCTTATAACTCGGGTGGTGGCCCTGGTGGGGGTACGTATATTTACCGGGGCCAGGGGGGGGGGGGGTCTGCTGTAGGAGAGGATTACTCGGCTGGTTATTATGCTTTTAGACCAGCCTCAAATGGACCGTCTTGAGAGGCAGATGGAGCGAGAGAGAGAGAGAGAGAGAGAGAGAGAGTAGTGAGAGAGAAGGGGGGGGGGGGGGGGGGGGGGGCGTGGAAGAACGGGATGTTGGGTTATTTTATGCAGGTGGGATGGGGCAGTGGAAGAATAGGTAGTTGGGATTATTTTATGCAGGTGGGATGGGGTAGCGGAAGGACTGGATGTTGGATTATTGTATGCAGGTGAGATGGGACAGTGGAAGGAGGGGATATTGGGTTATTTTATGCAGGTGGGATGGGGCAGTGGAAGGAGGGGATATTGGGTTATTTTATGAAGGTGAGATGGGGCAGTGGAAGGAGGGGATGTTGGATTATTTTATGCAGGTGGGATGGGACAGTGGAAGGAGGGGATGTTGGATTATTTTATGCAGGTGAGATGGGGCAGTGGAAGGACGGGAGGTTGGATTATTTTATGCAGGTGAGATGGGGCAGTGGAAGGAGGGGATGTTGGGGTATCTTATGCAGGTGGGATGGGACAGTGGAAGGAGGAGATGTTGGGTTATTTTATGCAGGTGAAATGGGACTGGAAAGACGGGATGGTGGATTATTTTATGCAGGTGAGATGGGGCAGTGGAAGGACGGGATGATGGATTATTATATGCAGGTGAGATGGGACAGTGGAAGAGCACGATGTTGGGTTATTTTATGCAGGTGAAATGGGGGATGTTGGATTATTTTATGCAGGTGAAAAGGGGGATGTTGGGTTTTTTATGCAGGTGAAATGGGGGATGTTGGATTATTTTATGCAGGTGAAAAGGGGGATGTTGGGTTTTTTATGCAGGTGAGATGGGGGGATGTTGGATTATTTTATGCAGGTGAGAGGGGGAAGTTGACTTGGTAACCGTAACACTCAACCAATAGGGTCTTTATTGTGAGGTGGAATAGAGGCAACAATAGAGAGAACCTCTTTAACCCCTTCGGTACCGGCGACGTCTGTTAAATTTTGTTCTGGCTACTATTAAACGATTCTAGTCCGTCTAAAAAGGGCCTCCAGCAATTAACAGGCTTCGAACTATCTCACTTAACCCTTTTTACTACCACAGCTCCTTCTTAAACTGCACAAAATCGCCCAAATATAGCTTGAAAATAATGAATAAAACGTCACTGGCACAGAAGGGGTTAAACTCTGATCTGGCAAAAAAAAAAAAAAAAAAAAAAAAATCTCGCTCTCACTCCGCCCCCCCCCCCCCCCCCCCCCCCCCCCCCCCCCCCTCTCTCTCTCTCTCTCTATCTCTCACACACACACACACACAACAAGATCTCCAGACAACAAAAACAACAACAACACCAGCAAGCCAGTAATAACACAGCCCGACTTACGAACCATTGACCCGGAAATGGTTATAGAACAGCAACAATGATCGAGGTGGTTTACAGAGAGAGAAAGAGAGAGGGAGAGTGAGAGAGATAGAGAGTGAGTGAGTGAGAGAGAGAGAAAGAGAGTGAGTGAGTGAGAGAGACAGAGAGAGGGAGTGAGTGAGAGATACAGAGAGTGAGTGAGTGCGTGAGTGAGAGATACAGAGAGAGAGAGTGAGTGTGAGAGAGAGGCTTAATTGTCTGTCTTCCACGCTAATAGTTACTGCCTCCTGCCATTAATTAATAAGGGATCGATGTTTAATTGTATTGTTTACCCATTTATCGTCATTATTATAATTATACTGTAGTTTAGTTTTCGACAAGTTACGTCCGGCAAATTAAGTTCTACCTTTATTCCCGATCCCCCCCCCCCCCCCCCGATTGTTGGTAGTGATGGTGAAGCAGCGAAACGTCTTGATAATTACACCCCCCCCCCCCCCTCCACCTCCTGAGTGCTTCCGATTTCCGGTAGCGATACGGTGAAACAGCGAAACGTCTTGATATCCTTAGACCCCCCTCCCACCATCCTCCGATTTTTTTTTCCGATTTCCGGTAGCGATACGGTGAAGCAGCGAAACGTCTTGATAACCCCCCACCCCCCGATTTGTTTTTCCGATTCCTGGGTGCGGTCTGGTGAAGTAGCGAAACGTCTTGATATCCTCCCTCCCCGCCCCGCCGCCGTAATGTTCTCCGGGCAGATTATAAATTCAAGATGGTTAATCCGCTCGCCTGGGAGGTTTTCACTCAACGCTGGAGGAAAAGAGTGAGTGAGAGAGAGAGAGAGTGTGTGGGTGGGTGTGTGTGTGTGTGTGTGTGTGTGTGTGGGTGAGTGTGAGTGTGAGAGAAAGTGAGTGAGGGAGTGAGGGTGTGAATGAGAGAGAGAGAGAGAAAGTGAGTGAGTGAGTGAGAGAGAGAGAGAGAGATATAGAGAGTTACATAGATACACGAACTGCACTTAGTCTTCAATAGTCCACAATACCAGGCGGAGTAATTCACACACCACAAGTTTTAAGGAGATAAGTCGTTTTTCTAGCCCCCTTCTACCTCATGTTTAGCCCCATTAGTTTTGACATTTTATAGCAGCGCAAGTCATGACCATGCTTTTGACGAAATTTAGATCCTATTAGGGATACTTTAAAGCCTTTGTTACCATCAGGGGTATTTAGAAACCTTTAGTTTAGTTCATTCAACCTCTGCAGTTGTCTTTGAGTTAGCTGTGTTGAGCCTATTGGGGATACTTTAAAGCCTTTGTTACCATCAGGGGTATTTAGAAACCTTTAGTTTAGTTCATTCAACCTCTGCAGTTGTCTTTGAGTTAGCTGTGGGCAGAAAACTAATGTTGGAGAGGTAATTATAAGAGTGAGAGAACTATATTTCTTATAGCTAATCTGGTAACCTCTGCGTCAAAAAAGCGTGAAAGAGTTAACCAAGGTAGAGTCAGCAATTCGAAGGGCTCAGGTAGACTTACATGTGTGGCTTGAGTCCGAGAATTACCCTCTCATTCACCGGAGTATTACATGCCATGGCTGTAGACCAAATTGTCTGAGAGTTTTTTTTCCCTACCTAAGAACTATTGCCTCTCTCCCACCATGGTGCCTGAGATACATTAGGATCTTTTCTAGGCTTGCAGTTTGGCATTAAAAGTGGAAATAAGGACATGTCCCCAAAGCACTCTTAAGAGTTAACATCAATTCAACACTCTTGGAGAAGTCTTTTCCATGGCAAGATCTCTACAATAGTCAGGGCTTTGCGAGACACCGTCACCTAAACGGCACTCTGCAGATAAAGTCCTTACACCATATGTGCCAGGACCACTTCATCACCGACTATTATAACGGTCAGGATAGTCGAGCAACCATAGTTAGTCCGATAGTACGCTCCCTGTGTCATGACATAAGGAACTACTCTTAAGGGGAGATTTCCACTTGAGGGATTTTTTTCTTGACCCCTTTCTCAATCATGTTTAGCCCCATTGCTTTTGAGATTTTAAGACGTTTGCCCGATTAGTTTGGCTATTTTAAAACATTTCGCCCCATTTCTGTCAATTCTAAGACCTTTCGTGCCATTTAGGTGTCGATTTTTTCCTGGCGAGCGATAGCGAGCCTGTAATTGAAGAGGAATCGGCCTTCGGCCGGGACATTTTTCTACCGAAAAATGTACAAATTTATTTTGAAAGGTCAAGGGGGTGTAATTCTAAGTTTGATGGAGGTCTAGGGAATAAACTAAATACCTCCCCTTAAAGGCCCCAAACCAAGTAGTCCATCTACAACCCCCCCCCCCCCCCCACCCCATTGACCACCTAAACAGCTCGACGGAACCAGAAGAAAGGCCTCGGCAACAAACACCTAGATCAACAGTGTTCATCAGTGGTACTTCCAGACACTCTACCCGGTGTTAGAATAGAAGTGCTAGTGGATTCAGTGGTACTTCCAGACACTCTACCCGGTGTTAGAATAGAAGTGCTAGTGGATTCAGTGGTACTGCCCGGTGTTAGAATAGAAGTGCTAGTGGATTCAGTGGTACTTCCAGACACTCTACCCGGTGTTAGAATAGAAGTGCTAGTGGATTCAGTGGTACTTCCAGACACTCTGCCCGGTGTTAGAATAGAAGTGCTAGTGGATTCTCTAAGTTCGTCGTGGATCCGCGTCCGTGCTCGGCGTTATGTTATTGTGTTGTATTCCATGTAAACAGTGTATTATGTATCTCAAATGTATTTCTCTCGTTGTATCAAGTGATCATTAATAAGAAAACTCAAGTGTGTATGCAGTGTTATATTTTTATCCTTTACGACTTTTGTGCATGTGTAGTCTGACTTTAGTAAAAAAAACATTAAAAAAAAGTAAAAAACAGTAAAAAAAAGTAAAAACCTAGTAAAACCAGTAAAAAAACAGTAAAAACTTAGTAAAAACCAGTAAAAAACAGTAAAAACCCAGTAAAAAACCCGGTATAACAGAAACAAATAGACCGCCAGAAAACAAAATACAAATCGCCAGAAAAATACAACAAATAACCGGAAGAAACATATAAATCGCCAGAAACATGAAAAAATAAAATCACCAGAACAATTATAATCATATTAAAAAAATAACAAACAAAATAAATCGCCAGAAAAATTTAAACAAATCGCCAGAAAAAGAAAGCAAATCGCCAGAAAAAGAAAGCAAATCGCCAGAAAAAGAAAGCAAATCGCCAGAAAAAGAAAGCAAATCGCCAGAAAAAGAAAGCAAATTGCCAGCAAAAGAAAGCAAATCGCCAGAAAAAGAAAGCAAATCGCCAGAAAAAGAAAGCAAATCGCCAGAAAAAGAAAGCAAATCGACAGAAAAAGAAAGGAAATCGCCAGAAACCAAATTATAGATCGCCGGCAGAAAATTAATAAAAATCGCTGACAAAAATCGCCCGTGCGAATCTGTGTCTTTATTATCTGTCCCGCCCCCCCTCCCCCCGCCCTCAAAAGTCGACAGCGACAGAAGGCAAATGTTAAGTGCTCGCAGATTTCCGCATTTTTTCGCTACCTGTGTGTGCTCTCGTAAACAAAAAGAAAAAAAAAAAACCCGCGCCTGAGCACGTTCCCCGGTATAAAAAGAAAAATAAGCAGTCGGAAAGCGATTTGCCTTATCAACTGAACGGGCTGCGGTGACGGCGAGAAAAAATAACAAAAATCACCCCCCCCCCCACAAAAAAAAGGAAAATAAAAAAAAAGGAAAATTAATCGGCCGCCCTCGATTCATTAAATAACTAAATCCCGTAATTGGCAGGTGACTTCACTCAACAATTCATATACGGTTAACGAAGTGATTACCCCCCCCCCCAAAAAAAAAAGAAGAGAAGTTACGGTAAATAAAATAACGCGCGAGTCGCCACGGGGGTAAAAAAAAAAAACAAAAAAAACAAAAAAAAAATGGTCGGTCCGCGCCATTGCATATTTCCAAATGCAAAATAGTTGGGTGTTTAAATGCATTATTAGTGGACATGAAAACAGGCATGAATTATAGATCACCACGGCAATCCTCGGGCAGAGCGTCCATTAAGGATGGCTGGGAGGGGTTGGGACTTTTTACCTTTTTTTTTTTTTTTTTTTTTTTATTTTATTTTTTTTTTTTATATATCTATCTTTTTGTATTGGTTTGCTTACTAGGCAATCTCTTTTTGGTCTTTAGTTCGTGTTTTGGGTGGCTTTATATACAGTATATACTGTATATCTATCTATCTATCTATCTATCTATTGCCGGACGTTTTACTCCCCATAATGAGGGTGGCCATATACAGAAGGCCCCCAAGCGGACCTATTCCCTGTAAGAGGGACAACCCGAGCCAGTTTACTGAAGGACTTACAGGATTGACCACTCAATTTAGGATCCGTCCGACTCCGAGGCCCTCTGTGTATTGGTTAGCACTATTTTTCCACAGTGGTGTTCGGCTGGTCCATCCACTAACCTGCCTTACACTTAGATAAGAAGTACGGATTTGTATCAGGCTTACTCCACTAGACAGGTAGTTTCAGATATAATAATAGAGTTGTTGACCTTGAAGTGTGTGTGTGTGTGTGTGTGTGTGTGTGTGTGTGTGTGTGTATTTGTTTTTTAATCAGGTGGAGAGTATATCCTAAGTCCTAACTATATACACACACACACACACACACACACACACACACACTTACCTTAATCCCTCTTCATAATTACCTGTGTAAGCTTCTGGGTTAGATTTTTACCATTATATGTTTTTCAGGATTTTTTTTTTTTGTCCCAAGTTCAAGCCCTGTATTTATGTGAATGATTTCCAGTACCTAAAAGATTATTAAGGAAGCTCAGACGGTATTGTGCGGCATAATTTACTGGTTCGGCTCAATGGTTTAAGGAAGGGGTTTAGTTTGCTCTCTAAACCTCTATCAAGCTTAAAAAAAACACCCACAAGACCCTTCGATATAAATTTGTAAATTTTTCGGTAGAAAAATGTCCAGGCCGAAGGCCGATTCCTCTTACAATACAGGCTCGCTATCGCTCGCCAGGATAAAAATCGACATATAAATGACACGAGTAGACTAGAAACTATGGTATAGGAGTGTACAGTCGGACACCATAGTCTCTAGCCAACTCGTAAGAATTCCTGGATCCCCCCAATGTTTTTCTGTATGCCAATATAAACTATCGGGCTTAATTCATGAACACAACTTGCTTTTCAACAAGTAATACACATAGTTTAAAAGTTGATGTCAAGAAAATAATATTGACCAATTCATTTCCAGAGAGATACACTTCCCCAATTGACCACTTGCGAGTTTCAGGCTATAAGGAAGTTGGAGCCGTAAATATTGATATAAAATAGATATATAATAATAATTTAGGTTTATGATGAATAAAAGGTATGTTGAATTGGGTTTTATGTATTGATGAACGTACTATGGCCATGTTTTAGCTGGTAATTCTGCTAAATATCGATGGCTACAGCTCCAACTTCCTTATAGAACGAAACTCGCAAGTGGCCAATTAGAAATATATGAAGTCCCTACGAATATTTATGAGTGAGCTGGAGACTATATTATGGCAACCGAGTGTGTTTTACGAGCACTGTGAAGGTTTCTTTCGTGTGTAAGTGTAACCATATTAACAACTATTTTAAACCTTCATTAATAGTGTAATTCATTCAGAACACATTTACCATATACATCCCAAAAGTGTGCAAAACCCCTATTTTTTTACACAAAACCCCAATTTTTTACACAAACCCCCTATTTTTTTTACACAAAACCCCTATTTTTACACAAAACCCCTATTTTTTACACAAAACCCCTATTTTTTACACAAAACCCCTATTTTTACACAAAACCCCTATTTTTTACACAAAACCGCAATGTTTTTACACAAAACCCCTATTTTTTACACAAAACTCCTATTTTTTACACTAAACATCGAGTACACACAGATTATAAGTACCAGTTTGTCTCAGTTTATAAATTTTATATTGCAAAGTTGCAAATACATTTGTCTATGTGTAAGAATGAGACCAAAGGATAAACTGTCTGTAACGAGTGTCCCTGTAAATTGGAAGTGATAAAGAGACAACATTATGGCATGGTAACCCCTTCAGCACCATGATTCTGGCTAAAATTAGATAATGTTAGGCAGTTTTAAGAAGGACTTTTGTTATTAAGAGTTTTTTTGGGGGATCGTATTTATCCATTTGAGTCTTAGCGGTAGATTATAAACTACAGAAAATCGCCTAATGGTAACCAGAACATGATGCAAATTACGTAATGGTGGTGAAGGGGTTAAAGTCAAAATCGATGAGGGAAAGGTAGACAGACTGGGAAAATCGGTTCACCCTTAGGTTAGAGAGTTGGAGAGAATAGGGATGGGCATTATGTTCAGAGGTGAGTGGCACCTACTCTCCGCAAAGGAATAGTATACACTGAAAAGGCTCTGGATAACACTGAAGGAAGGAAGGCAAGAAGGAAGTAAGGAAGGAGTAGAAATAATGAAAGACACAAAGGAAGGAAGGAAGGCACGAAGGAAGGAAGGAAGGCATGAAGGAAATAAGGAAGAGGTAGACAAATGAAAGACACAGAGGAAGGAAGGAAGGAAAGCATGAAGGAAGTAAGGGAGGCATAAAAGAAGGAAGGAAGGCATGTATGAAGGAAGGAAGTAAGGAAGACACGAAGGAAGTAAGGAAGGCATGAAGGAAGTAAGAAAGGCAAGTATGAAAGCAGGAAGTAAGGAAGGTATGAAGGAAGTAAGGAAGGCATGAATTAAGTAAGAAAGGCATGAAAGAAGGAAGGAAGGCATGTATGAAAGAAGGCATGAAGTAAGGAAGGAAGTAAGGAAGGCATGAAGGAAGCCGTGACCATAATGTCGAGGTGGACGAAGCTCACCATAATCGGCTTTGAATGCGATAAAAATACTCGGATTGACCTCCAAAAGTCGCCACCAGTATATTTTTTTTATCCTGGGAGAGTGTGTGCGTGTGTGTGTGTGTGTGTGATATATTATCTAGTATGACTCATTGTGATTATTGTGAGGCTTGACCAAAAATGTGTCATGGTCATATACTGTACAGGTATATATATATATAATTGGTTATAATATGTTACAGAGACATAGTAGTTTCATATTTTTCCATTAAATATCGAGAAATTACTGCTAAAGGATACAATTTACCGTCAGATGAAATTAAACCAAGTATAGAGGCGAAATTTACATCCTGCAACAAGAATTCTGGCGATAGTCTATATATTGGAGCCAGTTTACAGCAATGTTGTAGAGATTGTAGCATAATTGTAGCGATTTTCTGAATGTATGTACTATCTAGCGGACTTGTGGCATTAGTGTAGCAATTTTCTGTTACTATCTAGCGGATTTGTGGCATTATTGTAGCGATTTGCTGTCCATATTTACTATCTAGCGGACTTGTGGCATTAGTGTAGCGATTTTGTGCCTGTATTAACTATCTAGCGGACTTGCTGTGGTAACCCTGGTCTGTTTCCTTTGACCATTGGCTGATCCTGGCGGGCTATTATAATAACGCGGGGCTCCATGTTTTATGTACGCCTAAACCCACACCCTAAACCCCTCTCTCCCCACCCCTAAACCCGCTCCCCACCCACTCAGCAGCGCCCTTTTCCCTCTCCCCCTCTGGAAGCCCCCTTTTCCTCTGTTCCCTCCCCCCTCCACTCTGGAACTCCCCTTTTCCCTCTGTTTCCCCGCCTTCCCACCCACCCACCCCCACCCCCCTCTGTCCCATCCCCCCCCTCTCCACCCACCCACCGCTTCACCCCCTCTGGAGCCCCCCCTTGCCCCAAGTTTCCCTCCCCCGTACCCTCCTTTTCCTCGAGACTTCCCTTTCTCTTTACAATACCCCACTCCCCTTCTTCTCTTTTTACAACCCCCCACTCCCCATTCAGCCCCCCCCCCCCTTTCTCTTTACACCCCCTCCCCTACTCACCCTCCAGCCCTCCTGTTGCCCCTTTACAACCCCCACTACCCCTTGAGGCCCCCACAAACCCCCTACTACCCTTTGAGGCCCCCTTTTCACTTTACAACCACCACTCCCTCTCAAACCCCTCCTCCCCCACCATTTCTCTTTACAACCCCCCACCACCCCTTTAAGGCCCCCCTTTTCACTTTACAGCCACCACTACCCCTCCAGCCCCCTCCCACCCCCTTTATCTCTTTACAACTCCCCTCTTCCTCTCTACCACCATTCCGCTTCATTCCTCAATCTGTCTTTACGAGTCACTCCACACATACTCAAGCAGCTCATCTCCATCACATCCAGCTTTCTTCTCTCCTTTGCCTCCAGAGCCCATGTGTCAGCTCCATACAGTACATCACTGTTGGTACAACACTCCTTGATACATTGCACTTTTAACTTTCATTCCGAGATTTCTCACCTTCCACATACTTCCCATTGCTCCGAAAACTTTCCTTCCTTCACATACCGCTACTCTCTGTTTTACGTCCATTTCCATACCTCCATTCCTGCTTATCGTTTCTCCTAGATATTCAAAACACTCTAATTGTTCCAATATTTCCCCATAAATAAATATATATATACTGTATATAAATAATTATGTAAAGCAATAAATCAAAATCCGTCCTTAAGTTGTCCAGGAACTCTGGCCCAAGCAGCCTATAGTAGTAGGGGGGGGGGGGGGGGGGGGGGGGTACTGCTAAAGACCGCGGCGGCCACAGACCTATATTTTTATCCGGCCCTAATAGCGCTCAGACCAAACCCACCGGACTCCCTGCATAATTCACCGCTTCTGATGGACGCTCAGGATTCGCAAGTTTTGTTTATGTTTATTTTTATTTTTCCTATCCTCATCGGGCGGTTCGTATGTACAGTTGACCGCGCAAGTTCTGTTCCTCTCCGTGATCTTATACTGTACGGTCGCGCTAATAAGTCATATCCCAGCTGTCATTACGCCTGGCTTTCTCTGTGCTGTATTAATGTCTGCCAGATGTTGAATAGGGTAGGTAAGTGTAGGAACATGTTTGTATATTTCACTCGATATGAAGAAATGAAGCTTAGATATTACTGATACCAATTATTGATCAAAACATACTTGGTGCCGAGACATCACTTATTAGCGCCACTGTATATGGAAATCGGTTCGTGTGTACAGTTGCCCGCATAAATTTGGTTCCGGAAATTGGTTCGTATGTATAGTTGGCCGCGTAAGTTAAGTTCCCCTCCGTGATCTCACATTTATGCATTTTTTTATTATTTTATTAGTTTCCTCCCTAGACCTCCATCAAGCTTAAAAACACCCGCCCAAGACCTTCCTTCAAGATAAATGTGTACATTTTTCGATAGAAAAATGTCCGAAGGCCGGTTTCTCTTAAATTACAGGCTCGCTATTGCTCGCCAGGAAAAAATCGACACCTAAATTACACGAAGTCTTAATATTGACAAAAAAAAAAAAAAATGGGGCGAAATGTCATAAAATCACCAAACTAATGGGTCGAACGTCTTATAATCTTAATACCAATGGGGCTAAACATGAGGAAAAAGGGTGACCAGAAATGCGGCCCATCCCCCGTTAAGCTTAAGAGTTCAATGCTTACAGTGTACAGGTATGGATTTAGTACCGAGTTGTCCTTTAGTACCGAGTTGTCCTTTAGTACAGAGTTGTCCTTAAGTACCGAGTTGTCCTTTAGTACCGAGTTGTCCTTAAGTACCGAGTTGCCCTTTAGTACCGAGTTGTCCTTAAGTACCGAGTTGTCCTTTAGTACCGAGTTGTCCTTTAGTACCGAGTTGTCCTTTAGTACCGAGTTGTCCTTAAGTACCGAGTTGTCCTTTAGTACCGAGTTGTCCTTTAGTACCGAGTTGTCCTTAAGTACCGAGTTGTCCTTTAGTACCGAGTTGTCCTTTAGTACCGAGTTGTCCTTTAGTACCAAAGTTGTCCTTTAGTACCAAAGTTGTCCTTTAGTACCGAGTTGTCCTTAAGTACCGAGTTGTCCTTTAGTACCGAGTTGTCCTTTAGTACCGAGTTGTCCTTTAGTACCGAGTTGTCCTTTAGTACCGAGTTGTCCTTAAGTACCGAGTTGTCCTTTAGTACCGAGTTGTCCTTAAGTACCGAGTTGTCTCCTTAAGTAACGAGTTGTCCTTTAGTACCGAGTTGTCCTTTAGTACCGAGTTGTCCTTTACTACCGAGTTGTCCTTTAGTACCGAGTTGTCCTTTAGTACCGAGTTGCCCTTTAGTACCGAGTTGTCCTTTAGTACCGAGTTGTCCTTTAGTACCGAGTTGTCCTTTAGTACCGAGTTTTCATAATAATCTGGATATAATTAGACTATGGTATCCAGCTTAGGGATGACGTGTAACAATTAATAGGCTTCAGACTATCTCGATTGTCCATTTTAACTATCACGGATTCCTCTTAAGGGGAGATATCCACTGGAGGGATTTTTTTTCTTGACTCCTTTCTCCCTCATGTTTAGCCCCATTGATTTTCTAATTTTAAGACGTTCGCCCCATTATTTTGACGATTTTAAGAACCTTCGACCCATTTCTGTCAATTTTAAGACCTTTCATGCCATGTAGGTGTCAATTTTATCCTGGCGAGCGATAGCGAGCCTGTAATATAAGAGGAACCGGCTGTCAGCCGGGAAATTTTTCTACCGAAAAATGTACAAATTTATCTTGAAAGGGGGTCTAGGGGGGAGTAATTTTAAGCTTGATGGAAGTCTAGGGAATCAACTAAAAACCTCCCCTTAACTACCACAGATCATTCCCTAGATGCAGACTCAAATATAACACACGTCGCTGGTACTCAAAAAGGGTTAATGAGTCAGGATAGAGAAAGCCTTAATTGGTCTGGAAATTGCTACTTGCATTATGTTATTAAGGCGTGATTTCCACTTGAGGGACTTTTTTCTTGACCCCTTCCTTTCTCCATCATGTCTAGCCCCATTGCTCCTGACATTTTAAGACGTTTGCCCCATTGGTTTGGTGATTTTAAGAATTTCCACCCCATTCTGTCAATTTTAAGACCTTTCGTGCCATTTAGGTGTCGATTTTATCCTGGCGAGCGATAGCGAGCCTGTAATTTAAGAGTAACCGGCCTTAGGCCGAAAAATGTACAAATTTATCTTGAAAGGGGTTCGAGGGGGTGAAATTTTAAGATTGCTGGAGGAGTAGGAAACAAACTAAAACCCTCCCCTTAATCCACTCACTTAACCCCTTCAACGCCATGACGTAGTCTTAATTTTATTCGGACTACCATTAGGGGTAAGTAAACACGATCTGACTAAACCCTCTGAATCACATCGGTCCTTCTTAAACTACATACAATCGTCTCAGTTCAGCCAGCCTCAAAGGTAAACACATGCGTCAGGGGGCTTATGGGGAGATTTCCACCTGGAGGATTTTTTTCTGGACCCCCCCCCCCTCTCCCTCATGTTTAGCCCCATTGTTTTTGATATTATAAAACGTTCGCCCCATTAGTTTAGCGATTTTAAGAACTTCCACCCCATATTAAGACCGTTCGTGCCATTCAGGTGTCGATGTTATCCTGGCGAGCGATAGCGAGCCTGTAATTTAAGAGGAACCGGCCTTCGGCCGGGAAATTTTTCTACTGAAAAATGTACAAATTTATCTTAAAAGGGACTCAAGGGGGTGTAATTTTAAGCTTGATGGAGGTCTAGGGAACAAACTAAATACCTGCCCTTAATATATATACTGTACATGGGCAAGGATTAATTTCAAACCTCTCTCTCTCTCTCTCTCTCTTGTAACATAACCCGATCTCTGGTGGTTCAGCCGTTGTCCACAGGTTATGTAGAGGTTGTCTCTGGTGGTGGTGGTGGTGATGGTGGATTTATAATATAACATAGTCTCTGGTGATGCTCCCAGTCCTGTACCTGACACTCTCTGGAAGGTAAAGGCACATTTTACCAATCAGCTGGTCTGTCATTAGCTCTTTAAAAATTATATCACGTACACATTTTCACTGATTCAAATACAATAGCCTAAACTGTCTAGAATAAGAAATTACCTGGTTCAACATATTTTCTATAATTACTTAACTTAAGAAAACATAGCTGACCAACTGGGCCAAATACGAGTTAATTGCCTCCATATTCCAAGATAATTTGTTCTATTCTTTAGCTTGTCAGACAGAGTACAACCAAGAATGAAAAGTCTAAATATTGACAAAGATATGGATATGGGGCTAAAGGTCTTAAAATCGCCAAACTCTAACCTGCGACAATACCACTGTGAGCGACACCTGGAGCACCTACGCCCAGCCGGCTGCCCACAACTACCACACATCGGGGGGTCTGGTAACAGCTGCTCCAGGGCGTCCAGATCCCAGGCGGCGGACAGACTCGTAGCTAGACTCCTGAGGTCCGCTGGTGTCGGCCGCAGGAACCTGGCTTGTAGTAGACCGGCTAACTCGGACCATCGACCCTCCCACCGGCCAGCCACACCCTCACTCACCTGTACATAAAAACATAAGAAAATGACAGATCCCTCTCACACCCAACCCATCAAACCCTAATCGTCCACATGAGGGAGTAAATTTGATCAAGTGCAGTAATATAAACTATGTCAATAATGCGAGCACATAACTAGTATGTGAGCAATGTAATAGAGATTAAAGAAGTATTAACTCCTTCACCGCAATGACGTATTATATATTGTATTCTGGTTACCATTAGACGATTCACTTTAGTTTATAATCTCCTCTAGGACTCGAAGGGGTAAGTACAATCTCAATATACCCTCTGAATTATTATGTTCTCTCCACCAAACCAACTTTACTCCTAAACTCGATTAATGAAATTAACAAACACATGTGGCAGTCCGGGGATACGAACCTAGGATGCTCACACCGAAAATATAGCATAATATATAATAACATAGGTCCTTCTTAACCCATTGGCTGCGGATATGTTTGGGCTATTTAGGGCATATTCTGGCACTCCTGAATGATAAATCAAGCATCTGCATTAAATGAAGTGTATTCTGCTGAAAACTAGGCGAAAATACCTTCAAACTGACACCAGAACGGGCCCCGTACGTGGTCTGGTTCACCCGCAGTGGTGCCAGTGAAACGCGGGAAACCCGCTATTTGGTAGCACTCGCTCACTTGGCTACACTGTTGTGAGACACAGAGAGACCCGCGCGAGACACAGTCAACCTCAGTGAGCCGCTCGCTGCTCTGAGGGTCGGAGGTGGGCCCCTCACGCTCCCGCCCACTGACACTCGATTTTTACGGTTTTTACAGGCTTTTAAAGCCTGGAAATTGCTGTAACTTGCCAGGACGTTTCAGAACGTCACCCGCAACGAAAGGGTTAAACGGCATACAATCGTCTAATTTTAGCCACAATCAAAGGTAAAAAGGCATCGTTGTGCTGAAGGGGATAAGATCTCGCTGCAGTATCAACAGCCTTAAAATGGACCTTCCAAATGGGTTAGAGTAAAGCCAAATGTTCTGACCTGTGTGAGTGTGGTGACGAGGGGTGGTGGTCTAGCCGGCTGAGGTGTGACTAAGGCAAGGGCTGCTAACCACCGAGCTAAGGGTTCCAGGGCGGGGACTTGGGCTAGTGCAGCTTGGTGTAGCCTTGGCCGTAGTCTAAGTAGCGCTGATCGCCTTCCACTGCTGATCTCATACCCAGCTAGTGCCTCGGGGTCCAGTAGCAGCGAGGCCAATGCTGCCCAAGCCTGGCATTCGGTGCGAGGCAGTGGGGCTCCGTTTTCGCCTTTTTCTCGCCATTCGCCTTCTTCAAACAAGTATTCCCGTCCCTCTCGTTGTGTTCGCCATGGTGCTGTTTCTAGAAGCTGGGCCATCAGTTGTGGTACATCGTGTGAAGGCAAGAGCCGCGTCGTCACACAGAGAGGTAACTGTTCCCGGCAGCTGGCCAACAAGTGTAGGACGGACACAGCCCGGCAAGCCAACACCAGCCGCACTCGGGCCTCCTCCTGTACCACTTCCTCGCGTATATCAACACTGACTCTTTCTTTCTCATTACTTCCATCTGCAAACAACAATATATATAAATAATCAAACACTACTACTACTACTACTACTACTACTACTACTACTACTACTAGTATATTAAAACTACCACTCAGCCTGTGCATCCCTCTCTGGACCCTAGACAAGGTTGGAACAGTCATCAATGTGCATGAGTATGTAGTCATACAGCTACTTCCTATTCCGGGGTTTGCACTCAGACTCATCATTGTGGATTTTGTGTTTTCCTATATTAATATTTATAATATTACATCCATTACATTTTACATTTCAGCTGTTGCAAATATCAGATAATACTCTATGTTGATGAACGCTCGCTGTCCTCTTGTCCAAAATCCTCTTGCACTAACTTCCACCCGTGCTTTATTTGATGTGTTGCCCGTCCTGTGCTGCTGCTGCTGCTGCTGCTACTACTACTACTACTACTACTACTACTACTACTACTACTACTACTACTGTTAATAATAATAATAATAATAACTCATAAGTAATAATAATATATAAGTAGATAAATAAAAAAATAAATATGTTACCATGGGACGTGCTGAGTGGTGTTTGAGTACAGTTGAGGGCAGCAGAGGCGGCCAGGGGAACCAGTTGTCTGACACAGTAATCCACTAGGTCCAGCAGAAGGCCATCTAACTCGGCTGCTGTCTCTCCCTCATACACCAAGCCCTCCAGTATACCCAACGCTGCTGCTTCTGTCTGGAGCTGCGGAGAGGTTCATAGTAACTTATAACATTACAACAGCATCAGCTAGGAAAGGCCCTAGACATTGAAACCTTGAAATTGAAAATAGAAACCTAGATTGGGTTCTAGTCATATGGTGATGGGCTGGTCTATCAGAGTGAGAACTGAGCGATCTCTGCCATACCCATAGCTTACTCCGACTGTTCCTTTTACTTATGTATTTCCTAGATCTCAAGTGACGGCGTCTTTTCCGTGGATTGACCTCCCAATCTACCAAGATTGGAAGCCAAAGCGTCACATTTTTCCTTTGCCCCTCAACTTTCTCTTCATAATTGCTGAGGGGCACAGGGCCCTGGGTGGGGCTTTGGTTTCCCGGGCGTTTCCGCACCCTCCTCAGCTCCCCGCCATGGAGTGGCTTCGGTCACCCAGGCTTTATTGTGGTAGGCAGGGAGGGTTCTGTGGGGGCACTCGGTTATGGCCTTGGCCTTGCTCGGGGTCTTGGGGCTGTTCGGCCAGGCAGCTTGGGGAACAACAACAACAACAACAACAACATACACAACAAAGCCACTACAACAGCTTCCTCTCTCTCTCTCTCCCTCATACACCAAGCCCTCCAGTATAACCAACGGTGCTGCTTCTGTCTGGAGATGCCGAGAGGTTCATAGTAACATTCTCCACGTATAGATTAACCCAGGGACTACGATATTGTCTGCTCTGTTTTATATGTAAACAGTTCTGGTAATTGTGTCCATATGATTGGCTTTATGTTTGTGTCAATAAATACCATCTCATGTTCATTCTAGCCAGGCACTACCTGTGGCTGTGTTACCAAAGCAGTGTCATTTGGGAGAAATAGGTTTAAATCATGGATGTGACCCTATGTCTTATGCTAGCATTGTTTCTCATTACACTCGATTTTATGCGTATTGGTTACAGTACTGTTTGTGTGAGTGATTGAGTGAGCGTTGATTATGTATGCTAATATTTGGTTTTCTCCATCTTCCTCTTCAAGTAACTCAATATGCCTTCCGAAGGGAGTTCATCTACACCGCCATAAACGTTCGAAGACTCACCACCATAATGAAGGGTAGAGACGACTCGGGATCCTGAATATGGTTACGTTCCCAAACTTCCTCGTCCTCGTGGATTGCACTCCTTTCTTGGTTTCGATCTTGCGTCTGGTCCTGACTTGGGGTCTGATCTTGATTCTGGTTTAGCTTCATACCTTGATTCTGGTTTAGCTTCATACCTTGATTCTGGTTTAGCTTCATACCTTGATTCTGGTTTAGCTTCATACCTTGATTCTGGTTGTGGCTTTGATCTTGATACTGATTGTGCCCTCGGTGTTGAATTTGGTTGCAGCCTTCGTATTTGTCGCAGTCCTGGTGTTGGTGTTGATCATGGTCCTGGTGTAGTTTATGGTGTTGGTTCTGGTGTTGCTCTTGGTCCTGGTGTAGGTGTTTATGGTGTTGGGGTGGCAGAAGGCGGGGCACAAGGTGGACCCGCCATAGTTCGCAGGTCAGTAACAGCCACACCACCGACAAGCCCTGCAAATGATGACATTGTGGTTGGTTGGTTACCAGGTCAACTCTAACACCAGGAATCTCATATCATACAGCTAACTTAAGGGGAGGCAGACCGTTTTTCTGGACCCCCTTCTCTCTAATGTTTAGCCCCACTAGTTTTGAGATTACAAGACGTTCGGCCCATTAGTTTGGCGATTTTAACACCTTTCGCCCCATTTCGTTGACAATTTTATGACCTTTCGTGCCATTTAGGTGTCGATTATTTCCTGGCGAGCGATAGCGAGCCTGCAATTTTTAAGAGGGACCGGCCTTCGGCCGGGAAATTTTTCTACCGAAAAATTTACAAATTTATCTTGAAGGAGGTGTTTTTCTAAGCTTGATGAAGGTCTAGGGAGGAAACTAAAAAAATATATGATTACATTAATTAATAGACCAAACAAACGGTGTACCTCATCCTTAACCCCTTGCAGATCATGACGCGTTTGACAGTTAATTCAGGCTATCGTTACAATTTGTTTGTACAGTTTAGGAAGGATCTGTGGGCATTAAAACGGTAAAGACTATCTCAATTAACCCTCTAGCTTCCATAGGACGCAGAGGTTGCCAGATTAGCAATAAGAAATAGATTACTCTCACTGTTATAATTACCTCTCCAAAATTAGTTTAGGAAGGATCTGTGGGCATTAAAACGGTAAAGACTATCTCAATTAACCCTCTAGCTTCCATAGACCCTGCCTAATCTGAAACGGTAAAGACTATCTCAATTAACCCTCTAGCTTCCATAGACCCTTCCTAATCTGAATAATATCGTCTAATAATAACCAGAAACAACTGTCAAAACACGTCTTGATTCCTCAAGGGGTTAAGGTGATTACTTTGTTTATAGACCCCCTTCTCCCTCATGTTTAGCCCCATTCATTTTGAGATTTTAAGATGTTCGCCTCATTAGTTTGGCGATTTTAAGATCTTTCGCCCCATTTCTTTGTCAATTTAAAGATCTGTCGTGCCATTTAGGTGTCGATTTTGTTCCTGGCGAGCGAGACCGAGCTTGCATTGTAGGAGAAACCGGCCTTTAGCCAGGAAATTTGTCTACCGAAAAATGTACAAATTTATCTCTATGGCATCCGAATGTACACTCAGATGCCATAGTCTCTAACCCCTTCATAAGATTTCCTGGATCCCCTCATGTTTTCCTTTATGCAATTATAACCATCTGGATTTTTTTTTGTTTTGTTTTAATAGAACTTGCTTTTCCATAAATAGTCTATATATATATAGTTTTGGAGTTGATGAATAGAAAAATACATTCATACATTCGTTTCCAGAGATACAGTTATATTTTATTCTAGCTATATTTAAACGATGTTACGCAGCTTTTGGAAGGCTCTGTGTGATAGTTGGGGTAGTTTGAAGCCTTATAATTACTAGAGAGCCTTCCTAAACTGTACAAAATCGATTAGTAGCAGCCGGGATAAAAAAAAAAAAAAAAGGGATGTCGACGATACAGAACGGGAGTAACTAGAACACAGGTGAAGTCCACGAATGTTTATGAGTGGGCTACAGACTATGGTATCCGACTGTACATTCACCGACACGGATACCTGGTACACTTTTATATAATGATAAGCTTAAGGGGAGGGTTTGTAGTTTGCTTCCTAAATCTCCATCCAGCTTAAGGGGAGGTATTTAGTTTGTTCCCTAGACCTCCATCAAGCTTAAAATTACGCCCCCTTGAGTCCCTTTCAAGATAAATTTGTACATTTTTCGGTAGAAAAATGTCCTGGCCGAAGGCCGGTTCCTCTTAAATTACAGGCTCGCTGTCGCTCGCCAGGATAAAATCGACACCTGAATTGCACGAAAGGTCTTAATATGGGGTGAAAGTTCTTAAAATCGCTAAACTAATGGGGCAAACGTTTTATAATATCAAAAGCAATGGGGCTAAACATGAGGGAGAGGGGGGGGGGGGGGGTCAAGAAAAAAATCCCTCAAGTGGAGACCTCCCCTTAACCCCTTCACCACCATTGCGTAATTGTCATCATAGTCTGGTTGCCATTAGACGATTTTCTTCCATTTATTTATAGTGTACCCTCTCTAGGCCTCAAATGGGTCAATACGATCAATAAACCCTCTTAGTAACACAGGTCATTCTTAAACTGTATAAAACCATTACATTTAATATGATCAATAAACCCTCTTAGTAACACAGGTCATTCTTAAACTGTATAAAACCATCACATTTAATATGATCAATAAACCCTCTTAGTAACACAGGTCATTCTTAAACTGTATAAAACCATCACATTTAATATGATCAATAAACCCTCTTAGTAACACAGGTCATTCTTAAACTGTATAAAACCATCACATTTAATATGATCAATAAACCCTCTTAGTAACACAGGTCATTCTTAAACTGTATAAAACCATCACATTTAATATGATCAATAAACCCTCTTAGTAACACAGGTCATTCTTAAACTGTATAAAACCATCACATTTAATATGATCAATAAACCCTCTTAGTAACACAGGTCATTCTTAAACTGTATAAAACCATCACATTTAATATGATCAATAAACCCTCTTAGTAACACAGGTCATTCTTAAACTGTATAAAACCATCACATTTAATATGATCAATAAACCCTCTTAGTAACACAGGTCATTCTTAAACTATATAAAAACCATCACATTTAATATGATCAATAAACCCTCCACAGGTCATTCTTAAACTATATAAAACCATCACATTTAATATGATCAATAAACCCTCTTAGTAACACAGGTCATTCTTAAACTATATAAAACCATCACATTTAATATGATCAATAAACCCTCTTAGTAACACAGGTCATTCTTAAACTGTATAGCCTGAATCAAAGGTTGGGAAGGCGTCATGGATCTGAAGGGGTTAAATACAATACCCCCAAGACCCCTTTTCGAGATAAATGTCCCGGCCGAAGGCCGATTCCTTTTAAATTGGAGGCTTGCTATCTCTCGCCAGGAAAATATCGACCCCTAAATCGCACGAAAAGTCTTAAAATTGTCAGAAATAGGGCGAATGGTCTTAAAATCGCCAAACTAATGGGGCAAACGTCTTAAAATCTGCAAAGTGTCCCATGTTGTTGTTGTGGTGTAGGGTACCTTGTTGCTGTTGGTGATGGTTGAGTGTACCGTGTGTGGTGCACCTGTTGTGGCTTGTACCGCGGCCTCTACCCCCAACCGTACCACACCGCATCCGCATAGTATCCACCTGGGGAGATGGATAGATGCATAGATAGTTAGATAGATAGACACATATATAAATACATACACACATACAAATTCATACATACATAGACATATACATTTAGATAGATAGATAGATAGACAGACATATACTGTATTTAAATATATAGGTACACAAATAGATAGATATATAGATAGATAAATAGATAGATACACAAATATGTGTATATACAGTATATATATATATATATATATATATATATATATATATACCGGTATATATATATATTCTGACATACGGAGCCCTGTATGTTAATTTAAGAGTTAGAATTAAGAGTTCAAGGAGCCAAACTACCCAAGTGGTGAAGCAGACTAGCGAGCGAACGAGCGAGTGGCAAACCATCTCGCCCCATACCTCGATGACCGATGCTATGACGTATGATCGACGCCAGGAGCTGTGAGTGGACGACACACCTGTTATGTGATTCGAGGAGCTATGATTGGAGCGCGCACCATCACTCGCCTCCTGATTCGTTCCTACACCATCATTGTTTGGTATATAAGACCCGAGTTGTGGGCATTCAAATCAGTCTCATTTGGAGTTGGGGAAGGTGAACTTGCAGCTGGAGGAAGACGGGGTGAAGTATTATAATGGGATTGTGACTGTCAGTCAGATTATATAAATGTGTGTTAAGTGTGTTCGGTGTAAACACTTACGTTATGTTGGTTAGTGAGATATGTGATTGGGAATTAACGTGATGTGTTTAATGTGTGTAATGTGTTTAACTATTTAATTGGGAATTAACGTGAACGCTACTATTACGTGCTTAACTATTTGATTGCGAATTAACGTTAACGCTACTATTTATGTACTTAACTATTTGATTGGGAATTAACGTTAATGCTATTATTATGTACTTAACTATTTTAGTTGACTAACTTGTGGACTAAAGCAACTCTTTAAGTAATTGGGTTATGATGAAAGTAATACTATTGTTTTATATTAATACTTACGAGTTCTTTCATTTTCTTTGAATTAAGCTTACATTGCTTAATGGTGCTTAGTACGGTGATGCTATTGTCTCGTATTAGTAATATCGCCTTAGACTAACATGGCTGTGTTAATATTACTTCTAGTGATTTCCTAAGCTGAAGAAAATTCTTTTGCTTCAAAATATTATATTTTGCTTTTCATATTATTTGAGTGAGACCTGAATCGAATCTATGAAACGATCCTGTAACTTTATTTACTCATAATCAAACCTCAATGTTACGTGGTTAAGAAATAAATTTAACTAATTATTAAATATATATCTAACTTTTTATGTGACTTTGATATTACTCCTGATGATAATAATAATAATACCATTAACGTAAGACAAGAACCAAGAATAATTACATTAAATATAAATAAAAGGACATAGAAGAAAACTATCTATTCATTTCAAAAAGGGTAAGAGACAGAAATATTCTTACTTTAATATTTATCTTTCAAGACTTTTTATAAATTTAATAGTCCTTCTTTAGCTATAACTTATTCGGTTCATAACCATAGCCTACTAAGCTTCGGTTAAATAATAATTCTTTATAAATACTACATGACTTTAATTAGTTTCAGTATTTTTCATAATTAAAGAGTATCAGTCAATAAAGGATACCAAGTCCTAAGATCCAAAAGGAAAGGAAGCAACAACAGGAATTTATGTTATTAGATTTTACTTTTGTTTTGCCTTCAGCTGACTGATACCTTAATATATATCTCTGTGCTATCTAGATTCATCAAGTTAACCACTTGAGGATAAAGATACGTAACAATATATATATATATATATATATATATATATATATATATATATTGAGAATATATCACAAATACACGTGAGCCACTAAATGTTTCTAGTCTCTCAGTGGGGATCGAACCATCGACCATCAGAACGATAGCCGACGCTTAATCAATATATATATATATATATATATATATATATATATACTGTATTTAGATAGAGGTACATAGATAGATAAATAGATAGATACACAAATAGGTCAATATAATTATATATATAAATATATATATATATATATATATATATATATTCAAGATAAATGTGTAAATTTTTCGGTAGAAAAATTTCCCGACCGAAGGCCAGTTCCTCCTAAATTACAGGATCGCTATCGCTCGCCAGGAAAATTCGACATCTAAATGGCACAAAAGGTCTTAAAATCGCCAAACTAATGGAGCGAACGTCGTGTAATTTGAAAACTAATTGGGCTAAACACGAGAGAGAAGGGGTCCAGAAAAAACAACTACCTTCCCCTTAACCGCTTGTTCAGAACAGGGTTGCAGGAAACAAGCTGGCCCCGGTAACCATGGCAACCCGAGGACGCTACTTCCCACCTAACACACACTCGACGACGTAAACAGACTAAGAACACACATAACAAAACCACTCCAACAGCTCCCTCTCTCTCCAACACCCCTTCTTCCCTCTCTACACTCTTCAGAAAAATAGAAAAAGTTGAATGTAGATACGAGGGGCCGTTGTAAAGGCTTATATCCCTCAATACCTTCACCTGACCTGACCAGACTCACCGCGGCGTCAACAGTTCCTCCACGCCCACACACGCCAGATTATCAACATGGGCGGCTATTTCTGAGGCTGGGAGGGTGCTATGTATATCCCTGGAGGCCATAGTTGGATGTATAGTAGTAGTAGTAGTAGTAGTAGTAGTAGTTATAGGCCTTTTGAGTGAGTTTTGGGCGAAGTTTAGCCGTGGTGCTCTGATCAGCTGTTTGTTTGGGTCGGGGTGTTTCCCAGCATGCCTTGCCATGGAAACAAATGCACATCGATTAACCCTCTCAGTACGATGATGCCTTATTATTGTTTTGTGGATGTAATTCGACGGATTTATTCAGGCCTGGTAAAAACTCTTAGATTTTTAACCCGTTCAGTACCGGTGCCGTCCTTTTAACTTTATTCTGGCTACTATTAGACGATTTTATTCAGTTTTATAAAAAGGGCCTCCAGCAATTAACAGGCTTCGAGCTCTCTCATGTAACCCTTTGGACTACCACAGATCCTTCTTAATCTGCACAAAATTGCCTAGATATAGCTAGACTATAATACAAAACGTCTAGATATAGCTAGAATACAATACAAAACGTCTAGATATAGCTAGAATATAATACAAAACGTCTAGATATAGCTAGACTATAATACAAAACGTCTAGATATAGCTAGAATACAATACAAAACGTCTAGATATAGCTAGAATATAATACAAAACGTCTAGATATAGCTAGAATATAATACAAAACGTCTAGATATAGCTAGACTATAATACAAAACGTCTAGATATAGCTAGAATACAATACAAAACGTCTAGATATAGCTAGACTATAATACAAAACGTCTAGATATAGCTAGACTATAATACAAAACGTCTAGATATAGCTAGAATATAATACAAAACGTCTAGATATAGCTAGAATACAATACAAAACGTCTAGATATAGCTAGAATATAATACAAAACGTCTAGATATAGCTAGAATATAATACAAAACGTCTAGATATAGCTAGAATATAATACAAAACGTCTAGATATAGCTAGAATATAATACAAAACGTCTAGATATAGCTAGAATACAATACAAAACGTCTAGATATAGCTAGAATACAATACAAAACGTCTAGATATAGCTAGAATATAATACAAAACGTCTAGATATAGCTAGAATATAATACAAAACGTCTAGATATAGCTAGAATATAATACAAAACGTCTAGATATAGCTAGAATACAATACAAAACGTCTAGATATAGCTAGAATATAATACAAAACGTCTAGATATAGCTAGAATATAATACAAAACGTCTAGATATAGCTATAATATAATACAAAACGTCTAGATATAGCTAGAATATAATACAAAACGTCTAGATATAGCTAGAATATAATACAAAACGTCTAGATATAGCTAGAATATAATACAAAACGTCTAGATATAGTTAGAATACAATACAAAACGTCTAGATATAGCTAGAATACAATACAAAACGTCTAGATATAGCTAGAATATAATACAAAACGTCTAGATATAGCTAGAATATAATACAAAACGTCTAGATATAGCTAGAATATAATACAAAACGTCTAGATATAGCTAGAATACAATACAAAACGTCTAGATATAGCTAGAATATAATACAAAACGTCTAGATATAGCTAGAATATAATACAAAATACGTCGCTGGTACAGAAGGGGGTTAAGGGGGGATGGTTCACTTTTTGGTCGATTTTCTCATTTATTTATTGTTTTTCTAGTTTCCTCCCTAGACCTCCATCAAACTTAATAAAACATCCATTAGATCCCCCTTGTAGATTAATTTGTACATTTGTCGGTAGAATTTTTGTACTTGACTGGAGAAGCTGAAATCGTTTTAACACATACAGAGAAGGTAATAAAGGATAATTATAACAAAACATACATTCATATTATTGTATTCACTACACATACTGTATAATATTATATCGTATTTAATTTATATATAATGGTATATATATATATATATATATATAAAGATGCACGAACGAGGTTCCACAATATTCAATCACTCTTAGACTTTGCCTGTATATACTGGTTTAGTACTCCCTTCAATCGAGGCATGCCACTTGTACTTGGTGAGGCTGGGTGTATGGTAGTTTATTCCAGCTTAGTGAGGCTGTTTACGGTGTTTACTTATTCCGGCTTGATGAGGCTGTGTTTACGGTGTTTACTTATTCCAGCTTGATGAGGCTGTGTTTACGGTGTTTACTTATTCCGGCTTGATGAGGCTGTGTTTACGGTGTTTACTTATTCCGGCTTGATGAGGCTGTGTTTACGGTGTTTACTTATTCCAGCTTGATGAGGCTGTGTTTACGGTGTTTACTTATTCCGGCTTGATGAGGCTGTGTTTACGATATTCCGGTTCGGTGGGTTTGGGTTTTTGGTGGCTTATTCAGTCTTTGTTGAGGCTGTATGTTTGTTGGTCCACCTTAGCTTTACTCATGATGTAGTAGGCCACCTCCTTATGTGTGTAGTAGAAGGCCAAGTCCAGGGCCATATAGCCGCTACTGTTACGACCCGTCACATCCATGTCACACTGGAACACAAGGCTTAACATTACCTCTTTGGCCCGAGCTACGAATGAATCACCTCCATAAGCTTCTATATTCCGATGTAATTCGTTCAACTATCTGGCTATTACTACTACTACTACTACTACTACTACTACTACTGTTTTGGACCTCCCCGGTTACATACATACATACATACTGTACATGCATACAGTACATACATACATATACAGTATACATAAATCTGATGCCTTGCTTCCACAGGAAGTACCTCGGTGGATCACATATTATATGCTTTCATGAATTTCGTTGGAGGTGTTTGGTGTTGTAGTGAAATTAATAAAAATATAGATTATATAGGCGGCTTCTATTGCTTTCCTCATATATTTATTCAAACCCTACCCTTATCTCTTTTGCTTCCTCCCATTTTTTCTTTGTGTGACTATCTACTGTATATACAGTATGCAGGACCAGGGACTTGGAAGGTTTGTGTCTTTTAACTCCAAAAATGGCTATGTCATTAATAAAAGCCTAATGAAAACTGGTATGAAAATAGCGACATTGGGTGGTGAAAAAGTAGGTGACTTGGAAAAGAGTAAGAAAACAGGGATTGTCAACAATACAGTAAACGTGTAATCTATAATATACCTTGTAAGAGTTGTAAAAAGGAGTATATATGGGAAACGGGACGAGGTTTGCTGAAAAGAAAATAGATGAACACAAGAAAGATGTAAAAAGAACGATAGGGAGCTTTAAGAAAAAAATAGATAGGCATATGGACGAGATGGGTTGGGTGTGAGGGGGATCTGTCAGGTGTGGGCCAATCGGCGGTCTACAGACCCCCGTTTTTTTACCTCTGACCGTTTCGTTGAGGTCAGTCCTAATGGTGTTAGTGAGCTGGGCTTATAATTAGGGTTGGGTGTGATAGGGATCTGCCTTGTGTGGGCCAATCGGCTTTCTGCAGACTCCCATTTTCTTATGTTCTTATGACACAGAACTTCCAACTCCCTGGTCCTAGATGAAGCCTTTGGATTAACTAATGTATGTTTAAAATCTTCAATAATTCAAACCTTATGGGTACAGTCAAAAAGTTCCTGTACACAGAAGAGATGACCATTCATTGCCGCCTTCATGAGGGGAGTGTCGCCTTTACTAGACTTTAGGTTAACACAAGCCTCAGGTCTCAGTAGTGCCTCCCTCACCACCCTGTCCCTGCCGTAGTAACAGGCAGCGTGCAGTAGTGTCCAGCCACCGTAGTTGTCGTTAACGCCCCCGCCCCCAGCTAGGTACTCGGTCACAGGAGGTAGGTGTCCCTCTCTCGCTGCCCAATAAACTGGCTGATAGCCAAAAGGATTAACAATTTCAATACACTGTCAATAATAATGGGATGAAGAGAGTACATTTAATGTCCATAATTTTATACACTTTTACAGGTATGTTGGTGGTGATAAACCAATCCAATATAAGGATAGAATGGTACAGTACATCCAGAAGTGAAAGTCCTTGGCTAGGAGTTGCTCCCTACTCTTCCTACCCCAGAAGATAGGGACTGGTTGGTGCCTGCCCGTTTCCCCTTACTATTCCTACTCCAGATATTAGGGACGGGGTGGTGCCTGTCCGTCACCCCTTCCTATTCCTTCCCTTGCATGGCGAGATTAAACTACCATGCCCCCCACTGACACCCTACCCCCAACGCCAGACAGGAGGAAACCTCCGTTTGCAAACGTTGTAACTCCACGCACACAGAATATAGTATCCTTGCAACGG
Organism: Paralithodes platypus; assembly: GCA_032716605.1. NCBI lineage: Eukaryota > Metazoa > Arthropoda > Malacostraca > Decapoda > Lithodidae > Paralithodes > Paralithodes platypus. Next base: position 53,715,091 of record CM064533.1, on the reverse strand, counting down.
GGCCCAGGGTATGTCAGTAATTGGTATTCTATAAATACAGTATGTTATAGAGACCAGAACAATGGTGTTATATTAGATTATGTTTTATAGAATGAAGATTATTTATATTATTTCTCGGTAGCCTCGGACAGACCTCCCGAATGTTTATCATTGAGGGGGGGAGGGGGGGAGGGTAAAGAGTGGCTGATAACAACACCAGTGGCACCAAGATAGCGGAGGACGGGGGTTGGCCGATTATATATATATATATATATATATATATATAGAGAGAGAGAGAGATAGAGAGAGGGAGATATACATAGATAGTTAGATAGATCCCTTCGTGAGAGAGAGAGAAATAGATAGATAGATAGATTCCTTCGTTTGGCAAAGGTTTCTTCTCAGGTCTGGCTAGCAATGATCGACTATTATTTTACTGCCATTATTATCAGAATCCAGTACATTAAATTCACATGCAACATTCTCTCACTTTTCACTGTCTTAAGGGGGATGACCTGTTTTGGTTCTGTCCTTTTCTATCTTTCTCTGGCTTGTATCCATTTGGCCCCATTCAGCCTACTGTTTTAAGACGTTTATCCCCATCCAGGTGTCAATTTCTTACTGGTGAGCGGTAGCGAGCCAGCATATTTTTTATTTTTGTTTGACAGCAGGCTAAATTTGTACATTTTTCGATAGAAAATGTCTCCGGCGAAGCCGGATTTCTTCATATAATGCTGGCTCGCTTTCGCTCGCCAGGAAGAAATTGACACCTAGATGGGGATAAACGTCTTAAAATAGTTGGCTGAATGGGGCCGAATGGATACAAGCCATGTTTATTCCTTTTAGTTCTCAGATTTTAAGACGTTCAGCCCATTAGTTTGGCGATTTTAAGACGTTCAGCCCCTTTTCTTTGTCAATATAAAAACGTTTCGTGCCATTTAGGTGTCGATTTTTTCCTGGCGAGCGATATCGAGCCTTTGATTTAGGAGGGAAATTTGTACATTTTTCGATAGAAAAATGTCCCGGCCGAAGGCAGGTTCCTTCTAAAATTAGAGGCTCACTATCGCTCGCCAGGAAAAAATCGACACCAAAAGGCCACGAAAGGTCTTAATACTGACAACAAAATGAGGTGAAAGGTCTCAAAATCGCCAAACTAACGGAACGAACGTCTTAAAACCTCAACACTAATAATATGCTAAACATGAGGGAGAAGGGGGTCCAGAAAAAGCGAGTAGTACCCCCTTAACTGACACACACACTATACTGTATATTGTACACTTACTTTAGGCAGAACAGGGGTAGAGGTACACAGGCAGGTCTGGGCACTCGACTGCAAACACAAATGACAAATACAGTTAAAATAATAAACCGGGTTCTTACTTTTAACAATATATTGATACAACAATGTAAAATCTGTAAAATTTTGTTTTAGTTTGTTTACTAGACAACCCCCCACCCCACCTTAACCCTCACTTAACCCTCATCACTACCACAGATCCTTCTTAACCCGGGAACGGCGAAGGTCCTCAATTAAGTCTGTACCGAGATTTTTTTTTCTTTTTTACATAGGGGGAAAAAACAAAAAATCTCACTACAGACTCAATTGAGGACCTTCGTAGTTCTTGGGTTAAAGAGCATAAAATCATCTAAATGTAGCTAGAGTAAAATTGAAAAGACGTCGCCGGTACAGAAGGGGTTGATGATGATGATGCAGTTTTTACCACCATACACTCCCTGCTGAATAGCAAGGCTAGGGTGGGTGCCCTGATGAATCAGGGACTTAGTGAATAGTTGCCACAGATTGCTAGACCGCACCGTTCACCAACAGCACTGACATCTGCCAATAACTCACTGGCTGGCCCGAGGCTCGAACCGTCAACCTCACGGTTAGCAGGCGAACGCTCTACCAATCGATTTTATTCAGTTTAGGAAGGATCTCTAGCCATTATTATAAGGCTTCGAGGTATATCAATCAAATAATCCTTTTAGCTACCACAGATCCTTTCTAAGCTGCATAGAATCACGTAAATATAGGTAGAATAAAATATACCAGACGTCGCTGGCACAGAAAGAGTTAAGGGGCAGCGGCTATTTTATTGGTCTATTTATTAATTTATTTTTTAGTTGCCTCGCTAGACCTCAAGCTTAAGATGAATTTGTACATTTTTGTCAATTTTAAAACTTTTCGTGTCATTTAGGAGTCGATTTTTTCCTAGCGAGCGATAGAGAGCCTGTGATTTTAAGAGTAACCGGACATAGGGGGTCTAGGGGCTGTTGTTTACAGGGTGATGGAGGTCTAGGGAGGAAACCTAAACAAAAATAATACAAAGATAAAACAATAAGCGAATAAATATGCCCATCTCCCCTTAAGTAGGCTATGTCTCACAAATACACGAGAACTACTAAATATTGTTTATATTCGTATCCTATGACTTGTGTATGAATTTATCCCATATGAATAATATGGGCAGGGTGTGAATGGGAGCTGCCTCGTGTGGGCCGCATGGCCTTATGCAGTTTCCCGCTCCCGCGATCTTATGTTCTAAATGACAACAATGATTCATAATATTAGAAATCTACCATATGAAGAAAGGTTGAAAAAATTAGGCTTACATTCGTTAGAAAGACGCAGAGTTAGAGGGGATATGATAGAAGTGTTCAAGTGGGTTAGTGGGACAAATAAAGGAGACATGAAAAATGTACTGAAGCTCAGTGATAGCGAAAGAACTCGAACAAATGGTTTCAAATTAGATAAATTTCGTTTCAGAAAAGATATAGGCAAATATTGGTTTGGTAACAGAGTTGTAGATGGATGGAATAGGCTACCGAGTGATATAGTGGGATCAAGAACGATAGGGAGCTTTAAGATAATATTAGATAGGCATATGGACGAGATGGGTTGGGTGTGAGGGGGATCTACCAGGTGTGGGCCAATCGGCGCTCAGCAGACCCCGTAATCTTGTGTTAATCTCTGACCGTTTTGGTGGGGTCAGTACTCAAGGTGAGTTGGGCCTAAACTCCGTTCAGCATAAACAGTCCGTTGGTAGGGCAGAACTTGACAACACTGTTTTACCCTCGCTATCAGCTGATAAGTTGATAAAGGGGGCGAGAAACCATTTGCCCTCTCTCTCTCTGGGAGATGAAATTATTAACGTGATTTTTATATACCCTAAATCTATATATATAATGTCTTAAATGATAAAATAAACTATTGGTCAAAATATTCTGTGTGGCAGACTTTAAAGTGTTTGCTTTTATTGTACGGTTTTCTGTAATCATAATGAATGGGATACTTCTCTATAGTAGAAAATTATCCAGTGTTGTGTGGGGGTGGGGTGGAAGGATAGGGGGGGGGGGGGGCTACCATCAGTTGCTACCAAACATACCACCCAACTCTGTGATTGTGATGGACAATGCTTCGTACCATTCGATGCTCATTGAAAAATGTCCAAACTACTCCTGGAAAAAAGCTGATATAAAGGATTGGCTAATTAAGAAGGGAGGTCAGCCCAGTGATGATCTGTTTAAAATAAACCTGTTTGACCTTGCAAAGAAATATTACAAAGGCAAAAAGTATGTGATTGACACAATTGCAGCAGAAGCAGGGCATAGGGTTGTAAGGCTACCGCCATACCATTGCCAGTACAACCCTATTGAGCTCATCTGGGCTCAAGTGAAAACATATATCGCCAAGAAAAACACTTTCAAGATGTCCGACCTCAAGCTTCTCATCAAAGAGGCTTTGCAGCATGTTACACAACATAACTGGATGCAGGCAGTGAAACATGCAGAACGGCTGCAAGAACATGATGCTGAGCTAGATATGACAGTGGAACATTATGTGGATTCATTGGTAGTTCACCTCTCAGATAGTTCTGATGAAGACAATTCTGACTAATAATCGGAGAGAGGATTAGGCCTACTGGGGAAACCTCTATACAAATAAACGCACCTAGACTTTTACCTCAATGGTGGTGTGGAAAAAGTCATAACATCAGAAACACTGGATAATATTCTACTATAGAGAAGTATCCCATTCATTATGATTACAGAAAACCGTACAATAAAAGCAAACACTTTAAAGTCTGCCACACAGAATATTTTGACCAATAGTTTATTTTATCATTTAAGACATTATATATATATATCAAACCTGGTTAGCCCCCATGGCCAAGATGGATGTGGTGTAAGGTCTCACTAAAGTACTACTGACTCTAACACATATTGGACTCAACAAGCTATTACAAAGGCAGGTTATCACACACATTATCAGCGTTATCTACTAATCTAAATAGCAGTGGCGTCACCAGGGGTAAAAATTTTGGGGGGGCTGTAGCCCTGGCATAGATAGGTGGGTGGGTGGCGAGCGAAGCGAGCCTGAGCAGCTGGGGGGTCCGGGGGGGCGCTGTAAGCCCCCCCCCCGGAAAATTTGAAATTTGAGCAGTTTCTGGGGCCTTTTTGAGGCCTAAAAATGTGTATAAGTAAGAAACATATGACACATAAATATTGATGAGCCTGATACCAGGCATCAGTCAGTAAGTTACAAGGCCACTGGTAATTGTAGGGTATAAAGCCTATGTGCAGAGAATAGTTTTTTCTTCATATACTATCATACTATAGTCCATTCATTATAGGTAGGCCAGAAATTGTGACCCCTAACCTTTGTAATTCGCTAAATGGCTAGAGCAAATGGGTTGTAAATGTCCATACTTATTGCCTGGCTGACCCTTCCCAAAGGTAGAAATATTAGCTTGATTACTCCAGTCTTTCCTTAGGTATAGAGGTAAGTGGTCTAGATGTTTCGCCTACTTATAATGAATATACTATAGTTTGTAACGATTTCTTAGCATATTAAATTGGATAATTTGAAGAACTTTTATTATTGTACCATTATATAGATTTAATTGGCAAGATTTTTCTTCCATTACTGTGATAGAAAAACAAAACAGTTCACTTAAAACAAAAAAGTATAATTTATTAACTCCAAATCATAAAGCAATTACTTTAGATAAGCCTATTGATAAAATACAAGATTACAAACAATTGTTATTATACCAGGCTGGTAGCCTGGTATAATTGTTATTATACCAGGCTGGTAGCCTGGTATAATTGTTATTATACCAGGCTGGTAGCCTGGTAGCCACAAAACTCAAAAGTTAGTCAATTATAATTAGGCCTACTTCTGATTAAGTCATAGATCTGTAAAAACAAAAATGCATAGGTAAAATTATCATAGTATTAAATGAATGGTCATAATAGCCTAACGTATATACAGGCAATGAATGTGTTCTCGATATATTATAATTAAACCGAAAACGTTACAACACACAGTACACACTGTCACACAAGACACAACTGATACCAGCCACAGTTCAGGCACTTCTCAACGTAAACAATCCGATTCTCCGAACATTCGAAAATGCATAATATAATATTAATATACCGGTATATTTTTAGACTAAATAATTAAAATAAACCAATTTTAAAGCCCTGCGATTAATATAAATAATATATTATATTGTAAATATATAATAAGTCTCATAAAAACAATACATATTGCATTTATATTTCCAATAATTTCAATAAATATAACGGCTCAAGCTTCAAAGAAAACCAAGCTTGGTGAAAATATAGGGGAAACTTACTAATATATATATTTTTTTGTTTCTATATTCCAACTTACTTCCTCTCGGGCATAGGCTGAGAGCCTTAACATTCACCGCTTTACAATGAACAGTGAAGCCCGTGAGGTCTTGTTCCAGTCTAGGGAGTGAGACATGTGAAGCACGTAGAGTACAACGAGCACCTACCATCTTGCCTTCACATGAGGCACGGTGCTCACTCATGGCCCGAAACGACCCCATCTCTGAAGCCATCTCGTTCCCGTGCTTCACTGTCTCACCCCCTACACTCGGACTCTCACACTTACACACACACAACGCCACCTGTTGAGCAGATAACTCACCAGGCATTGCACCCCTATAGCATATTTTGAATATGGGAATATTCATACAGTGCTATTTAATCAGGGAACAATGAGGGTATTTTATTGACGTTTCGGTGGGCTTGTGGTAATGCACTGATACCAGGTACAGCACAAATTCCATCCCAATAATATCTTCCCATTGATACATCGGGATTTGAACCCGGGACCTTTGGATTACCAGGCCAGTGGCAAGACCACTTCACCACACCTCCCCTATTACTATTATGATTTGAGTCATAGCCATAGGTTTATGTAAATTGTGAATAAATATTCACATTACATAAACAATTCGTATTTAACCTATATGGATCAATTAATAAAAAGTAGATTGGGGGGGAGGGGGGGGATGCAGGGCTGGTGAATGAGGTGAACTGGTTATGCATTATTTATTATTTAATTTTTATTTATTTATTTTAATTACTTTTGGCAGTTTTGGGGTTTGCATTTTTTGGGGGGCTGAGTCCTTGATTTGGGGGGGCTAAGCCCCCCCAAGCCCCCCCCCCCCCCCCCCCTGGTGACGCCACTGCTAAATAGCTGACGTTGGAAGTTATCTATCCCCTTGAAGATTACGACGCGTTTTATCAGTATATTTTGGCTATCATTAGGTGATTTAACACGTCTGGGAAGGATCTGTGGGAGGTAAAAGTGAAATGCTGGGTGCAAAGGGAATTTAACCCTCCCGAAAACTCCCCAGGTTTTGAGATGCCTGGCGTGGGGTTCGAACCCTGGTTAGCGAACTCAGTAGGTCAACCAGACCCGCGCGCTAACCCACTGTACTACCACGGACGTACAATAGAATAGCAATCTTAGTTCTCCTTGAAAGAACCAGGTGATAGTCTCGTGGTGATTCATGTGATGGGTTTATTAGACTTCGCCATCAATGACTATTTTACGCTATTCCAGACGTCAACTCGGGTGGTACAGTATTGGGGTTGCGGTATTTTTGAGAGGGCATTACAAAAAGGGTTAAGACGGTCTCAATCAACCCTCTGACATCCACATACCTTTCCTAATCTGAATAAAATCGTCTAGTGATAGCCAAAAATAATAGCGTCCTAGAATACTGAGAGCGTTAATTGATTATCATATATTACTTAAGGGGAGATCTCCACTCCGTTCTCCCTCATGTTTAGCCCCATTGCTTTTGATATTATAAAACGTTTGCCCCATTAGTTTAGCGATTTAAAGAATTTTCACCCCATATTAAGACCTTTCGTGCAATTCAGGTGTCGATTTTATCCTGGCGAGCGATAGCGAGCCTGTAATTTAAGACGAACCCGGCCGGGACATTTTTCTACCGAAAAAAGTACAAATTTATCTTGAAAGGGACTCAAGGGGGTGTAATTTTAAGCATGATGGAGGTCTAGGGAACAAACTAAATACCTCCCCTTAATGTCTATCTTGAGATACCAATCCAATCAATACATACTGTATGTGCTTCGAAAGATTTAGGGAACCGACCCGCATTTTTTTCTTTCTGGGTACCCTACTAGCCATTCGATCCCATTCAGCCTACTGTTTTAAGACGTACGTTTATCCTCATGCAGGTGTCGAATTACAACTGGCGAGCGATAGCGAACCAGACATTAGTAGTGTGCCCCACTACTAATCTTAAACCACCTTCCCAACCCAGACAGACCCCTACCCCACCCTCTCCTTTTCCCCCATTCTCTCCTCCACCTTATTTACCACCTACTCCCCTCCCACCTCTTCAACCTAAACCTATACCTCCTACACCCACCCCACCTGTCAATCCTCCAACCCCTCTCCTATCTCCTCAGCCTCCCTCCGTACCTCCAGGATCCGTCCACTTCCTCACCACACTCTGCCCCTCTTACCTACCCCTCTCATCACACTCTGCCCCTCTTATCTACCCTCTCATCACACTCTGCCCCTCTTATCGCTATGACTTCCAAACCACCTGTCACTCCTACCATATACCCGACAGTCTACAGATATAGGCCTATCTGTAGACTGTGATACACCCCTCACTCTCCCTCTCCATCTTTTCCTTCGCCGCCGCCGAAACGCCTACCCCTGACACCATAACCCCACCTCATCACCCTTCCGCCCCCTCTCACTTCCCTCCACAACCTCCCCCTCCAACCCCATCCTTGCCCAGCCCTCAACTTCCGCTACCCCTCATACACCCCTCCTGTCACTTCCTCAACCTCCGCACCTTCCATTTCTTGCCCACCTGCTGTCGCACCTTCCATTACGTGCTCAACTTCTACTACCACCTCCCACACACCCCCTGTCCCTTCCTCTTCTTTCGCACCTTCCATAGCTTGTCCTCCTGCCCAGCCAACCTCCGTGTTTTCCCGTACTTCTTCCCTCCCACTTACCACCCTCACTGTTTCTCCTATTCCCGTTCCTTCCACCTCAAAACCTAGCCAAACCATCCCTACCTCCTCTAAACTCCCCAAACCTCATTATTGCCACCACCTCTTAAACAGCCTGTGCGTTCCCGTTACGGCTGCCTCGTCTGACGCCCGAACAAATGGAAGCCCCAACCTTCTACCTCCAAGGAGCCACACCCTACCACTACCCGGACGCCCGGTACCAAACCTCAACACCGCAGGACAACACCACCACAACCTGTAATTGATCGGCCAACAAACACAAATCAGCCACCATTCACTCCTGTCCGGCCACTCAATACTCCCCCTGGTATATACGCGTCCGCAGACGTCAACAAAACGGGCCGGGTCAAAGGCCAACCTCATGACGAAAACATATACAAAACCATGAGGCTCACAAACCCCTCCGAACAGACAATGTCGGAAATGGCATGGCAGATGATACCCATGCCAGCAAGGAGTCTCCCCCCAATGCGCCCCTGTCGACCTTGCCCTGCAGTCTCTTTAGCAGCTAAATCAGGAAAACCCTCAGGTAGTTCCAGTCAAGCTTGGAAACCTTTCTCTCTGACTAAAATTTACTTTAATCCAACTTATTCTTCCCCTATCCCCACTTCCCTCTAACCCCCTTTCACTATTTTTGATCTTGATTGGTCAACCTACCAGTCAACCACCGACCTCCGCACCGTCAACCCCCTCCGGATCACCCACTATGAAAATCCTAAAGGTAATTGCCGTACATGATTAGATTGATATCCAGTATTCGATAAATGGATATTTGATCGTGGTCATGTATTGAGCTTGTATGTGAGGTGGGCGGGCATTGTGGTATGCTCCGCTTCTGCCGCACTGTCAACGATCAGTACCAGGTCATCTGCAAATCCGACCTGAACTCTCTCATTGGACGAGATGGGTTGGATTAGAAAGTGATCTGCCTTGTGTGGGCTAATCGGCTCTCTGCAGACTCCCGTTTCCTTATGTTCTAAAGCCCCGTCCACACGATCGAGCACTGCCCGTCGGGCGCAAGGGAAATGTTCGATATGGGGCAAATTCAGCGGGCAAACCAGGGATATGCCCGTGCATGTAGTTGAGCGAAATCACCAGGCACTGTCCGGCAGTTTGCCGGCGGTCATTTGGTCATTTGGGCCTCCAGGAAGGCCAAGTCGAACTGCCCGGCAGTTTGCTGGGGGGAATGGGGATAAAGGGTCCCGTGGAAGGAGGGAAATAAATGTGTAGCTTGATCTTTAACCCATTCAATACCGGTAACATCCATTTTATTATATTCTGGCAATTATAATGTCTTTACATGGCTTAAGGCTGCGTCCCATACAGTACGTAAAGACCCGACAAGAGCCGATCTTTTCAAAATATTTGAATATTTGAAAAATCGTGCATGATCGAGCAACATCGTGTAAATAAATCGGCTCTACTCGAGTTCATCTGGAACTGGACGGGGTGCCCGCCGACAGGTCCGTGAAGTCGGCCAATAATTAGTGTATGCACTATTTTTCAGCTGACTGTTTTTGATGGTCGGGGAAAAAAACCGTTAAATTTTGGACGTGCTGCTGACGTATGTCGATCGGTTTTCGGACGTGCAGCAATCGTTTTTGACGTACAATAATCGGGAATTAATCGGGCAAAATGTTCGAACCAGACTATAGTAAGCTCGACACGACCATGACATGACAAACGCCCGACTAAAAACAGACAACCAATCCGATCCTTTCGATAACGATATCGTTACTTCGTTGTATCGTTATTTATCGAAGATATGGATATTTATCATATTTTAAATAAAAAAAACTTAAATGCAGCAATGCTATCATTATTTTATTAGAAAAAAACACCTGCCATTACGAGGGTTCGGTTCGGCTTTTAGTTTACCTATTTATAGACTATTCTGCGGATTTCTGCCTGTTTGGCAATTAACCCGCTGAGTGCCAGCCAATTTTGACGGTGTGCTTCTGCCAGTGCCAGAGTTTTTTTTTTTTTTTTTTTTTTTGGCTAAATCTATCAAGTTGGGAGAGAAAGGAAGGATAATGGTAACAAAAAAACACTCCCCTCGCCAGAAATCAGGTCCCCGATGGTCCCGAAAGTAGCTGAAAAGACACTATAGACTACAGAGACTTTTATGGTATCGGAATGTATGGGTGGGAGGGTGGTTTTGGGGTTGGTGGAGGGAAGGTAGAAGGGTAATTGACTTGTGTTATGAAGCCGATTGGTGAGGTAGTTTCGCCACCACGGATTTTCCTTTTTTTCCTTTTCTTCGTACGGATACGCTAGAAGTGGGTGGTGGGAGGCGGTTGGGGGTGTGGTGGGGGGAAGGCAGAAGGGTAAGGGACTTGTCACACAAATATGGAATCGATTGGTGCAGTCGTTTCGCCGCCACAGATTTTCAATTTTTTTCCTTCTGACGGGACCGACAGTCAGCGAGTGGGTGGGAGGAGGGATTTGGTATTTTTGTGGTGGGTAGCCTAAAGGGTAAGGTACATGTAGTAAAAATATGAAAGTCATAGGTGCAGTCGTTTCGCTGCTACGATTTTTTTTCGGCGAGGACGTATATATGCCTCCCTGGCACTCAGCGTGTTAATTAAAGATTGATTATCGCTATTTTGGAACAAAAAGTATGACGTTACCGTTAGTTAATTCGTTAAAGCTGGATTTTTTTTTATCCGATAAACGTTAACCCGAAATCGTTAACGCGTTACATTATCGCGTTACTTTATCGCGTTAGTGCCCACCTATGGGTAGACTGTGTGGGGGTCTACGGCCCCCGACCTTTATATAGGGTTGGGTACTTGGTCGTGCTTCTGTCGTAGGAGTCGACCCTGTCGGATGACACAGGTATGTATCGTGCGACACACTTGCGCAGCACATATGCTGCTCGTCTGGCAAACGACTAACATCCTATCAACATCCAACATAGCGTACTGTGAACGTGTGTGTCGTACTGACATCTTAATAGGGTCACGAGTTAACGTGTGGCAGACGTAAATGTGTCGTGAGTGACGTGTGACTGACGTGTGAGTGACGTGCGGCTGTCCTTGTCTGGCGAGCCTCGTGTCAAACGTGTCGATTCGGCAAAAAGTTGTTAAATCGGCTAACATCGGCCGTTGTCGTGTCTTGACGTACTGTATGGGACGCGGCCTTTAGGAAGGACGTCTACCCATTAAAAGGCTACAGACGATCTCAATTAATCCCTTTAGCTATCATATTTCCTTTTAATCTTAATGCAATCGTCTAAATGTAGCTCAAAACACATACAAAAATACCTGTACTTCGCTGGTACAGAAGGGGTTAATAAATATATATATATTTTATCCTTCTATTATACGGGTATCAATCAGGAAAATTTGGTGGAAGGTAAACAGGATGTAATGTGTGCAATCACTTATTAAATGTCACTGATGGTATGACTTTAATGTTAGCTTCAGAATAAAGTATGGGAAGCGTCCCCATTTATAATGATAAGTTATTATTAACAATATTATGAATATTTTATTAAGATTATTCCTATAATAAGTAAAAAAACGTTGGAATCGCAACGACGAGACGATTCCAAATATGCCATAATCTTGAAGTCAAAATCAGACCAAAATCATCGATTTGCCTGGGCTTAATTAAAACCCAGGGATTTTGGACCCAAATATTTTCGATTCTGGGCGAATGGCTGGGCGAAAATTAAATATAAGACCATGTAAAGAAGCAGCTCGGCGAGAAAAATCGAATGGCACCAAGTAGAATTCCCTAGGACGTATAGTTTAGGAACTTTTTGAGGACTTTTAAAGCCCAAAAACTGGTCATTTGGGCCCTTCTGGGAGGCCAAGTCAAATTCGAAATCCTAAACTAATGGTCCGATTTAAATTCTGTTTACGCCATTCGATTCAGCGTGTCAAAGTGTACTTGTGGTATAAATTTGAACAATATCCTTCTATAGATAACTACGGAAAGTATTGATCGATACTGTACCTCGATTTCTAATAAAATATATCAGTTACCCATTCAAACTATCGTTTTCTGTAAAGGTTATTGAAAGAAAACTATCTCCTCTTAAATATTGTATGGCTAACTATACTATTTGAACATAATTATCATATTATTACTTACAGTTTCTTACATTTCTTCAGTAGATCCTCTGGAAAAAGGCAAGCTAGGCCTGTGTATCCAGCTCAGTACCAGTACTTGCACTGCTGGTAGCAGACGCAACATTTTTACTATTCTGTATTTTTGTTTTATAATCAAACTTCAAATCTTGTCTTCCCCATGCTTCATCAAGATTACTATCAAACTCCCTTATTGATTCGGAATCGACTACATACTGGGGCAGTGCGTTCCACTCATTTACCACTCTATCACAAAATGAGTTCTTTGCCTTCTCAAGCCTATTTCTTTCTTTGTAAATTTTCTTAGTGTCCTCTCGTTCTTGTTCCCTCCCACATCAAGAAGATACCTTCACACACATATCATACTTTCCTGTCACTATCTTAAAAGTCTCTATCATATCCCCTCTCTTTCTCCTATATGCCAGTGTCCTCAACCTCTGCTCATAGCCCGCGTTCTTCAACATTGGTACCAGCTTGCTAGCTCTCCTCTGCTTCTATATCCTTTACAATATATGGAGCTCACACCTGGTTCGCATATTCCAGGTGCGGCCTAACCAGCGCTGTATTAGAGATTCCTGAAGATTTCTTCGTCAAGTGACACAAATGGCCTCCATATCAGCCCTACAATTCTATTGGCTTTGTTTATCTTTTCCGCTAAATGTTCTGAGAAATTTAACTTATTGTCTATCACTACTCTTATATCCTTTTCTGCATTCACTTCCTCCATCGCTTCATACATACTGTATCCTTACCTTGTCTATCTTGCTTGTCCCAATCCGCATGTACTTGCATTTTTTTGGATGAAAAGGCATTAACCAATGCTCAGACCATCCCTTCATGCCCTCCACATCTCCTTGAAGCAAACCCACATCTTCCTTACTCCTCACTCTTCTATACAGCTTAGTGTCATCCGCATACAGGTATACCTCACTTCCATTAGTTATAAATTCAGGTAAGTTGTTGATAAATATAACAAACAGCAGTGGTCCCAACACAGATCCCTGAGGTACCCCACTTGTAATTTCCCTCCACCCCGAGCCTATTCCATTCACCAGTACCCTCGTCTCCGATCTTTCAGGAAGGCTTCTATCCATTTCACACATTTCTCCCCTATATTATAGCTTCTAACTTTCTCTATTAACCTTTTATGTGGGACCTTATCGAAGGCCTTCATAAAATCGCAATATACCACGTCTATTACATCACCATCTTCTAGAATTTGCATCCAATCATCTACCACCTTAATTAGCTGTAGTACCGTCGACCTCCCCGGCAAGAATCCGAACTGTCTCCCACTGAAAAGTTGGTTTGACTTCATATGCTCCATTATTCCTTCTCTAATTACCGTTTCCATTAGTTTACACACAACACTTGTCAAACTGACTGGTCTATAATTCCCTGGGTCATTTCTCTTTCCCTTCTTAAATATAGCTGTTATGTTCGCCTCTCTCCAGTCCATCGGGATTTGTCCTGTATTAAACGATACCTCAAATAACATTTTCAATGGCTCTACTAACATCTCACCTCCTTCCTTTATGATTCTTGGCTGTATCCCATCCGGTCCCGGGGACTTCCTTCTGTTCATTTTTTCTATAGCCCTTCTTATTCTAGCATGGGAAAACTATTAGTTCTAGTGCCGGTGCCTGTTTCAGCTGTTTGATGGGAATAGTAGGCACTGCATCATCCGACTCCACTGTTAGTACCCCCCCAAAGTATTTCCCCAGCACCTCCGCTTTCTCCTTATCAGTCTCCGCTCTACTCCCATCATCCAACCCCCCTACCAGCTCTGGGATCCCTACTCTTCTTGTTAACTTTTCCTGAATGTACTTCCAGAATATTTTTGGATTATCCTTCACATGTCTAGCAATCTCTCTCTCCCTCTCCTTCACCCCCCCCCCCCCCCCCTCCTTGTCTCTCACCTTATTTATTGTTTATTTGTCTGCGTTCCAGATCCACTTCTTTAGCTTCTATACTATACCCCCTGTTCTTTTTTAACAATTTTAGTCTTTCCCATAATCGTTTCTTTCTTCTAATCAATGTCCATTTCTTTTCATTGGCAATTCTGGGTTCGTTCTTTTCCTCAATTTTGTTTTATCCTTATATTCCCTTACTGGTACACTTTTGGATACAGCATTCTCCAGTTTGACTCTAATTTTCCTCCACATTCCTTCAGCGTCTTCACCGTTCAAGTATTCCCCCCAGTCAATGTCCAAACACCGTCTCAGCAGCTCATAATCTGCTCTATCATACATGTATATTTTTCTATTGCTTCTATTATCCCTCTCTGTTTTAATATTGCAACTAAAGCTTATACAGGCATGGTCACTACGACCTATAGGGCTATCCACATTGACATGTTCCACTATATCCTCCTCATTGCTAAAAATCAAATCAAGTACACTCCCCTGCGTCCCATCTCTCTTGTCATCTCTGTAATATGTTGCGTTAAAAAACAATCTCTCACTTTCTCTATAAACTTGTTTTTCAGGCTACCCTGTCCCGCTGTAGTACAATTTGCCCAGTTGATCCTTGGCAAATTGAAATCTCCAATCAAAATTTTATATTTGTTCTCTCTATTATCTATTTCCTCCATTGCTTTCAGGTTATCATCCTCTTCCCTATTATTATTTGGGCTTCTATATATAGAGGCAATTAGAATTGATCCTCTTGCACATTTTACTTCAATACACAAATACTCACAATACTGCTGTCTCATATCCACCTCATTAACCTTGAGCTCTGTTCTTACATAAATATACAGTCCTCTTCCGACCTCTGCTCTAATAGCATTCCTCTCATATAACTCAAAACCCTCCAAACTATACTCCACCAGTTCCCTTTCAATTCTAGCATTTGTTGGTCTTACTTCCTGTAAGGCTATGACATCAGGTTTTTCCTCTTCATCCTGCAACCTACATATCAATTCTCTTTTCTTGTCCTGGGTAAACACATCCACATTACTAAACATAATCCTTAATCCATCTACCATTCCTTCAGCAATTACACCATCCCGCTCCTCCTGTCCGTACCCTACTCCCCCCTTAGCACTACTGGGTCTGCCACTTTGTCTCCTGTCTCTCCCTGTGACACCTCCACCCCGTTCTCCTCCTCCATCACAACTCCTATCACATTCTCTTCCCTCCCTGATCTCCCCCTCCCTTCTACTCTTATAAACCACTTCTTCAATTTTCCGTCCCTCACTCTCCAGTAAACATTTATCTTATCCTCCTCACCCAACTTTCCATTATTTTCATAAGCCTTTTCTTGTAATTCCTTCATTTTTTGTTCTTTGTTCTATGCTTAAATCCTTCTTTAGTCTTATAGGCCTATGTTTCAGTTTTTCATTTGTATTTAGCCTCTAACTAAAATTTGTCACCGTCTCTGCGCCACTGCCCTGGTTTTAAACTGTACCCTTATAGGTCTCATCTCTCCCCTTTTATATCTACCTATCCTACTGACCTCCTCCACCTGCCCTTCCCATCCATATCCGTCCTCATCCACACCTTTCATGACCTCCTTCACTGTCTCCATATCCCTCACTTTTCTCACTTCATTATCATTCATATGAGCCTCTATATCTCCATACATGATTACACCCCTATCCCTGTCCATGGCCTCCCTCACGACACTCTCCTTATTCTTCAGGACCCCTACAACTGCACTCTCAAAACTTTTTTTGGTCATATTCATTTCTTCCTTTTGCTTTCATAATATCCTCCAAATCCTTGAATTTCTGTTTACCTACCACCGTCCATGCAGTTGACTCCTTTACTTCCTTGAATCGTCCTTCGTATTCCTTCAGCTGCTCCTTCAATCCCATATTCTCTGCTCCCAGTTCATCTACCCTTTTCAATACCATCTCTAGGCTATGATTAACTTCCGAAATAGGCCTGCATTCACTTCCTTCGCTAGGCCTATTCCCTTCCCCACCTGTCACACCACATTACACGGTGCCTTAACTTTCTCACCAATATCCCCCTTCCATTTCTCCGTATCACTCATCCACTTTTCCAAATCCTTCACAACAATAATAACCTCTTCTAACTTATTATCTGTGCTCTTAAACCCACGAAAACGTTGTAACTTTTCTTCCGCCTCCGTCATACCCGAAATTCCCTCCGCCATGTTTGTTTACAAACTCAACAACTCGCAACACTACCGCTGTCCCGTCACTACACACTCTTATTACACTATATATCACCCCTCCACCACACCAATATATCTTCCAAACACTTCACAAATCCTGCCTCTCCTTGCTAGCCCCGTATGCACTCGATATTCCGTGAATTACTTTTCCATTCCCATGAACATATGCCGGAGCCTCAAAAACTTGCTTCCGCCTTCTGCCATTGTGTGCCGCCTTCTTCTTCTTCTTTAGAACCCGCAGTCAATCCTTACGTGGCTGCTCCATTATAACAAGTGGGTAGATTGGGTGGAAGGAAGACACAGGAAAGAGCTTTAATTATATACCCTTCTCTAACTAATAACACACTCAACAAAGCCACTCCAATAGCGTCTTCTCTAACTTAGACAACCATCATGTAGGGAACAGTGTTTTCTAAACTATAAAATAGGCCTATTGGGCCTAAAAATTGGTCAAAATTAAAAAAATAATATACCGTTGCAATCCTAATGAGACGAATCCATATATACCCATGAAAACTCGAAATTCGAAAGTCACCCGCCAAATACAAATATTTTCCTGGGCAGGGATTTTGGACCAAAATATTTTCGATTCTGGGCGAATGGCTGGGCGAAAATTAAATATAAGACCATATATAGAAGTAGCTCGGCGAGGAAAATCGAATGGCACCAAGTAGAATTCCCTAGGACTTATAGTTTGGGCTACACAGGACTTTTAAAGTCCAAAAAAAGGTCCCCTGGGCCGTCCAGGAAGGCCAAGTCAAAATCGAAATCCTAAACTAATAGTCCGATTGCAATTCTGTGTAAGCCATTCGATTCAGCGTGTCAAAGTGAACTTATGGTAAAAAATTGAACATCCTTCCATAGATAACTCGTCTACAGAGTTTTTAAACTTTAAAATAGGCCTATTGGGCCTATAAATTGGTCAAAATTAAAATATGTATATACCGTTGGAATCGCAACGACGAGACGATTTCAAATATACCATCCGCAATTGCATTACTTAATTAATTTTATGTAAACTTAGGTTGGATCGTCTCACTATAAATCTCACCTGTAAGAACTCTTGATTGAGTAGGCCTACTTCGTATATTGCTCGACAAGTTTCAGGAATAATGCGAGACAAACTATCATACTATGCTTGGAGAATCTTTTAGTATACTGCAAATAAGTGTAGCTGCATCCATTTGAAACAAACATGAGGTGTTGCCTCCAGTCGAGCTTCTGCCGATGTACACTACCTCCTATTGGCATCTGCTTGGATATATAGGTTATATAACTGTCCTGTGATTATTGTTGTTGGGGACCATGGTGATCATACCGGACCCACTGACCCAGCCCTGCCGAGCTCCTACTCTGACCACTAGCAGACTTTGACTGGCCAATCACTGCCCGGCTGCCGTGTGGACAACACCGCAAGCGTGTTTAACAGACTTTGCCCGGTGAAGGGGCACAGCCCACCGGACACTGCTCGATCGTGTAGACGGGGCTAAACAGTACCTCCAAGACCAAGGCAAACAAGAGCGTGCTCAGGAATGAACCCTGATGCACTTCAACATTTACCGTGAACTCTATCACTCGACTCTCCTTTCACCCTCACCGCCGCTCAGGAACCCTCCTACATCTTCGATACCACACATCACAATTCACTCAATCTCCTTGTTTCCAACTCCGCTATTTAACCCACCTAATAAAATTATACAGGTACACTTGTGCCTTTCATTATACACAAATATGCAACAATCCACATTATTCTGTTGAATGTGTTCTTTTCCACACCTTTCCCAGTTCCTGATTTAAAGGTCTGATATGGCATTATGTATACAAACTATTTTCTACCAACTAACCATGACTTAATCCATCTTAAACCAGCAAGCACCACAGGCCTCACGGAAGTGTCTGTATAGCGTAGGCGATAGGCCTCACGGAAGCGAGCCCATGAAAATATGCAACAAAAATACCCCACAGGCACTCAAATGGAAGCAATATGCAATTAGGTAGCATAATCACTCTCCAGCACTTATTCCTCTCACCTACATGCCCCCCCCCCTCCTCTCTTACCCCCTTTCTCCCCCCCAATTCAATTATTGGCTATTATTCCTCTTATTTTCGTCATTCCTCCCATTCCCTGCACAAAATATGATGAGTCAATCTTACACACTCTCTCCTACCCTTCACATGCGTTGATGATAGCTGGGAAGCTTAATCTGCCTCAAGCACACCTATGTTACACTCTCTCTCGCCTCCATCCACTCCCTCCCGCCATATATATGTTTTTCGCTAGATATTTGCTGTTTACACATATTTTCTGGTCTTTACTGTTCATATGTTCATCATACAAGTCAAATAAATGCACATGGAACAGAAATAATGCTTTATATGGTAAATATAACAAATTGTCGGAATATAAGTTTTTTCTCTCGCATATGCGGCACATTTAAACACATCAATTGCGAGCACCTCGGGTTAATACGGCCCCTCCTATTCCATAAGCTTCTACTTTGCTCAACAATCTTGGCGAGACTTTATCCTATGACCATTGATCTTGCCCTCAAATTCTCTGCTCCCATGTCACACAAGGACTTACATTCAATGGAGTCGTAAGAAGTTGACAGGTAAAAGAAACGCATAAATTCAGCCAATCAATCAATTTATTGAAAATGTGTGGTAAAAATAAACTGCAAACTATAAAAAGAAGTGATAATTTACCGAATGTCCTTAATATAATAAACCTTTCCCATTGTAGATTTTATATATCTCTTTAGCACCATCTGGTCCAACGTGTTGTGGGTAAATATTATTGAGGATGTGGCTAGTTTTTGCCATTCTTGAGCAATATATCTTGGTTTGTCCCCTAGGCTTACAAAAATGCCCAGACCCCCCTTCAAACTGTAAAAGGCTCGCCCAGACCCACTTTAACGCCTTACGAGCGGGCCCGTAAGGAATTTCTACTACCCACCAAGCGGGTGGTTTTACCCTAAATGGCCTTGTTTCCATGCATAAACAAGAGCCAGAGCGTAATACAATTATGTATCCCTGAAAGGGCGTTAATTCAGCTTTCCAATGACACCAGAACCATCCTCCTACGACCACGCGTTCTCTTGCAACGATCGTGTAAGACGAAGGAAAAATCCCTAAAATACGGTCATTTCTTGACATAATACCCTGTGTAGTGAGGGAGGGAGGGTGGATGTGTGTGGAGTAAACGTCAGTAGGCCCGCGGGACCCGTGGCGAACGGTCAGAGCCCGACCTACGCTCCGCCCACCGCTCGTCTCTCTCTCAGAGGCAATATTGCTCCAAAATTGCACACCGACTTAAGTCGGGCCCCGCTCTTTGGGCAGGTGTTCTCTATACGGACTTAAGTCGGGCCCCGCTAATAAGGGGTTACGCTAAATTTGTACTTTGAAGTTACAACAAGCTCGCTATTGCTCGCCCCCCCAAAAAAAAGACACCTGAATGTGGTGAAGCGTTTTCTTTAATCACCAAACTAATGGAGTGAAAAGTTTTAAAATCTGCAAACTAATGGAGTGGAGCAGGGGATGTCCAATAAGACCCCTCAGGGTTTTTTTGTTAGCCTAAATGACAAACTAAAATATGTTGCTCGAAATTGGCAAAAGCGAGCAAAGTCCTCAATTATAATTAATCAAAATATCATAGTAATAATCTGAAAACTTTAAATGTTGTTTCTGTTCAGGCTCTGTCTCAAGTTGGCCACCCCCAGCTATGGGGTATGTGCCTGAGTACTGTATATACATAAATGTATGTATTTTATGCATATACTCAGGCACATACCGCATAGTTGAGAGTGGCCGACTCAAGACAGAGCCCGAACAGAGACACAACACACCATAAAAAACAAAATATAAAATTCACACACATCTAGGAGAAAACCAAGGATCACCAAGGGCCTTGAGCCCTCCCCCGGCCCCATACCTCCCGGAGAGGTTCCGGTCTCAGCAAGCAGACACGCAGCGGAGCACACCACAATGCCTGCCCACCTCATATACAAGCTCAATACATGACCACAAAAAAATATCCATTTATCGAATACTGGATTTCAATCTAATCTTGTACTGAACCCAACTGCACAATGAATAACGTGATACTTATGCAAAAGGAAAGAATAATTAATGGGGCACAGATCTCAAAGGACCCGACCTCACAAGGAACAACCCACAAGACATCGGACCAGATAGTGTTAAATAATTCTGATATACTGTACTGATGTAATACAGTAAAACCTCGCCCATCCAAACTAATTGGGGGAGAACCCTGTCCGGATCTGCCGAAAGTCCGGATATAAATTCAGCCATCCAGACAAATCCGGATGGCTGAAACATGAATCCAGATATCTAACTTAAAGATGGTGGTGCATGGGTTGATACAAACATGGAATAATAATCACCAACCTGCCTTGCAAAATGCAATGGCACTGAAATAATTATTAACAATGGTATAAAGGATTTTGTGGATCATCTACACCGGACCTGTGACGTCACAGGAGTATCCTCATCCTGGACTGGATGGTGGACTTACACTCCTATGACGTCACAGGTCCGGTATAGACGATCCACAAAATCCTTTATACTATTGTTAATAATTATTCCAGTGCCATTGTATTTTGCAAGATACAGTAGTTATGTGCAGGTTGGCGATTATTATTCCATGTTAATCTCAACCCATGCACCACCACCTTTAAACAACCAGATTTAGGTTTCAGCCATCCAGACAAATCCGGATGGCTGACATATAAGTCTGGATATCTAACGCTGGATGTAAACAATACGTGCGGTAACTTGTATTCGCCTTGTTCGTTTCTGGATTGACTTTTATTTTTCCCAAGCCATCCAGACAAGTTTGGTTGGTTGAAACATGAGTCTGGATCGAAATGCCTGTCTCTTGGGTTTCCAGACCTGAGAGCACGGAGGGACGGGGTTCTACTGTACTTTGGAACATTACACTTATTCAAGATAGGATTTTTAGTGAGGTGATGAGGAGACGGTTAGGTATCAAGAAAATTGGTGAGGAGATGCGTACAAGTAAACTTGGATGGTTTGGGCATGTAGAGAGGATAGATGAACAATGTTGGGTGAAATGATGCAAGTCTGTAACCAAGAGAGGCTTGGGTTCAGACCATATAGTCTGAAATTGAATAAAAATACCTGACAAGTGAGGCAGCTCTGAACAGGGCTGCCTGGAGCGTTGCCAAGAGACTGGAACCGCACTTTGTATGGAGTAATTGGTCTTAACATTTTTGTACCTTGAGCCGACATTATACCACCAACAAAAACTCATTTGTGTGTCAGGCAGGCAACAACAGCATCAATAAGAACTGTTTTGGACCTGCTAATGACCTATTTGCGTGTCAGGCACGCAATATACTGCAACGTAAACAAACCACACTCTCCGTTTTGTCGTCTGCTACGATCCGCGCGGTCTGGCACTGACCCGGAGTTGCAGCAGGACCCCTGTCGCCCGCAAATGTCCGTGTTGTGGCCGACTTCAGAATTTTTGGGGTTACCGCGTCCAAATGAATCCGAGTATACGATACGAAACGCGCGTATATCGAGACTTGACTGAAAAGACCATACGTTATAGGTAGACCAGAAATTAAACCCCCCCCCCCTAACCTCTGTAACTAAAAAACGGCAACAGTAAATGGGCTCTAAATTCCCACACGGTAGAAATATTAGCTTGATTACTCCGGTCATTCTTTAGTTGTAGAGGTTAAGGGGGGTATTGCCTGTCTTTCTGGTCCCCTTTTTTCCTCATACTTATCCCCAGTAGTTTTGAGAATTTAAGACGTTTCCCCCATTAGTTTGTCAATTTCAAGACCTTTTGCCCCATTTCTTTGTCAATATTAAGACCTTTTGTGCCCTTTAGGTGTCTATTTTTTTCCTAGCGAGAGATAGCGGGCCTGTAATTGTGGAGGATCCGGCCTTCGGCCATGACAAATGGATAAATTAATGTAGTAGGGATCTCTAATGGATGTTTTTTAAAGTTTGATGGACGTCTAGGGAGGAAACTAAAAAAAATAAAGGAATATATATAAGTACATTCTTTAACATTAATATCAAATAGTAAATACAAACCCCAATGTACTTGAATATATAAATGAAAGACCCCCCAAAATAACCACTATCCCCTTAATAGTCACAAATTCTGGCCTATTTATAATGAATGGACTATAGTTAACCCATGAACTGCTAAAACCTGTGCAAAAATAAAGAGGTCAAGTTGGGGGAGAGGGAGGGGGAGAGGGAGGGGGAGGGGGGGGGGGGGGGGGGAAAGGGGGGTATGAAGTTGAGGGGGGGAGAAGGGGTAGGGGGGTTATGAAGTTGAGGGAGGGAGAGGGGAGAAATATGAAGTTGAGGGAGGGAGAGGGGGGGGGGAGGTATGAAGTTGAGGGAGGGAGGGCAGGGAGGTATGAAGTTGAGGGTGGGAGAGGGGGGAAATATGAAGTTGAGGGAGGGAGAGGGAGGGGGTATGAAGTTGAGGGAGGGAGAAGGGGGTGTGTATGAAGTTGAGGGGGGGGGGGCTATAAAGGGGGGAGAAGGGGGGGGCTATAAAGGGGGGAGGAGTGGAGGATGTGGCATGGAGAGATGCCACTACTTTCCATGCGTCACCCAATTTTCAGACATTTCTCGGCACTGGCACGGTATTTGAAATTCTTTTTTGTATAGGTCTCCCTCACTATCCGATGCCACGATTTACGATATTATTATAGGTTTCTAGGTGTTTGGGTTTTGGCTGGTCCGAGAACGCATCCCCATTTACCCCATCAATTTTAGGGTTATTAGACGATTTTGTTCAGCTTAGGAAGGACGTCGACCCATTAAAAGGCTAAAGACTATCTCGATTTAATCTTTTTAGCTACCTGATACCTTTCTGAGCTTCACAAAATCGTATAAATGTAGCTGAAATCAAATAAACAAGACATTGGCAGTACAGAAGGGGTTAATATCAATGTGGTGTTGTACTGCACTATTTCGCATAGTAGTAATATAAAACAAACAAAAAAAGGAAAATGAGGATTGGGCCTGTGTAAATAGATAGATAGTAGTAATATAAGAAGATTTTTAATAATTATAGTTTGCATTTTACTGAAATTCCGAGAGAAAATGTTATTACAGTACTGTACAGTACTTCCATGTAGGGTTATAAAAAAAAAAAATCTCCATAACATATTTATCCTCAGAACTTAAAAAGAACTTCAAAATAAAAGTACTATAATCTATTCTCTGTAAGTAGGCGAGAAATCATGACCTCCATCATCTGTAACTCAAAAAGGGCTAGAGCAAATTGGCTGTAAGTTTCCACATCTGTTCCTTCACTGACTCTTCCCAGATGGTAGAAATCTTAGCTGGATTACTCCAAGTCATTTTTTAGTTACAGTGGATAGAGGTCATGATTTCTCGCCTACTTACAGCGAATAGACTATAGTCAGTGAATGTGTGTCAATCAGAAAGGATAACATAAAATATTAATAACCAGGACTAACAAATGCAAGTCCTGTGTTTTTTTTTTTTTTTTTTTTTTTTTTTTAGGCTTTTTAAGAGAGGATTTTCTAATAGTATCTCCTTTCTTGGGTGTTTTCACTTGCCAGTCTTGATGGATGCATTGGGTAGACTTAAACAATTTTGTGCACGGTGATTCCATTAACTGTATGTGATAGACTTAAATAATACAGTACCCACTACTAAATTAGTACAGTAAGATTAGTAAATTTAGCTTAAAAATAAATACGTCACCGGTAAAGAAGGGGTTAACTACTGTACATGCATCGTAGATTTCCACGCTAAATTTACTAATCTAATTCCGCTCCATTTACGGGGGGTTGTATTTTGACCTCTCTTTCGTACAAATTGGAGCAACGCCTTGGCTTGTCTACCACATATGTCGCCGTGCAAGAGGTAAACAACTTCCCGGTGTAGTTGGTGTGACCGGCGTCATCAGCCACAGTCTTAAACATGAAGGGTTTTTTTTTCCCTTAATTCAATTTATGCAAGACGTTAATAGGAAAATGAGGAGGGTATCGTTCAAAGGGGCACAGGTGCCAGAATGCATCCCTGTCACATGTTTCAATCATTATACCCTCATCCCTTTCAATCGTAACTCCTGCCATGTTCCTCATATTCACCTTGCTAAATTATCACAAGAGGAAAGGTAACCGTCTCTCTTGTTTTTTAAGACTATGGGCATATATCTAATGATGATGAAGATTTAATTCTACCCTTCTGAGCCGGGCATATATCTAAAGTTTGACAGGCAGGTCCATACTTTGCACGGGTATGGCTAGTGCTTACATTTCTTTATGTAGCCTTAGAGCCCTATTATGTGTTATTTCCTTCTTGGTTGTGAGGAAGGACTGTGTGTGTGTGCTGCCAGGCCAATGATGCGCACACATGTACAAGTAAACACACAAACACACACACCGCCACTTTACACTCAGGCAGGTGCGGACGGAAGGGGCAGGCGATCACGAGCGGCTTGGAGTATCACTGAGGGTAGGAAATAATGAACAATTATTACTTTACTGTAGATATCACTCTCCTTCCCCCTTACAATTATTCTTTTAAATCCACTACTGAGAGGCAAGATAGGTGAACTAATGCTACAAGTGATGGTCTACTAAAGAAATATCAAATATCAACTCACATTAACCTTACTTGGACAAAGGGGATTATTTTGGAGATTAATAGCACGAAAGGTTCAAATATTGACAATGAAATGGGGTGAAAGGGCTTAAAATCGACAAACTAATGGGTCCAACGTCTTAAAATCTGAAAACTAATGGGACCAAACATGAAGAAGAATGGAGACCAGAAAAACGACCCATCTCCCCTTAACCCTCTCACATCCTTATGACGCAGAGGTTGCCAAATTAGCAATAAGAAATAGATTACTCTCACTCTTATAATTACCTCTCCAAAATTAGTTTTCTGCCCACAGCTAACTCAAAGACAACTGCAGAGGTTGAAGTAAATAAACTAAAGGTTTATAAATACCCCGAACGGTAACAAAGGCTTTAAAGTATCCCTAATAGGCTCAAAAATTGCGTCAGGACGTGAGCAGGTTGCAACATTATTACATTTTATTTTGTGTTGTCCCTATTCTGGCTCTGTCTTGAGTACCCCCCCCCCCCCCCCCCAAAAAAAAAAGGAAAAGTGGGGATTGGGCCTCTACACACTTACTATCTTCTGTTTCTGCATTCAGCTGTGTCCTTTAGTTGAGGTCTGCCACTTACGCATGAATTCATCGATGTGTTCCAGTACAGCTCCTAAACACAAATGATCAATTATTAATACATGGGTTATTAAAATATTATTCATGTACTGTACACAGAGAGCAGATATTTTGTAATAAGAAAGCAATGTAAAAAAATATACTTAAATATTAGTTTATAAATGCCATAAAATAAGTGTAATATTAATAATAAATATTTAAAATATGTAACCACAGGCCCCAACCTCCCGAAGAGGTTCCGGTCTAAGCAGGCAGACACGCAGCGGAACCACACCACCATGCCCGCCCACATTACTTCCAGGCATGGGGCCAGGCGCCCGACCTAGTCCAACTGACGGCTGACCCCCTCAACCTACGACCGCGTTATCACTTATCTATTCACAAGCATTCTCCAATCATTACTCTTCATCACCAATTCTCTTGCCTGTTCTTCAGTCATCTCTTAATCTTCCAACGCTTGTTTCACACCATCTCTCCATATCCTCCGAGGTCTTCCCCTTAACCCGTATAGCCCCAGCGACGCGTCGGCGATGTATGTAACGCACAGTCCCAGAGACGCGCCTGGCGCGTCACCCTAATTGCGCCGACCGTAACCTCAGGTGTAGCCACTCAAGAGGGCTCAGATTTGTATGGGAACTGTGTACGTATCCCACGCAACCGTGCCGATGGTTGAAAACTCTCAAAGTCCACGTGCGTGCGAGCGCGCAATAACCTGGATTTTTGGGATAATTGCCTTCAATTTTTTACTCTTGTAAAATCCGTTTTCGGGGGCTCTGTAGGACCATTTTTTAAGCTTTTTGAGCGGTTTTTCCTTCATTCCTAACCCATTCGCTATTGTTTCTGGAATAAAACCATTTTTTGAAAACCGGCCGGGTTCTGGTGCGCAAACATTACAAAACTAGCCGGGGCTCCACGGGTTAATCTATTTCCCCGAATGGGCTGAGTAAACAGATAGAACTGTACATTACCTGCAGCATGTGTGAGTCCAGAATGAGAGAATGAGGACCCTGATGAGTTGTGTTTCTCCCCGGTGATGAGAGTGACGGTGGCCGCCTTATTAACACTGCGGGAGTTCTGCTGTACTTGGGCACTCAGGTAGTGGCAGCACTCCAGGATCTGATACCACTCCCTGTATAGTAAAACAAAAAACATTCATACATTACTGTGCCAATACAAATATTAGCTATTACACATAACAGTAAAACACATTTATTATTTAACAATATTGCTACTATGTAACATCAGTTATTACAGTAAAATATGCAAAAAAAAAAAAAAAAAAAAAAGAAAAAAAAAAAAATGGGGGCGGGAAGCTAGGAATCCTTCTCCCCTTGTAGACTTCACCTACTAGACAAGACAGAGAAAGGGGCGAGGGAATGCGAAAGTGGTCCCGGACCTTAAGAATTGAAACTTTAAATGTTGTTTCTGTCCGGTCTCTGTCTCGAGTCGGCCACCCTCAGCTATGGGGTATGTGCCTGAGTATACAAAATAAAATAGTTATATTATAAACCCTGACTGTGAGAATTTTGGCATGATTCGATAGACAATACAGTATTCTTATCCGCTGAGTTACCAGTTGCTCGTCTAAACCTTTACAATATAATGGATAAAGACGTTAAACCAGCGTATGATGTACAGTATAAATGTTTTTTGATTGAAACTGACCATGCTTCCTTGTCCTTGCGTCGCGGGTATTTGATGAGTGGCAGGTGGGTGCGTTCATGTGGTCGCTGGGAACGGATGAAGCGAGACCCGTGCCGGAACTTGATCTCCAGCCAGCGGATGGCATCGCGGGCACCCACACTCTCTCGCTTTTGTTGATCCAGAAGGTCAATTACTGCAAGTGGATGCAAATATGTTTAATAATTACTGCAAATGGGAAAAATAAGTATACCTATTATAACGTAAAACTTACAAAATAAACAAACCAAAACTGGGACGACACAAGATAAACGCAAAGGAACTAATCAAAATCGCTATGTGGAAACAACGCTTAATAAAATAAAATTTGAAATAAAAGAACACAATCAACCACATAGGGTGTACATTACTACATGAGCAAGTCAATCTGGTTCCCAAGCAAACTAATCGCACATATAACAATGCACTATCGTCATGTTCAAGGAACTAGTCAATTTGGGAAGTCCGGGACGTTCTGGTAAATTTGACTAAATTCTGTATGAATAAAGAAACTACAATTTATATCAAATTTTATATTAAGCTAAATTTGAAAAGATATCAACAAAAGTACAAAAAACATACAGCACTCACTAACGATAGTGCTATCGGGTAGGTACTATACCTGTAAGCATAGCATGCCTCAAGTGATTCCAGGGATGATCACATGCTTTCATTAATTTAATCGGGAGGTGTTTTGTGTTGGGAGTCAAATTAATTAATTAGATTACAAAAAAAAAAGGGTAGGCCTATGTGCCTGAATATAGATAGATAGAAAGATACATCTTATCATGTTATTATGGGATGAGGATTTGCTGCCTAGTTATCATGAGTGGAGTACAGTAAAAGTAACCTTGTACTAACCTGTCTGAGGTATAATGATCATGTGTGTAGGTCTAGCCAGCAGCATCTTAACAGCGTGGAGATGAGTGGTGAGAACTGTGGCATCAGGGACCAGGTATAGACCCAGGGTGGCACGACGGGCAGTACGTTCCTCCAGGCTGCGGACCTCGTGTTGTAGCCACTGGGCCGTCAGACTCTGCATACCTGCCAGTCTCCTCCACTCCTTCCTTCCTCCTCCTCCACCACCACCTCCGCTACCACCACCTACCACAAGCATCTCATCCTCCGTAGGTGACGCTGATGATTCGCGACTCACTCCGCCCTGAGAGACAGTACAATTATAATGTAAAACTTGCAAAATAAACAAACCAAAACTGGGACGACACAAGATAAATGCAAAAGAACTAATCAAAATCGCTATGTGGAAACAACGCTTAATAAAATATTAACAGATTAAAGGAAGTCACAGTAGCACTTTTTCCAAAGAATTATGACTCACCTCACCTGGAAACTTCAAGACAGTGCACTAAACGAGAACAAATAAACTTTGAAAAGTTTACAGAATATGTAAATATTCAGAATAATAAATATGCAATCAGAAGCACTTTTCGAAAAAGTTTCACTTCTAGTTTTCTTAGATCAATGATTTGAAGAAATTACAAGATAAACAGTTGATTAAGTGCTCATCCTCTAATTGCACTGTACAATATATAACTAACCATTACACTCGTATGTTATTTCAGGTTCTTGATATAGCATGCTATAATAAGCTCCTTTCTTTTGTATCCTGGAGATACAAAAAACAAAGACTTTAAACCCTCCTCGTCCGGCTGGACTCCATAGCTCCATATCGAGTCTGACCCATGTCGCACGGGTGGCCTACATAGCTCCATTGCATGAGTTTTTGCTTTTGAAGCGCGCCAATTTGTTAGTTTACATACGCAGACACAGCGCCCCCACGCTTGAATTACGCCGCACCACCAGTCTCTCTCTGCCCGCCATCATGGAAACACAGAAAGATAAGGTTTCCGCCGCGTCCGAAACGATGCCCCCACGTACGCCCGGCCCCGCTCGTCGTAAAGAACGGCGTACCACGAAAGACATCCTAAATCCAGGAGGCGTTGAAAGAACACTTAGAAAACTTGAAATTGCTGGTAGTAACAGTGAAAGAACGTGAGTGAACAGAGAGCAGTGGCCATAGCTCACAGTACGATTCCAGTGAAAGTCTGGACAAAGAAAGTGACGAAGTGGCTGAGTTTGTGGGTTTCCCCAGTGATGATGACAGTGACAATGAACCTGAAGGGGAAAAAATAGGTGATGATGATGGTAGTGAGAGTGATTTTAGCAAAAGTGAGAGCTAAAGGTCAGCCTCGAAGTTTGTGCTCAGCGAGGTGTAGCCTCCCGCTCCCGAAAGTAGTACTGTACAAGAAAAGAGACAGACAGAAACGGCTAATGTTGGATAGAGGATGCCAAACCACACTCTGGACAGGACCAGCCCTCACCCAAGGCTTATTGTACTTTTCCATTACATATATGGCTCAGACAGGGTTGCGTTTCAGCAGTTTGAATATAATACTATAAAATTCCACTATCACACTGCCCTATCATGTCATCACTGCGACTGATGTTGGCATATTGAAAGTCCAATGCTGTTTCCAAGCTCCAATTATGATACTGCACGAAAAAGTATCAATTTATAGTTTATACCATACAATTTTTTATAAAGATTATCTGTGTGCACAAATGTATAGCTTACCGCAGCGCTGTCCTTGGTAGACGACTTGATGTTTTGTACGACCCCCTGCATGGAGAAGGTGTACAGGTGGGTCTCGGAGCTGCACCACAGTGGAGTATCACAACGACTGGACAACTCTTCGCCTAACTCACCAAGACGCTTTAC
Organism: Paralithodes platypus; assembly: GCA_032716605.1. Classification (NCBI taxonomy): domain Eukaryota; kingdom Metazoa; phylum Arthropoda; class Malacostraca; order Decapoda; family Lithodidae; genus Paralithodes; species Paralithodes platypus. Next base: position 53,684,856 of record CM064533.1, on the reverse strand, counting down.
TCGCAACAGAACCTGAGGATTTGAAATTTTCATTAATATTTAACTGTTTAACTTTCATTTGCAACAGAACTTGAAGAATGGAATGTTAACTTACATTTATTATGTTCCTTCCAACAACCAACTATACTCCTAAAATCGATTAATGAAATTTACACATGTGGCAGTCCGTGGATTCGAACCCAGGACGCTCACACCGAAAATCAACACCTTATGCATCGCACCACGAAGACAGTTAAAGGAAAACATAACAGAAACTATTTTTTTTTTAAAGTTTTCATACACTTGGCTGTTCAGCCGGGCAGCCTAGGGAACGACGACAACAACGACAACGACGATGACAACAACTCACCAATTCCAGCGACTTAAGGTTGAGCGCTTTAGGAGTGGGTGGGCGGTAGGTGGGAATGAGGGTGTGTAGCATGAGATCTTCTGGCAGCGGGGTTTTTCTTAGTGCCTCAGTCAGACCACCACCGGGGGAGTTACCGCTGGCGTCTTGCTTACTGGCTTCCATGAGGTCAATAACGTCGCTGCGGATTCCGTGAGGAGCTGGATGGAAGGTAAAGGTTAGTCAATTAAGGGGACAGTGGTTATTTTTTGGGATCTATAATTTATATATTCAATTATGAAATTGCTTTGTGTTAGCCAGAATAACAATCATTTACATACCAGTCTTGAGCTGGGCCAGGTCGACTCGCAGGAGGTTGAGGAGTCGTGCCAGAGTGGTCCAGAGGGCGTCGGCAGTCTTGAAACACAGTTGTACAGCAGCGGCATCCCCTCCCAGCCACCCACACCCCACACCCACAGCACTTAACATTCCCTCATGGCTTATTAGTTCAAGGTGTTCCCCGGCACTTAGACCACACCACGAGTCTTCATCACTCTCTACCTTCACATCCTAGAAAATATTATTAATACTTGTAGAATCTTTAAATATATGATTGTTTTTTTGCATCCTGTAGCATAAGAAACATATAGGCCTAAAATACCTGTAGAATCTTTAAATATAAGATTGTTTTTTTGCATCCTGTAGCATAACTGTTTTAAGACGTTTATCCCCATCCAGATGTCGATTTCTTCTTGGCGAGCGATAGCGAGCCAGCATTATATGGAGAAATCCGGCTACACTGGAGAATTTTTTTTATATATTTTTTTTTACCCAAAATTAGCTTGCTGTCAAAACAAAAATATATATATGCTGACTCGCTACCGCTCGCCAGGAAAACATTGACACCTGGATAGGGGTAAACATCTTAAAACAGTAGGCTGAATGGGGCCGAATGGATACAAGCCAAAGAGAGAGGGAGAGAAGGAGATAAAAAGTCGAGGTGGGCTCCCTTAACCTTACCTCATCAGTATCGTCATCATCTTCGGAGGAACACAGCTGAGAGAGGTCCAAGTCTTCTTCTTCCTCGTCTTCATCCTCTTCGCTGGACTCGTCCACATCGTCGTCCTTGCCTTCGTCATCACTTTCCGACCAGTCCGGGCCACTTTGTTCATCTGAAGAATTAAAATGTAAAACTTGCAAACTAAACAAACCAAAACTGGGACAAAGACAATATAAAGGCAAAATAACTAATCAAAATTGCTATGTGGAAACGATAACTATTATATGGTAAACGGTACCATTCAACTCCAATCTATCTCTCTATCTATCTATCTATCTATCTATCTACTCAGGCCCAATCCCCACTTTTCCTATTTTTTATTTGATTTGATTTACTTATTATATATATTTTTTTTTTGGGGGGGGGGGGACTCAAGACAACAATAACAGGGACAACACAAAACACAACAGAAAACAACGCACACACAACAGAAAACAACGAACACACAAAACCATAACAGAAAACAACGAACACACAAAACATAACAGAAAACAATCAACACACAAAACATAACAGAAAACAACAAACACACAAAAACACAACAGAAAACAACGAAAACACAAAAACATACTAGAAAACAACGAAAACACAACAGAAAACAACGAACACACAAAAACACAACAGAAAACAACGCACACACAACAGAAAACAACGAACACACAAAACCATAACAGAAAACAACGAACACACAAAACATAACAGAAAACAATCAACACACAAAACATAACAGAAAACAACAAACACACAAAAACACAACAGAAAACAACGAAAACACAAAAACATACTAGAAAACAACGAAAACACAACAGAAAACAACGAACACACAAAAACACAACAGAAAACAACGAACACACAAAAACACAACAGAAAACAACGAACACACAAAAACACAACAGAAAACAACGAACACACAACAGAAAACAACGAACACACAAAAACACAACAGAAAACAACGAACACACAAAAACACAACAGAAAACAACGAACACACAAAAACACAACAGAAAACAACGAACACACAAAAACACAACAGAAAACAACGAACACACAAAAACACAACAGAAAACAACGAACACACAACAGAAAACAACGAACACACAAAACACAACAGAAAACAACGAACACACAAAAACATACCAGAAAACAACGAACACACAAAACACAACAGAAAACAACGAACACACAAAAACATAACAGAAAACAACGAACACACAAAACACAACAGAAAACAACGAACACACAAAAACAAAACCCAAATTCACCTACATCTACCCCACATACCCCATTCACCTACATCTACCCCACATACCCCATTCACCTACATCTACCCCACATACCCCATTCACCTACATCTACCCCACATACCCCATTCACCTACATCTACCCCACATACCCCATTCACCTACATCTACCCCACATACCCCATTCACCTACATCTACCCCACATACCCCATTCACCTACATCTACCCCACATACCCCATTCACCTACATCTACCCCACATACCCCATTCACCTACATCTACCCCACATACCCCATTCACCTACATCTACCCCACATACCCCATTCACCTACATCTACCCCACATACCCCATTCACCTACATCTACCCCACATACCCCATTTTATTGTATTTTTTTATTTATTTATTTATTTTTAGCTGGGGGTGGCAGACTCGAGACAGAGCCTCCAATACAGTGCAAAAATTTGGAAGGCTATGTAAAGAAAAAGAAAAGAAACAAAAAAATAGGAAAAGTGGGGATTGGTAGATAGATAGATGTAAAAAAAACGGTTGCGCAGATACAATTGTTTACGATAGTATTATGTGGACTGTAAAACTATATTTAGTGATGAAATATTACTTTACAACCATTAACACCTAACGAGCGGCCTAGGCGGTAATTGATAATGTACCGCCCAGCGTTTTTTTTTTAACCCAAAATAGGGTTGTTTACGTGATCATTTTCATGCCTAAATAAGACCCAGAGCGTAAAACAAGTATCTATTCCTGAAAGGGCATAAACAGAGCTTTCCAATGACACCCCACGATCCTTGTACGACCGCTAGTTTTCTTGCAACAGTCGCGCAACACGAGTGCAAAAACCATGTAATTCGGTACTTTCCCTACATAATTCACTGTGTAGCGAGTGTGAGAGGGTGGAGGAGGGTGGGATTCATGTCAGTTGGTCCACCGCGGTGGTCTGGAGCAGTCATACGCTCGCTAGTCTCCTGCCACCACTTATCTCTCTCTCTCAGCAACATTACGTGCTGAAAATGGCACACGACTTATGTTGTGAGCCGCCACATAGTCCAAATTTCTTTCACTCGACATATGTTGCGCGCCGCCAGTTAAGGGTTAAGGGAGCCCACCTCACTTATTTTCTCTTTCTCTCCCTCTCTCTTTGGGCTATATCCATTCAGCCTACCGTACTGTTTTATGACATTTACCCCAATCCAGATGACAATATTTTCCTGGCGAGCAGTAGCGAGCCAGCATATATATTTTTTTGTTTTGACAGCAAGCTAAATTTGTAAATTTTTCGATAGAAAAATTTCTCCGGCAAAGCCTGATTTCTCCATACAATGCTGGCTAGCTATCGCTCGCCAGGAAGATATCAACACCTGGATGGGGATAAACGTCTTAAAACAGTTGGCTGAATGGGGCCGAATGGATACAAACCAGGGAAAGAGAGAAAAGGAGAGAAAGATAAAAAAAAACGGTGACCCCCCTCAACCTGTTTGTATTGCAGTTGATTGGCAAGTACGTAAGGGTTAAGACCAAAGCATTTGGACACTGACTTTCTGTTGTTGTTCCCCAGACTGCCTGGCCGAACAGCCCCAAGGCCATAACCGAGCGCCCCCACAGAACCCTCCCTGCCTACCACAATAAAGCCTGGGTGATCTAAGCCACTCCATGGTGGGGAGCTGAGGAGGGTGCGGAAACCAAAGCCCCACCCAGGGCCCTGTGCACCTCAGCAATTATGAAGAGAAAGTTGAGGGGTAAAGGAAAAATGTGACACTTTGGCTTCCAATCTTGGTAGATTGGGTGGTCAATCCACGGAAGAGCCGCAGTCACTTGAGATCTAGAAAATATATAAGTACTGTACTGTAAAAGGAACAGTCAGAGTAAGCTATGGGTATGGCAGAGATCGCTCAGTTCTCACTCTGATAGACTAGTCCATCACCACATGACTAGAACCCAATCCTCTCAGCATCAGGTAGGAAAGGCCCTAGAAAGCCGCCTTTGGTGGGGGGATAGCTCCCCTATTTCAACCCCTTTCGGGGTTGGGCACCCGCCCGGATATTGACTGTTCTTACCATCAGTTTGAGCATGACCGTTGACCCGACGACGGCGGCGGCGGCGACGGTCGTTATTATTGTTGTTGTTATTTTTCTTACTCTTGCTGCCAATGATTTCCGACTCACCAACCCCACCGCCATCCCTTCCCTCCTTCACCTTACTGTCATCGCTACCTTCCTTCACGTCATCCTCATCACCTTTCTGGAAAAAATAAGTTATTCTTCTTATTCTTGTTGCCCATGATCTCTATCCCATCAACCACACATTAATCCTTACCCTTCCTTTACCTTCTTCACATTATCCTTATCAACTTTCTGGAAAAATAGATAATTTTGCTGATGATATTGTTATCCTACTTACTCTCGCTACTTGCCACACTCGCCATCTCACCACCAACACAGTAGAAAAAATATGGCATCCATATCTTAACACTCAAGCCGCGGGTCCCGACAATTGTCGAGTGAGAGAACCATGGCCTATCCAGCAGGTCCCGACAATATTCGGGTGGGATTTTGAGCACATTATCAGCTCTGAGAGAGAGTCCATGTGTTGGGAGGACCACAGGCGGGCTCTGACCGCTCGGCATGGGCCAAGTGAGGCAACTGGGAGCCTCACCACACCCCTCCACTTCTCCAGCCTCTCGAGGCCAAGGATATTCTGAGGAAATTACTGTATTTTAGGGTTTTTGCGCTCGTGTTGCAACATAGTTGCAAGCGAATCCGTGGTCGTACAAAGATGATTCAGGTGTCATTCGAAAGCTCTATTATCGCCCTTTCACGGATAAATAATTGTATTACGCTCTGGCTCTTGTTTATGCATTAAAAAGAGCATGGAATGAAGCTCGTTTAGGGTAAATATGCCCGCCACACAGGTAGTAGAAATCACAAATATCCCCGTTCGACAGGGGTTAAGTTGATACTACTCTCTCATACAGCTACCCTAGGTATACCTATACAGTAAACCCTCGCTATTTCGGACTAATTGGGGGGACACCCAGTCCGAAATGTCCGATTTTCCAAACTACGGCTGTGTCTGATCTAAATGAGGACAAAATCCGACCTGAAAGAGGAAAAATCCGACAAATAAGGAATAGTGAAACGGGAACAAACATCAGCCGGGGGCCGAGCTGGCCGTTAACCGGGAAACGGGAGCAAACTTCATGCAACCATGACAACGGAATAAATGCGACCTCGGCATCAACCTAGAAAATGGAGGCTACCCTATTCGTACCCTAGATTTCAATATATTAATATAATAGCACATACAGTACTGTATAGTAGTTTATATGGAACAATAAGTAAGGAACAACACTCACTCTTTCATTGAAAACCGGTCCATTCACTGTCCTCCACCTCACTCCACTTCTCCACCTCAAGTGATATCGAGGTCACCTTACGCTTTGGGAGGCATGATAAACGGGAATATACACGTAGATATGTAACACAACACCAGCTAGATCGTACTGACGCGTCTCGTCCAAGCGGGTGACACAGTTCAGAGCCTAGCCTTTATACCAGCGTTCCGACTGATCCCCGTTTTGACGGACATTCACCCCGGGACGGGAACGCTTTATCTGACACTTTCGAGACTGTCGGACACATCTCGGGAACATACGAGATATCAGACGACGTACATTGGACGGTTATGACGGACATTTGCCCTTATTTTTCCGAAAACTGAGAGAATCTTCCGACACTGTTAGACTGTCAGAACGATGACGGAAATGTCCGGCAAACGGAAGTACGTATCCGGGAGGCCGTTGCCAGTCTGGCAAGTACTGGCATTTAGAGGTCCAACGTAGCGAGGGTTTACTGTAGTATATTCCTTTTTAGCCTGGCGAGTTTGCACTTGGTTGCTTTAAGTTAGAGAATACTACTGTACTTCAAAGTCATTGTTTGAGGGTACTGCGTCTGAAAATGTTTGTGTGACCCCAACCGTTATTTACCTTTTCTTCCTTGGGCATCAGTGTAGAGAGGAAGGGAGGATCTATGAGAGAGATGCGCTGCTCGAGCCGGGTACAAACATGGGTCACCAAAGTCATCACCACAGATACCAGTAGAGCCTGGGCCATGCTGGTGTGCCACCCTAGTAGGAGAAAAAACAACACTAATTACATTATATTCTTTCACCAACCAACTTCACTTCTAAACCTTTTGAGTACCAGCGACGTGTGTTATATTGTATTCTAGCTATATTTGACGATATTGTACAGCTTAGGAAGGATCTGTGGTAGTTAAAAAGGTTGGTTGAGTTAGTTTGAAGTCTTATTATTTGCTAGATATCGTCCCTACCCTGAATTTAATCGTCTTATAGTTGCCAGAATATGATAAAAGGGACGTCCCTGGTACTGTATGGGTTAATGATATCAACAAATACATGTGGCACTCCAAGGACTCGAACCCAGGACACTCACACCGAAATTCCGCGCACCTATGCATTACGCTATTGAGGTAGCTATTATGGAATGATCTCCAGGCCAGGGGACTGACTAAGATGGCTTGGAATTGTGATACATGGAGACCGGCTACTGTAAGAACTACAGATTTGGATATGGCATATGGGTCTTTATGAACGTGACCCAAGATAACGAAAATATATTACCCTTGCTAAGATAGCCCAGCTCCATGGGCTAACTTTATATGCTGCAGCATGGACACCGGCAATTAGGTAACCAATTTGTATCAACCATTATCGATATTGATTTAAATACAGGATGATGCTTCATATATTGTATATACTGTACATACATACAGTGGGCTCCGGCCATTAGGTAACCAAATTGTATACAAAATATATGTACTGTAATGATTTATTCAGGCACATTTCCCATTTTTAGAATTTTTTGTTTTTTTATCTGGGGGTGGCCGACTCAAGACAAAGGCCGAACAGAGACAACATAACACAAAAGAGAAATAATAACACCAACCTTGCTTTTTTAGTCTCTTTATGCAGAGAGAGAGCACCGTACACACCAGCACCATAGCTTCCGCTGTCAGAGTAAACCCTCCCTCTGTTTTCTGTGGTGGTAGTGGTGGTGATGGTGGTGGTGTTACAGATGGTGGCGGTGGTGGTAGTGATGGTGAGTCATGCCCATTATGCAGAGCGGTGGGGGTGGTGGTGGTGTCAGAGGTGTCGTTGTCCGTGTCATCACAGCTCTCCAGTGCTCTACCCAGGCGCACCAACACATCCTGACACACCTGTAATTGTCAGAAACGTGGCATAATTACAATGTAAAGCTTGCAAAATAAACAAACACAAAACACAGTAAAAAGACAAACCAACTAATCAAAATCGCTATGTGGAAACAACGCTTAACTCTTTGGCTGCGGGGTGTTTTGGGCTATTTAGGGCATATTCAGACACTCCTGAATGATGAATCAAGCACCTGAATTAAATTAACTGTATTCTGCCGAAAACTAGGCGAAAATAGCTTCAAAATGAGACCAGAACGGGCCTCGTAGGTGGCCTGGTTCACCCGCAGCGGTGCCATAGAAACGCGGGAAACCCGCTATTTATTAGCACTCGCTCGCTCGGCAACACTGTTGTGAGAGGCAGTGAGAGACCCGCGCGAGACACAGTCTACCTCAGTGGGCCGCTGGCTGCTCTGAAGGTCGGAGTTGGGCCCCTCACGCTCCCGCCCACTGACACTAGATTTTTACGGTTTTTACAGGCTTTTAAAGCCTGGAAATTGCTGCAAATTGCCAGGACGTTCCAGAACGTCACCCGCAGGGAAAGGGTTAAGTAAAACAATAATTTATACATAAAAGAACACAATCCACCACATAGGATGTACATTACTACATGAGCAAGTTGATCTGTTTCCCAAACAAACTAATCGCACACATAACAACGCACTAGTTTTTTATGAGGACAAAATTATTATAAACAAGATATAATAATAGTAATTAATGAAACTCGCCTTAGTTACACCAATCTAGAGCTCAGTGGTCTGGTTAAACTCCTCAACAAAATACAAATAAAACCTCAATCTATAGTAATCTATAGTCTTAACATTTTATCTGAGGACAAAACAATTGATAATAAAAATGATAACAGAACTGAACAATTAATAATGCTACAATAATCAAAGCACTCACCCTTGCCACCTCTTGATTATCCCTATTATGTACAAAGCAAGATACAAGTGTCAGTAGAGAGTGAAGGAAGAGTCTGTGGTGGTGTGCTGGAGTCTGGTCACCACCGTCCTCACTGTTATTCTCGTACACACTCCGACTTTTCTCCAACAGACGCTTCAGGTTGCTCTCTGCGCCTTCGAAACTCTTCTCACAAGTCAGTCTGGGGGGAGACAAAATACCAGTACTTATAAATACTAGTCTGCTGTAAATACTTTGGTCCATATTCCTAAACAAACTCCCATCATTGCAAATGATGGATACAGTTGCACCATAATCCGTGCCAGTAAGATTGATATGCTAGTTGTTGTCATCAATAAGAAATACTGAAGCATTATTTCAGTACCGTACTCACATTGCAATTACAACAAATAGTCTTGATAATGAAATGCTAGTAATAAGAAAAATTACATTAATTACCACCGACAATGATGGGATTTGTCAAGGAATACGGACCTTAGTGATGCACTGATGTAGGCGGGTAATCCTAATACTATACAAGTCCTGTAATCCAGCACCTGATAATCCGGAAAGGCTAATACTGTACTGTAGTTCAGAATATGTTAAGAGTCAATTTCATGTCCTAAATATGCTAAATTTTCTATTGTTTTATCGACCATAAACCCTTCTGTCTTTGTTGAAATCTAGACAGTTATCATGGGTTTCTAAGCTTTTACATAAAATTTCTATATACACTTCAGCCAATTGAGTTGCTTGGAGGATATACAGGAGTGACAATTATTTTTCTGAATTATTACTTACCGTCTATATTATATCCAGAGTGAGCTTGGCATCCTCTACCCAACCTTAGCTGTTTCTGTCAATCTCTTTTACTGTCCTATTTTTCCTTCTGGGTGCAGGAGGCTAGGAATCCTCCTGCCCTTGTAAAAAATTACCTACTAGTCGAGACAGTGAAAGGGGAGAGCGAACGCGAAAGTGGTCCCGGACCCTCTGTCTCGAGTCAGCCAAGCTCAGCGATAGGGTATGTTCCTGAGTACTGTACATACATACAGTATACAGAATGCCATACAGTAATCCAGCATGACATCTGGCTGCTACTTTCTGGATTACATGACTTTCACTGAATTGAGCACTACTCTGCATAATACAGTAGGGTCTCACATAAAACGAGTTTATGGTCGATAAACGAGGGCGTTTTATGCGATTTCGTTTTATTGCATTTTGGTGGCGCAATATCGTCAATGTTCGCTGTAAGCGAAATTTTTCGTACAAAGCGAACGATATTTCATACAAAGCGAACGATATTTCATACAAAGCGAACTATATTTCGTACAAAGCGACGATATTTCGTACAAAGCGAACGATATTTCGTACAAAGCGACATTCGTTCTGATCGAAAATTAAATATTAATATTTTAGGTCGGTCGTTTTAATCGAGACTCGTTTTATGCGGGACCCTACTGTACATTCATATGAACTTGACAGCTTATTCTACGAATCTCCACAATTGCTCCAATTTGTTTAATTTACTAAATTACTTATAAGGATATGGATTTAACAAAGAGCCTTTGTTATTCAGCTTCAAAGGCAACTTCACACACCACTACCAAATTATCAAGTTCATTCATTATCATAATCACTGCTTACTAGTGATTTTGAGTGGAGTATGGTGTAACTTACGCTCTAAGGTAGTGTGCCACAGCAAGTAGAGGCTGGTCGGCACTGGCATACACTGTGGCCAGGTTACTGTGAACCAAGCCTCCCTCGCGCTGATGCTGCAACGCCTGCCAGAGAATAACAGAATGGGTCAATTATAGTCATAAGAATTAAAGTAAAAATGGCAATGATGGAAAGATCAGAAACTGACATACGTATAAATACCCCCTTTGGTCTCGACCAAGTGGGCTACCTATCTTGGTCAGTGGATAATGTAGTGGACTCGTGATTGGGAGGGCAGTGGTTCGATCCCATTTAGAGGCTATTTTAAATGTTGTTTCTGTTTGGGTCTGTCTCAAGTCAGCCATGAGGCTGAAATGGAACAACTAGGATGAACGACTGGCCCAGAATTACGTCATCCCCCTTTTAGTCGCCTCTTACGACATGTTGTAGACACGTGGGGTATATTCTTATTTTCCCTCTACCACATGGATAGAGGCCCAGCTAACCCCTGTTATGAGTATAATATAAATTAAAACATAAATATATTAAAGCTAAAGAGTGCAAGTGGGTATGTATGTGTGTACGGTTTATGTATGCACAGTATAATGGTATAAGTACTAGTATGTATATATTAAGCTAAAAGCCTGACCTGGAGGTAGTATCGCACAGGTAGGTGGTGCGGTGGTGGTGATGGCAGGTCCAACATGTAGCGAGTCAGGTCAGCCAGACAGGTCAGGCACCGTTGTAGCGACTCTACACCAACAGCAACACTACTCTCACTCACACTGCTTGTTTCTTCATCTGAAAAAATACATAAACTAATAATACATATATATATGAGAACACACTCTCAAATTGAAGGGAAATGTGTACGCTTCATGTGTTAGAAGAGCAATGGCAAATGCTTCAGAAATGTGGCCTGTCAAAGCGGATGATATCAACAGAATGGAACGTAACGAGATGAGAATGGGGAGATGGATAAGCGAGGCTAAACTACAAGTGAACAGCAGGGGAGACGCTTATGTATCAAGAGTAACAGTGATGAGATGTGTACTAGTAGGCTTGGATGGTTTTGACATGTGGAGAGGATGGATGAACCAAGATGGGTGAAAAGATGCTCCGTGAACGTGGAGGAGTTGCACCAAGGGGCAGACCAAGAGAGACGTGCGATCAGACCTTACGGTCACATCTTGAATTGAAAAACCTGACAAGTGAAGCAGCTCTGAACAAGGCTGCCTGGAGTGCCACCATTAGGATTTGAGACCGGAATCGCACTTCGTGTGGAGCACTCTGTCTTTAAATTTATTGTATGTAAGTATGTATGTTACCTGAAAATCAGTTAATTTAGTATAATAAGGACTTCCTAGGTATCAAAGGGTTGAAGATTATCTAAATGGACCCAATAGCTTTGACAGATTAATGTTCACTTGCATAACATCATCTGAATGTAATCAAAATACAATATAAATTGGAATTACTGTAGAGCATAAGCCGGTATCACACAAGAGCTTTTATAGTCAACATTCGATGATCAACTTTTTTCGGGCAACATTTCTGGAATATTTCGCACTGGTATCGAAAACTAGACTGATGATAGATGAATTTAGGTTACCAAAATATTATAAATGTTACCCTCATAAGCTGCCAGACCAATGTTGAGTGAAAAAGCGCTCGTGTGATACCGGCTTAAGATAGCATTGGGAATGCCCCGACCGAGCATAAAACCGAACTGCATGTCGCTAATGGCAACACTTTTCCTGATCATGAATTTGAACTCTTTCGCAAATTTTCATGACTTGATCAAACATTTTCATGTCCCTATAGTTTCCCATATTTAAGGAATTTTTACTCTTGCCTTTGTCTATATTTACTATCACACATTTCTGCCACGTACCAGTATCAGGAATTTTTTCCTCCTTTATAATAGCATTAGTCACAGGTATGTTGTTGTTGTTGTTGTTGTCGTTCCCTAAGCTGCCTGGTCGAACAGCCCCGTCACAGGTATGTTAACCCTAATGGCTAGGTCTGAGGTTTGTGGCTAGTGATAAATAAATTTGCAGGGTATTATCCCATATGCAAGGGGCCCCAAAATTTGCGGTCCCTTGGCCATGGCCTATTTTGCCAATGCCTCAATCCGGCCCTGCTTATCCTTACTATGATTCCCCTGTGCCTCTATGGCAATTTTCGAGCCCAAAGACGGACAAAATTATAGATATTCAACTCGTCACAATAAGATGAAGGAAACTACAGAAAAGTTTGCAGTATCTATTAGCAGCAGAAATAATAGCCTTGATCATGAACTAATGGGCTTTTCTCTAACCCCTTCCTTTATAGACAAAAAACAAAACTGTAAAGAAGGGTTAAAAAAAATAAAAACGCCATTCTTTACCCTCGCTGTCCAGCTTGTGAAGAGGGTTGCAATGGATGTGTCTGGGGCTAATTTGAGTCTGTTTGTAGTGCACCAGTCATGTAGTGTATCATTTTTGAGTTGTTGTTGTTGTTGCTGTTCCTCAGGCTGTCTGGCCGAGCAGCCCCAAGGTCCCGAGCAAGGCCAAGGCCATAACCGAGCGACCCCACAGAACCCTCCCAGCTTACCACTAATAATGCCCAGGTGACCGAAGCCACTCAAAGGCGGGGAGCTGAGGAGGGTGCGGAAACGCCCGGGAAACAAAAGCCCCACCCAAGGCCCTGTGCCCCTCAGCAATTATAAAGGGAAAGTTGAGGGGCAAAGGAAAAATGTGTTGTAGAGGTTAATGGTTAAGATGTTAGGCCTAACTATAATGAATCGACTATAGTAATTTTATACAGTATAGAAGCGTATTTGTGTGGAGTTGAAGGTGTGGAATGAAGGAGTGACTTAGGGGTTGGTGACCGCGAATGGATTTTGTTTCGTAAATATAGTGCCAGCTCGGCCAATTCTCCCCCTGCTGAAGTGAATGATCAACAAGGTATAGTAAATTTAACCCACACTGTACCAGCGACGACCTTTTTATTATATTCGGGTAATTATTATGCGATTTCATTCAGCTTAGGAAGGATGTGAGCCAATTAAGAGGGTACAGACTATCTCAATTAATCCTTTAAGCTACCAAATATCATTCCGAAGCTTTATCAAATTATCTAAATGTAACTGAAATCCAATAAAAAAAGATGTCACCGGTACCGTACTGGAAGAGTTAAAATGTAAAACTTGCAAAATAAAAGACAAAAACAGTAATGGCACATTATAATTTATAAAATAAACAAACAAAACAGGGACATCACAATATAAAGACAAAAGAACTTATTAAAATCGCTATAGGGAAATAACTCTTTAGTAGAATAAAATGTAGACAAAATAAAGACAAAGGAACTTATTAAAATCGCTATGGGGAAATAACTCTTTAGTAAAATAAAATGTTGACAAAAGACAAAATAAAGACAAAGGAACTTAACGATTCAGCAAAATATAATCAACCAAATGATGATCATACTTGTGTGAAGTTGTAGGTCCGGGGTGAGGGAGTGGCTGGGTGGTAGTGGTGGTAGTGAATGCATCAGCTGGTGGAAGTAAGCCATACCCTCCCACAGGTGGTTATGAATCCACACACTCTCATTCACACTCCAACTGTTACCCTGGAATACAAATTATAATGTAAAACTTGCCAACCAAACAAACCAAAACAGGGATGACACAATATACACAATATACAGAACAAAAGAACTTATCAAAAAGAGAAAAAGAGGGATTAGAGTGAATAATCTGAGTACCGGTGTACTGTGCAGTCTAGTCTCTACAATGTCATCACTGGTTAAGGGGAGATGGGCGTATTTATTTGCGAATTTATATAACTTTAAAAACAAAAATTTAAGTTTCCTCCCTAGATCTCTATCAAGCTTAAAAAAAAACAAAAAAAAACCCAAGACTGTACTACAGTAAAGAGACTAAAACCACGCTCTCTGTGGATGAAACCGTTGTTAAACTTGTATGTATGTATTTATGTAAAGTAAAGTAATGGCTCAGATGCCTTTCCGAAGTTGAATAGTACAGTACAATAAAGTCCTGCCACATAACTGCCCAAATATAATGAAACTAAGAGTAACACTCCTACCTTCCTCATCTTCTTGGCCTGGGTGAGAGGGTCGTAGTAGACCTTACGCCAGAGTATCTCCTCCATACGTCGGGCCTGTGAGGGGCAGGTCAATACCACCCTCTCACACGCCTCCCTCAGTCTGGCTCGTACCCCAACGCTCTGTGGAGTGAACAGGGCCCCCACGCTACCAGCCTCACCCAGCGATGCATTGGCACGACGCACACACTCGCTCACATGTCTGTAAGGGTTACATATTGTAATAACTTAAATATGAGGCATAAGCACAACATACACACTCAGGCACATGTCTGTAATCACATATTAAAATAACTTACACAAATACACAAGGCATTGGAAAGACACACACACTCACTAATACTGTAGGTCATGTCTGTAGGGAGCACACATGGTAACTTACAGATTAATCTCAATTATGAGAATACTGTACTAGTAAAAACTCATCAATTGATTGATTGACTAGTCAAAAACTTTTGTATTCCAAGTATTTAACTGCGATTAATCTATTAAAGAATTATAAAACATACAAAACAAATTTTGTAAATATTTTCAACATACTGATGCTGTAGCACTAAACACTCAAGTTGTTGTTGTTGCTGTTCCCCAGGCTGCCTGTCCGAACAGCCCCAAGGTCCCGAGCAAGGCCATAACCGAGCGCCCCCACAAAACCCTCCCTGCCTACCACAAAAAAACCTTGGTGACCGGAGCCGCTCACAGGCAAGGAGCCAAGGAGGGTGCGGAAACGTCCGAGATACCGAAGCCCCACCCAAGGCCCTGTGCTCCTCAGTAATTATGAAGGGAAAGCTGAGGGGCAAAGGAAAAATGTGACGCTTTGGCTCCCAATCTGCCAACCTCGAGAGTTGGCAGTAGGGAGGTTAATCCACGGAAGAGACGCCGCCACTTGAGATTTAGGAAATACCGAAATATATAAGTAAAAGGAACAGTTAGAGTAAGCTATGGGTATGGCAGAGATAGCTCAGCTCTAACTCTGATAGACCAGCCCATCACCACATGACTAGAACCCAATCCTCTTAGCATTAGCTAGGAAAGGCCCTAGAAAGCCGCCTTTGGCGGGGGAATAGCTCCCCTATTTCAACCCATTTCGGGGTTGGGCATGTGTACCCGCCCTAAACACTCAAGTAATGTAACTTTAATGATTTATTAGGCTATTCATGACAATAGCAACGGTAATATCATATATAAAACCATAAAGGTTATACTGATCATTTGGACCAACAGTTAGCCCATTGATCTTTTTAGGCCTAATAGGTCAGGTAGAGCATATACAGTACTGAACATCACTGCTATATACAGGTATGTCATTACGAGCTGAAATGTTTTATAAGGGATATATCTATCTATCTATTGCCGGATGCCTTACTCCCCTTACGAGGGTGGCCATACACAGAAGCGGACCTATTCCCTGTGAGAGGGTCAACCCGAGCCAGTTTAGTGAAGGACTAACAGAATTGACCACTCAATTTAGGGTCCGTCCGACTCCGAGGCCCTCTGTGTATCTTGTTAGCACTATTTTTCTACAGTGGTGTTCGGCTAATCCATCCACTAACCTGCATTACCATTTACCCTTAGGTAAGCAGTACGGATATACAGTATATACCGTAATATACGATAATAATAATTTCCCTATAAACAGCCGCACCACCATCGTCCTTACACTCGTATGTCTAGAGACTGTCTACTCTACGGACATGAAAAGTGATGTGAAATAATCAACCAATAGCATTGGAATACTGTACCATGGATGACGTCACACCCATTTAGCCGGTAAATTTCTATAAGTGCACCTATACGAGCTAAACAAATATATTATTGTATTTAACAGGAAGGTACGACGAGGTAAGTGATGAGGTATAGGTGGCAATGTGCGGAAATGGATTATAAGGGCATTCCACCCCCTCTGACAAGTCTATCAATCTAGATGTGACACAGATTTTACAATGTTTCAGAGAGACATTAGCCTAACCTATCCTAGTATTATGGGTGGGGGTTACCGCCCCCACCCCCCCGCTGGTTGGGTAAAACGGTAGAAATCCAGTTGCAGTGGAGTGAGTAACCGTAGATTTTCGTAAGGGGGTCAGAGGGGGCGGAATAATGCCCTTATAATCCATTTACACATATTGCCACCTATACCACATCACTTACCTCGTCGTACCTTCCTGTAAAATACAATAATAGGCCTTGGCCTAATTTTGTTAGCTCGTATAGGTGCACTTATGGAATAATTCCATTTAGCCAATCACCTGTCACGCGCAGCTGTGCATATCCCATAATGCAATATATTGGAGAAGGAAAACTGTAGTGAGGGGGGGCTCACTAGTGACTAGTCTGCCGAGGCCCGACAATTGTGTCTTCAGCTGCAGGACTCTCATTCGTCTGTGAGTATTTAGCCTACCCATTATCCAACAATAGGTTCAGTTAGGGAAAAAGAGGATTTTTCCCCCTGCTGGCCATAGATGAGGATTTCAATAAGTGCAAGCCCCCCCCCCCCCGCCCCCCCTCAACTTATTCTGGATCCCACGGAAAACAGTTAGGCTATGGCCAAATGCAGCTTAGCCTATTTTCGCATTTTATCCTCGTCAACTTCTCATTTTCCCTGATATTCAATTTCATAGCCCTCCCCAGAGTTCCCACTAGTGGGGGGCGTGTTTTTAGATTGTTGGATAATGGGTAAAATACTAATTTCAGCTCCTCTTCAGTAGAAGAGAACACGGTATTAGTTTATGACCAACTATTTACGGGCCCCATCAATGAATATCAGTGTTTTATCACTTTCATGAACGATACTTTGTTGGTGTACATGTAATTACCGTCCCAAAATCACTATAAATGAAATACGAGAAACTGTTGGATTGTTCACCCATAACACAGGGAACGTGAGCTGGGTTTAGACCGTCACGAACCCATAAACAGGGAACGTGAGCTGGGTTTAGACCGTTCTATCTATCTATCTATTGCCTGACGCCGTGATCCCCGAAGGGGTGGCCACGAACGAACCGCCCCCATGCACCTCTGTCCCCAGTCAGTCGACGCCCCTCCCCCCAACCAGCACCGCCTTCGTTCATGTACTTCCTCACTCCATCCTTCCACCTCATATTCGGTCTACCTCTCCCCCTCTGTCCCTCCACCTCGCTCTCGTACACCCTCTTAGTCATTCTCTCGCTTTCCATACGTTCCATATGGCCGAACCATCTCAAGTTGTTCCTTTTCACACTTTCCAGCACATCTACCTCCACACCACACCTCCTTCTTACTTCCTCATTAGTCTGTCTATCCCTCCATGTAACTCCGCACGCACTCCTTAAGTAATTCATTTCCACTGCTCTCACTCTTGGTCTGAGTCTCTCAACCAACGTCCATGCTTCGCTTCCGTAAGTCAGTGTCGGGATTACCACACTGTCATGCAAGGACTTCTTCACTTCCATACTGACCACCCTATTTCTTGTTACTGCTTTTAGCGTTCCTACAACCCTCTTCCCCTGTTGTACCCTCTCCCGCACCTCTTCATCCATAGTCCCATCTTTACTCAACACACTGCCCAGATACTTAAAAGAGTTGACGATCTCCATAGCCTGACCGTTCAGCTTCACCTCACACTCTGTGACTTCACCCCTTTCGAAGACCATAACCTTGCTCTTCCCCGTATTTACCTTCAAATTCCGTTTTTCGCACACTGTTCCAAACTCATTTACTCATTTAGACCGTTGCGCACCCATAAACAGGGAACGTGAGCTGGGTTTAGACCGTCGTAGAGACAGGTTAATTTTCGGTTAGGTTAGGCTAATGTTGAAAATACTAAAATGCGACGGTCCTCGGTATTAACTAACACTGTATATCAAATAAAAAACAACAAATTACCTGAAAAACTCGTAAATGGTTGGTGATAAACTTTTACCGAGAACACTGTAGGCTAGGTTATCTGAAAGAAAAACGCAAAATAAAAATAAAAATAAAAATAAATAAAATACTTAGGCCTACATCCCAGCTGGAGTACGGATACAGTACGTTTCGTCACCGCGATCTCGGACGTTTCGTCACGATAATGAGCCACTACCATTTCAAGGGCATTGAACCTTGATTTAAGTATTTATGGTTATAATTTATGATGAAAACTTAATGATTGGTTGCCTATTTGTATTATGGGACGGTAGATATGTATCTGATATGGTTTTGTTAGATTCTGATATAGTTTGTCAGAAGGTTGTCTTATACAGTATATAATACGATACTCGCTGTCTCTTAATAGACGCTACCAACAATACAACCAGATCCACTTTTTCGTGTACGGTAGTAAAGTAGGTTTAAGCGACCAAGAATCGAAATCGGTCTTCTCGTTCATCAGGCATACATTTCCACACTAATTACCGGTACATCTCTAAAATATGTTAGTGTTCTCTATAATCATGTGTTGTGCATATTATAATATGTAGCCTACCTGTTATGCCACGCTTTAGAGGAGCGAGGTATATAGTCTGGTTGGATACAGTTGACTTCGGCCCAGTGATCTCGGACCACTATCCTCGGTGACCTCGGCCCATTTTGGTGACTTCGGACCAATATATTTTTGGTCCGAAGTCACCGATGTTAAACTACCGCTTTCTTGCGAGATTCGGCAATAGGTAAACAATTGGGAACTTATTATAACTGTATTATTCCTCCTCCACACCAATTCCTTCTCTATTTATAAATGATGTCGGGATTTATTGATAAAGTTCTAGTGAACTTATACGCTCGGTGCATTTTTTTGTTTTTGATCTTTTCTATGTGATTGAGGGAGGCAAAAGGCATAACTGCCTGTAGCGAGTGCCTCCCCCATAGTTGAAAGAGTGACAGGGCCAAAATCAAGGGACGTTCGAGCCAAAATGCCTGGACACACGGAGTTTGAAGCAATTTAAGTCATAGGAAGCGGGAAAAACTGATTCTGGGAGAGAGTTCCAGAGCTCAGCTGTTGAGTAGAAGAAAGTTTGAGAGTAACGTTTCACTCTTGGGTTGGAGAGTTGCACAGAGTAGGGGTGGGATTGAGTTGCAAGACGGGTACCACGTGCCCTACGTAAAGGAGGTGGTATGCACTGGGATAGCTCTGAGGAACACTGATTATTATAGTAGCGATAGAATAGCGAGAGATGCAACATTGCGGCGGAGAGAGAGAGATTGCAGAGAGTTGGTGAGTGGACGGGAGTTAATGATACGAAAGGCCTTCCTTTCAACCTTGTCTAGGAGAGCGGTGTGAGAGGAACCTCCCCACACATGTGAACAATACTCAATACAAGGGCGCACTATGCCCCTGTACAGAGCAAGAAGCTGTGCAGGGCAAAAGAGCCCCCTAAGGCGGTTGAGCACACCCAGCTTCTGGGAGGCTGCCTTAGCAAGACTGGTAATATGGTCCTTCTAAATGAGAGCAGAAGAAAAAGAGACACCAAGAATATTGAGAGAAGATGAAGGGTTGATTTTTGCATGCAGCGCATATCCTACTATGGAGTGTGTGTGTATGTATAGTCTTAACCATAGACAAATCGTATATATCTTGGTGTATTTTGGAACTGTTCATTATGGATTTGTGTAGGCTATAGTCTTACTTCAGCCTGGTTCACATTTTTCACAGATCAACTAATATTAAAAGAGCTTTCGACCTTCATAAAGTACGGTGTAGCCTATCTTATAATATATATTGCATTTCTTTAACTAACTAAATAGGACTCATTATAATGAAACAATAGGATACAAATGAAATCATGAATCCAAAACCATAATATGTTGCAGGTTCGAATACAGCCTAACCCAGTTATAATCTATGATTTGTCCTGGTAGGTTGGTTGTAACGATTGGACATTTTGAATGGGTACGGTATATTGTGAAATGAAGACATAGCTACAGTGACTTTAGATATTTCAAATAGCGGTAGAGTTTAGGATTGACATTCACGCATATATATGACAACCCCACTGAGAGACACACAGCTGGTTATGGCCTACACCAGCTTTTGCGTTCGTTGTTGCCTTGAAGTACGGGGCCAACAGGAGGCACTGCAGTGTGATCACTGCAACGAATGGCAACATCGAAAATGTGGTACCGGAATTTCACGGCATTTTTACCGCAAAATGGTGAACGGAGTAGCACACCTTGATGACTGGCAGTGCTGGAGATGTGAAGCAGAGGCAAACAGCTGTGAAGAATCTAATATGCAGCATAGTTCGTCCCTTAATCCAGAAACTACGTCTGTGCTTGATCCATCAGAGTTTAATGAATCTTCTATATTGGATCCTGAACCGGTAATTCCAGATGAACCTCAACCCTGTGACAACGCTTACAAGATAATTAAAGGCTCTTCAATACGTGGTGGAGATAAATTGTTTGACCCTCATGGCTATTCGTACACAGTCAAACGGAAATCTACAAAGACGGTAACATGGAGATGTTCAAATAGATCTCGGTCAACAAACTGTCTTGCTACTGTGCGCCAGATGGATGAACATACATTTATTCACGGACCTGAAGAACATGTTCACAAAGCTCAATCGGGGACTGAAGTAGCAGCATGTGTTGCAATACAAGCAAAGAATATTGCAAAAGAAAATCCCTTTAAATCTGCTAATGATATTGCTACCAGTCTTGCAAGCAAATATTACTGATGGTCCTTTTAGCGCCTTGCAATCAACAGAGTATGTTGCTCACAATGCAAATTACCACCGCCGAAAACATCAGCCATCCCATCCCAAAGACCTAAATTTTGAAGTAAGTTCTGAACACTTCGCAGGTAATTTCTTCCACGACGACTTGCACGTTGATGAAGCACGCCACTTGATCTTTGCCACTGACCACCAACTCCTTTTGTTAGCTAATGCAAAAACTTGGTACGCAGATGCAACGTTCCATATAGTAAAAAGTCCTTTCTACCAACTTTTCACTCTTCATGTTTGTAAGATATGAAGAATCAACTAACTAAGCAAGTTCCTGTCATGCAGTGCGTCATGTCTCATCGTCGTAAGAAGGATTACAATGCTGTACTTGATGCCATCAAAAATCTACTTCCAAGTGAATTAAAAGTCAAGAGAATTGTAATGGATTTTGAAAAGGCACTTTGGCGATCAACAAGTTATGTATTTGAAAACGTCAACATCAAAGGATGTGCATTCCATTTTACTCAAGCTTTATTTAGGAAAATACAAGAACTAGGTCTGCAAGTAGCATATAAATCTGATAATGGGACAAATAAAGTGGTTAGAAAATTTATGGGTCTTTGTCTCGTACCACATCAGCATATTCCAGGTTTATTTCAAGGATTAAAGGAAACATTAACTACTGGACCACTTCTCGAGTTTGCTAATTATATAGAAAAGACCTGGGTAAACTCTGTTGTATGGCCGCCCAAATCCTGGAGTGTATAATTATGGTCTTAGTATCAGGACTAGTAATGATCTTGAAGGTTGGCATAATAGACTGAAGGCGAGGGGCAAAGCACAAATGTCATTTTATTTTATGGTGCAACTCTTGCAAAATGAGGCAGATTTGGTAAGTACCCAAGTAAGATTGGTCTCCGAAGGAAAACTGAAAAGACACCAAAGATCAGTGTACAAAAAGTTGCAAGCTAGGATTTTCAGTCTTTGGGAAGAATATGAGCAAGGTGAAAGGAGTGCCCAGCGTTTACTGTGAGCTGTATCACGTCTTTATGCCCCTTAGTGTTAAAACCCTCCAGCCCCGGCTACGCATTACATAAATATTCCCCGAAACCCGGGTGTTTTGGCCGAAAAACGTCTAGGCTAGGCTACCGTATCTTTGTTATTCTGACTGCTTCCGCATTCCCGCGCATCCCCAAGCGTAGCTGTGTTTATTTACCTGTAGAATGGCGTTAAGTAGAGCTCTCTAAGTCAACTGGTTCAGTTGTGATGATGATTTCATTGGAGATAACTTATGGCAACAACAGCCACTTTACACTACTTTTCGATACTTAACAACAACATACAGGCACACACGAACAAGCGACGCTCTCCTTCTTGTGGCCGGAGATGCGGGGCGTCGGTCCAGCCGGCTGTTGTTTACATGCGTCGGACCGACGCCTCGCACACCAAGCTCACAGGCTTTCAACCACTGGGCGTTAAAGAGCCCTTCCGGGCAGCTCGTGTATGTTTTTTTATGGGCGTTCAAGAGCCCTTCCGGGAACAGAGGGTTAATATACTGTAATACTATACTTAATATACTTAATATATATATTAATATACTTCTTGAGGCGGTACAAGATAGTTTTTTATTTCAATTCATTGACTCGCCGACTAGAGGTAATAATATCCTTGATTTAGTTCTCAGTAATAATGAACATATGATAAATAATGTTGAGATAGGGGACCAACTAGGAAATAGTGATCACAAATCTATTTATTTTAATATACAATGGACAGGAAATGCTAAAGAGAATCCGTCACTTATCCCAGATTTCAGAAAAGCCGATTATGGTGGGATAAGAAGAGCCTTAACCCCTTATTGGCGGCGCTCGACTTAAGTCGTGCACCAATTTGAAGCAAGTTAGGAGCATTATTAAGGCTTTTAAAGGGTTAAAATCGAGTGCAAATGGCCGGGAGCACAGCGGGCCAGACAGCCGACTCCCAGGGCTTACCGCCGCCCATTAACTCATGTTCCCTGTGTTCTCGAGAGGCTGGCAGTGTAGCCAGTAGTGAGCATAGCTGGGAAAAATATACCGATATATGCTAAACTTCCATGTTCGTGGCACCACTGCAAGAGAACCACGAGTGCTACGTAGCTCGTTCTGGTCTCATTTTGAAGATTTTAGTGCCTAGTTTTTTTGCTAAATATTTTTTTTTTTTCATGCAGATGCTTGATTTATCATGCAGGAGGGCCTGAATATGCCCAAATGAGCCCAAAACACCCCGCTAGACAAGGGTTAAGGGTGGACCCTATTGTTAAACAATTAAGTCAGGATAAGCCAGAGTTAAGCTTGACAGCTACATATGAACAGTTTATTTCTTCACTTTACAATGCGCAAAATAAATATATCCCCAAAAGAAGATTTAGATCGATACAGAACCAACCAAAATGGATGAATAATAAACTAATAGATCTTATAGGAAAAAGGAAAGGAATATATAGAAAAATTAAGAAAGGCGAAACTCGCCTACTTATTTACTATCAGACTCTATCAAGACAGGTCAAAAAGGAAATTAGGACAGCAAAAAGAAATTATGAAATAAGGATAGCCAACGACTCAAATATAACCCTAAAGCTTTTTACCAACTATATAAAATCTAAAGTTAGAAATGTAATAGGCCCCCTTAAAACTTCGATAGGAGAAATGACAGAAAATGATTTAGAAATGTGCAGTACATTAAATAGTCAGTTTCTATCCGTTTTCACTAATGAAAATTTGGCGCAGATTCCAGAAGTCAGTAAGGTATATAGCGATAGTATAGAAAATAGGTAAAGTACGGTTACTATAAGTAGAAATGATGTGCTTAAGGAAATTGACAGACTGAAGCCTCAGAAATCACCTGGTCCTGATGAGGTATATGCTAGAGTTGTTGTTCCCCAAGCTGCCTGGCCGAACAGCCCCAAGGCCCCGAGCAATTCAAGGCCATAACCGAGCGCCCCCACAGAACCCTCCCTGCCGACCACAATAAAGCCTGGGTGACCGAAGCCACTCCATGGCGGGGAGCTGAGGAGGGTGCAGAAACGCCCGGGAAACCAAAGCCCCACCCAGGGCCCTGTGCCCCTCAGCAATTATGAAGAGAAAGTTGAGGGGCAAGGGAAAAATGTGACGCTTTGGCTTCCAATCTTGGTAGATTGGGAGGTCAATCCACGGAAAAGACGCCGTCACTTGAGATCTAGAAAATATATAAGTTAAAGGAACAGTCAGAGTAAGCTATGGGTATGGCAGAGATCGCTCAGTTCTCACTCTGATAGACCAGCCCATCACCATATGACTAGAACCCAATCCTCTCAGCATCAGCTAGGAAAGGCCCTAGAAAGCCGCCTTTGGCTTTTAGCTCCCCTATTTCAACCCCTTTCGGGGTCGGGCACCCGCCCATATGCTAGAGTATTAAAAGAATGCAGAGATGAGTTAAGTTACCCATTAACATTTCTTTTTAAGGGGACCGACCGGTTAATTTAGGCTTAAAAAACTCGAAATCCTGAAAATACCAATAGGTGTTTACTCAACAAGAGTCAACATCCCTTCATAAGCCAGTGAAATGTTATTAGTGAAAACTCATTGGAAATAGTTTTTTTTTATGTTTTCCAAACTTTTCCTGTAATTCTAAAAAAGTTATATAGCGAACTTTGAAATTAACATGCTCAGTAACTACTGGTCGTACAAGGAGCATACCTATATAAATCGAAAGAGCGTAAGCTACTCTACAACCTCCCATACGCTTTATCTTCTACTTTGCCATGTTCCTGCGTAAAATATTGTAAATCTAAAAAACAAAAGTAAAAATGTTCACCTAATTACCTTAGACTTTCACCTGTTTTTCTCAGAACCTATATTGCCGCAGTATCGGATGTTATTCTACAGTTATTATTGGACCTATAGGAATGGTGTATATACTGTACCATTGGAAAGGTAATTAAAAACACTAAAAGGCCTATAAAGCCAATTTACTCTAGTAATTTAATTTTTTTCACAATATGTCGTCAAAGTTGTAATTTTCTATAAATATATTCGCCTGAATCCGTAATCACCTAAATCGAACAAATACACAAAATATATAAAATGTGTTTTATAGAAACTACAGATACACCTTTTGTGAGTTGTTTGATCACATAAAACATGTGCTATGGGGATTTCTGTAGAGTTTATAATTTTCTGCAGTGCTATTATTTTCAACATTTTTTTTACCTAAATTGCAAGAAAAAAGCAAAAATAAAATAAAAAATATTTTGATCTAGTTTTATGGTAATTTACACCTGTGCCAAATTTCATTTAAATTGAAAGTAAGACCTGGAAGTTTGTAATTAACCGGTCGGTCCCCTTAACAAGTCATTAGAAACAGGTATAGTTCCAGAAGCTTGGAAGCTTGCAAATGTAGTTCCGATCTTCAAAAAAGGTGATAAATCCATAGCATCAAATTATCGTCCCATTAGTCTCACTTCAATCATAGGAAAGCTACTAGAGTCAATTATTGCTAGGAAAATGAGAAACCACTTAGAAACATTTAACTTAATAAATTCTTCTCAGCATGGATTCACTCAGGGACGTTCTTGCCTTCTTCTCAGAGGTATATGAAGCAGTAGATAATGACAAATCATATGATATTATATATTTAGATTTCAGTAAAGCTTTCGACAGAGTCCCTCATGAGAGATTGATGAGAAAGGTTGAGGCGCATGGAATAGGTGGGGCGTTGTTAGGATGGATTAGGTCATGGCTAATTGGTAGGAAGCAGAGAGTCAGCATAAATGGTACTAAGTCAGAGTGGGGATCAGTCAAGAGTGGTGTCCCCCAGGGATCTGTATATGAAGTCAAACCAACTTTTCAGTGGGAGACAGTTCGGATTCTTGCCGGGGAGGTCGACGGTACTACAGCTAATTAAGGTGGTAGATGATTGGATGCAAATTCTAGAAGATGGTGATGTAATAGACGTGGTATATTGCGATTTTATGAAGGCCTTCGATAAGGTCCCACATAAAAGGTTAATAGAGAAAGTTAGAAGCTATAATATAGGGGAGAAATGTGTGAAATGGATAGAAGCCTTCCTGAAAGATCGGAGACAGAGGGTATTGGTGAATGGAATAGGCTCGGGGTGGAGGGAAATTACAAGTGGGGTACCTCAGGGATCTGTGTTGGGACCATTGCTGTTCGTTATATTTATCAACGACTTGCCTGAAGTTATAACTAATGGAAGTGAGGTATACCTGTATGCGGATGACACTAAACTGTATAGAAGAGTGAGGAGTAAGGAAGATATGGGTTTGCTTCAAGGAGATGTGGAGGGCATGAAGGGATGGTCTGAGCATTGGTTAATGCCTTTTCATCCAAAAAAATGCAAGTACATGCGGATTGGGACCAGCAAGATAGACAAGGTAGGATACAGTATGTATGAAGCGATGGAGGAAGTGAGTGCAGAAAAGGATATAGGAGTAGTGATAGATAAAAAGTTAAATTTCTCAGAACATTTAGCGGAAAAGATAAACAAAGCCAATAGAATTGTAGGGCTGATAAGGAGGACATTTGTGTCACTTGACGAAGAAATCTTCAGGAATCTATATACAGCGCTGGTTAGGCCACACCTGGAATATGCAAACCAGGTGTGGGCTCCATATATGGTAAAGGATATAGAAGCAGTGGAGAAAGTGCAGAGAAGAGCTAGCAAGCTGGTACCAACGTTGAAGAACGCGGGCTATGAGCAGAGGTTGAGGACACTGGGACTTCCGACACTGGCATATAGGAGAAAGAGAGGGGATATGATAGAGACTTTTAAGATAGTGTCAGGAAAGTACGATGAGGATGTGTGTGAAGGTATCTTCTTGATGCGGGAGGGAACAAGAACGAGAGGACACTCTAAGAAAATTTACAAAGAAGAAATAGGCTTGAGAAGGCGAAGAACTCATTTTGTGATAGAGTGGTAAATGAGTGGAACGCACTGCCCCAGTATGTAGTCGATTCCGAATCAATAAGGGAGTTTGAAAGTAATCTTGATAAAGCATGGGGAAGACAAGATTTGAAGTTTGATTATAAAACAAAAATACAGAATAGTAAAAATGTTGCGTCTGCTACCGCCGCCGCCAACACCGTGAACGACCGCAGCAGTGCAAGCACTGGTACTGAGCTGGATACACAGGCATAGTTTGCCTTTTTCCAGAGGATCTACTGTAAGAAACTGTAAGTATTGGGTCCTCTGTAATTTATCATATACATAAATGACCTTGATTTAGGTATAACTAGTAGGATAAGTAAATTCGCAGACGATACCAAAATAGGGAGACCAATAGATTCAGATAGCGACATAGAGTGCCTCCAAAGGGATCTAGATACCTTACACGAATGGTCAGTAAAGTGGCAGATGAATTTTAACATTGACAAATGCAAGGTATTAAAGATAGGGAAGACGAATACTAATGCAAAATATAAACTAGCTATGTTGAATTAGAAAACTCAGACTGCGAGAAAGATTTGGGTGTGTTTGTTAGCAACGATTTGAAACCTAGAAAACAGTGTATAAGCGTACGTAACAAGGCAAACAGGATTCTGAGTAACAGAACTGCCGATGTTATCTTGAAACTTTACTTGTCATTAGTGAGACCTCATATGGATTATGCTGTCCAATTTTGGTGTCCTTATTACAGAATGGATATAGATTCCTTGGAGAGAGTACAGCAAAGAATGACAAAAATGATTCATAATATTAGAAATCTACCATATGAAGAAAGGTTGAACAAATTAGGCTTACATTCGTTAGAAAGACGCAGAGTTAGAGGGGATATGATAGAAGTGTTCAAGTGGTTCAGTGGGGTAAATAAAGGAGACATGAAAAATGTACTGGTGGGGTAAATAAAGGAGACATGAAAAATGTACAGTGATAGCGAAAGAACTCGAACAAATGGTTATAAATTAGATAAATTTTGTTTCAGAAAAGATATAGGCAAATATTGGTTTGGTAACAGAGTTGTAGATGGGTGGAATAGGCTACCAAGTGATATAGTGGGATCAAGAACGATAGGGAGCTTTAAGATAAAATTAGATAGGCATATGGACGAGATGGGTTGGGTGTGAGAGGGATCTACCAGGTGTGGGCCAATCGGCGCTCAGCAGACCCCCGTTATCTTGTGTTAATCTCTGACCGTTTTGGTGGGGTCAGTACTCAAGGTATTAGTAAGTTGGGCCTATAATTGGGCCTTGTAATTGGGGTTGGGTGTGACAGGGATCTGCCTTGTATGGGCCGATCGGCTTTTTGCAGACTCCCATTTTCTTATGTTCTTAATACATACAGGCTGGTTTATTTTCTTTACTGTTTTAACGACTGTAGTACTACTATTTATAATACTATACTGGGATGAATTAGATTAGACTATTAGGTGCATATCCTATGCCATTTTATTTTTTTACGAATGCATTTTAGGAAGAGATTTTATGCGGTTATAATCCAATAACCCCTGATAAGCCAGTCTATCTTGGTATAATGGATTAGACTCCTATAGGTGCGTGTCGTATGCGATTTTAATTTTGATGAGTGTGTTCTAATGAGATTTTATGCTGTTACATTACAATATCCCCTGATAAGCCCAGACTATCTCGATTGCTATTCTTATCTCTAAAATAAATACCAGACAAGTGTAATACTTCGATTAGATGGCGGTCCACAATACTCACCTAGATATTGCATAGAATAACCCAGTCTTACGAGTCACGTAGGAGCCTCGTACATCACCTGTTATTGTTGTTCTTTACCGCTTATTCTAGACTTACGTATGTAATATCTTTGTGCCAATAAATGTAATATGAATGTAAGTCTTGTTTTAATTATCCTCTATTACTTTCTGTGTCAGTGTTCAAACTATTTTGACTTCTTCAGTTAGGAAGAACCCACTTATTTAAACCAATAACCCCAGTAAAAACCTGGCATAACAATAAGGTACACCGTACTTTACGAAGGTCGAAAGCTCTTTTAACCCGGTGAGACCCAGCGTCGCACGTGTTGCGTCGGCAGTCTTTGATCACCAACTCCCAGCGACGCATCACGTGCGTCCGACATATAAAAAACACTTACGTGGCTCATAAGGTAGGAAATGGAGGGAGAATAGGAGGGGGAGGTACCGTAGTGTGTGTGGGAGCCGGGCCAGTAGGTGTGAGCGGGCCGAGACAGCCGCGCGGCTGGTGGTGGTGGGCTTAGTGGGGATAGTTTACACCCATAGTTCACCGCCACTTTGAACCTTCATTACTCTGGTCGTATGGGAGCTAGAGGCTTGAGATTTATGTGAGATACTCCTTAGGATGTATGCCGTACGATGCCTTACTCAGTTTTTACCCTAGTGCTCCCGGGCGGGTGGTCATGCGGGGGAGACGAACTATTGAAACCCCCCCCCCCCAAATGACCGAAATGAGTTATTTTTTATTTTTGTCTTCATTTCTCACCATTCTCTTCCATTTTGGCTCAACAAATTTTTTTGAGGCCCCCCCCCCCAAAAAAAAATGTCAGAGGTGATTTTTTTTTTTTTTTTTTATTTCTCATCCTTGTCTTCCATTTTAGCAAACAAAAAAAATAAGTGAAAATGGCTTGGGACTGGGGTGAACAAAATATTATAACTAGCCGGGGCTCAACGGGTTAATATTAGTGGATCTGTGAGAAATGTGAACCAGGCTGAAGTAAGACTATAGCCTACACAAATCCATAATGAACAGTTCCAAAATACACCAAGATATATACAATTTGTCTATGGTTAAGACTATATATACATACACACAAACACTCGATAGTAGGATATGCGCTGCATGCACCGAGCGTATAAGTTCACTAGAACTTTATCAATAAATCCTGACATCATTTATAAATAGAGAAGGAATTGGTGTGGAGGAGGAATAATACAGTACAGCTATAAGAACATAAGAAAATGGGAGTCTACAGAAAGCCGATTGGCCTAAGCAAGGCAGATCCCTGTCCCACACAACCCCAATTACAAAGCCCAATTATAGGCTCAACACTCTAATACCCTGAGGATCATCTTACCAAAACGGTTAGAGATTAACGCAGGATTACGGGGGTCTGCAGAGCGCTGATTGGCCCAACCCGGCTGATCCCCCTTCACACCCAACCCTTCTCGTCCATATGCTTATCCAATTTTATCTTAACCCTCCAGCCCCGGCTATGTATTATATATATATTCCTCGAAACCCGGGTGTTTTGGCCGAAAAACGTCTAGGCTAGGCTACCGTATATTCGTTAATCAGACTGCTTCCCGCATTCCCGCGCATCCCCAAGCGTAGCTGTGTTATTTACCTGTAGAATGGCATTAAGTAGAGCTCTCTAAGTCAACTGGTTGAGCTGTGATGATGATTTCATTGGAGATAACTTTATGGCCAAAACAGCCACTTTACACCACTTTTCGATACTTAACAACAACATACAGGCACACACGAACAAGCGACGCTCTCCTTCTTGTGGCCGGAGATGCGGGGCGACGGTCCAGCCGGCTGTTGTTTACATGCGTCGGACCGACGCCTCGCACACGAAGCTCACAGGCTTTCAACCACTTGGCGTTCAAGAGACCATCCGGGTACCTGTTATATGCTTTTTTATGGGCGTTCAAGAGCCCTTCCGTGGTGAGAGGGTTAAAGCTCCCTACCGTTTTTAATCCCACTATAGCACTTGGTAGTCCATTCCACCCATCTACAACTCTGTTACCAAACCAATATTTGCCTATATCTTTTCTGAAACAAAATTTATCTAATTTGAAACCATTGGTACGAGTTCTTTCGCTATCACTGAGCTTTAGTACATTTGTCATGTCCCCTTTGTTAATCCCACTAACCCACTTGAACACCTCTATCATATCCCCTCTAACTCTGTGTCTCTCTAACGAATGTAAACCTAATTTCTTCAACCTTTCTTCATACGGAAGATTTCTAATATTATGGATCATTTTTGTCATTCTACGCTGAACTCTCTCCAATGAATCTATGTCCATTCTGTAATAAGGACACCAAAATTGGACAGCATAATCCATATGGGGTCTCACTAATGACAAGTAAAGTTTTAAGATAACATCAGAAGTTCTGTTACTCACACTCCTAGATGTGAACCCGAGAATCCTGTTTGCCTTATTACGAACGCTTATACACTGTTTTCTAGGCTTCAAATCATTGCTAACAAACACACCTAGATCTTTCTCGCAGTCTGAATTTTCTAATTCTAAATTAGCTAGTTTATATTTAACATTTGTTTGCATCTTCTATCTATCTATCTATTGCCTGACGCCGTGATCCCCGAAGGGGTGGCCACGAACGAACCGCCCCCATGCACCTCTGTTCCCAGTCAGTCGACGCCCCTCCCCCCAACCAGCACCGCCTTCGTTCATGTAGTTCCTCACTCCATCCTTCCACCTCATATTCGGTCTACCTCTCCCCCTCTGTCCCTCCACCTCGCTCTCGTACACCCTCTTAGTCATTCTCTTGCTTTCCATACGTTCCATATGGCCGAACCATCTCAAGTTGTTCCTTTTCACACTTTCCAGCACATCTACCTCCACACCACACCTCCTTCTTACTTCCTCATTAGTCTGTCTATCCCTCCATGTAACTCCGCACGCACTCCTTAAGTAATTCATTTCCACTGCTCTCACTCTTGGTCTGAGTCTCTCAACCAACGTCCATGCTTCGCTTCCGTAAGTCAGTGTCGGGATTACCACACTGTCATGCAAGGACTTCTTCACTTCCATACTGACCACCCTATTTCTTGTTACTGCTTTTAGCGTTCCTACAACCCTCTTCCCCTGTTGTACCCTCTCCCGCACCTCTTCATCCATAGTCCCATCTTTACTCAACACACTGCCCAGATACTTAAAAGAGTTGACGATCTCCATAGCCTGACCGTTCAGCTTCACCTCACACTCTGTGACTTCACCCCTTTCGAAGACCATAACCTTGCTCTTCCCCGTATTTACCTTCAAATTCCGTTTTTCGCACACTGTTCCAAACTCATTTACCAGACCCTGCAACTCCCATTCATTATCACTCATCAGAACTGTATCATCCGCAAACAGCAGTATAGGTAGCTTCCACTCAATTCCCTCCCTTTTCAGCGATACACCAACATTCACTGCTCTTGATAGTATTTCTTTCATGACTCCATCCATATATACAGTAAACAACCACGGGGACATCACACACCCCTGTTTCAAACCAACATTCAGGTCAAAGAACTCGCTCTGCTCACTCTCCACACGTACTGCCGCCTTTGCACCCTCATACATGCTCTTCACTGCTTTCAGCAACTTGCCCTCTACTCCGTATATTCTAAGTACTTTCCACAAACCTTCTCTATCCACTCTGTCATAGGCCTTCTCCAAGTCCATAAAGGCAACATACACCTTTTGTTTCTTCTCCAGATACTTCTCCACAACACAATTCAGGGTAAAAATCTGATCTACACATCCTCTTCCCTTCCTAAAACCTCCCTGCTCGTCGCCTATCCATTTCTCCGTTCTCACTCTCACTCTCTCAATCACTACCCTACTGTATACCTTCCCTACTACGCTTAGAAGACATATTCCTCGGTGGTTACCACACACTCCTCTTTCCCCTTTGCCCTTATATAGGGGGACTATTATGCCAGTCTTCCAGTCATCGGGTGCACTCCCCTTCTCCCATGCTAGTTTGCACATTTTCCATACCCATTCTATCACTATCTCACCACCATACCTCAACATTTCCCCACACACTCCATCTGTTCCTGGTGCTTTCCCCAACTTCACTCTTTTCATGGCTTCCCACACTTCTGACCTCCTGATCCCCACCTCCTCCTCCACTACTTCTCTTCTTCTCCCTCCCATACCATATCCAGCTATGTTTGCTGGCTCTTCATTCCTTTCATTTAGCAACTCACTGAAGTACTCCCTCCATCTTTCGACTCTCTCTTGCTTCTCGGCTAGCATTCTCCCATTCTTATCTTTCACACCCTTACTGTTTCCCTTGCTACCTTCCCTAACTTTCTTGACTTCTTTCCAGAACAGTTTCTTACTCTCCCTCCATTTTACACTCAGATTCCTTCCAAATTCCTCATCTACTCTTCTCTTACTTTCCTTCACTACTCTCTTCACCACCCTCTTACTCTCCACGTACCTCGCTCGTTTCTGTCTCTCGGAATCTTCATTCCCTCTACTACCCAACCACACTCTATATGCTTTCTTCTTTTCTTCCACAGCTATTCTTACCTCTTCTGTCCACCATGCTGTACCTTTCACTCCCCTCCCTCTTCTCCTCACTCCACACACCTCCTCACATGCTGCACAGATCTCATCCTTAAACACCTTGCTCATCTCCTCCACTTCCTCCATAACTTCCAGGTCGAACCCACCTAGTCGTCTTTCCACTGCTCTCCTGTACTCCTCCCTGACTTCCTCCTCCTGCAACCTCTCCACCCTCCTCACCATTCCACCCTCCTCTCGCCTCCCTCCCGCTCTCCTCACCCACTTCTTTTGTATCCTAACCTTAGCTACCACTACATAATGATCAGACAGACCCCCTCCAATACCCCTATACACCCTAGCATCCATCACAGATTTCTTCATTCGTTCATCCACACATACATAATCAATCAATGACTTTCGTTCCACCACTGTCTTATCCTTCATCGTCAACATCCGTTTCCACGTGTACCTGTGGATCATTCTGTGTCGGAAGAAGGTGTTGGCTATCCACAGCCTCCTCCCCACACATACGTCCACAAGTGCACTACCATTCCCATTCACCTCTGATGGTACCCCCCACCCTCCCACCACTCCCTCAACTTTCCTATCACCCACCTTACCATTCATATCCCCAATCAGAAATATTCTTTCGTTCTTGTCAAACTTCTCCAGGCACGCCTCCACATTCATCCAGAACTCCTCTTTCTTTCTTTCAAGTATATCCTCTGTCGGGGCATACACGCATACAATCACCCACGTTTGTATTCCTACTTTCATTCTCACCCACACAATCCTTGAACCCACAGACCCATACTCTCTTACACATTCCTTCCATTTGCTACTTACAAACAAACATGCACCTTCTCTCGCTGTTCCTTCACTCACTCCAGCACACACACCCATTCCACATTCCCATTCTCTCACATCTGAACCTTTCCATTTGGTCTCTGTCATTCCACATACATCCAGCCTGGCATTCACTAACACTTCCAGAACCTCTCTCTCTTTT
Organism: Paralithodes platypus; assembly: GCA_032716605.1. Taxonomy (NCBI): domain Eukaryota; kingdom Metazoa; phylum Arthropoda; class Malacostraca; order Decapoda; family Lithodidae; genus Paralithodes; species Paralithodes platypus. Next base: position 53,650,455 of record CM064533.1, on the reverse strand, counting down.
GTTCCATCATTCATGCCACTAACATTCCACGTAGCCATTCTCAGAATGTCCGAAGGCATGTCCTTAGTCGGTCGTGGTTCGTCAACGTTGGTTCCGTCCGCATCCGAGGCTGTTCGTTCGTTTTTCTTTGCTTAGATATTTTTTCCGGGTGGGGGTCGCAAGCCCACCGACCCAACCTCTTTAGTCGCCTCTTACGACACGCAGAAGGCACGTGGGGCATATTCTATTCCCTAACCCCCAGGGGGTTTGCATCTTCCTTATCTTTAATACCTTGCATTTGTCAATGTTAAACTTCATCTGCCAATTTACTGACCATTCATGTAAGGTATCTAGATCCCTTTGGAGGCACTCTATATCGCTATCTGAATCAATTGATATATAATATAATATAATTGATATAATATAATTGATATGAATATAATTGATATATATATATATATATATATATATATATATATATATATATATATATATATATATATATAATATATTAATAAGTTCCCATTTGTTTGCCTATTGCCGAATCTCGCAAGAAAGCGGTAGTTTAAGATCGGTGACTTCGGACCAAAAATATATTGGTCCGAAGTCACCAAAATGGGCCGAGGTCACCGAGGATAGTGGTCCGAGATCACTGGGCCGAAGTCACTGGCACCCGTCTGGTTACACTTCCCAGCTCTGGGAGTTGTGCAGTAATCGTCTAACTTAGGCTACTCTCGACTGGGAGAGGACTGACCTTAACTCTATCTACATTAAAATGTAAAACTTGCAAACTAAACAAACCAAAACTGGGACAAGGACAATATACAGTCCTGCACCTCTCTTAATATCCTGCACCTCTCTGAAAGATCTCAACTTCTACAGCAAAGATATAGACTGGGACAGACTGAGAGCAGAACTGGCAGTAACTGATTGGAGGGCACTATTCGAAGATAAAAACGTCGACGAAACTCTCAGTATCCTCCAGAAACAATGCCTGGAGACCTGTAAAAACACCATACCACCCAAATCAAGCAGGAAGCAGATTCCCAGAGATAGAAAAATACTAATGAAGAAAAGGACATACTTGAGAGCCAAGCAAAGGAAGACCAGCTATGCGCACAATATCACCAAACTACAAGAAGAGCTCGATGAAGTTGAACGTAAACTCATCCAGTCACACCAAGAGCAAAGAACACGTGAAGAACTACAAGCAGTTGCAAACATACGAGTAAATAGCAAATTCTTCTATGCATACGCAAAAAGGAGACTCAGGAACACCTCAACAATAGGACCACTTGCAAAACCTACGGGCGAACTTGAGAGTGATCCGACCGAAATGGCCAAGATACTCAAACAGCAGTACGAAAGTGTCTTCAGCCCGCCAAATGAAGACAAGAAAATCGATAATGCAACGACCTTCTTTGACAACGCTCCAGGGACACCACATCAACTCTCCTCGGTAACAGTATCAACAGAGGACATAATAGCAGCCATCGACAAGATTGGACCAAACTCTGCGGCAGGACCAGACGGCTTTCATGCCCAACTGCTAAAAAACTGCAAACATCAGCTAGCCTTGCCTCTAAAACTGCTGTGGAGCAAGTCCCTCCAAACTGGATATGTACCACAATCCCTAAAAGAAGGTACTGTCACACCAATACACAAAGGGGGCAGTAAAGGCATAGCCAAAAATTACAGACCAGTGGTGCTGACGTCACATCTTATTAAAATCATAGAAAGAACAATACGAGCTAAGATGGTCAGCTACCTGGAAGATAACGAGGCATTCAACGAGGGTCAACATGGCTTTAGACAAGGCCGCTCCTGCCTCTCACAACTACTATCACACTACGACAAAATCCTACAGGATATTCAAGACAGAGAAAATGTAGACATCATATATCTAGATTTCGCCAAAGCCTTTGACAAGGTGGACCATGGGATCCTTCTACATAAACTCAAATCACTGGGAATAGGGGGAGACCTTGGAAGATGGCTCCACAGCTTCATCACCAACAGAAAACAAAGAGTCACGGTTCAAGGAAGCCTATCAGAAGCAGGTGGGGTCATCAGCGGAGTACCACAAGGATCAGTACTGGGACCTCTCCTATTCCTCATCATGATAGGAGACATCGACAGGGACCTGGAACACTCAACAGCCTCATCGTTTGCAGATGACACCAGACTCATGAAGAAAATCACCTCACAACAAGACTTGGACAAAATCCTGAAGTGGGCAGAAGAAAACAACATGGCCCTAAACGGAGACAAGTTCGAGCTTCTAAGGTACGGGAACAGGAGAGCACTACAAAACGACACCAACTACAAAAGTGGACAACAAGAAATTACCGCCAAAGACACAGTGAAGGACTTGGGAGTAAATATGAGCAGTGACGCCACTTTTTCCCAGCATATTACCAAAGCCACAACAACAGCAAAACAAATAGCAGGCTGGATCCTGAGAACCTTCCACACAAGAAATGAGAGGTGTATGTTAACACTGTGGAAGTCACTGGTCCTACCACGACTGGAGTACTGCTCTCAGCTCTGGTCTCCCCAAAAAGTAGGAGAAATAACAGAAATCGAAGCCACCCAGAGGACATTCACCAGTAAAATCCATGGGTTTCAACACTTTAACTACTGGGAGAGAGACTCAAGGAGCTGCAGCTGTACTCACTTCAAAGACGTAGGGAGAGATACATCATCATCTACGTCTGGAAGATTTTGGAAAAAAAGGTACCAAATCCAAACATCCAAGAGACTCAACACCAAAGGCGAGGGAGGCTGTGCTATGTGAGGACTACGCCGGGATCAACACAAAAATCAAATCCCTGATCCATCACAGCTTTACATACAATGGAACCAGACTGTTCAACTGTATACCAGCCCCTCTCAGGAACATGACCGGGGTGTCTCCAGACACCTTCAAGAAACACTTGGACATGTGGCTGGCCAAAATACCGGACCGGCCACCAACACCAGGATACCCCAGCACCAACTCCAACCGACTTCTAGAATGGAGAGTGGAAGAAAGGGAGCTGCCTGGTCGCAGTGGAGCCCCAGCTCAACTGTGTCACTAACGGACGGAATACAACAAAGTGTAACAAAGTGTAAGTCAAATTAAATTATCAAAATCGCTATATGGAAACAACGCTTACTAAAATGAAAATTATTAAATAAAAGAACACAATCCACCACATAGGGTGTACATTACAACAAAAACAGATGACGTACAATGCACAGAAACACGATGGTAGGTAGGCTACAATGGTTTTTATTCACAACACTTGGATAGGCACACACAGGGTGTCAATCCACAAAATATGAATTGTGTTATCATTATGGTTTATTATTTTGTTATCATTATAGCGCGACGGAGCGGCGAAGGCACAAGCTCTAGGGGGGTCCGGGGGCATGCCCCCCCCTGATTTTTTTTGAGAATTTAGGTGTCTAAAACAGCATTTCCTGCAATCTAAAAGCAATCAAGATGGAACATATGGAGACCAAAATTGTGTCAATTTACCTTTTTTGTTTCTTATTAGGCCTATAAGAATTTTGTTATCATTTTACAAAAAGTTCATTTGCGTTATCACTCAAAAAAACAGTGTCGTTTGACACCCTGGGCACACACATATAAATTATACAGAGGGTTGTTCAGCGGGACACTCGTACACAGGATAAATTAGATAAAATCAAGAGGCGGAATAAACCTCTAACAAACAATCGTCCTAAAAGTACGGTAAATGGGTTAGCTTGAACACATGTAGGTCTAATTAGTTTATAAGAACACAGGATGATTGTAACTGGTAAATAAACGAGGAAATGGTAGATTCCCAAAATGATAAATACAAAGAGTTCGAATGACAAGTAACTCTAAAGCATAAATGCAACTCTTAACTCTGGAATGAAATACACTATAATGCCTAAGTCTCAATGATATGATATGCGTAAACCCAGATATGCGGCAGGAACTCTCGGTTGACGTGTAGAGTGCATGTTAAAATAAAGTGGCAATATTGTATCTACATTTCCTCTTCAGGGGGTCACGGGAGCCCGGGCCCGAGGAAGTATCTATATATTTCGGTATATTTCGCTACATTCCGGTCTTGTTCATACTTTAGCGACATCCTGGGCAAGAATATACATTGGAGTGGTTTATGAGTTTCGAACCAAGCTGCAAATAATGCCTTTTGGACTATTAAACATAGGCCTAGTCACCCTAGTGGTGACAAAACGGGTCTGAATTTTGGTGACGAAACGGGTTTTTGGGGACGAACCGCGGAACCGGGTAGTGACGAAACGGAATGGTGACGAAACGTCCATACCCCCTGGAGTACCTACACCACAGTGAAGGTTAGCGGCGACGCCATAGTCGCCATGGCCTTGCCTCAGGGAGTCAGGGATCTTCGCTTCGGGGGAGCAGCACTCCCTTGAGGCAGAAGCGCTTCAAGGTAAAAACTGAAATCACTGTCTGTCCAAAAGTTCAGGTTTAGGCTAGGCTACCACAATAAAATATAGCCTAAAAGTGAATGCTAGGCCTAAAACTCTTGGCTTGTCACATGGTAAAAATTTAACAAAGTACAGTAGGCTAGGCTATCCTTTACTTACCTAGGCCTATGTATACTAGGCTAGACCTAGCCTATGCATATAGGCTAGGCCTACTGTAGACTATATGAAATTTATTGACACAGCCTAGTCTAAGCCTAAGGGCCTAGGGTGTTATGTTAACCATAGGCTATTCGTGTAGGCATTGAACTTTAAAGCAGGGTGTCAATCCACAAAATATGAATTGTGTTATCATTATGGTTTAGGCTAGGCTATTATAAGTATTATTTTGTTATCATTATAGCGCGACGGAGCGGCGAAGGCGCGAGCTCTAGGGGGGTCCGGGGGCATGCCCCCCCGTGATTTTTTTGAGAATTTAGGTGTCTAAAACAGTATTTCCTGCAATCTAAAAGCAATCAAGATGGAAAATATGGAGACCAAAATTATGTCAATTTACCTTTTTTGTTTCTTAAAAAAAAAAAGGGTTGGGGGAGTTTCTGTTATCATTATACAAAAAGTTAATTTGCGTTATCACTAAAAAAAACAGCGTCGTTTGACACCCTGCTTTGAAGGGCAACTGAGGCAGGAGACAGGCGGATACTTTTCACCATTTAACCTTGACCAATAGGCTAATCATGCAATAGGCTACAGCCTACTTGGAAGTTGTACGTTTGGTGATAGGCTAGCCTAGATCGAGAATGTAAACAAGTTTGATAAGACCAAGGATAGCCTATTGTTAGTTATCTTACTTGGTCTGCTTCTTGACTTGTTCCAGGTTGTCAGCCCTCTCCCCTGTGGTCAGTGTTGCTCTCTTCATGGCCCTGTAGCTTCATCATATCACAACCCTACGAGAAATGCGACGAGTTGTAACCCCGTGCGTATCATCGGACATCTTCCAGTCCAGTGACGAGCTACTGTGTAAAGTCAGGGCCTTCTTATAATGCAACATATTACGTTGGTTACTAATTTATTAATATCAATGTTAGCTGTTAGCAAATAACGATACAATTATAGTATACATATATCTATATTTCAATGAATCAATAAGGTTTATATTAGCTATCCCTGTCTAATGCGTTTACTTGTTTTGGCGTGTATTTTAAATGTTGTCGAATGCCCTGAATGACAAATGTAAATACCTGCGCCTAGTAATACATTTCCGTAGGTACAGCCTTTGCCTGCTTGGCTCACGTATCACATGTGCCTACTAGTGCCACAAACTATATTACACAGCACTGAACTAATACAGTGAGTTAACACCCTGTAGCAGTAACATAAGATCGGTTGCGTTCTCAAATGGATTAGTAGTGGATGTGGAGTGGTTGCATTATGATTAAGGCAGTTGGAAACAAATCATAATAAGGCTATTATATTGATCAATAGCCCTGCAATCATGCAGGACCTTCCTACAATATTCATACAAAAGAGATGTAAGCTACGTGGCATCCCTTATTCATGCAATTATCTTTTCTGATTATTGTAATGTACTGTGGATTGGTACTTTGAAATTGAAGGGTTCAGGCTGAGTTTATTAAGGCAGCAAGGCTTATCTTCAACCTCTCTCCCAGGACTCCCACGGCCACTACCTAATCTCTAAATGAATTGTCTCTACCAAGGATACAGCGAGATCCCGTGTTTTTTAGTTGTAAAGTAGGTGTAAGCGACCAAGAAACGGCATGGGTCTTCTCGTTCATGAGACATTAATTTCCACACTAATTACTGAAGGAGTAATCCCATCAGCCAATCAGGAGATGGGATTAACTCAGGTGTGCCAGCCAGATTTACCCTATACTTCTTGTCTCTGGGAAAACCCTGGCACTCCCGTGCTCTCGACCAATCGCCAGCCTCCTACGACGTAACGAGGCACCACAGCACCTGCATTGTATCCTCTCACAAACGCCCGGCTCATATCTTGCTTTCAGTTCACACCCGTATTTTTTTCTATCCTGTAACAAACGTTATACTACAATGGCATCACCCTCTTATTCTCGTCAGCCACTAAAGAACGTCACTAATAAGCTCCCAGGAAAATATTACGGGATGAAACCAGGCAGATGAAGGATCCTAGGATTAAAAGCGAGCAGGCTGACATAGCATGCCCGAGCGCGCGGCTCAGCCAACCACAGGGCCGCGTTGCACAGGGGAGGGGTATAAAGGGAAGTGGGCAGGGCCACAGCAGTAAGACAGCCGTGGGCACCTGCCCGGAACACATTGGCATTCTCTTGGTCACCTTGGCACTTATGGGGAGATAAAAAAGCCTGTTCCTGACCTCCAGCAACCAAGTCCTGCTGAATACCAGACGAGCCGGGATCCAGTACACCGCCCACCCTCGGTGCAGATACAGTACACCTTCAGTATCCTGACGCATGTCGACATATCGCCTGCCTCCACATAATAAGCCTAGCAAGAGAAGATTGCCACCAGGTGGTGGATGGTAGCGAGCAGATGGACTTGATGTATTGGCCCGCTTTGAATTGGTGAAGAAGAACCAATCTACCTTCATACTTTTCAAAGGAACCGAACAGACTTACCAAAGAGTTAAATGCTAGACGGAGCCATTGTGTTCGAACAATAAAATATCATGTGTCCTTATAGGACAATCAAAGAGAAAATTATTAGACATTTGATAAAATAAAGAGAAGATGTGTTGAGAGATTTAGCTGTTATTATTAGTAAGGTATTCGGCCATTTAGCTAGCAATAGTACAGGATCTTCTAGGATATACTGTATATATATATATACAGTATATAATTATATATATATATATACCGGTATATATATAATATATATATATATATATATAGATATATATATATATATATTATATATATATATATATATATATATCTATATATATATATATATATATATAATATATATCTATTTTGTATATATACAGTATATACTTTATATATATATATATATATATATATATATATATATATATATATATATATATATATATATATATATACAGGGTGTTTTAAAACAACACTGACAGACCTCATCTGCTAATTAGTAAATAAAATAACGAAGAAGATTATCTAAGGACAAAATGCAAAATAATATACCGTTAATGATTTAAACCGCATAGAGTAAAATAATTAGTGACACCCAGGTATGAGCTATAATCCGAACACAGGCTAGTGTCCCCCCTCCCCCCCAAATAGCCTACCTCTTGCCTCCCATCCCATCCCTCCTTCCCCTCACCCTCAGCAAACAGTTCGTTTCAGTTCGAGTTTTTCTTCGAAGCTTTGGAGTCATAACGAATCTTCTCATGTGTTTAATCATCTGCTCGGCCATGGTGTTATCTTCTGTCATAGTGATTTTATTTACCTTATAATATCACATAAATATGGATTGTCGTTATTTAGGTGTGTCTCTGCCTTTGTTATTTTATACTCGTTAAGTCCAAGTGACGTAAATTGTTTGTTTTGGGTACCATTAGATGATTTTAAATATTCATTAGTGAACACCGTATACTTGTATGTCTACAGCTACGTAAAATCGTCAAACTTCAACCATAAAACTGATAGACATATTTCGTTAGTACTCTGTGATAATAGTAACGTAATGAGGTATTTGTATTGAAACAGTAAATTGCGCAGGAACAATTTTTTCCCATTCAAACAGTTTCACGAACGATTAAATTACCTATAGCAGTGTTCGGATACCTGACCCAGACTTGAGATTCATTATTTTACCTCTTGGTCATCGTTACAAATGGTGCATATCTTTTTACGCTACTTGGATTATAATACTTAGCAGTTTTCTTCTAATTGCAAAATATCATTACCAATTTTATGTTACTTTGATTTTGTAATTATTCATATGTGATTAGGTCATTAGATATCCCCTCTTTACCTTTTTTACTAGGTAATCATTCATATTATGTATCATATGTTTTGTGCTGAGCTCAGAACCCTGTTTTGCTACATTTCTAAATAACCATTTATCTCTGTTACAATATATTTTTGGTAAAAATAGAATAGAAAAATGTGTATTATATATTTTTATCAATGTGGTCGTCATACTCTGGCAGTGTTGTTTTAAAACACCCTGTATACTGTATATTAAATATAGTTAAATCTAGAGTGATAACCTGGGAGTTTTTCGGGATAAATTAATTTTCCAAGTTTATGTAACCGAGACAAAATGGGCGCAATACCCAGTTCTCCGGGAGTCTAGGACTAAGAATAAAAGGGTTGCTAAATTACTGAAGTTCACAAATGAAGTGAAATAGAAAAGTAAGATTTGTTTTAGGATAAACCTAGCTGGAGAGATAGTTAGGAAGGGAACTATTTCCCGACCATATGGAAACACTCTTTTTGTTAACACTCTCCGACATATGACGCGATTTAGAGCCTATTAGGGATACTTTAAAGCCTTTGTTACCATCAGGGGTATTTAGAAACCTTTAGTTTAGTTACTTCAACCTCTGCAGTTGTCTTTGAGTTAGCTGTGGGCAGAAAACTAATTTTGGAGAGGTAATTATAAGAGTGAGAGAACTCTATTTCTTATTGCTAATCTGGCAACCTCTGCATCATATGTGCGTGAAAGGGTTAACTCATAAACTGCGAAGCTATGGTAGTTTAAACCCTCCCGCCAAGCGAAGGTATTTGGTTGTATTCTGACGAAAATCGTCATATGTAACATATATATAATTATTACTAATCCATATGCGCTTATTTTGCTTTTAATATGAACATAAGAACATTTAAGAGCAATAAAAGAAGTGGGAATAGCAGTTGGGGTGTGAAAAAGATGTATTATTGCCGTAAGGTTGTATCATGAGGCGAGAGCTGGGGGGACGTATTCCCCCCCCCCTCAATTACCATCTATTTTCCCTCTTATTTTCATCATTTATCGGCTATTTGTCGCGGGAATTATTCTCCCGCGGTTTTGTACACAATGCAATGAGAGAATCTCTCCCGCATCAATCAGTGTGGCGAGACAGCTCAGTATGTCTCGCCGCCTCCCGCCTGAGAATAAAAGCGGGTGGGAAATATCGTCTTTTTTAGCCACCCAAATGCTTTCCCCACTTATTTTATCACTCTTGAAGGTTCACATAGTAAAATATGTGCTCATGGAAGATAGATATAACAAATTATGTCAGAATATTGGGTAATTAATTTGCATATAACTACGTTGGTCACACCCTCTATTTAGCGCTTACCGGGTTAACTGACGGAAAAACGCTCATCAAAACGTACATATATATACTGTATATCTGCCATTCGTATTCAAAGGTCAGAGAAGCATTAAATCCAATATTTATCAAAGGTCAAGGTCAAAATGAAGGTCATTTTTTGTACTATTTATTCAATGTTCAATACATGTTCCAGCCAACTTCCAGATAAATATTTACAATATCAAGGCATAGGATCAATTATCTTATTATCTATCTATCCTATATTCTTTGGCACATACCCTTTTTTTTAATTGGGGGTGGCCAACTCGAGACTGATTGATTGATGCACAATCTTAATTTTCAGTTATAATAACAACAAAATGCTGACAAATATTTGTATGCCTTTAATGGACATTTGTATGCATGTATGTATGTACTCAGGCACATACCCCATAGCTGGGGGGTGACCGACTCTAGACACAGCCCGAACAGGGACTACAAACTCCAAGCATAGTGTACACCTCTAGGATCCAGGCACACTGGAGGAAGTTGCTCTATATTTAACCTTAAGTAATGATTTCAGGTCTGCTACGCTACAGAATTAGCATACCGGTACTGAACCTCAGTGCAGTACAGTACCGATATTCCTATACTGTACTGTAGCAACATACTGTACCGGAAGCTAAATGATGTGAGGCATGGTACTGTACACAATTAGGACAGTGGTTTTGGTAACACAGTAGTTTGATGACCACTGTTTTTGGTTGAGGCAGTGCTGTGAACTACATGATAGCAAGCTGGGTATTATTTAATTTCTTTTTATTTTATGTAGCCTATGTACAGTAGCTTATATATATTTATGTTACTGTAAGGTATATATGGACCCCAGTATGGTCCCCTCTGTACTGTGTGAGTGAAATAAAGTATTATTATTATTATTATTATTATTATTACAGCAACATAAAAATACATATACATACATCCAAGTTTAACCCTTTGGCTGCGGCCATTTTTGGGCTATTTAGGGCATATTCAGGCACTCCTGAATGATAAATCAAGCATTTGCATTAAATGAAGTGTATTCTGCCGAAAACTAGGCGAGAATAGCTTCAAAATGACACCTGAACGGGCCCCGTACGTGGTCTGGTTCACCCGCAGTGGTGCCAGTGAAACGCGGGAAACCCGCTATTATGTAACACTCGCTCGCTTGGCTACACTGCTGGGAGACACAGAGAGAGACCCGCGCGAGACACAGTCAACCTCAGTGAGCCGCTCGGTGCTCTGAGGGTCGGAGGTGGGCCCCTCACGCTCCCGCCCACTGACACTTGATTTTTACGGTTTTTACAGGCTTTTAAAGCCTGGCACTTGCTGAAACTTGCCAAAACATTCCAGAACGTCACCCGCAGCGAATGGGTTAAAGACCGTTTTGTCCACAGGGAATGTGGTTACAGTCTCACGTCCTAAAAAACACAAAATATATATTCACACACATCTAGGTCGCCCAGGAGAAGACCCAGAGACCCAGGATCACTAAGGGCCTCCAGCATTTCCCCAGCCCCAGACCTCCCGGAGAGGTTCCGGTCTCAGCAGGCAGACACACAGCGGAGCACACCACAATCCTCGCCCACTTCACATCCAGGCATGATCCTTCATATATAAAGGTTCACTGGGCCAGGCGCCTGACGGACTATTTTCTAGTCCAACTGGTGCCTGATCCCCTCTCCCCAATGACGCATTATCACTCATCTATTCAGTGTTCACTAGTATTCTCCATTCATTCCTATTTAATAATAATAATAATAATAAATAATAATGATAATAATCTCAGGTCATTTATTTAGTGCCATATCTCTCCCCCTTTAAGGAGATTCAATAGTGCTAGTAACTCTTATGTAATGCCCAAGACCATTACCAATTTCCCTTGCTCAAGAGGAGACGGTAACCACCGGCTTTATGTCAGATAATATTTCTATCGACCTGAGTGAGGATCGAATCCCATTCTGCGGGGTAGCAGTCAGGGACGTTATCAACTGAGCTATACCCTATTCCAAGTATGCCCAACCTCTTGAACATTAACCTCTATAACTCACAAACGACTAGAGTAGCGAACAAATATTTCTACCATTTGGGAAGGGTCAGTTAGGGAATAGGTGTGGAAACTTACAACCCATTTTTACCAGCCCTTTCTGAGTTACAGAGATTAGGGTTCACGATTTCTGGACTACCTATTTGGAACAGGGTATAGTATAGCTGAGCGACTAGCAGTTATGGCTGAATAGTTACAAGCTCATCTTGAACCATATTTGGAATGACATAAAATCTACTGATATAAACAAACAGTGCTACAGAACTGCAACTCTGCAAGCAAACACAAATATTAAACTATAATTATAATGTAAAACTTGCAAAATAAACCAACCAACTCCTAGACGAACACAGTAAAAAGACAAAACAACTTTTATATTTTATAGGATGAAGCGGCTTATTACCGACAAACTAATGGGGTGAAACATCTTAAAATCTCCAAACAAGGGAGTTCCCCAAAAAACTCCCTCGGTCCAAATAGGGTTAATATGGCTATCATTAGGCCATATGCAATTTTTTACGCAGTTTACAAGGACCTCTAGGAATAAAATGGGTAAAATTCTATTCTATACACTCAGGCCCAATCCCCACTATTTTTTGTTTGTTTGGGGGGGGACTAAAAACAGAGCCAGAATAGGGACAGCACAACAGAAAACAATGAACACACAAAAACAAAATTACTATCCTAAATAACCCTCGGACATTGGACACTGGTGATGGGCTGGTCTATCAGAGTGAGAACTGAGCAATCTCTGCCATACCCATAGCTTACTCTGACTGTTCCTTTTACTTTTATATTTTCTAGATCTCAAGTGACGGCGTCTCTTCCGTGGATTGACCTCCCAGTCTACCTAGATTGGAAGCCAAAGCGTCACATTTTTTCCTTTGCCCCTTAACTTTCTCTTCATAATTGCTGAGGGGCACAGGGCCCTGGGTGGGGCTTTGGTTTCCCGGGCGTTTCCGCACCCTCCTCAGCTCCCCGCCATGGAGTGGCTTCGGTCACCCAGGCTTTATTGTGGTCGGCAGTGAGGGTTCTGTGGGGGCGCACGGTTATGGCCTTGGCCTTGCTCGGGGCCTTGGGGCTGTTCGGCCAGGCAGCTTGGGGAACAACAACAACAACAACAACCCTCGGACATCAAAAATTCCTTCCAAAGTTGAATAAAATAGCCTAATGCTAGCCAACATGAGAGGAAGTAACGCTCCACCTTACACGGAAGGATCCCCCCAAAAAAAAATAAAATAAAATAAAAACAATTATGATACACATTAGAGAATGATTCGAATATCATTAGTAACAGTTTATCATCAAAGCCTATTTTTAGAAATTATATAATTTAAGGCACAAACTATATATTAAAATGTAAAACTTGCAAACTAAACAAACCAAAATTGGGACAAGGACAATATAAAGTCAAATTAAATTATCAAAATCGCTCTGTGGAAACATATATTAATCATTTGGCACGAAAATACACGTGATAAGCTATGAGTTCTACTGAATTATCTTACTAAACTGACATAACCAACATAGAAATGTACACTACATATCATGTACTGTATATATGTATGTACTGTATATACACAGGCACATACCCCATAGCTGGGGGTGGCCGACTCGAAATAGAGCCTGAACAGGGACAACACAACACAACATTAAAAAACAAAAAATAAATTCACACACATTTTAGGTCGCCCAGGAGAAGACCCAGAGGCCCAGGATCACTAGGGGCCTCCAGCATTTCCTTGGCCCAGACCTCCCGGAGAGGCTCCGGTCTCAGCAGGCAGACACGCAGCGGAGCAAACCACAATGCCCACCCACCTCACATCCAGGAATGACCTTTCATATATAACGGCTCCCTGGGCCAGGCGCCTGACGGACTATTATCTAGTCCAACTGGCGCCCGACCCCCTCTCCACAACGACCGCATTATCACTCATCTATTCACAAGCATTTTTCATTCATTCCTATTATTACCACTTCTCTTGCCTGTTCTACAGTAATATCTATATCTTCCAACGCTTGTACTACACAATCTCTCCATCTCAACGGAGGTCTTACTACCCCTCTACCTTCCCTTGTATCTGACTCATATACTCTCTTTAATTGTAAGCCTTTCATCTATTTCATAGAAGAAAAATTTCAAAAAATTCTTGTCAGGCCATTATGAAAAGTCAAAATTATTGTTTAAAGGACGATATTGCTGAATCAAATTATCGCTGTGATAGACCATGAATTTTTAGCTTTAATAATAAAACAAAAGTTTAAATATGCAGTAACATCTTCAGAGGATGATAGCAATTGACTTGCAGTTTTGTAAAACGTACCGTAGCCTATGACTGTATGTGATTGTACTGATATAATAATAATAATAATAATAATTCTTTATTCCAGACACATAAGATAGATACAGTATAAATACAGTACGACCTAATGGTCCATATCACATACACTTCTCGTCAGAGCACAGATAATAATTATACACAAAGATATATTAATAAAGACACAATAAAATAAAAAATACAGTAGGCCTATTTACAGAATAGAGCACATATCACATTTTGTCACAATATAACACAGATAGGCTAACTAAGGCTATTGCTCAATGTTGGTTAACACCTATTGCACAGATCATTGCTCATAGTTCAATTAGACCTATATATTACATTACAGTACATACTATGTGTGCAGCAGCTTCTGCCAGTGAGATATAATACGGGATTCATAGATATGATCACTAGACCAAAGAGCTACAATCAGCGTGTTACTGGAGGATTGCAGTCGCTGCCTACTATAGCCTACTGATTCTAGATATATCGAGTTAATGAATGTATTTAATCTTTAATGTCTTCCAATTAAAATGTAAAACTTTCAAACTAAACAAACCAAAATTGGGACAAGGACAATATAAAGTCAAATCAAAATATCAAATAGTACAACTTTCATAATATATTTGTAGGTGGGTAATACCACTTTACTCTATTAACACTTTCGCGTGCCTGGCCTACCCTCTCCCTCCTACCTAGGAAGTGAGCTGCGCTCTCCACCTCCCACCTACCCAGTACTAAGCCGCGCGGTATAGTAAAACGCTCGCCCACCCTTCGGATGACGAAAATAGCGTCATCGGAACGGCTACGGTTGGGAAGTGGATGACGAAACTAACGTCATCGGCACGTCTACGGTCGGGAATCGAATGACGAAAATAACGTCATCGGCACGCCTAAGTGTTAACTGTCTTCCCACAAAGGCTACAGTGCTTTTATTACAGTATTTGTTGTCCATATACTCACTGTCAACACATTGTTACATGCTAATTGAACATTATCGGTGCTGACAAACATTCTTATCATAACTAAATATATTCAAAATATTATGTAGCCTATATCTGAATCTTCATTGAAATACCTGAAGCTCCTTTCAGTAATCTGATCTAATCCTTCGGGCCAGACCTATAAGAGTTCCGTATGGAGCTCAGTGGTCTGGTTAATCTGCTCTACATAACTAACAAACTCTTCATTGAAATAGCAAACTCCCCGAAAACAATCAGGCAACATCCCTAGACTTTTGGCTATACATTCGGTAAAATGGACCCCTGTAAACCCCCCCCCCCAGTCCTACACGGTAATGTTGATGTAGGTTTCGTACTGGCTGAGGTGGAGAGATGCGATCCTGTACAGCAGACACAACTGTCTCTGGGGGGAGAAGAAGAATATGGGGTAAGAGAACCTATACTTATTAATTAAAATTATATTGTAAAACTTGCAAAACAAAGAAATCAAAATAGGAAAAAAATATAAGACAAAAGAACTTATCAAAATCACTATGTGGAAATAAAGCATTGATAGTTTCCTCTCTTTATACACTCAATATCTCTGTACCCAAAATAAATATTCAGGAATACTGGTAACTGTCTTGATAGCGTACTGCATAAGTGCGCGGAATTTCGATGTGAGTATCTAGCTAGGTTCGAGTCCTTGGAGTGCCACATGTATTTGATGATTTCATTAATTAAAATGTAAAACTTGTAGAGGCAAAGTTGGTTGGTGGAAAATACATAATAATACAGGAATATGTAGCTTTGTCTTTGGATATGCAATTATTTGTTAGTAGTCTTGGCAAATCCAACGTCAAGGCTATTAACCTAATTGCAATGACGACTTGTCTATTTTGACTGCTATGTCGTCATTCCAACCGCGGTTAAAAAGAAAACGTCTAGAGTCTACTCCTTATCTTGCTCTAGGAGACGTTGTACATTAACCAAAACTACCACCGAAGGTGAAAAAAGCATAGAAGAGAAGAAAAAGGGGTTTACCTTAGTTACCGCTTAAGGCCCATCCTGTGTTCCGTCATGTGCAGATCCCTGTCGAACGTGCGCATGAGCGACCCTCTCTTGTCATCATTTTTCACGCGCTCCATTGAATGCAGTCGCTTTTGTTGTGCTCCTTTAATTCACCCTGTTTAGGTTCGTTTCGGCTTATCTGGCCTTCTTTTTGTTAGACAGATGTTACGTGATCTAGGGCACACGTAAATGGGCTCCTCAGTGTGTTTAATGGAGACGCGTGTGGAAATAGCTACCGAAGGTACGGGGGCGCCTGGCGTTCCTCGTGTGTGTTTTTCATTCCTTTCTCTTTTCATATTCTTTTTTCCTGTTAGTCTGGGCATAGTTTAGCTTTTAGCTTATTTTAGCCTAGCTTGTTTCTCATTCAGGAATTGTTATGCCCCTATGAGTTTTCATATTTTCATAGCCTAGGTGTACAGTTGGTTCACGATCTGAGATTTCGTGGTGGCGGTGCTGTTTGTAGGGTTTGTGTCGGCCGCATTATTAGCGTTATTCCCGAGTCCCCCCTTTCGAGCCTTCACTGTGTCTCAAGGGCCTGGGCGCTTGGTGGTTCGTGATATCCTGGGGTACCCCACGGGGGCCCCTCCCTCACACCACAGGGTTTTTCGCCCCTGACACATTCTCTCCTCACGGCTAGGCCACCCTTTTTCTCGCCAGTTTCATTTACTGGTTTTTGTGTTCCCTTACTGTTTTCACCTCCATCCTTTCATACCCTTTTGCCCAATCCTGGGGTACCCTACGGGGGCCCCTGTTTGTGCCAAACCACCCTTCCTGCCACTTCTCCTCATGGGCTTTGCTCTATCTCTGTGGGTTGGGTGGTTCCTAGGGGATGTGCCTCCTCTCCCCTGGTGTGTCTTCCTTGCCTCTCCCTTGACCGGTTGAGTCAGGATATTATCAAGGAAGACACTGCTCAGCTTGATGGCCATCGTCGCTTGGAGTTCATAAGGAGATGACGCTTTTTTCTGGGCCTCTTTTGGTATTTCCTAGACGCTCCTCTCGCTTTTTCGGCGCCGGACCATCTCGGCCGGTCCCGCAAATTTGCGGGGTGCTCGATTCGGTCCTCTGGGACATTTCGGTTCCCCGCAAATTTGCGGAGATCGTTGGGGGGTCCCGCGAAATTGCAGGAGGGTGGTGTCGGTACGGTTATGCCTCCATTGGCCCGCAAATTTGCGGTAATACAGTTTCTTACAGTTTCTTACAGTAGATCCTCTGGAAAAAGGCAAACTATGCCTGTGTATCCAGCTCAGTACCAGTGCTTGCACTGCTGCGGTCGTTCACGGTGTTGGCGGCGGCGGTAGCAGACGCAACATTTTTACTATTCTGTATTTTTGTTTTATAATCAAACTTCAAATCTTGTCTTCCCCATGCTTTATCAAGATTACTTTCAAACTCCCTTATTGATTCGGAATCGACTACATACTGGGGCAGTGCGTTCCACTCATTTACCACTCTATCACAAAATGAGTTCTTCGCCTTCTCAAGCCTATTTCTTTCTTTGTAAATTTTCTTAGAGTGTCCTCTCGTTCTTGTTCCCTCCCGCATCAAGAAGATACCTTCACCACATCCTCATCGTACTTTCCTGACACTATCTTAAAAGTCTCTATCATATCCCCTCTCTTTCCTATATGCCAGTGTCGGAAGTCCCAGTGTCCTCAACCTCTGCTCATAACCCGCGT
This sequence comes from Paralithodes platypus, assembly GCA_032716605.1. Lineage (NCBI taxonomy): Eukaryota > Metazoa > Arthropoda > Malacostraca > Decapoda > Lithodidae > Paralithodes > Paralithodes platypus. The sequence goes on along the minus strand of CM064533.1, from coordinate 53,632,702 downwards.
TCTTCAACGTTGGTACCAGCTTGCTAGCTCTTCTCTGCACTTTCTCCACTGCTTCTATATCCTTTACCATATATGGAGCCCACACCTGGTTTGCATATTCCAGGTGTGGCCTAACCAGCGCTGTATATAGATTCCTGAAGATTTCTTCGTCAAGTGACACAAATGTCCTCCTTATCAGCCCTACAATTCTATTGGCTTTGTTTATCTTTTCCGCTAAATGTTCTGAGAAATTTAACTTATTATCTATCACTACTATATCCTTTTCTGCACTCACTTCCTCCATCGCTTCATACATACTGTATCCTACCTTGTCTATCTTGCTGGTCCCAATCCGCATGTACTTGCATTTTTTTGGATGAAAAGGCATTAACCAATGCTCAGACCATCCCTTCATGCCCTCCACATCTCCTTGAAGCAAACCCATATCTTCCTTACTCCCCACTCTTCTATAACAGTTTAGTGTCATCCGCATACAGGTATACCACACTTCCATTAGTTATAACTTCAGGCAAGTCGTTGATAAATATAACGAACAGCAATGGTCCCAACACAGATCCCTGAGGTACCCCACTTGTAATTTCCCTCCACCCCGAGCCTATTCCATTCACAAATACCCTCTGTCCCTCCGATCTTTCAGGAAGGCTTCTATCCATTTCACACATTTCTCCCTATATTATAGCTTCTAACTTTCTCTATTAACCTTTTATGTGGGACCTTATCGAAGGCCTTCATAAAATCGCAATATACCACGTCTATTACATCACCATCTTCTAAAATTTGCATCCAATCATCTACCACCTTAATTAGCTGTAGTACCGTCGACCTCCCCGGCAAGAATCCAAACTGTCTCCCACTGAAAAGTTGGTTTGACTTCATATGATCCATTATTCCTTCTCTAATTACCGTTCCATTAGTTTACACACAACACTTGTCAAACTGACTGGTCTATAATTCCCTGGGTCATTTCTCTTTCCCTTCTTAAATATAGCTGTTATGTTCGCCTCTCTCCAGTCCATCGGGATTTGTCCTGTATTAAACGATACCTCAAATAACCTTTTCAATGGCTCTACTCACTTCTCCCCTCCTTCCTTTATGATTCTTGGGTGTATCCATCGGTCCCGGTGACTTACTCTATTCATTTTTTCTATAGCCCTTCTTATTCTAGCATGGGAAAACTCTACTAGTGTCTAGTGCCGGTGCCTGTTTGATGGGAATAGTAGGCACTGCATCCTCCGACTCCACTGTTAGTACCCCCCCAAAGTATTTCCCCAGCACCTCTGCTTTCTCCTTATCAGTCTCCGCTCTACTCCCATCATTCAACCCCCCCACCAGCTCTGGGATCCCTACTCTTCTTGTTAATTTTTTCTGAATGTACTTCCAGAATATTTTTGGATTATCCTTCACATTTCTAGCTATCTCTCTCTCCCTCTCCTTCACCCCCCTCCTTGTTTCCCACCTTATTTTATTGTTTATTTGTCTGCGTTCCAGATCCACTTCCTTAGCCTCTATACTAGACCCCCTGTTCTTTTTTTAACAATTTTAATCTTTCCCACAATCGTTTCTTTCTTCTAATCAATATCCAAAGCTTTCTTTTCATTGGCATTCTGGGTTAGTTCTTTTCCTCAATTTTGTTTTATCCTTATATTCCCTTACTGGTACACTTTTGGATACAGCATTCTCCAGTTTGACTCTAATTTTTCCTCCACATTCCTTCAGCGTCTTCACCGTTCCAAATGTTCCCCCCAGTCAATGTCCAAACACCGTCTCAGCAGCTCATAATCTGCTCTATCATACATGTATATTTTTCTATTGCTTTTATTATCCCTCTCCGATTTAATGTTACAACTAAAGCTTATACAGGCATGGTCACTACGACCTATAGGGCTATCCACATTAACATGTTCCACTATATCCTCTTCATTGCTAAAAATCAAATCAAGTACACTCCCCTGCGTCCCATCTCTATATCTTGTCATCTCTACAATATGTTGCGTTAAAAAACAATCTCTCACTTTCTCTATAAACTTATTTTCCAGGCTACCCTGTCCCGCTGGAGTAGTACAATTTGCCCAGTTGATCCTTGGCAAATTGAAATCTCCAATCAAAATTTTATATTTGTTCTCTCTATTATCTATCTCCTCCATTGTTTTCAGTAGGTTATCATCCTCTCCCCTGCTATTATTTGGGCTTCTATTAGTTCTATCAATTAGAATTGATCCTCTTACACATTTTACTTCAATACACAAATACTCACAATACTGCTGTCTCATATCCACCTCATTAACCTTGAGCTCTTTTCTTACATAAATAAACAGTCCTCTTCCAACCTCTGCTCTAATAGCATTTCTCTCATATAACTCAAAACCCTCCAAACTATATTCCACCAGTTCCCTCTCAATTCTAACATTTTTTGGTCTTACTTCCTGTAGGGCTATGATATCAGGTTTTTCCTCTTCATCCTGCAACCTACATATCAGTTCTCTTTTCTTGTCCTGAGTAAACACATCCACATTACTTATCTAAATCCTTAATCCATCTACCATTCCTCCAGCAATTACACCATCCCGCTCCTCCAGTCCGTACCCTACTCCCCTGTTAGCACTACTGGGTCTGACTCTTTGTCTCCTGTCTCTCCCTGTGACACCTCCACCCCGTTCTCCTCCTCCGTCACAACTCTCATCACATTCTCTCCCCTCCCTGATCTGCCCCTCCTTTCTACTCTTATAAACCACTTCCTCACTTTTTCCGTCCCTCACTCTCCAGTAAAAATTTCTCTTTTCCTCCTCATCCAACTTTCCATTATTTTCATCAGCCTTTTCTTGTAATTCCTTAATTTTTTTCCTTTGTTCTATACTCAAATCCTTCTTTAGTCTTATGTGTTTCAGTTTATCATTTGTATTTAGCCTCCAACTAAAATTTGTCACAGTCTCCGCCACTACCCTAGTTTTAAACTGTACCCTTATAGGTCTCATCTCTCCCCTTTTATATCTACCTATCCTACTGATCTCCTCCACTGCCCTTCCCATCCATATTCGTCCTCATCCCACACCTTTCAAGACCTCCTTCACTGTCTCCATATCCCTCACTTTTCTCACTCCATTATCATTCATATGAGTCTCTATATCTCCATACAAGATTACACCCCTATCCCTGTCCATGGCCTCCCTCACGACACACTCCTTGTTCTTCATGACCCCTACAACTGCACTCTCAAAACTTTGTTTGGTCATATTCATTTTCTTCCTTTTGCTCTTTCATAATATCTCCAAATCCTTGACTTTTTGTTTACCTAGCACCGTCCATGCAGTCGCATCCTTTACTTCCGTGAAACGTCCTTCGTATTCCTTCAGCTGCTCCTTCAATGCCATATTCTCTGCTCCCAGTTCATCTACCCTTTTCAATAACATCTCTAGGCTTCATTAACTGCCAAAAAGGCCTGCATTCACTTCCTTCGCTAGGCCTATTCCCTTCCCCACCTATCACACCACACATTACACACAGTGCCTTAACTTTCTCACCAATATCCCCCTTCCATTTCTCCGTATCACTCATCCACTTTTCCAAATCCTTCACAACAATACTAACCTCTTCTAACTTCTTATCTGTGCTCTTAAATCCCCGAAAACGTTGTAACCTTCCTTCCGACTCCGTCATACCCGAAATTCCCTCTGCCATGTTTGTTTACAAACTCAACAACTCACAACCCTACCGCTGTCCCGTCACTACACACTCTTATTACACTATATATCACCCCTCCACCACACCAATATATCCTCCCCCTTCACTAAATCTTTCCTCTTCTTGCTAGCCCCGTATGCAAATCCGTGAATTACTGGGTCCATCCCATACATAGCCGGAGCCTTGTCGTCCCCGTTATTCCGCCCTTGGCCCGCAAACCTAGTAGTTGGCTTTCACTATTGACTTTTGTTATGTCATCTTGTTGCCTGATACTATATTGGTGTATGCACTTTACTGGTGTTATAGGCCCTGCATGTAAGATGTTGAGTGGTGGTTAACACTTTCTCCATCTTTGCAGGTTCTGCTAGTGCTCTTCCGCCTCGGCCGCCCTCCTCACATACCTCTGTGCTCCCAGTTTAGGGTGAGTACGGATACCTGTTTGCATGTGTGTTCCTGTTTCCCCATGCTCCTTCCCTGGTTATTCTTGGACATTCTCTCCACTTACTCCTTCGACGTGCTGATTATGGTGTGTGTTCTTCTAGTGAAGGTAGGCTGCCTTGCTTTCGCCTTGGTTGTCGCTCCCCGTGCTTGGAGAGCAACAAGTCCTGCTTGCGCCACTCGCTCTGTCTGTCCTCTACGGCCTAACTCCCTGCTCTGTGTGGCAAGTGTCTGGCCCTGGTGGTTGTGCTGCTCCCTGGCCCTGGTTCCTCGGCGGCGGCTGTGGCCACCTGCTTCCCTTCCGTCGGTGTGGACGATGGTCTCCCGCACATTAGGACTGTGGGCCACCGTTGCCCGGCCTTTGGTGGCCAGCGGAGCCGCGTCGCCCTGGGTATCCCTGACCCGACTGACGGCCATTTACCTGGCCCTCTCCCTGCTCGGGCCCTCTCCCCTGGGTCCCGCAGCCGGTCGTCCCATCGTCAGGGGGTTCCCCGGCTCCGTCCACGCTCTCGCTCGCCTCGTCGTCCTCCTGAGCGCCTTGACGACGCCCATCGCCCTCGTCATGGCTCTCGCCCTGAGGCCGGGGATAGCGGCTCTGCCCCTGTGCGCCCTCCCCTGGCCTCTACGGATAGGGGCTCTACTCCCTTCCGCCCGCTTCCCCAGCACAGACGACTTCCTCTTACGTTGTCCTCTCCGCGCGCGGTTGTTCATGCTGTAGCTGGCCCTCTGCTCCCTCCTCCTACACTGTCCAGGAGGGTCCGCCTGGATGTCGTTGCTTCTCCTACTTCACCTGCTTCAGTGCCTATTCTTCCTTCACGGTCTGGTCCCACGGTGGTGGTCCCTCCCTCCTCCGCCTCGGTGGCGGGCCGCCCTGTTATCTCAGCCCCGGGGATCCTTGCTCTGTTTCCCCCCGCGGCTCCTGGCCTCCTTTCACCCGGCCAGCCTTCCCACTCCCGTCGTCCTGCTCCTCCTCATTCTTCTCTTCCTGACCTTCACTTACCGTCTCGCCAGGGGGGTACCCCTCCTCTTGCCTCGGTGGGGTTTCGCGAGGTTTCGGGGTCCACTTTCTCAGGAGCTGATGTGTCGCTGGAAGAGGGGAATGGTGCTGTTTCCCCCTCGGCCGTTCGTGATCGGGGACGAGTCCCTCAACGGCGACCCAACCGTCGTCGCTCGGCTTCCTTGGGCCGCGACGCTGCTGGTTCGTGTCGTGGGTCTCGGCTCCCGCTCACGCTCGCCCCTGCGGGCCGACCAATCTGGGGGGGGGGGTAGCCTCTCTCGGATCAATTGTCGGCTATGCAGGGCTGGGTTGTGTCACGCTTCGACGGGCGCTTGGATTCGATGGAAGACTCCCTCTTCTCGCCATTCTGGGCGGTGCCACATCCTCAGCACATCACCCTACCTACCCCTGCTATGGTCCCCCTCCCTTCTGCAGGCCTACGCTCTGGTCAGACTTCAGCCGCCCTGACATCCTTCCGGCTGTTCAGTCCCTGGCTGTGTTGACGGGTCTGTCCTCCTATGGGACAGGTTTGTGCGACGCCGGTACGCCTGGCTTAGCCATCATGCTCGGTCACACGCTCCCATTGGAGGCCTGGTCGGCTGAGGCCTTCGACTCCACCCACCTATCCGCCGACGGCTCTCCTTCCGTCCCTCCCCCGGAGTCGTCCCTGATTTTGCCTCCTCTTGTGTCTGTCGGCGGGTTGGACGGCGCGTTCTGGTCCTGGGTGAGCGCGCCCGTTCTTGAACTTGTTCTATTGCTACACGTTCTTCTCTCACCCGGATCAGCCCTCTGTCGCCAAGGTTTTTCCCTTGCGACGGAGGGTGACGGACTTATTGTCTTGTCTTTAGGTTCCCTCCAGACGTCTGTTCACCACCTGCGGCTTTTCGAGGCGTCTGCGCCAGGCGATCTTCGCGAGGGTTTGGACCGCGTTCAGCGGGTCCACCTTCGGCTCGCGGTGTCCGTCTGAAGGCGGTTTTGTGCGCGGCAACTCGGCACCGCACGACGGTACGGTCTTCGTTCTGCCGGCCGGCCCCCTTGGTTATTCTTCAGAGTTTGTTGTACTCTGCGCTATATACGTCGGGGTTTTTTACGCAGGATGCTTGGGAATGCTCCGCTTCTCTGTCGGCGGCCCCTGCTTCCCCCCCCCGGCGCCGGGCTGTGTCGTTACGGGCCCCGCTTACGTCACGCAACCGACGCGCTGTGCCGCGCGCGGGGTCTTCTCAGTCCCGTCCTTCTGCCGGTCCTCTTCGGGGTGCTGCTGCAAGTGCTGCCGCCTTGCACGGGCGCAGGACTGGGACGTTGCTGGACAGTGCTTCGGTTCCGCCTCGCACTTCTGTTCTTGCCCCTTTCATCCCCTCTGTGTCGGGGCTGGCCGGCCTTCCACTTCCGGCCGCCTTTCAAAGGGGTCAGCCCCGCGCCGGCCTTGGGTTGGGGTGGCCCGCCCTTTTCGACGAGGTTGGGGGGGGCGGGGGTAGAGGAGGTCAACGTGGCGCTCATGCCCGCACGGCCCGTACCGGGGGTAACCCCACGTCAACAAACTGTGTAGTTCTCTGGGTCGGCCTCCTTGTTCTCCTTCTCGCCTGGGCGTACCGGGTCGCTACCCTCCTCTCGGGTGCTCCCTCGGGTTGTTTTCGCCCTTGAGCCCCTCGGTAGCCGCGAGGGACGTTGGGGGCGGGCGGGTTGCGCGGAGGGGTCTCACCTGGAGGTGGACGTCCAGACCCCCACTCCGCTCTTGTCACCGACCAAGGCCCATCTCTTCAGAGGTGGCCCCTCGTGTTCACTTCCATTCCCGAGCTGGGTAGCGTCGAGGGAGTTGACCGACGGTCACCCGGTTTTCCTCTCCCGTGTCTTTCTGGTTCCGTCGCCGACCTGCGACGCGATGCGACCGGTGGTGGATCTGTTGGCACTCAACGGCACCTCGTGCACACACGGTTTCGGATGCTACCGGTACCCCTGGTACGCCTGGCCCTGTGCCCTCTGTCGTGGGTAGTGTCGCTGGCCCTCCAGGATGTGTCTTGGCTCGTTCCTCTCCATCCGCGATTCCAGCGATTCGTGCCCGTTCGGACTTCCGATCGTGTGTTCCTGTTCGACGTCCTTCCCTTCGATCACCCCGCCGCGCCCCAGATCTCCCCCGCACTTGCGGGGTAGGCTCTGGGTGCTCTCCTCAGGAGCGGGCTCCAGCTCCGGGTATCCTTGGCCGTTTGGTTGGTAGTTTCCGACGCCCTAGGCCTGTGCATTGGCGACGCCCTCAACAGGCGGTCGCGGCATCGCACGGTTAGGGTTCCCCTTCGATGTTCCCAAGTCACGCTTGACCCCGTCGCGTGTCGTGCCATGGGTCGGTCTCGCATGGGTTTTGTCCAGCGCTACGGTGACCCGGGGTCTGCCGGCCGCGGTGCACCTTCGGTGGACGGTCCTCGCCGTGTTGCACTCGGTCTCCCTCCCGGGGTGGCTCTGGGACTCGTTCGTGGGTTCGCTGCATTGGGCCGCTCTGCCCCTTCCATTAGGGAGCCTCTGGCTACGCCGCCTCCTCCTCATGGGCACCGCGGTGTTTCCGTTGCCCCTATGGATCGGCTCCTGCCGCTCCCGCGTACCGTTCGCCGACGCTTCGGTCGCTGGGTTGCTCGGGGCTCGCTCTCTGCGGCTGTGCCCTGGACCGACCCCCCCGAACCTGGGACGTCCACTTCCCGGCAGATGGGTGGGTCTCCCTCCTCTTACCTGTCTATGCCCTCGGATTGTTGGTTCCTTTGTTCTTCCTGCGGGACTACGCGCTGGCCCTTCGGGGTGAGTCGGTGGCCTTCGGGTTGGACACTCAGACAAGCTGTCCCCTGTTTCCTTATGCGGGGGTCCTCCAGGTCGTTGACTCTATTAGGGGTCTCGGTGGAGTTGTTCCTCCTCGCGGACCGACACCCCTTCTCCTTGCATGCCTCCTCCCTGCCCGGGCCTGCCACCCTTTGGGCGGCCGCCCTGTCGAGAGGGCAGGGCGTTCTTGTAGAATGGGCGTTGAAACGGACTGTGTTCGCCGACCTCGCGGATTCCTGAGGTGTTCCGGAGGTCGCCTTGTTAGCATCGGGGGTGCCGCGCCAGTTGCCTCTGGACCTCTCCCTCCGGCCTCGCGCTCCGGGGGGGGTCCGGACGCTTTCATGGTCGCCTGGTACAGGTGGCGGTCGATATCCATCTTTCCGCCACCAGACGCGCTGTTGATGTGCCCAGTCTTCGCGAAGCTGCGGCTGTACCACGGCTGCGTCTGGCTCCTCGCGCCTCTGTGGCCGGCACGGGCTTGGTCCGAACGGTTGCCGCGGTGGTGCCCGGGTCCGGTCCCTCTACCTGTCTCCGTCTTCCACTTGGGCTAGGTTGGGGTCCTGCGGACCTCTTTGGCCTTAGCATCGTGCTTGTTCATGAGGCACGGTGGCTCCCGGTCCCCGGCCGGGCCCTGACTGACTTCCTGCAGCGTTCATGGCCGTCTTCTCCTTGGGGGCCTTACGGGTCCCGCTGGCGGTTTTTTACTAGGTGGCTACAGGCCACTCGCCGCAGTTGGCTCTCCTTCCCTCGTCCTACGCTCCTTGTTTCACCTCTTACGTACACGTCGCTTTCCAGTCGACGCTATACGTACCCACTTGTCTGCTGTCCGGGGGGTTCTTTGGGTCCGTCGCTGGGCTGGTCGTTCCGCCACAGGAGCTGGATTCATTCCTGACGGCTGCCTTCCGGGATCGACCGCCTCCGCGCCAGGTCCATCCGCAGTGGGATCTGGGGCGGGCTCTGGTCCTTCGGGCTTCCCCCAAGTTATACAAGGGCCGCTACGCCGGTTACGTTGACTCGGGCGTCCAACTCTTCCATTGTCGCTCTGGCCACTGGGGATCGGGTGTTCTGAACTAGCGGCATTGTCACGGCCCCGGGACTGCGATGCGATTTCTCCACGTCCTTGCATGGCGGTCTCGTTCGCCTCCTCCCATACACTTTTGTTACCACGCCCATGGGAGGGAGGCCCCAGTTTTCCAGCCTTTCGCCGTACAGGGTCTTTACGGGGTGGGCATCCTCGCCATGTGTTGTGCCGGTGTCAGCCCTGGCACTCCTCTGTTGGCATACGGTGGCGCAGCCTTCGGGTACTGCTGTGTGGGTTGTTCCTCGGCCAGGTGGGAGGCGTCTCGCAGGTGCAGATGGGTGCCGCCACGTTGGTCGGACCGTTCGTTGCCCGTCACCCTGTTTTGTTAGGGGTTCTGGCGCCGCACGCTGTCCGCTCCTTTGCTGCCTCCTTCCGGTTCCTGCCACGTCGATCCTTCC